>OY829531.1:5529812-6129812 GCA_963691665.1 Clepsis dumicolana | reverse complement strand
TGAGTTTTATGGCAAAGCACAAATATGAAGTCGGTGCGGTGCGAGCGGAATATTCTTTGAATGAAGCACAGACTTCGTATTTCTGCTATGCTATAAAACTCATGGCTTTTTATGGTTTTTTCCTAAGGATTTTTTTTTAAGTTAAGGTAACGCCACCAGCGTTGGACACTTTAAGTTGACAAGCACCATTGATGGACACTTCGTTCTTAATTGAAAGATCATACGGTTGAAAATTGACTGATATAAAATCAATTACTGTCCCTTATTTTCTATTAAATAAGACTCATTGCCCATTACTGGATCCTTGTCCATTACTGGTGCCTTTACCCTACGTAGTCTTCAGTAAAAGAGCATATAGGTCAAAATTTACCATAAGAATTATACGTCACAGTGGCAAAGGCATGGGCACCGAATTCAGCCAGCCGCCGTCCCTCCCGCGCCTCTCGTGCCGCAAACTGTAGCACCGCGGCCGCAGAAACCTTGTCGGTTGCCGCAGCCGTGTCCTCCACCATACTGAATAGCTCCGTGGCTACGCTTGCTAGTTCCGCCACTAAACGTTAGTTGGCGCTGTTATTAAAGTCCCGCTGCTAGGACACAGATGGCGTTGGTTACTTTTTTTTTTAAAGTTTTAAGTCGCTGTCACAAGATGCAGTAATTCATTAATGCCAGTAAGTACGAATGCCTTGGCGCGTCGAATGTTTCCGCCACTTTCCGTTCACTGCACTGCGTCATGTTTTCACTTAATCGCTTTTTTTTTACTTTACACGAACGATACCGCGTTTCTTGTTACAGAGATACATTTATCTGCGCGTTAGTTTTCCTTAGATAGCAATTTCACGTAAAACCTTAATTTAAACACATATATATATAGTTGTGTACATAGGCTGCATTTTATTTAAGTACGACAAAAATACAACAATATGTCAAGACGTTTCCAGTACTCGTAATTATCTCTAAACTTCATCATCATCATCATCATCATGTCAGCCGATTGACGTCCACTGCTGGCCGGCGGCCTCCCCCGCGGCTCTCCACTCAGACCGGTCTTGTGCTTTCCGCATCCACCGCGGTCCCGCGATCTTTACCAGGTCGTCGCTCCATCTTGTTGGAGGCCTACCGACAGCTCTAAACTTCATATAAAATAAAAATAACAAATACTACCTACCTACTTACCACACTGGCAGACAATAATTTGAGTGTAACAGATGCTAAGATATACAGCCGTGATAGTATAGTGGTTTTACCTATGGCCTCTCAAGCCGAGGGTCGTGGGTTCGAGCCCCGTCTCGACACCTGACTATTTCCGATTTTATATGCGAAATTACGCTTGCAATTTATAACAAGCTTTTCGGTGAAGGAAAACATCGTGAGGAAACCTGCACAATCCTGCGAAGCAATTCAATGGTGTGTGTCAATTCAACATGCCACCTATTTGAGTAGTGGAAATGGTGGCATGTTGAACGATTGTTGTAGTGCTTCGTCAATGGCCTCGTGGAGAGTGCCGAAACGCGTCAGCGTTTAGTTTAGTGGTGGTGGTGATAGTTGGGTCTGTGTGGCATGTGTTGATTCGTGTAGCAGTGGAGGCGGAGGTGTTGCATGGAAACATACATTTGCCGCACAAATATAAATATTTTTCACTTGTGGTCGCGGGTGAGCAAAGTAAATGTTTTTAGTACATGAGGTTCTCAGCTTGTCTTATCGGCACGCGAGGTATAGGTGGGTACACTCTTTCCTTCTACCCCGATATAGTTCTGTGCTAATATACGATTCAGTAAGGCGAGGATAAATTTAACTCAGATCCGTATTCATTTTACAAATACGACAAACAACCGTCAAAACGCGTCACTCAAAGTGTAAATTTAATTTGACACACCCACTTTACACGCAACGCTAAGTGGATCAGCAAACATTATAAATAATAACACGGAAAGTGTGTGCTGTGTTACTAAACCTTATTGGTTGTAAGTATTATGGAGACAAAAGCATCGATATATAAAACATTAAAGATAGGCCACGCACCTGTTCAGCGCTGACAAATGCGGCCCTCACTCATTAGCTGTCATTAGACTGACATAATGTCCAACATTAAGGGATACTAAGTCACCTAATCACCTATTCTTAACTAACATTATAAATGTGAAAGTAACTCTGTCTCTCTGTTTGTTACCTCTTCACGGGAATGCCGCTGCACCTAGATGAAATTTGATAAGAAGACAGTTTAAATATTGAGGAATAACATAGGCTACTTTTTATTAAGGAAAATTGTATAGTTCCCGCGGGATAGCGATAATCTGCCTATTTTTGTATACCAATGGATAAAAGATGTAATATTCGTAATATTATGTGTTCTATGCTCGTTGAGAAGATGCCTACAAGTGTTAATATTTTACGCCGTGAATGAATTGTTGTAAGTAAGTAAACACTTTATTGTACAAAAAACAGAACAAAAACACAAGTTACAATAATCAAATTCGAGTACAAAGGCGGACTTATCCCTTTAAGGGATCTCTATCAGCCAACCTTATCCCTATATTTGTCCGTATCTGTATTGTTGTATTTGTTGTCCCTATTTTACGCGTAAGGCTGCGTATCCATCAGAGTAGAGACTAGTGTGATGAGGGCAATCGCGAGTCAAGAATCCGCTAGGATCGCTAGTTTCGTGTGAGGTCTATATTATCTGTCATTCTCCACCAATGAGAGGAAAATCACATTTTGAGAAAGTGTACACATTAGGAAGTGCACTTTTAGAGACAGCGCACCTTCCGAGAAAGTGATTCTTCTTAGAAAGTGCACTTTTTGAGAAAGTATACCCATTGGGAAGTGCACTTTTAGAGACAGCGCACCTGCCGAGAAAGTGATCCTTCTGAAGAAGTGCACGTTTAGAGAAAGTGTACCCATTAGGAAGTGCACTTTTAGAGACAGCGGCACCTGCCGAGAAAGTGATCCTTCTGAGAAAATGCACATTTTGGGAAAGTGTACCCATTGGGAAGTGCACTTTTAGAGACAGCGCACTTTCCGAGAACGTGATCCTTCTGAAGAAGTGCACGTTTAGAGAAAGTGTACCCATTGGGAAGTGCAGTTTTAGAGACAGCGTACCTTTCGAGAAAGTGGTCCTTCTGATCAAGTGCACGTTTAGAGAAAGTGTACCCATTGGGAAGTGCACTTTTAGAGACAGCGTACCTTCCGAGAAAGTGGTCCTTCTGATCAAGTGCACGTTTAGAGAAAGTGTACCCATTGGGAAGTGCAGTTTTAGAGACACCGTACCTTCCGAGAAAGTGGTCCTTCTGATCAAGTGCACGTTTAGAGAAAGTGTACCCATTGGGAAGTGCACTTTTAGAGACAGCGTACCTTCCGAGAAAGTGATCCTTCTGAAGAAGTGCACGTTTAGAGAAAGTGTACCCATTGGGAAGTGCAGTTTTAGAGACAGCGTACCTTCCGAGAAAGTGATCCTTCTGTGCCCTAAGCACGACTTGTCGCATCCTGCGTTACGTTACGGTTATCGTATCGAGATCGAGAAATCTCATACTAAATTTTAGTTCCAAATACGCTCACGGGCGGGCGCTGTTCCAAACGTCATACAAACTCGTTATAGTTTAACATTCGATTTTAAGTGACGCATGATTCGACAAGTCGTGCTTAGGGCACTGAAGTAGTGCACGTTTACAGATAGTGCACATTTCGGGGAAGTGAGCTTTACAAGCCTGACCCTTCTGGGCCTATCTCGTAGTTAGCAGGAAGTAGCTAAGCAACCGAAGCGGTCACAATGATCCGCACAAGCTCCAGGGCCTGCCCGTTCATATAGACGAACTAGGCGATGGCCTAGGGCGCTCGTATTAGAGGGGCGGCAATGATCCGCACAAGCTCCAGGGCCTGCCCGTTCATATAGGCGAACTAGGCAATGGCCTAGGGCGCTCGTATTAGAGGGGCGGCAATGATCCGCACAAGCTCCAGGGCCTGCCCGTTCATATAGGCGAACTAGGCGATGGCCTAGGGCGCTCGTATTAGAGGGGCGGCAATGATCCGCACAAGCTCCAGGGCCTGCCCGTTCATATAGGCGAACTAGGCAATGGCCTAAGGCGCTCGTATTAGAGGGGCGGCAATCGGCGGCTTCGAAATTCAAAAATAATACAGTTTTTTATTTTATTTACAACTTGAGAATACTCCAATTTTTACTCACTTCTATGTCAAAATATTTTACTTAAGTAGCGGTTTCTACAAGACACTATACTTCAAATTTCATCAATATATTATATCTTGTGTTTTTGAATAAAATGCCTGTGACATACAGACGGACGGGCGGACATGACGAAACCATAACATGTAACACGGACATGACCGTTTTTGCCATTTTGGCTACGGAACCCTAAAGAGCTATTTTAAAGAAAGAAATGCATTAAAAGCAGTTTTTTTTTAATTACTTATTTTTGTCTTAAAAGGGCGCCGTTTCAGTTTTTTGCCTTGGGCACCATGAATGCACGGGCCGGCCCTGACAAGCCCTTATGTCCATAACCATAGGGTCGTGCTTAGATCATTGTGAACGCGTCAATTGCTTAGTTAGCTACTTTTGCTGTACTGTACGTCTTCTCGTCGACTTTGAGCCCTCCCGACGCTTTTTTTTTATACGACGAGGAAGGCAAACGAGTGGGTCACCTGATCGTAAGTGATCACCACTGCCCATAGACTCGCAACCTCGGAGGGTTTGCAGATGCGCTGCCAACCTAGACAGCCAAGATGAAATGCCTCTTGTGCCCGTAATTACACCGGTTGTCTTATGGTAGTATGGTAGCTTGTTTTCTGTGGGCGCGTCAGCCATAATTAAATTTTACTATCCCAAAATCTAATGCCTGATAACTGATAACATAATCTTGGCCACGGGTGGAACCGTGAATGTCTCGCCTTTTATCACGATCCCAGTAATCACCGTGTTTACCCATATTTACACGCGAAATTGAGTTTTGTTATCGTTTGCGTAATGTTACGCAATTCATTTGTGGTAGGCTGTACCAATATGTAGAGTATTCTAAAATAGAGTCCGATCTAGAGTGGAGATTAAGACAGCCGGTGTAATTACGGTCACAAGAGGCATTTCATCTTAGCTCTCTAGGTTGGCAACGCATTTGCAAACCCCCGGGTGTCTATGGGCAGTGGTGATCATCAGGTGATTCACTTGCTCGTTTGCCTTCCTTATCGAATAAAAAAAAGACGCGATCTTTAGACGACCGAACAGCCTAGCAGTGACTACGAAGCTTGAGGTCCCGGTTCGATCCCCGGTCGGGGCAGATGTTTGTACGATGAATACCAATGTTTTTGCAAATAAAAAAAAACAGATAAAAAAAAACCGGACAATTGCCTAAAATGAGATCTCGTGGTCTACAGCTCACAGAGCCACTGGCTTATATAATATCAAGGACGATAAAACCAAGAGGACTGCCAATGGCTATACAATGTCGCGTTCCTGTAAAATAATGAGCCTGATGTGGCTAGTTTCACTATAGAGATGTCTCTGTACCATTAATTTTGTATGCCACTTAGACCTCTGGCTAATACAATAGCGCCATCTATGAACTGAAAGAAAAAACGAATTTAGATGGCGCTATTGTTAACCAGAGGTCTAAATGTCATACCAAATGAATGGTACAGAGACCCCTCCGTAGTAAAACTAGCTACAGCAGGCTTATTATTTCAAAAGAACGCGGTATTGTATATACTCTGGCAGTCCTCTTGGTTTTATGGTCCTTGATAATATTCTTCGACACGAGATCTCTCAACCTCGCGCGTGGTCAGATAACATATATTTATATGTCTACCTATATCTGGTGTTTACACTTTAAGATACAAGGGCCAAGTCGGCGCGACCTCTGCCAGCCATACTGGATATGATTTGATTTGTGTCGTTTGATAGTGAAATAAACGGATCACTCACGTATGTCAGTCGAGTATAGCCCGACATGTGTCGGACTAATCCGTAGTCCCGCGCGTAGAGCCGCAGCGCGCAGTTTACGTTTCGCCACCGGCGTGGCGTGTAGCGATGTTACGAGTCGACCGTTTTCCAACTCGGATAACTCGAGTTGATTCGGAACGTTGATCCGAATCAGTGCCCTAAGCACGACTTGTCGAATCCTGCGTTACGTTACGGTTATCGTATCGAGATCGAGAAATCTCATACTAAATTTTAGTTCCAAATACGCTCACGGGCGGGCGCTGCTCCAAACGTCATACAAACTCGTTATAGTTTACTATTCGATTTTACGTGACGCAGGATTCGACAAGTCGTGCTTAGGGCACAGAATACGAGTTGACTCGACTCGGATCAACCCAGATCAACCGGATGGCGTTCGCCCAGTCCGCGAGTCGGCGAGTCGAGTCGAGTTCGGCGTATTCGAGTTGGTGTATACCAGTCGCCGAGTTGGCGACTAGCATAACTCGCGTAACTCGCATTCGCATTCGTATCAAGCCGAGTCGATCGAGTTTGGTGCGCGTTGCGGTTACGCGATTCGAACCGCCGAGTGAAGCCGGCAAGTCGAGTTGATTCGAGTTGCGAAGGAACTTGATTCGAATCAACTCGCATAGTGTCTGATTCGAGTGATTCGAATCAAACAACTCGACTCGCCCATCGCTATAGTATGGCCATAACCGCTGTGCACTCCCTGAGGTATGCGCGCGGCGAGACGGGGGGGACGCGCTCTGTCAGTCCACCGTCAACGCTCGTGGCGGCGGGTAGTGTCATTAGTACCGGACCGTCAATGTCAGACGCACACGAGACAAAAATTCAAAGATGGCTCGTGCGTTATCTCGTGATGTCAAAACCGTAATTTTTAAAGTGGCTGAATATTTTAAGAAAAGAGAAGCAGACAGAGAAAGCTTTGAATTCAAAAGTGATGCGAATATTGCAATTATAAGTGTAGTTCTTATTCATCAACTGCCTAGGTATTTTAATACAATATCGAGTATAATGCAGATTACATTTTTATCAACTAATACATTTTTATTTACCAAAGAGCCTCCGACCACCGTTCCGCCACAAGCCTTGCCTTAGAAATGTAAACTGATATCGTAAGATTTGTCCGACGTATTGATCTCATGTGAACTCATGTTCTTTTTTCCCCGGCTCCCACCTCCCCGCGCATACCTCAGGGAGTGCACAGCGGTTATGGCCATACTATAGTGGCGTGTGCTCCCAGAGGGAGGACTACGGATTAGTCCGAAACATGTCGGGCTATACTCGACTGATATACGTGAGTGATCCGTTTATTTCACTATGATTGAGTCTCACGGTAGTTTCATGTTAAAAATGTGTAGTTTGAATTGATTTTTTGACCGAGCGGACGGAGTCAGCGAAGCGTGTCATTTCAGCTTGGACAAAATTTCTTTCATAGTCCAGATGTCCGGTTGTTCTCTACAGGTCGCTTTCTCACCCAATTCTCCTGAAATTTTGTGAGCAGGTTTCCTAATAACATATATTTTATATGTCTACACGTTTTTAGTTTTTTTTTTTAAAGAAGAGAAAACGCAAAATGAACTAAAAACAATTACTTTGCTCACCCGCGACCACTAGTGAAAAAAAGTTAATCTGTGCGGCAAATGTATGTTTCCATGCAGCACCTCCGCCTCCACTGCTACACGAATCAACACATGCCACACAGACCCAACTGTCACCACCACCACTAAACTACACGCTGACACGTTTCGGCACTCTCCACGAGCCCATTATCCAAGCTAAACACTACAACAACCGTTCACCAAGACACCATTAAGTACCACTACTGACACATGACAACCACGTACTCAATTTAGTTAATGACAAAACCAAAGTACCCGCTGGATGGAAACATACATTTGCCGCACAGATTAACTTTTTTTACTAGTGGTCGCGGGTGAGCAAAGTAATTGTTTTTAGTTCATAAAATAAATATGGACCTCCGCAAAGTAACGCCTGATTCAATAAATTATTTAAAACGGAAAATGTTCAAAAATGACCCATCTTCGTGAAATTTTGTGATCAGGTTCGATAAATAAATAGGATTTTTTGTCGATTCCTTTTATTGAAAAAAAAAGAAACGCGAACAACGCTTTAACATTAAGTTAAGACCCCTTACAGACCCCCTGCTGCAACAAAAATAAATATATTTATAATTAGCTAGGTAATTTTGACGTTGACGACCGGATGGCCTAGTGGTTAGCGACCCTGACTATGAAGCTTGAGGTCCCGGGTTCGAATCCCGGTCGGGGCAAATGTTTGTATGATGAATACGAATGTTTGTTCTCGGGTCTTGGATGTTTAATATGTATATAAGTATGTATTTATCTATATAAGTATGTTTATCCGTTGTCTAGTACCCATAGTACAGGCTTTGCCTAGTTTGGGACTAGGTCAATTGGTGTCAATTTGTCCCATGATATTATTTATTATTATTATTATTTAATTTCTAACTGCAAAATACCTGGGTAGGTATTATCTAAAACTATTCCACATTTCAAGTCGACAGACAGACGGACCTTTTTACCATTTTGGTTGGAACCCTAAAAATAACCAGCAAAGCGTTTCCCATTTGGCTGTAACGATTTCGATGAAATTTGCTATTTGGGGTTTATTGGGGGCAAAAATAGATCTCATCTATGAGAAAACTTAATTTACCAAGATTATACACACATACACACTCACACATCGTAATTTCCCAGCTCGGTCGCGCGGGTACTATTATCTAATTACTGCTATTAATATTATATTAGTTTCATAATCAAGCTAGTTGTAAAACTAGCAATTAAACTTATTGAAACGCGTCACGGTTTCGTCGCATTCTTTATTTGTTTTCATTACGTTTTGTACAATACTGATATAAATATTTGCAAAATTGCGAGATGTTGTCTAATATCTCTTAAACCAAGTCCAATGATACCTCACACACCATATTTTACCCTGAAACTACATGTCAGGCCATATACAGGTACTCCAACTGACATACGTGAGTGGTCCGTTTATTTCAGCAACACACCATATCCGTTAAAATCTAGAAAAATGTTTTTCACTCATTAATTTGGATGGACGCATTTAAAACGGATTGGAAGGAACATGCCGTTGATAGAGACGAGTGGCGAGAGGGGGGGGGGGGAGGCCTTTGCTCAGCAGTGGGATACTTTACCAGGCTAATAAAAAAAATAAAAAAATTGATGTAAAATCCGTCGCGATACTTTCTGTGACATACTTATACCATAAGAATAAATAATAACATAGTAGAACGGAATCTCTTTTGACCGAGTCCAAAACGCCGCCATTTATATACCTACTTCCCCATTCACGTCGTTACACCCCTCTGTCGTCCAGGCGTGTTGCTAGGGTTGCTGGCTCTTAAATATTAGGTACTTACGTCTAAAGATAATATCACTAAGATATAAGTTTTTTTTACTTTGAAATCATTATTTTATTCCAGTTTTACAAAATATGAGATTCATAAATCATTGCGTACCTACACAATTATAGACACTTCTAAATAAGAAGTTATTATAAGTGCCATAGCAAATGAAGCCATTTAAGGTGATTTAAGTAAGTATTACTTACCTACAAATATAAAATAAAATACATACAGGCTCACGTATAACTATTACAACCAGATTATAAACAACCAAACGCGCGTGCGGCGACGCCGGCCGTGACAGCCTGACTGAGTAGTTTGTTTAACAAATGCTCTAATATCGTGGCCTTGAGCCCGTCCGGAGCGGGAGTTTCCGTTCTACTATGTTATTATTTATTCTTATGCTTATTATATGGGGTCATCTGGCCTGAAATAAAGATTTTTTATTTATTTTTATTTATACCTAAAATGTAACCTATTTCACCCGAACCATAATAACAAATTGACGGCTTAGGCTCACAAAACCCACTTTCCCGAAATGTGCACTTTCTGCAAAATGCGCACACCCAAAACGTACACTTGCCCAATTAGGGCACTTTCCCAGTAAGCGCATATTCCCAACATGTACAATTTTCCAAAATGCACACTTTCCCAAAACGTACATTTTCTCATAACGCAGTACTACGCTTGTCGGTTCTTCCCGAGATATTGCGGATGGGAGGACCTTGTGCGAGGTCCGCCCGGATCACTACCACCATCTTACTCGCTTGCTTGCACTGTTGTGTTTCGGTATGGAGAGTAAGGCAGCCGGTGTAATTACGGGCACAAGAGGCATTTCATCGTAGCTCTCTAGGTCAGCAACGCATTTGAAAACACCCCGGGGTTGCGCGTGTCTATGGGCAGTGGTGATCACTTTACCATCAGGTGACTTACTTGGTCGTTTGCTTTCCATGTGGTATAAAAAAAAAAGAAAAAAATATGGCCGGCCCGCTGAGACTTTAGCTTGCTATTTTTTACGATTAGGAATTAGATGAAGTTTAACACTTCAACGTTGAAACAGCCATAAATATTTATGGGTTATGAAATAAATAACATCCCTAAACAAAAACATATGCTCACAAGAAAAACATAAGACGTGCTACTGCTCATTAACGGTGTCTTAACATAACCATAAACAAAACACTATCAGATAAAACCATATTCATTTTTAAGTAAACAATATACTGTGCTGGAATCGTCACTTGACACTTTCTTATAACCTCAACATATAACCGGTAGCATGACAAACACAGCCTTTGAAACAACTATACAAGTATTGTATATACATGCACGATCACTTTATTTCGACGCGTGCGCACAGTTTCAGTGCGTTCTCGGCGACTGTATAGAGTTTATAATTTTGTCACCTCATTATCAAGTTATCGGCAAAGATTACGTATTTACGAGACACGAAAGGCGGCTGCGCTATCATGCCTAAGACAAGAAGTCTCTGTGAGGGTGCCGGTATTTCAATAAGTTTATTGACTGATTACTTTTTCATGCTTGAATGCAATGTTTGTTCTCGGGTCTTGGATGTTTAATATATATATAAGCATGTATTTATCTATATAAGTATGTTTATCCGTTGTCTAGTACCCACAGTACAGGCTTTGCCTAGTTTGGGACTAGGTCAATTGGTGTCCATTTGTCTCATGATAATTATTTAATTAGAAATTACTGGTTCGGATTTTTTTACAGATAAAGAAAAGGTGTGGTTTGATAGTGATTTCTTTTGTTTAAAATTCTTTGTACCTTTTACGCCTTTCGGTAGGTACCAATTTCTGCGGTTGCCATACGGGATAAGTTGTGCGCCAGAAATGTTTCACGCGAAAGTAAGGCAATATTTAGAGGACTTGGAGGGCACCGATTCATTTATTGACGATATAATCGTCTGGGGATCCACTAAAGAGGAGCACGATCTACGGCTTCAAAAACTATTACAGAGGGCTCGAGACATCGGTATTAGGTTTAATAAGGACAAATGTAAGTTAGCGGTCTCAGAGATAAAGTACCTAGGTCACGTGTTCGATCAACGAGGTATTAGACCGGACGAGGATAAGGTAAAAGCCGTAATGGGCATGCCCGACCCGGAGGACAGGCGGGCATTGGAACGGTTTTTAGGTGTAGTAAATTATTTAGCTAAATATTTGAAGCTAAGTTCATACCGAACTATTCTGAGGATGTCAAAGTTTTAAGAGATCTTTTGAAAAAAAAAATGTAGAATGGCGCTGGGAGAAACAGCATTCGGAAGCGGTAGGGATACTTAAAAATAAAATCTCAAAAGCGCCCGTGTTAGCTCTACAGCGAGAAGCAGCCTCTGGTGGTGTCGGTGCACGCGAACGCCCCGTCGAGTTCGCCTCGCGCACGCTCACCGACACGCAGCAACGATACGCGCAGATAGAGAAGGAGATGTTAGCGATCGTTTTTGCTTGCGAACGGTTTCATCAGTATATATTCGGAAGGCGAGACGTCACAGTTCAAACTGATCACAAACCACTCGAGGGAATTTTTAAAAAGTCTTTATCGGCTGTGCCTGCGCGGCTTCAGCGGATGAGGTTGCGTCTAGAAAGCTACAGCTTCCAGGTAACGTACACTCCCGGCAAATACATGTACATAGCGGACACGCTGTCGCGGGCCGCCTTGCCGGAGCTGATGCACGAGCGGATGAACGAGATGGAGGCTCAGACATGTTTCGTGTTAAACCACGTGCAATTTAGCGATGCTAAATTAAAAATGGTAAGAGAACATATCGAACGCGATGACTTGAGTCAGAAACTTGTCAATTACATTAAAAATGGATAGCCAAAAAGTAAATATGATGTCGGTAATGAAATAAGGATTTTTTGGCCATACCGAGAGTGCATACATTATGACGGCGGCATCACACTAAAAAGTAATAAGTTTTTTATTCCTAAATTCTTGCACGCGGAAATGTTGGAGCGTATTCACGAGGGGCATTTAGGCATCGACCGGTGCAAGCGGCGTGCGCGTGACGTCATGTTCTGGCCGGGCATGTCGCGCGCCGTGGAGAGCGCGGTGCGCGCGTGCGCCGCGTGCGCGCTGATGGCGCCGGCGCCGCCGCCCGAGCCGCTGATGCCACACAAGGTGCCCGACGAACCTTGGTATAAGATTGGATCGGATATTTTTGAGATAAATAAAAAGTATTATTTGATCCTTGTGGATTACTTCTCGAATTATGTCGAAGTAAATCAATTAAATTCCATAAATAGTAGGTGTGTGGTAACGGCGATGAAGGAGCAATTTGCGAGACATGGAATTCCTATAGAGTTAATTACAGATAATGGACCAGCTTACTCTTCCAAAGAATTTAAAAGCTTTGTACTAAATTGGGACATTGCTCATATCACTTCGTCGACGCTTTATGCACAGTCTAACGGAAAAAGTGAACGAATGGTACGCACAGTTAAGAAAATAATTCAAAAATGTACATTATCGGGACAAGACTACAATTTAGGTCTTTTGAATTTTAGAACTACGCCTAGAGATGGCATAGATTCTCCCGCTAAGATATTAATGGGAAGACAAATTCGTAACTTAATTATAATTATAAGATCGAAATACAACTATAACCTCGGCCACAGAGGATACTATTATATAAGTCATAATTAGTAAGTAAGTACCCAGTCCTACTGTAAGATTTTGAAATCTGTATTCCCATATAAGGAGGGAGATGTTGTGTAACAGTAACATGTGGGTAGTCTTAAGTTACTATCGACTATGAGGGTAGATATTTAATAAAGAAGTGTTTGACCAAGCATCTGAGTTTCACTACAAGCCCCATCTTAAAATAAAGTTCACTCATGTAACAACATGATAACAATCATGGCTCACATTATGAAGACCATCAACTATATTATCTATCTCAATCTACTTGCCAATTGAGTCACTCTGCCCTTGTTCATTCTTTATGGCCCTAGCAATTGTATCGAAATACGCCGATAAAGATCCTACATTTCTTAAACCTGGCCCCTATTTGATCAACTTTACAATTGTCGGTTTGTCAACAATTCGAAAGCCAAGCCAAGTTTCTTGCGGCGCATTCTTCTTGGCAATCATGGTCTTTCCAAAAGCGCTGGTAGACTCGAAAAAAATTATGTGTAAAAGAGCATTCAACTGCCTATTTGCTGAATAAAATTTTGAATTTTGAATTTTGAATTTTGAATTTTGAATTTTGAATTTTGAATTTTGAAATACATTCCTTGGTCAGTAAGAAGTGCGCTAAAACAAAAGCTTTTCAAGTCAGCAATTGACAACGAATTGTCATTGAAAACTGACAATTGTTAAATGGGTGAAATAGAGGCCTGCTAATTTGTCTATCACGTGTCTGAAGCATGCAGCCGGTGCGTCTGCGCACATAATCTTTGCCGCTCGCCTATTGGCCGCTTTGTATCAACAGTTCAGTAAAACGAGTGGAGCTGTGACGTCAGCAAATGTGTGTGTAACTGTGTATAGATTGTTGAGGCTGTAGGTTGTGGTTGTGTGCAGTACAGCTGTTGCTTAAATAACCTAACCAACTTCGAAAAGTTGAAGAACCCCGACATTGTCATTACAAAGTTCAATATCTCAAAAACGGCTGAGCCGATTTTAATGAATCTTAGCTAAGAACCAACCCGATCAAACTCGCTTCAAGCTCAAACTTATAAAACACGTTTTGTGGTCGGAGTTTAAAAAAGATAGGCTTCGCGATGGAACAAGGCAACAGATACACAAGGAGACGGAAGTTTTCTTCAAAATACATAATTGTTGGCGTGACGTACCACCAGTATTAAACGTCACTATCGTATCTTCACATATCTAATTAGAAACGCGATTATACCTAAAAAGCGTAATAATTACAATTTCCACGGTCATTAGTACCAAGTCAGTAAAAACAAGTTTGCTTTTAACTAATGTCAGATAACGCATAACTTAGGTTTAATTAAATCAGACAATTGCTACGAATAATAATATTCATGGTACGTAAGCATATCCCATGCATAGACAAGCACTCGGTGCAATGATAAATTACTTTTTAATACAGTTGCTCAAAAAGTGGTACATTTTGTAGCTACGTTGCATGCGGAAACTTGTATTTTTCGTACTATTGCTTTTTACTTTTCCAAGGTGCCGGCTCTCCTCTGCTTTCCACCCCCTGGGCGCCGGCGGGTGGTGGTGGGCGGCCCGCCCCCTCGTTGTTATTTTTTCGCAAATGTATTAAAAAACGTCGTTTGGTACACGTGCGGAAGTGTCATTTTCACTCGTCCAGAGACTCGACCCTCGCCTTGCGGCTCGAGCCTAGACACCTCGGGACTCGTGCATAATTACATACTTTCCGCGCTTATATCAAAAAGTACCATCCTGCATGGCGCAGCCACCTCAAGGACGACAAAACCAAGAGGACTGCCAATGGCTATACAATGTCGCGTTCCTGTAAAATAATGAGCCTGCTGTAGCTAGTTTCACTATAGAGAGGTCTCTGTACCATTAATTTTGTATGACACTTAGACCTCTGGCTAATACAATAGCGCCATCTATGAACTGAAGGAAAAAACGAATTTAGACGGCGCTATTGTGTTAGCCAGAGGTCTAAATGTCATACCAAATGAATGGTACAGAGACCCCTCCGTAGTAAAACTAGCTACAGCAGGCTTATTATTTCAAAGGAACGCGACATCGTACAGACACTGGCAGTCCTCTTGGTTCTATGGTCCTTGAGCCACCTACTCCTCACCTAGGCCTCAGCATTATGCTGAGTCAGCGACCGTTTCACTTTTGCGAGGACACACTTCCTTGAGAAGAAATGTGTGAAATTGTGTGTATTTTCTTGTATTTGTGCGTCTTCTTGTGAAAGTGAATAAATGTCTTCTTTCTTTCTTTCTTTCTTTCCTACTGTTCTTACTTTGTTTTTAAAACCAAGCAACTCACCCATAATCTTCTTCGGCGGCGCCCTCCTCTCCCTGTCCTCCCCCCCCGCCTGCCACTTGCGCTTCCGTCCCTCCCTCTCCTCCAAGTACATCCCGAGCTCCTCCTGCTGCCCCACCAGAGTCAGCCGAACCGAGGACTCCCAGGTGAAGGGGTCCTCCTTGCGGGATCCCGTCTCGCTCATACCCCGGCAGTCATCCTCATAAGAATCCATCATAGATACATGGCACAGCACTAAAAGTCTTTTTGATGAGATGAGATGATTGGATGATGAGTGGTCTCGCCAGCCAAGTTAGAACAGCACGAAGAACGAGTTGTACAGTTTCTTGATGCCAGTTGTTTCGCGTTGCCGGTGACTTTGCAGTAGTTCGTTCTCAATCTTCATGAGCATATTGGTGTTGGACCGGCACAGGTGGTACTGTATGTGGGGTTCCAAGGCCGAGGGTTTGGTCGTGAAGCGGCTGCCAGTGAAGTATGTACGGTTTTCGTGGTACTCCATGGGGCAGGGCGGCGTACCAGTGGCGACAGTGATGCTGGCGGTGTACTACGGCTCCTGGAACAGAGAGGTGATGGTAAAGCAGACATCTTCACCTATAAAACAGTACCGTGACTGACTGACAGACAACGCCCAGCCTAAACCACTGGACCTAGAGGCTTGAAATTTGGCAAACATATACCTTGGGTATCCTAGAGGTGCACTAAGAAGGGATTTTTCGACATTCCTACGGGATAGGGAACTAGCCCATTTTGAAATATTTCACGGAGGCAAAGCCGCGAGGCATAAGCTAGTAATAATAATAAGAACAGCTTACGACAGACCACCAGTGAGGTTCGATAGCAATAATTCTTTAGTAGGTCGAATGGAGAGTAACACGATATCTATGTGTCATCAAAAAATAGCTTTTGCATAGCATAATAAAATAGAAATAAAAACGTCATTTACGCGCTAATTTGAAAACAGACTTTGTCTTAGACTAGCACTGCGGGATAGGAGGTAAGAGTTGATTGATTTGTATGGGAACCGAGTGTGTAACATTTTGCGTAGGCATTTTGACGTCATGAATGTAATTTTGTGAGGAAATACCATGATTAACAGCTCCAACTTTAGTGGTGGTATTTGAACACTTCGATCAGAATACTATAATGATCGATGTTTGAACAGTGCCCTAAGCACGACTTGTCAAATCCTGCGTCACGTAAAATCGAATAGTAAACTATAACGAGTTTGTATGACGTTTGGAACAGCGCCCGCCCGTGAGCGTATTTGGAACTAAAATTTAGTATGAGATTTCTCGATCTCGATACGATAACCGTAACGTAACGCAGGATTCGACAAGTCGTGCTTAGGGCACAGGTAATTGTAGAACGACAAGGTATTTTGTATTTAAAACGTGACGTCGCGCGGAAAGCGGTCGGGAGCTGGAACGCGTAATGAGGTTCTCAGCCCTTCTTTTCGGCGGAGTAGGAAATACTTACAAACAAAACCAAGATCGAAGAAAAACAGGTTAAAATCCAGTAAAGTCTAAGACACAATACCTCCACGCCTCCACACAATCTCACCTTATAAGAGTCCCTTGCACATAATGTCACAGCACTTTAAAAAAAAAACCAAATCTTTACACAGTTCAGTAAAAATCAGCCATATTGGCGAACCACATCCAGATCAGACGCCTGCCATCTCCGTCCTTCAGAAACATTATCAATCCACCATCTTGAACGCAACCGTTATCTCTTAAACTGAACGCAGCGCCAAGCGGGAATTTTTTTCAAAATTCGAACGCACGCCGTCACAGCTTGGCAGTTTGCAACGGAGTACGGGAAATTGTCTATTGCTAAATTGTACGAGTTTAAAATGAATAAGTACGGCGTATTGTCGTTAATTCGTTAGCCAATGGCGAGAGGGGACGGAGACGCTGAATTGAGACCACTTGCCGCAGGGTCACGCAATCAGCGGGTCAAGACGTTGGCGTGGGGTACCGGGAGCGAGGAGAATGGTTCCGCGACTTTTATATACCTATTTCATCTGTCACTCTGGCTTAGGCTCAAAAAACCCACTTTCCCTAAATGTGCACTTTCCGCAAAATGTACTTGCCCATTAAGGGCACTAACTAGAAGGCACTATCCTCGTAAGTGCATATTCCCAAATAGTACATTTATCAGAACGCACACGGTTGGCAACTGGGTGCGGTGCGACCTTTTTATAGCTTACTAGCTGTTGCCCGCGACTTCGTCCGCGTAGATTTCGGTTATCGCTATCCCGCGGGAACTATGTAATTTTCGCGAATAAAAAGGACCCTATGTTATTCCTCAACATTCAAACTATATTTTTACCAAATTTGATCTAGATTAATGCAGCGGTTTTCCCGTGAAGAGGTAACAAACAAACAGACAGAGAAACAGAGAGACAGAAAGACAGAGAGACAGAGTTACTTTCGCATTTATAATATTAGTTAGGATTTCATCTGTCACTCTGGCTTAGGCTCAAAAAACCCACTTCCCGAACTGTGCACTTTCTCTAAAACTGCACAGTTCGGGAAATGGGTTTTATCTCTAAAAGTGCACTTTCCGCAAAATGTACACTTGCTCATTAAGGGCACTTTTCCCATAAGTGCATATTCCCAAATAGTAAATTTTTCAAAACGCACACATTCCCATAATGTACATTTTCCCATAACACACACAGTCCCGAAATGTATATGCACTGAAAAAATAAATCATCCCTCGGTTACATGTATGGAGTGCCAAATCAAGATGACTAAGATGACCTCGTTCTCCAATTTTGATGACGGAAACTGCTCTTTTGGAAAATTGTACATTCCGGGAAACTGTACCACCTGATAAATTGCACTTTTTGGTAAAGTGTACCAATTGGGAAGTGCACTTTTTGAAACAGTGCACCTTTAGAGAAAGTGATCTTTCTAAACAAGTGCACTTTTAGAGAATGCACATATCGTG
The DNA here is from genome assembly GCA_963691665.1 of Clepsis dumicolana. Classification (NCBI taxonomy): domain Eukaryota; kingdom Metazoa; phylum Arthropoda; class Insecta; order Lepidoptera; family Tortricidae; genus Clepsis; species Clepsis dumicolana. The sequence continues at coordinate 6,111,546 of OY829531.1, read as the reverse complement.
AAAGTGGGTTTTATAAGCCTAAGCCGTCACTCTTATTGCCAGGCCAATCCAGAAAGCGGAGACGAGAGAAGAAAGATAATGTAAGACAAATAGAGACTAGAAAACAGGTGAAAAAAGAACTAGACTATAATTTTACATACGGGTACAAAAACCGCGGAGAGACAGACAGACGGACTATAAGGTTTACATAATTTAATGAATCAGGCGTTACTTGGCGGAGGTCCATATTTATAAACTAAAAACCCCGTAAAAACCGTTTAATTTGGTAAGCGAAGATGCGGTCTACGATGGAGCACGCTTGTGAAGCAAATGCCCTAGACCCTAGGCTTGAAAACGGCCAGATTATGATGATGATGATGATGACATCCTATATCTCCCAGGTGGAGCTAAGGGCTAACTTTTTAAATACTCACTGAAACATGAATACACAGAAATTCTTTGATCCTCATGGGGGGTCTCTAAGGAGTCGTGTTGAATGTATTTTACATCCAACTTAGATATCCATACCGAATTGGAAGTAGGTCAAACATACATCAGGCTGATGCATGCATTAATATCTTGGGAAATTATGTTTCAGAGCCGATGTTTCGAGGAAATGATCACCACAGAGCGCACCTCAGTTTGCTGTGGCCTGTAGCAACATGCCAAGCACGTGGCTGAAACTGAAAACTACAATCGCCATCTTGGATCTGATGGCAGAGTTTAATTGACACCAATAAATTCCAGTTAAAAGTCCACGACAGTGACACGCATCTTCATTTCATTGCATTAGTCACGGCCTTTTATTTGCAAGCGAAAAAATAACGCCATTTTGTTTTTGCTGCGCTGAATTGTTCTGACCCCTTTTGGAGTCTTGACCTTGGTTGCGCCATGGTGCAATGTTTTTTTTCAAAGCAGCTCGGCAAAGTGACTACATGTCGCCTGATGGTAAGCACCAGAGCTCGGACAGGTCATAGCAAAAACAGATATAGAAATAGAACAATACTCAATAGAGTCGATACTTAAGATTATAATTATCTAAAGAGAATATTATCGTAATTCAACATTTTTACTTTATAATGAAATGAAATAAAAATAGTGAATAATAATTAGCACAAACAATTAAATAATAAATTAAATTAAATAAAAACATTGGTTTGTTCCAGAACATGCAGTAAGTAGTTGATGATTGCACAAAATGTTCAACATAACCATCGGCTTTACAAAAAATGTTAATGGAAACACCTAGTCACAAACATAATGGTGAATCTTGGGTTACTGTTATAAATGTAATTGAAAAATATAATTAAATAACTGTACATAATGCGACTCTATAATCTTGTTCTATTACCGTGTTGCAATTATTTTGCTACGACCTGTCCGAGCTCTGGTAAGCACACAATGCAGTCCAGATAACAATGATGACGGAAGTGGGAAATAACATCCCCCCATCCGTCAGCACCGTCATGCCGGCTACGTAAATTACATTCACACTTCTCTTGAAGGAACCAATGTTGCAAGAGGGAAGGAACACCCAAGCTGGGAGGTCATTCCACATTTTGGCAGTTCTACCTAGAAATGTACTACCGAACTCTTTGGTTCGGGATCCGAATGGCTGGATCGTGTGATCCTGTAACGGTAAGGAGGGAGGAATGAGTTGGAATAGCTCTTCAGAGCATTCATGTGGCGAAGTGGACAAGTCCAGCTAAGATTGATAAGTCTGCCTTCCATTTCCCCATCAGCACGGCCGTAACCCTTTGGAGTACAGTCACAAGTGGACGTGTGGACAAGTGGACAGTGGCGTGGGCATTGATATAAACATCAGGATATGCCGGATAATCGTAGTCCTTCCTCTTTCCTCTGGGAGCGCACGACCCAGCGGCGTGTGCATCTCGCTGCCGCTGGGACCACGAATTAGTCCGTAACATGTAGACGTGAGTGATCCGTTTTATTTCACTATGATTGAGTGTCATGGTACTTTCATGTTATAAATCAGGATAATGCCCTTTGGAACATATTGAAATAAGAACGGTGTTGCCGAGCCGGCCGGCGGCGCCCGTGCGGACGTGCTCGCGGCTCATGTCACTGAGACTACTTTGTAGTCGGGTTTGAAACCTTGGGTCCCGGCGCTTATAAGCTTATTTCAGAGTTGCAAAAGCGCTTGGTCGATGCAACTTGTGCCCAAAGCGCTGGCAGTTTTCTCTCTCAAAGAAGCAGCATCGCTATTATATTCAGCGAGGCAACGCTACCAGCCTTTTGGGCACCATGCAGCGGGGGCCTTATTTAGATTTAATTTAGTTTTAAGTTTTAGTTTAATTCGTTTTAGCTTGGATTTAATGTCATTGTAAATTGCTTTTATTACCTTTGTAGTCTAGTTGAAGGGTCCGTCCATCCTAACTAATATTATAAATGCGAAAGTAACTCTTGTCTCCCTGTCTCTCTGTCTGTCTGTTTGTTACCTCTTCACGGGAAAACTGCTGCACCAATCTAGATGAAATTTGGTAAGAAGATAGTTTGAATATTGAGGAATAACATAGGCTAATTTTTATTCGGGAAAATGATATAGTTCCCGCGGGATAGCGATAACCGAAATCTACGCGGACGAAGTCGCGGGCAACAGCTAGTAATCTATATGTAGATTACTTACCATCAACAGAAAAACGAGCCGTAAGAGAACCACACCTGTCTCAGGATTGGTTCTTGTCAATTGTCAGACAAAAGGTCACAAACAGCATGGAAGAACGAGAAGAAATATCCATTAATGTTCTCCAGGAAGTCTTGCGTCCCTGTCTAGGGCAGGTGTGGTAGCTCCTTCTGAGGAATCCTTGTTTTTGACGCAGCACTCGATGGGTCTGTAAAGAAGAAGAGATTGTTTCAAGACTTGGATCTATCATTGAACTATTGGTGGACTTGTGAAGAATGTGTGGTTGACTTATGTAAATAAGTTTTCGGTTAAAAAATTACTTTTTTTGCAGACAAAAAAATAGTTTTTTTAGTGGGAGAGCCATATGTACTGTAGCTATTGGCTGCCGTACGAATGGGCGCCGGCCCGTTCCGTTCGTCCGGGAAGTACCTACCACTCTCGCGCAGAAAATCGACGTGAAGCAACAGCACAGCACACCTGTTGTGTTTCGTTCGGTCAGTGAAACTGCTGGAGGCCCGATCCCCCACCCTCCCCCTCCCCCTTCTTCTATCTCTATTCCTCCAAATTTATCGATAACGTTACTAGTCGTTACGCAGAGCCTCTAGTGTAATCGACGACGGTGATGACTTCGAGACCATGGACGCAACGTCGCGTCTGAAACGTCGAGGTATTTAATCTTAAATAAATTTTTACGCGATTAAGTCCCGAGTATCATGATAATGCGTTTTCGTTAAAGTGTCAAATAGGATGAGAATAGTTTATTGTATGTTTGTTGTCGATACGTGCCGCTAGTGGCGCTGCCAATTTGCCCCTAGTATTCAGTCGTAAACGCGAACGCGATTGAGACGTTTTTTGGCTCAATAATTACACTAGAGGCTCAGGATTCGAAAACTACACTCTTTTCTTCTGTCCCAATATAGTTCTGTAATGGGCATTGTTCACTTTTTTTAAACACTTCTTTTTATATTTTTTTTCTTAAAACATAGAACATTTTAAGAAACCAATTTGAATATCTTGGTATATAATAGCGTAGTTAAATTTTAACGATTTATTAAAAATATCAGATACGACTTTTCGTAAATTACATATGCTGGCTGCATCCAAGGAAAGAGCCAAGGTTTTTACTTGATAAAAAAGTCAATGGTTGTCACTGTTACTGTCAACCCCTGTCACTGCTGTCAGTCACAATATAGGGGGTCGATTTTTGAATCTCACCCGGTGACAAAATTCAGTAATTTCAAAAAAGTTCGTATTTTTTAATCTCACCGGTGACTAAAATTCTCATGCCCATGATATCAAATATGAATGCTCCCACCCAGTCGTAAACGAGATCACCTGAATGACTTCTTGACCACGGGCAGTGACAGCTAACCTCAATCTACTATGTTAACATGCTTGTCTATGACATAAACGCAAATTAGCTGCATGTTAGTAGACGGGTACGACATTAAAAAATAAGGCTTTTGGCAAATAGTGATATCAATGTCATGGCTGAGTGAGAATTTAGTCACCTAGTAAGATTCAAAAATAGACCCCCTGGTGCAGATTTTTCCGGTTGTTGAACATAGTTGTTGAATTATTTCAATAATCAGAAAGCAGAAGTTATTACAGTTAGAGTTATTAAATATGACCGATTTCACCAAAGCTTTTAAATATCAAAGGAAAGTTCAAAAACGAGCATTGTTTATTTTATGCTGAAAGTGACATTTGACAGTGACAAAACTACCTGAATACCACAGAATAGATTCGATTGGTATTTTTTAAATGGAAAGATGCAAAAGCTTTCAACGTATACAGACTGGGACTAAGGTCAAACAAAGGTCATACGTATTTTTGTTAAAATATCCGTAATCGTTGACTATTTTATAAAAGTAAAATGTGGAAAATGTCTGTTAAATATATATCTCGAAATGGTTTTCGAAATAAAGCTTTTAAAAAAAATGAACAATGCCCATTGCATCGCATATATCTGATGGAGTTTGTCTGCATCGCAGTTCCTACTTTAGCGAATCCCATAAATCTAAATAAAAATACCTAACATCTCGTATCTTATGCGAAAATCGCGCCACGTGAAGGGAAGCTGAATCACATATTAATCGAGCATCCAATTTAGACCCTGCCAAGGCAAGATGCACCTTAAGACTTATATACAAGATACAAGACAGCTGTACCTACGAGTGGTGACAGTCTTAAGTGAGATATATGACGTTTGGTTTAAACTAGAGAGGACCAGTTTGGAAAAAAATAGGACGAATATGCAATGGATAGTTCTTGAGGTTCTGAAGTAGTTTATGGATTTGAGAATGAATGCAGCGGATGTGGGGATAGTTAGAGCTCAGAGTGGGGGCTCTTGTATGTTTAAATATCTAATATTTGCAATAGGTACGATATGAGAGATATTTTGGATTGTAAATTTCCTGGATAAGACATTTCGAGCTAGCGTTTTGTACGTAATCCCTGAAGAAAAGGGTGAACCAAGGGTGAACGTATCGGAGAAAATTTAATTTAATTAAAATTAAATAGTGTTCCTGGGCCCAGATGTCACGTTTTAAAACCCTATTGTCCCTGATCAACGAATTATTTTCCAATTAATAATAATAATATCTACATGAACCAATTACTCGAGGAGCTCAGCAGTACTCATGTTGGTTGTCACGTGGATGATGTTTGTTTCAACAACATTAGCTATGCTGATGACATGGTTCTGCTGAGTCCCTCGATAGGTGGAATCCGTAAATTGCTTTCAATTTGTGAAAAATACGTTGAAAGACATGGATTACTTTATAATGCTAAAAAGACTGAGATGCTTGTATTTAAGGGAAAATTTAAAATGCCGAGCTTTGTTTCTCCCGTAACTCTAAACGGTTCGATTGTGCAAAGGGTGTCACAATTCAAATATCTTGGGCACATAGTTACCGAAGACATTAGAGATGATTGTGATATTGAAAGGGAACGCAGGGCGCTAGCTGTAAGGGGTAACATGCTGGCTCGCAGATTCGCTGGTTGCACTGTTCCAGTAAAGATTACTCTGTTTAAAGCTTTCTGCCAAACATTTAACTCCAGTAGCCTGTGGTCTAGTTATTCCCAAAAAGCGTATAATACCCTGCGCATCCAGTATAACAATGCTTTCAGGGCATTGTTGCGACTTCCCCCCCATGTAGTGCTTCGGGTATGTTTGCCGATGCGCATACAGACGATTTTTTTGCAGTTATGCGTAAAAAGATTGCCGCGACGGTGCATCGGATGAGGGGAAGCGCGAACAGCCTTCTGCAGGCGCTAGCCGCACGTCCGGACAGCGCCGCGCTCGGGCGGCTCACCGAGCTGCATACAGGGACCGGAAAACCCTATCATTCGGCTAAGCAGTTCGAAACGGTAGCCCGATGAAGGGGCTACCGCATCGATACGGTAGCCCCTTCAACGGGCTACCCTAATACCCGTATAACCCGTACATATTCGGGTAGCCCTAATCGTAACAAGAGGTAACCGCTTACCCGTATTTATTAGGTTATATGCTAAGCGGTTACCTTCGGCTTAGGGTAGCCCTTTCACCCCGCTCCAACTATGTACCAAGAGAACAATCAATTTATATTTTAATCTTTCCGTACTTATATAGGTAAGTATGTGCTTACCTTCTTAAAGTTTCTATTAATCGACCTCAAAAAAGGAGGAGGTTCTCAATTCCTCGGTTTTTTAAGTAAGATATGGGTCTTTTAACACGAAACTACCATGAGACTCAATCATAATCATAAATAAAAACGGATCACTCACGTATATAAGTCGAGTTTAGCCCCACTTGTTTCGGACTAATTCGTAGTCCTTCCTCTGGGGTTAGTAGTCGCGCGAGCTGAGCCGCGGCACGCAATGTGCGTCTCGCCGCCGCTGGGTCATGCGCTCCCAGAGGAAGGACTACGAATTAGTCCGAAACATGTCAGGCTAAGCTCGACTTATATACGTGAGTGATCCGTTTTTATTTCATCATAAGATATGGGTGTCATTTTCTATATTTTCAGGGGTGCGGTTTCTGAAAATGACATCCATTTTCAAATCCAAGATGGCGGACACATTTTTTTGTTTAAAATCGATTTGGGTGTCATTTTCTATGTTTTCAGGGGCGCGGATTCTGAAAATGACGTCCATTTTCAAATCCAAGATGGCGAACACATTTTGTTATTGAAAATTGATATGGGTGTCATTTTCTAGTTTTACGGGGGTGCTGATTACGAAAATGAATTTTTAAGAAAAAAATATGTCCGTCACGTTGGATTTTAAAATGGGTATCATTTTCGTAATCAGCATCCCCGGAAAACTAAAAAATGACACCCATATCAATTTTCAACAAAAAAATGTGTCCGCCATCTTGGATTTGAAAACGGATGTCATTTTCGTAATCAGCATCCCCGGAAAACTAGAAAATGACACCCATATCGATTTTCAACAAAAGCAATGTGTCCGCCATCTTGGATTTGAAAATGGATGTCATTTTCATAATCAGCATCCCTGGAAACATAGAAAATGACACCCATATCGATTTTGAACAAAAAAAATGTGTCCGCCATCTTGGATTTGAAAATGGATGCCATTTTCAGAATCCGCACCCCCGAAAACATAGAAAATGACACCCATATCGATTTCCAAACGACAAAACTTAAAAGGCAGCCCTCGTATGGTACAAATCTGATGTTTATACATTTGCTTATTTTGATATTTTACACGTAATGTTATATATTACTTTATTAGGTACGTATATTCTTTCAAGAATATTAGTTAAGGTGAATATCGCGTTTATTGCTCATATACTGTTCTTTGAGTTTTAAACCCTATTTCAATGTAAACAAATAAAATAACGATGTATCATACACAATTTTATAGAGGGTCGGGACACATTTTTGAAATATCTTTTTATAGCCAAAACCCAGCCCAGACAAAAACATTTCTCGCGTTCCCGCCATTTTTAGGGTTCCGTATATCAAAAGGAAAAAACGGAACCCTTACAGGATCACTTTCTTGTCCGTCTGTCTGTGTGTCAAGACCCTTTTTCTTTGGAACGCGTGGAGGTAGCATGCTGAAATTAACATCAAATACTCAAGCCTGCAGTCCATTGAAGCCCTAAGAAAATCAAACTTCTAAGTCAACGCTATCAAAAGATACAGTCATTAAAAAGGTTGTTTCGATATAAATTGCCGTGACCCGAAAACACAAAGGGTACCTTCCAGTTGTCGTAGAAACTTGAGATTTGGTATGTAGATAGCTCAGCACAACCACTCAGAAAATTCTCAAAATCTTACTATGTATGTCTGTCTGTAGATCTCACAGATCAATATAAGTCACCCCATACTGCATACATTTTGCTTATGAGCAGGGCTCTGCTAACACAGGACTTCTTAAAACACTGGGAAAAAGCGTTAAAATCTTTGTACGGATCCCTCGTGCGCGAGTCCGACTCGCACTTGTCCGGTTTTTTTAAAACATGCATAAGTATAAACCATAGAACCACAGAGGTGCATTTCAATAAAAATTTAAGTTGCCGCTCACCATGTTCGAATTTCAAAAACTTGCGTTTCGCAATGACGGGTCGAAGTATCGAATCGATATGATATTTATACAAATAACGTATTTCGACTTTGTTGATCCAAACCAATATTTTTGGAAAAAATACATGTAATAGAATATAAAATTGCGTATATTATAACAAAATATGGTGTCGCTGACTCGCTAGTAGTAAAAAAAAATTTTTTTTAACTTGTATAGGCAAAATTGTCCACTTCCAAAAACGTTAGGACGCTTCTTTTTTTATTAAATGTATCTTAAACAAATGTATAAAATAGCCGAATATCAAGTCAATCGGTTAGGTAGTTTGGCAAAAAAAAATCAAAACTGATTTTTTTTTTTCGCAAACCGTATGTATTTAAGGCTTAATATTCGGTACAGATATATCTAACAATAAGACAATTAAACGTGCATAAGAATATTTCATATCCAGCCAGGGGCGATTTTACTATGGCATTCCGGCCAGACCCTTTAAAAAACAGCTCCCTATTTCACCAACTTTAGAAATGTCACTTTTCAATGACAATTCGGTGTCGATTGCTAACTTAAAGGGCTTTTGTTTTAGCGCGCTTCACAATGGCAAAGAAACGTAGATCGAATTGTCACTGTAAACTGACAATTGTTAAGTTGGCGAAGTAGGGGCAGATGTTTCTTATGGGTTTAAATAATACGAAGCCAGCAATAAATGCTGTTTCGGCCGTGATGAATATAGCGCGTTTCTCAAAAATCAGAAAATAGAAAACAAAAAATATATCAAACTTTCATACGATTTTACGTCTATTCCATATTCTAGTCACTTATACCTACTCGGGTGTAGAAAATTGTTTTGCTTTGCCGCCATTTTTTATCAATCTCATTTGTTAGATTTGACTTCTTAGAGGTGTATTTTTTATATCAAAACACCAGATAACATAAAAACGTTGCAGTAGGTACTTTTTTTTTGTAAGTCGTGAGCCTTGATTTTATATATTTTTTTGTCCTTTCTGCATTGTAACATGCAAGAAAGACCAGCAATTAACCCACTTCTGCATTTGTAATACGAATATAAATACACATATCTTTATAAACAACTTCAAAATAACTCACCAGGAAGCGTCATGTTTCACTCCCAAAGAAAGACACTCATATTTAAAAAAATAACCAAAAAATCCAAGATGGCGCCCACAAGCGCCCGCGCACAAATCCGACCGGGGTCTGGTTGCAAGTGCTTCAAATTGATACAATGAGGGGGAACACAATTAGGACCAAATAAAACTAGTTGTACGTATAGTCCATTCGATTTTTGGTGTCTGATTTTGTCAAGAAACTTTTTTTTTTCAGGAAGAAACGGCAAAGGACATGTCACCATAGAATAGTGGAAACATGAAAAACTATACCTCACAATATCATCAACATTGTTACTGTTGTTGTCTTGTCGATGCTGTTGTGATTAACTATATACGTGTTCATATATTCCGGATCGCTACCACCAACTTACTCGCTAATCCTACCGCTAAGCAGCAGTACTTGCACTGTTGTGTTCCGGTTTGGACAGTAAGACAGCCGGTGTAATTACGGGCACAAGAGGCATTTCATCTTAGCTCTCTAGGTTGGCAACGCATCTGCAAATCTGGGTTGCGGGTGTCTATGGGCAGTGGTGATCATTTACCATCAGGTGACCCACTTGCTCTTTTGCCTAAAAAAAGCTGTAACATTTCTACGTCACTAAAGAAGTTGTACTTGTCTCGATAAGTTGAGACGTATCACTTGATTCAAAAAATACTATTTAATAAGAGAACTTCTAAAAAGAAAATTACAGTTCAAAACAATGAGGGCTGTCGGGAGTCGAAAAATCCGCTAGGATCGTTAGTGTCGCACTCGACAGGTCTACCTGTCATTCTCCACCAAAGAGAGACAAGCTACTGGCCTATGATTGGTGGAAATTGACAGAGAGGCCTTATTCTTTATCAATACCGTTTGACTTAACATGAAACTACCGTAAGACTCAATCATAGTGAAACAAAACGGATCACTTACGTATATAAGTCGAGTCGAGTCGCTGGGTCGCGCGCTCTTAGAGGAAGGACTACGACTTAGTCCGAAACATGTCGGGTTAAATTCGACTTATATATATACGTAAGTGATCCGTTTTATTTCACTTTGACCGTTTGACTTAGTTGAGGTTTTTAATGTAATGGTATAACACTGAAATAATATGAAAAAAATATAGCAAAAAGTGTCATATTCTGCAGAACGCTGACCAATTCCAATTTGCACTGGATCGCAATCCACTACTAATAAGTCCCAAGAGGAAAAGGTTGAGGAAATGTGTTTTATGAAAGGGTTAAGGTTGAGGAAATGTGTTTTATGAAAGGGTTATCTGTTGTGGTTGTGTTATGTGAGGACAAAAATAAAATTGAGCAGTAGTCAGGAGTAGGACTGGGTTTATTGTAAACACGAGAAGAATAACATGTCGCTTGACATCGACGTAAAAAACGAATTCAAAAAACAACTTTCTTTTAATAATTTGAATTCATATTAAACCTATTTCAACATTATCTTGGCTCTTTGGTGTCGAAATGAACGCAAATAACCTAACCAACTTAGAAAAGTTGAAAAACCCCCGACATTGTCATTTCAAAGTTCAATATTTCAAAAACGGTTGAACCGATTTTAATGTAATTTAGGTAATAAAAGCAAAAAAAATCGCATCGAAATCGGTAGATCCGCTTGCGAAGTACGATGCCACAGGCAGATACACAGTTACACAGATACACAGGTCAAACTTATAAAACCCCTCTTTTTCGTCGGGGGTTAAATATAATAATCCTTTATTTCAGGCCAGACCCCTTCACCATCTTTACAATTGTCAGTTTCATATGACAATTCGAAAGACATTTCTTTGACAATATGAAGCGCGCTATAACAAAAGCTCTTCAAGTCAGCAGTTGACACCGAATTGTCATTGAATACTGACAATCGTAAAGTTGGTGAAATAGGGACCAGATGTTCCATATAATTTAGAGTTAAAACATTTCTAAGGCAGCCGATTTCAGCGTCAGAGCGTCTAGTGTAATCAACTTCCAAAAATACGTCTCGATCGCGTTCGCGTTTACGTCTGAATTACTATGGGCACATTGGCAGCGCCACTAGTGGCACGTATCGACAACAAACAATTCTCATACTACGTATTGATTTAAACTTTCGCGATTTTCACACATTCTCATGCTATTTGACCTTCGAGCGATTTCTATATCTCAAAAAGGACTAAACCGATTTTTATGAAACTTAGCTAAGTAAGAACCATCTCGATTGAACCAGCTTTCGTCCGTTCATCCGTTTAGGAGCTACGATGCCACAGACAGATACACAGCTCAAACTTATAACACCCCTCTTTTAGCGTGGCGGGTTAAAAATGTAAAACTTCGAGGTCATTTAGACTGAACTAAACGTGAACAAATGACAAATGACATTTTAATACTATAGTCATCTCCTGACTGCAATTATAGAATGCAAAACTGGTTTTTACCGCTTAAAAACCAGCACGTAATGAAGTAGTGCTAGTCTTAGTACTATTGTGTTTTAATGTTTCCAATTTAGCATATATTTAGACGCTTATTTAGTAGAAATGTCATTAAATATCAGAGAGAACCTGTTATACGGTTTTAAAAAACGGATATCACCAATTACTTTTGACATAAATCATGCAGCGAAAAAAGACAGACGGACAACAAAATGATCCTATAAGCGTTCCGTTTTTTCCTTTGGAGGTACGGAACCCTAAAAATAAAAATAAAAAACATCCCGATGAATTGAGAACCTCCTCCTTTTTTTGAAGTCGGTTAATAAGGGCTATCGCGAGTCAAAGGTCCGCTAGGATCGCTAGAGCCGAGTGAGGTCTATCTGTCAATTTACACCAATCATAGGCCAGCCCCTAAACTACGAAATTCGAAAATCGAAGTTCGTATCGTATCGTCCCGCTCACTCTCGTGTTAAATAATATTAGCTTGAGAGGGACGGCACGATACGAAGTTCGAATTTTGCACTTCGTAGTCGGGGGGCAGTAGCTTGTCTCACACGACAGCTAGCTATCCTAACGGATTTTTGACTCGCGACAGCCGTCATCGTCATTGTGATAATGTCCTTGAACTATAGTTGAGGCAATAGGAAGATCATTGATCACCATTCATTCACGGTGCCTTGTACTTGTATGACTGTATGACCGGCATGGGCGGGTCTTTCAGGCTGATGTAACGTTCAGTGGACAATACAATTAATCAGTGATGAGTAGGTAGATACATTGCATGATTACTGCTGAATGCTTAACTGTGACTGGGATGAGTGCCGCAGCGACCCAATGTAAGTACAATACAATTAAGCGAGGCCTTCGTAACTGTCACATTTTTCACGTAAATTGGCTACTTTTTGGAGAGGTGCAATTATTTTTTTTGACAGTCGTCTTCGTGATCGAGGAACTGCAGGCCCCTATTCGAACTACATTTCTTTGACAATATAAAGCGCGCTAAAATAAAGGCTCTTCAAGTCAGCAGTTGACACCGAACTGTCATTGGAAACTGACAATTGTACAGTTGGTAAAATAGGGGCTAGCTCTTTTATTTTTGTTTCCTATCATTAATTAGTTTTTTTTTAAATGATCGAGATGACATTTGTGAGACGAAATGCCTATTTAGCTTAGTGTCTAGCACTGGGCTAGAATTAAAAAAAAACTACGTCATACCGACTTTATATTTGTGCTAGGCAATTTTTTAAAGTAGTTTTCTAAATAAAAGGCAAACACGTTAAACTTAAGGTGGTTCGTCACGGTCAGCTAGGCACTCAAGCGCCCCTAGATGGCGTTGATGTTCTATTTTATTTTTTTATGTATGATAATGTGCATATTCTTTAAGACTAATACGTTTCGCGCAAATGGCATAACATTTGTGATGTATTCAACTAAGATTCTGATGAATTTTAATTACGTTTATTTGGATAAATACAACCGCAACAATGACAGCAGTAATACTCACGCACACATTCAAAGGAATCATGCATACGGAAGTCATTGCTTAATTTGCTTTAAAATGTCAAGTACCGATTGGTCCTGTTGGGCTGTTGATGGAGCGCATTGACTAGATGTTCTTGAATCTTGGGTTCGAGTCTGTCATATTTTATAAACATCTTTCCTTTTTGTTTTTTTTTTGATAACTTTTTGTGAATGACGAATATTTTTTATATTCCTTTTATTTATTCATTTATAGACAACTTGTTATAAATAACCAAATAATATTTTTAAACAGCTACATACTTACACTACCCAGCTACAACATTTTATGACCTTATTTACGAAAAAAAAATTTTTTTTTTTTTTATACATCGAGGAAGGCAAGCGAGCAAGCAATATTCCCAGGTAATTACGAAATAAATGCCAGTTCAATTATCTAAGTCACTTTTGGGGTTCCGTAACCAAAATGGCAAAAACCATCCATCAAAATGTCCATCCGCTCGTGTGTCAAAGGCATTTTACTCAAAAACTACAAGATGGTAATATTATTGATGTGGAGTATTATACGTGTCTCGTAGAAGCCGCTACTTAGTTTGGTAGTGAAATGACAAAAATATTTGTGTGTGTGGGGGGGGGGGGGGGGGGGGGCCGCACTCCGTCCGTACATGTGACAAAAGCTGAAAAAATAATAATCTGTACCCAAACATCAGCGTGTGGCACATAATTACTACAGCTTTTGTAAAACACACCAGGAAAAAACGGAACCCTTATAGGATAACTTTGCTGTCCGTCTGTCTATCTGTCTACCTGTCTGTCAAGACCCTTTTTCTCTGGAACGCTTGGAGGTAGCAGGCTGAAATTAATATCAAATATTCAAGCCCGCAATCCCTTGAATCTGTTAAAAAAATCAAACTTCTAAATCAACGCAATCAAAAGATTCCATACAAATTGCCGTACTGTGAAAACCTAAAGGGTACCTGCAGTTGTCCTGGAAACTTTAAATGTTGTATGAAGGTAGCTCTTATAGCACAACCACTCAGAAAATTCTCAAAATCTAAAATGTTTATGTCTGTCGGTACTTATATGTCATAGAGCAATATAAAATGACCCCACACTGCATATATTTTGCTTAGGAACAAGGCTCTGCTAATACTGGACAACTTAAAACACTGGGGAAAAGCAGGGGCATCTTTGTACGGAACCCTCGTGCGCGAGTGTGACTGGCACTTGTCCGGTTTATTTTACTAAGTGAATACTTAGGTATTTTCGGAAATACCTAATCGCTCCGAAAATTGCGGAAATTGTGCCCCCCTCCCCTTATCTTCTTAACCGTAGGTTCAAAAAATATGAAAAAAAGGTACTTAACGTTTGTGGCTCCATAGTTCCATTCGTAAACATCCAACCCCATCTTTCGTAATCCGTATACAAGTGAACATAAAAACGTACTCGTACTACTAAAATCGAAATAACAAAAATGTGAACATGAGCGTTTCTTGGCGGGAAATCGAAGAGTAGATAGTGTCAATAAATGTGAATTTTGGTTTATGTGCCTAATGTTATTTGGTTGATAATAAAGATTCCCTCTGTTTGTTACCCCCAAGAAGCCGCCGGCTGCTGCTACTAAAACATCACCTGACAATGACATTGCTAAAATTATATACAAAAGATATAATTTTTTGTAACAGCAATCATGACTGCATGGGCTTCCTTTGCCTATCCTTTATGGAATTAAAAAGAATGAACATCAGGTATTGGGAAAAACTAAGAAACTGTTTAGTTGTGTTGACTGACGTCTAGTCTGATCTGACAACGGTGCATTTTTTGGCGAGCTGGCAACGTAGCCGCAACGCACACCACTAAACATACGCTTAGCGTACGACACTGTCATCGCCCACCCATACATTGGCAAATTTGAACTAAAATATCGATCTCGTTTAAGCTCAACTGTTGTTTTATTTTAAATGTAATTTCGCGCAAATAAACACCGAAAACAATGCTATAGGAAGTAGTTTCAGTGTAAAATTAGGTCCCATTCGCCCATATTTGGATAAACGAAATAGTATGAAAATCGAACCACCATAACATAATTTGTTATTTATTTCGTCGATTTCGGTGAAGTCATGACACATGTATACATATAAGTAACATAACATCATTGATTTATTTAGAATAAAAAAGTAGACTATAGAGTGTGATCCACGGGCGAGCTTTACCGCGGTTTTACCGGCGGTAATGCACGCCCATTGATCACACCCTTTACAGCACCAGAACAGAGTTGCAAAATCTGTTCCAACTTATTTACGAGTAGTAATAAGCATAAGAATTATCACTATCAATAAAACCAGTAAACACTTCAAAATGGTGGTTCAACGACGACACTGTCTGTAACTTAACCCGACTCTTGAGAGCTCCTAGCTCTTTATTCTGCAAACAGAAAAACACTCGCTTCACTCTAGCATGGACTAGCGCCATTGCACACATCACACAGGGCTCTTTTATTAAATAAACATAATACCCAGTACACAAATACGGGCCTTTATCATCAGAAGACAGCTTAGCGCCAAATGCAACGTGCGGAAAGTATTTTTTCTTCAAGAATTCCATCAAGTTTTCATCAACACCGCGCAATGGGGCCGCGGCATTATTTCCTCCCCCCCAAGCGCCGCCATTTTGCGTCTTTGCTACATTGTCTATCGCCAACATGGCGGCGTGTTGCACAGGGTGTTCCAATCTATTGTCAAATGCTGTGGCAACCACTGAGGTTGAGCTAGGATCGACTACTACTGCAGCATTGAAACATAATATATCACTATGAGAATTTGAGTCTCTGAGATACCATTTAGCAACTTCAAACGCTAACATCATGAACTTTGTATGAGTGTCATTTTCATAAGGGCTGAACATAGTTCCACTGACTAATCTTTCCAAGTACTTATTTGGATGGAAGTTACACGACCAGAGTTTACTGCAGTCTCTAAAGTGACTGGTTAAAAGCGGTGGCCTCAGCGGCACATCAATTTCTTTAAAATATTCAAACATATTCTTTAAATCTTCAACCTGGGATTCAATATACTCCTGTATAGAGGATACGCTGTCCAAAAAATGTACAGGACATAGGACTATGTCTCTTTTCCGAACTCGTTTCAAATGTGACAGTTCTTTCAGCGGAATTTTTTCACTAAGAACTGCCATAGCTCTTGAAATGTCTTTGACATCTCTTATATGTCCAGCATAGACTTTTATCAAAGGAATAGGCTCGAATAAGTCATCTTGTAGAACTGCCACAAGATTTTTCTCTCTCTTTTTAACATTTTCAATATACTGGTCTATGGTTGTAACCATAGAGTTTGCTGTCTTTTGCTTTTTTGCTGCCGGCTCTGTGGTCAGCGCAGGTTCCATTTTAATCGGGATCTGGCTTCCTCTTGGAATGCTGAAAATAGAGAAATGGTCCACCATTGGTTTGCACACATTTAAATCACTTTTAACTTTTAACACAACTCCCAGTCACATTTTTCACATTGCAATTAAGTATAAATTTTTTCCATTTAAATACACTGGCACTTTTGTTTATTTAATTTAATTTATTGTTTATTTAAAAACACCTTAACCTTAAGGAAGTCTAAGATTTCATATTATGTTTTGGAGCATTGTTATGCTGAAATCGTGAAAAAGTTTTAACATGAAACAAAACAAACCATGTGCTCCCAGAGGTAGGGCTACGGATTAGTCTGGAACATGTGATATACTCAAGTGACATAGGTATATGAGAGATCCGGTTATTCTGCTATGATTTTCATATTATTGTTTATTTTCATGATGTCACTAGACTCAAATGTTGCTTGTCAGAGTTATCTAACATGGTTGCTGCATTTGCATAATTATGTTAAGATTAGACCAACAAATTTTGTCTCAAAGCTTAAGGTTGATTTAGAAACACTACCCTGATCAAGGGCTCCTGCCAGCACTGATTAGGCCCCTGGTACCCAGAGTGACCAGTGTTTGGTTGTAATTTAGTATCGAAAAGCGATACAGGTGTTTAGGGATGACAGTGAGGCAACATTATACAATAAATTACCCTACAGGTTGGGCATTGGTCATAATCAAGGATAAAACCAAGAGAACTGCCAATGGCTATACTATAATATGTTCCTGTAAAATAATGAGCCTGCTGTAGCTAGTTTCACTATAGAGGTCTCTGTACCATTACTTTTGTATGACACTTAGCCCTCTGGCTAACACAATAGCTCCATCTATGAACTAAAGAAAAAACTAATTTAGATGGTGCTATTGTGTTAGCCAGAGGTCTAAATGTCATACCAAATGAATGGTACAGAGACCCCTCCATAGTAAAACTAGCTACAGTAGGCTTATTATTTCGAAGGAACGCGACATCATAGACACAGGCAGTCCTCTTGGTTTTATGGTCCTTGGTCATAATATTGCTCCTCTGTCAAATGCAAGTTTTTGACAGAATAATCATAATTTAATAAATGTTCATTGTCTACATATTGGGAGTGTAGCAGTCCCCGCCCTGCGAAGTCAAGAATATTCTTGTGTACAAATGTTGGTAAGTATAATAGCTATAGCTACTCAAGCCTTGTTAGGTAAATTTTCTCGAGATAAAAGTTTAATTGCATCTGAGCTACATACCCATACACTAATGATAGTACAAAACTTACTAATCCCCAGGGCTAGTCGTATTTTACTAGTTTTCTGTGTATAATTGCCCCAGTGAAGTTTAATACTTAATACAGTCATTAACCAGCTGCAGTGTTTTTCTTTGAATACAGTTAAAAGATATGCAGCCCAGTTAAGTTTCTAATCTACGTTTTTATATTTAACTTATTTACTAAGTAAAGTTCCAAGTCCGGTGGTCTATGACGCGTAAGTTAAGTTGACATTACAAAGATAGTGAAATACTTGCTTTAAAAAATGATTCAAAACCAACTCCTGTCTTATTGGAAAACTCAAACAACCGGTGAATCTCACGCGTACTGACAAACAAGACCGGAGAAATTCGAATAAAATGGTCTAATTAGTCTCAGAATGAAAATGCAGCGTGGAAATAGGAAAATTAGAGGAAAAATTACCTTGCCTGTTGCTTCCGATGCCACACGTACACTCCAGTCGCAGTGCAGTCAAATAGCGATGATCTTATGCCACTAAATGTAAACAGTTCCAAGGAGTTTTGTGTAAAGCAAGTAAAATTTTAATCGTTTAACGATAAAAATAATTCCACACGCGACATATACGACAGCAGCAATCATTCAGCCACAGTCAGCCATTACACCCACCACAGATACAAAAATGTGACTGACGTTTGACAGTTATTCTGTTCCTCCATGCCGTAACCTTCGACTTGCCGGTGCTTAGACAATAGATACTTTAATTTGGTTGCTCAACGTGTAATTTAGTCTAACGTAAATTTGTGTTTTTATGACTTTTGAAAACTAAAGTCCCAGCTGTAAGGGGTTTTTTATTTACGTCAAGTAAAAGGAGGAGGCGTCCAATAAGAATGCGCGCATAACACGTTTTGAGAAAACCGCCTCGAAATGAGTGATACCAGTCTCAGCAATTGTACTAATATTTGGGGAAATATTGGAAAGAATTTTGTCTTGAATAAATCGTGTTACAAATAAGTTCAAAATAACATTGGCCTCTTTATTTCTAAACGACTTTGACAAAATCGCTAAAGTGCCCCTAGTACAAACTTGTTGGCCTAAGTAACATAGCAAAACTCAAGTTATCTAAGCTTAGGAGTCCATTTAAGCGACATGCTAAGACAAACATGCTCCCTGAAGCAATTAGTGAACTTAGTCACATAATCAACGTGGTGGTTATGATATTCATGAATTCCAAATTTATCGATTTATAAAATAAAACGTTTTTTTTTCAGTACGTAGGTAAAGAAATTAGATGTTAATGCTTATACATACGTTTTGTGTGTAAAAGAGTGTTTTTCCAATTGGTGTCAACAGTCAAACATCCACTCGCAGTTATAAATTATTTTTAATCATTCAAATGAAATAAGTATTTCATGTATTGTGAAATCAGCATTCAAAATATTATGTTTTCATTTTGTCAAATTTTAATATAATATTACATTACAACTTTAAAGTAATTTGTAACATGTACAAGTTCAAAATATCAGTCGTCTTTTAATACCATTGACCTTAAATTTATGGCTGTTTTCAGGAGAAACACAAAGAAAATCAGTTTTTCTCATTAATTATTTTCCAAGGCTTGAAACCACGCCTGACAGGTTTCAGATGCAATCTCACAAAGTGCAGACAGTGCTCTACCAGTCGAGTCGTATTCTGAAAATATTGGAAAAGTAACAATTTAACCAAAGTAATGAAATAATTCAAATTTTCATGACAAAGAAAAATACTTTATATAAACCCCAACAATACAGCTGATGCCCAAGGTACAACCCTGTTGCAGTGAGCCTTTGTTGTACCAATCAATAATTTCAGTCAAGCGTTGCTTCGAAAGAGTTTCACTGCGGGTTGTTAGAAGAATGGCTGTTGTTTATTGAAATTGAAACAAAAAAAGGAAAAAAATAAAGAATAAAAACCGTTAATTCACTCAGTATTTAGAAATGGCATACCTATTTAAGTTAAGACTGTTAAACTTACCAACATTTCCCCTTTTTCCGAAAATAGAGCCATTGAAAGGGGGCTTCCTGTAACTGGCTTCGGACTGGCGAAAAGCACATATCATGATGGCGATGAAACAGATGACGATTATGGAACGCATTTTGCTTGTAATTCTGAAAAAAAAAGGAATTTCAGACAAACTTAAGATTTAATTGGTTTAGGGTAAAAAAATAAAAAAATAGCAAGTTTTTATGCTGAATATACTTTTCATTGACTGTACTTGTATTAACATCCAATCTAGATATTCGTATAAAATTTTCAAGTCAATCTAAAAACTGGAAAATTAACTAGCCTTAAATTTAAATTTATAACAACACCAGGATACGTGAAACTAAATAATTAAAAGCTACTTATATAAGCTTTTATTTATTTATAAACACTAGCATTTCTGAGTTAATAAAATGGAGCGTGCCCTCAGCCGGGACGAGTGGTATAAGGCCTTTGCCCAGCAGTGGGACACTTTAACAGGCTAAGACAAGTAAATGAGAAGCAAGAAGCTGAGGTGACTTACAAGTTTAACTACCCAATACCAATTCTTGAGTCTGTGAAGCTCAGCAGTGGACTGATGTGGAGTGCTGGTTTGTTCGACATTTTATATGTTTTCTGGACCTTATTATACGCAGCTGGGTCATATCTGGTAAAATCAAATCATGACTGATTGGATAGCTAAACTGTTTATAGTGCAGTAATAGGCTTGTTACTTTGTCACAAATCGAATCTAATATCACAAGAAAAGTCACAAAGGAACATTCTTACTTGTGCTTATGTCTCTCGTAGGTTTTCGGCTTATTTAAATTTTCGGTTAGTCTAAAATGAGATGACGTTTGTTATGTATGCATTGACATTAATCCACAATCAAATAATGATTTTTTATATTAAAGGAAATAAGTAGGTACACCAAGTGACTTAACAAAATAAGCGAAATTTTTGCTAACCCGACGTGGTCTGGTCGTTTATCGCAGGAAATTTTAAAAATTAGGTATTTTATTGTTTTATTTTTTTTTGAATCGGAATAAAACAGAAATCGATACATAATTTTTGATTTAGATCAATTTCTTCGTTTTGCTTAATAACCCCGTATTATTAACCACGCATCGTACCCGGCTCAAAGGTCCCCATAATACCAGCAGCATTACCCCGCTGAATGGCAATGGAGACCTGTTGCACCAAATACGACCCAGAGCGAGGGTCACAGCCCCTGTCTCGGAATCGACGGCCTAGCTCCCTGAACAATTCGCGAGCCTCAGCGCCCCAGGACCCAGCCGTCTCAACCGCGACCGGCACAAAATCATACTTAAAAACTTCGTCTTAAAATTAAAAAAAATCTAAACTCAAAATAAACGTAGTATGTTATCGTCAGCCTTTAGTGCCTCTGCTAGGTAGGTACCCATTCAAGCGAATTGTACAATCAAAGCCATAAAAATGCAAAGCAACGTCAAACGTTAATCAATATAGGTATATCATATATACACCAAAATTGTTTTATTGATCCTCCCGCAAAAAACAGACTTAAGGAAACTTTAGGGGTTTAACGTAAACAAAGCCTGAAACTACATTACGAACATGATTACTTGATTAGACTAGCTGTGGACATCGTCAAACCAATATGCACTAACTAACGAAGTTATAATCCCTTGAGTATCCTCTCTATCAGTGTCAATACGCGGTCAGCGTGGCCTAATCCAATAATTGCTGGAGCAGCCGCCATCTTTAGAATCTGGCCTATAAAATGGCGGGAAAACTTGGCATTGGCATCAGTTGACGTTTGTCTCTTCTAAGGTTACCAGCAGGAAAAATAATCTATAAAAGCAAGGTAAGTTTTTGTTATTTCCCTAATTAGTGTGAAATAATTAGTATGAAACTCATTTTATATTTTAATAACATGTGTATTCTATATGTGTAAACATAACAGAGTTTGATATTTCCATTTACTACGTTTTTTTTTGTATCAGAGTTTTTAAAGTTTTGCAAGTAACATTAGTCATTGTTCAACTGAACCAAGAAGTCTTGATCTTATTATTTACAAACCCAATGCTTATTTTGTTTAAAGTCGTAAGAAGTTGGACTTGTCTCTCTTCTGTTTGCTTTTTACCATTTACAAAAGTAACTTACCTACGTAAAAACCAATGCTAAAAAGCTGCTATGTACAAACATTTTAGACACGTTCATATTTATTTATTTTTGCATTCTACCTGAGTTAATTTGCTGGGCAAAAGCCTCCCCCTCCCCCCCCCCCCCCCACCTGTTTCTGTAAAACCTGTATACGATCTTTTTTTAAGCTCTATTATATTTTAACAGATGGCCGGTGACATGATGAGGTTTACTATCGGTGTGGTCTGCGTTGCTGTAGTGCTGCTCTCACTCGCTGAGCTCAGCGAGGCTAACTACAAGAACGCACCCATGAATGGCATCATGTTTGGAAAGAGGGGCCCTACTGGTAAGTTTTCCACTTAATTTACATATCTAGGAAATAATTAACGTTAAAGAGTGACTTGCACTCTCAAACAAGATTGTCAAAATGCCTTTTGTTCTAAAAAGTGTTGTCAACTAAGAAACTGAGCCGTTTTTTCAATATTGTGCCTTTGTTGCTGGTTTGGAGACGGTATTCCTTAGATTTAAAATACATTTTTCAATAATTTGTCCATGGGATTAATTGAAATTATTATTTCATCATCATCATCATCACCAGGCTTTTTTACGTCCCACTGCTGGGCACAAGCCTCCTCTCAGAATGAGAGGGCTTGGGCTATAGTTCCCACGCGGGCCTAATGCGGATCGGGAACTTCACACACATCATTGAATTGCATCGCAGATGTGTACAGGTTTCCTTGCGATGTTTTCCTTGACCGAAAAGCTCATGATAAATTACGAACGTAATTCCGCACATAAATTCCGAAAAACTCAGAGGTGCCGGCCGGGGCTTGAACCCACGACACTCTGTTTGGGAGGCCATAGGTTAAACCACTAGGCTATCACGGCTATATTACTTATTATTATTTCATACATATTTAATACTATTCATGTGAATAAAATGCGTGTTTTCGTATTTATTATTTATTGATAGTAGAAAAGATTCGACGTGCCAATGAATTTACAATTTGTTTCAGAATATGATTCTCGAGGAAAGACATTCACAGCACTTTGCGAAATCGCCACAGAAGCTTGTCAAGCCTGGTTCCCGTCTCAGGAAAACAAGTGAAACTTTTCTCTTACTTCGCTATCATGGAACAAACGATATAATTTTAGTCTTGGATTGTGATTACCATTTACTCCCTAATTAATGGAAATGTTTAACAATTACCTGGCAACCCAAAAAGGCTTACTGCACCTTAACTAAAATGTTTTTCTTAAATATTGTATAAAAAATATGTAATTATTCATTAAGGCTGGTCTAGTTTACCTAAGATTAGTTTGAAATACAGAATTACGGCGTATTAATTTTTTGTTATTTTTCTAAGCCTCTTTCTTGATTTGACCTAAATTTGAATTTTTATAACTGGCAGCTTTCATGGGAAAATTGAGATAAGAATGGCTTTCCTCACAATTGTTTGATTTTTTTTTATATTCCAACTAGTTTCTTATTGGAATGAACGCAATTTCATTTGACAGCAATGAAGCTTTCTTGTAATGAGAACATATTCTCATGTTTTTCACATAACAGCTGTCCTAAAATAAATTATTGCAGTGCCACTAATTTGACATCTGTCAATACAATGCAATACAGTGACGTTTCGCATTGTAAAAATTAGCGAATTCGAATCTACCTTGTTTCTTTTCTAAAATGAATTATCAAAGTTCTGATTTAGTGGTGAAATAATGATATAGAACACAATTTTATTCCTGTCTATAATTAAAAACCAAAATGACTACGAAAGAGCTCTATACAAAGGTAAAAATATCGTAATCTGCAATTAAACATTTTGAATTTGGAATATTTTTTTCTTAATTAGTGTTTTTGAGGCAGTGGTGCTTTAGACGCTAATGCTTTGTTTTCATTAAAGTTTACATCACTTTTACTATCTATGTCATTCATTACATTAAGCTTTATACCTATGACTCTAATGATCATGTTTTATTCATATAGTTGTTAATTTTCGCCTCAATTCGTTCACGGTACAGATCACAGGGTGCCATAAATACTCAGTTTTATTATCGTTCATCTCTTAAATATGAATAAACAAGTTATCAAAGATTACATCTAATTTATTTCACACTCATTTAAGCATTCACTGAGAGTGTAACATAACACAAACTTATTATAACCAAAATAATTTGTTTATTGTTTTCCACTAAAGATCACAACTTTGATCTCAGCATAGGTTAATGTTTTAATTAAAGTTTGTAGATAGCTCTGTTGGGATGTACTTGCCATAGTATTTAGGTTTTGTTATTGAGGCATAACTTAATAGAATTAGAACATAATTGCCAAAACAATTAGTATGTGTTGAAATATACATGTATTTACAGCATAGGTATTAAGTCTTTCATATTTTTGTTCTTAATTTTTATTAAACTCTTTCTGGCAGCAGGTAAAATGTTACCATCTTAAATAAGGTAAAAAAAAGTTATGACTGACTCTTTAATTTTTATTAAGCAAAATATGAAAGCAGTAATTTTTTTTGGAGTTTAAGGCTTTGGAGTGAGGACTTTACAGCCAAATATTTTTTATTTAAACACTTCATACAAAAGGCTTTAGTGATGTCACCATGAAACTATTTGACACTGCCTTTTTATGGAATGTAATCAAATGTGCAGTTTTTTTTTATCAGGAAATCTAATCAACTGTATGCATAGTAACATGTCCAATTAATTATAACACTTTCCAATTTTTTTCTTCATTATTCCTTTGTAGGGCGCCCGGATATGGGTGGAGCACCCCGAGAAGGTGTGGGAGAGTGCCACTGTGACCGCGGACTACCGCTCCGGAGTCCTCATTGTGAAAGTGGACCAGACACAGGAGATACGGCAGATCAAAGTATGTATAACATGAAACTACTGATTTTTAATGGATCGGTGGAAGGTACTGTCAAGGAAATTAATTCCTGACCCACCATGGAACCTTATCACAGTAAACGTCATAGCGACATTGGATAGCTTGACAAGGAAAATTGTTATGACGTTTGCTATGAAAATGTTCTATGTTGGCTTATGAATTAATTTCCTCGACTGTACAAAGAAAAGAGAAAAAAAAGGGAAGGGCAGATGTTAAGGCTAGAAACATCAAACACAGAGACAAATGCTACAAAACGCTTTTATGCTTTTAAACAATTATAACTTTCTTTCCTATTCAGATAACGGATGAGAAGCAGATGCCTCCGCTCCGGAATCCCTCGCTGCTGATTGGTCAGAATGATCTCACTTCCCTCTCGTACCTGCACGAGCCGGCCGTGCTGCATAACCTGAAGGTTAGGTAGGTATAACGTCATCATCATCATCACCATCACCAGTCTAATAACCTAAGAAACTTAGGTAAAAAATTATTTGAAAAACCCCCCACATTTTTAACCCCCCACGAAAAAGAGGGGCGTTATAAATTTGACATTGTGTATCTGTGAGTTTGTGTACCTGTGTATCCGTCTGTGGCATCATAGCTCCCAAACGGATGGACCGATTTCGATGCAGTTTTTTATAATCGAAAGCTAGTTTAATCGAGATGGTTCTTAGCTAAGTGACTTACATTAAAATCGGTTCACCCGTTTTTGAAAAATTAAACTTTGAAACAACAATGTCTTGTTTGCGTCAAATTTTGCTAGGTACTGCATTTCAATACACTTTCAGTGCTCATATTGACAAAAAAAAAAAAAAAAATAATAAATAATAATAATATTGATAAAATCTGTTACGCATATAATAATAATAAGTCATCAGCAAAAAAAAAACCGAAAACTACCAAAAACAGTACCTAATTATGCTTATTTAAATGTCGGGAAATTAAGAAACGCCGACATAACTATGTTATCCGCACCATATACTCGGATATAGCTATCTCACATCCGAACTGGATCCGGCATACTATATGACGCAAATCTGAGTCATGTATGATGATTTGCTGATATCTGAAACCTGTTGAATATCACACTTTATAACTAATAATATGAATGATGAATGAAGGATTGGAATTATTCCTTCCACCGGCTTCCACCGTAGTATATAAACGGATTACTAATGTATCTCAGTCGAGTATAGTCAGACATGTTTCAGACTGATACGTAGTCCTTCCTCTGGGAGCATACGTTTCGGTGGTAGTGAAACGTATGTCGAGCTATACTCGGTTGATATATGTGAGTGATCCGTTTATTTCACTACTTATGGTGCGCTGACAATGCTCCCAGACTGTCCTTTGACAAATTGCTAAAGAACATTTTGTATTTTTTTTTTACATAGTAGAAATAAGGTTGGACCCTTCCATTAAGCATGTAAATGCTCGAAAGTACCGCTCATCCCTTACTCGAAGATTAACAAAAACCAAGAGGAATTACTATAAATACAGCACTACTAACTAATTGATTAATTAATAAGTGTGTATGTGTGTAAATGTATTAACAATAATCTTAATTTATACTTGATTAAAGGGATGAGTCCGCCTTTGTACTCAAATTTGACTGTTGCAACTTGTGTTTTTATCCTGTTTTTTTGTACAATAAATTGTTTACCTACCTTTTTTTTTTAAACTTTAAAGTGCAACATTGCCAGTTCAGCAGGATATAACCCTTTAAACGCTACCAGATGGCGCTAGAGTCTTCGCCACAACTACTACAACTAATGCGTCTTCGTGTTCCCAGATTCTGCGACCGCAACGCCATCTACACATACTGCGGAATCGTTCTGGTCGCCATCAACCCTTACAACGAATTGCCTATCTACGGTAATTACAATTATTTACTTTTATTATAACTGTATTGTTTACAATACTAAACTCTATATTGCACAACGGATATGTAAGTTGGATGACAATACAAGTTCAGTCAGCAAAAGTACAATTGTAGTTTTTTAAAATACTCAAAAATTTATACACAGAAAAAAAACAGAAAATGCTAACCCCGGGAATCGAACCCGGATCCTCGACATTCCTGGACAGTGTTTCAGTAGTATTTAAAACAAAAAGTATACGGGAGAATCGTAAAAATAAGAAAAGGGGGGGGGGGGGGGGGGCGAAGTAGAAAAAGACGTTTCATTTAAGATCAAAAGTACTGTCGGCAAGAAAGCTTTTATTAAAAATGATTTTTTACGTACTTTTTTTTCGCAGGCGATGAAACGATCATGGCGTATCGCGGGCAGGCGATGGGCGACCTGGACCCGCACATATTCGCCGTCTCCGAGGAGGCCTACACCAAGCTAGAGCGCGAGAGACGCGATCAGAGCATCATAGGTCAGTACAGCACCGTGCCGACAGGGAGGCCATGGCAACAGCCTTTTTTTTAACCCCGACGAAAAAGAGAGGTGTTATAAGTTTGACCTGTGTATCTGTGTGTCTACACAGATACACAGGTTACTGTCACAGATAGATACACATCTGTCTGTGGCAGCATCGTTCCCAAACGGATGGACGGAATTCGATGCAGTTTTTTTAATCAAAAGCTAGTTTAATCGATATGGTTCTAGCTACGTCTCAAGCTGCCCCCTGGACCCCTGGACCTTACAATCAAACAATTTTTTTTTTAATAATAGTATATGAATTAATATTTTTCACCTCACCAGCTCGGAAAGGCTTTCTTTATCATTCGAAATCTTAGCGCTAAAGCACTTGTCCATGGAATAAGTACTTGTAATTCGAACGTGACGATCTTCTACTATCGTGGGTTAAGACATTTTTGACCCCCCCCCCCCTGGGCCAAAAGCTGGTTTGATCTTTATTATTTACCAAACTACATTAAGTACAGAAACTAAAATTTCCTTTTCCCTGTTTCTCGCCAAGAAATATCTGTGCCTGTGTTAAGTTTTATAATTATATTTTCTAGTATTTGAATTTCACCACTTGACAGATCAAATCCTTGTTTTCTATGCCTATAAAACAGTACCGTGATTGTCCGACTGACTGACTGACAGACAACGCCCAGCCTAAACCATTAGACCTAGAGACTTAGACACTTGAAATTTGGCAAACATATACCTTTAGTATCCTAGAGGTGCACTAAGAAGGGACTTTTCGAAATTCCCACGGGATAGGGAACTAGCCCATTTTGAAATATTTCACGGGGGCCAAGCCGCGGGGCATAAGCTAGTTTTTAATAATAACAAGCCATAGAGATCGTAACAGTTAACTAGAAGGCGGTATGTCTTCACAGCCAGGCGCTTATTTCGCCATCTTTACAATTGTCAGTTTTATATGACAATTCGAACTACATTTCTTTGACGAAATGGAGCGCGCTAAAACAAAAGCTCTTCAAGTCAGCAGTTGACACCGAATTGTCATTGAAAACTGACAATTCTAAAGTTGGTGAAATAGGGTTCCCAGTATATAAAGTTATTTTTTTCAGTAAGCGGCGAATCTGGCGCCGGTAAGACGGTATCAGCCAAGTACGCGATGCGGTACTTTGCGGCCGTGGGCGGCAACGCCAGCGAAACGCAGGTCGAGCGGAAAGTGCTCGCTTCCAGCCCTATCATGGAGGTATGTAATGTGATATTGTTAGGGAGGGACAGAAAGTGCTGGAACAAAATTCTTAACCCAAGCTGAGCATTTATTGACAGCCATGACAGCTCTTAAACACCCATGACTATTTTTTGAGTCATAAATAGTTACCGCAACCGAATAACATGAAAATGACACACGTGACCAACTTTTAAGCCAAAAATGTCTAACTGTCATTATGGCAAATTGTGTGCCTGTCTGTTGGCCTGGTTGCTTTAGAATGTCTACTAAACAGAAATACAATAACATGTTTATTGTTTGAAGTTCTATAGCTAAAACTAAGTTATTCTAGTGACAAGTAAACAATAATCTCAATTAAGTTTATTACGAAACAAAAGTACCTAGATTATTTTCCTAAGCAAATAGGGTTGTTGACTGGTGTCAAAATAAAGTCATTTTACATTTTCACTTATCAAGCTTCCGAAAATACTCATAAAAAACCGATGCCTCACTTATTACTGAAAATAAAATGTTTTTTAATTTATTTATTATCAAAACAATTTAACAAAAACTAATAAAATGAGGCAGTTTGATAACTGGAAATTATGACGTACTAGTTCTTAATTCAATACATACTTCATACTAATGGATCCGATCAAATCGTTTTGACATTTCATATAAAGTTGCTGATACGACTAAGAGGAAACATCCCTATTCAACCACCCAAAATTTTTTTACTAATACCAGTTTACCCTATTACACATATTTGAATCAATCAGTTAATAATTTATCTTTCCTTCCCCAGGCCATCGGTAACGCGAAAACAACACGCAACGACAACTCCTCTCGCTTCGGCAAGTTCATAGAGATCCATTTCGATGATCAATACCGGATATCCGGCGCGAGCATGCGCACTTACCTGCTGGAGAAGAGCCGCGTGGCCTACCAGAGCGCGGGGGAGAGGAACTACCACGTGTTCTACCAGCTGTGCGCTGCTGCCGTCCACATGCCCGAGCTGGAACTAGGTCGGTATACACACAGACACACAGACGGGTCAGTTGACGGACACACGTACTACTAGCGACATCTAGTAGCGACAACAGAAGTTAAACCATAAATTGTGGCCGGGGAGAGGAATTACCACGTGTTCTACCAGCTGTGCGCTGCTGCTGTCCACATGCCGGAGCTGGAACTAGGTGCAAAATCAGAATTCCTTTGCTTAGTTTACCTCGCCGTTTTTCTTTTATTGTCTCTCTTAGTTGATATAGTAAGTTTGAGTAATAATCAGCATTCATTGTAGTTTTCTTCGGTAAATAATCTATGAGCAAAATCCCTTCTGTGTCCCAAAATATTGTAGCCATAAGTTTACCTGCCGATGGACAGACCTTGAATTTCCGAGGCGGCTTCTCATCCTTAAATTTCCACTGTAACGACTCTTGCTTAATTTCCGGGTCCCATTGTCGAATCCAAGTCTCATCACATGTTACAATTCTAGAAATTATTTTTTCCTCTTTCCCTCGACTCATGTCCAAAAACTCTTCGCAACATTTGACACGCCTCTCCATGTCAAATGCAGTCAACATTCTGGGGACCCAACGTGCACTAATCTTGGACATGTTCAAATGCTCATGAATTATTTTATTGACTCGCTCTTTACTGACGCCCACATCTCTAACTATCTCCCACTGCTTCACTCGTCGGTCCTCTAATATAATTTTTTTCACCCTGGCTACATTTTCATCAGTGACGGCCGAAACTGGTCTTCCGCTACGAGGATCATCTTCCAGGCTCTCACGACCTAACTTAAACTGCTTTGACCAAAACTTTATAACAAATTCGGAAGAACACGAACTGCTAAACACACGTAACATACGCTGTCTGATCTCCGAAGACGTATTCCCTTCTTTAGTCAAAAACTTAATCACCGCACGCTGCTCGATTTTATCCATTTTCACTTTTTCTACCGACATGTTTGAAACAATTGTAGGAGACAAATAAACGTGATGCAATAAACAAATGAATGTAATACATTTTGAAAATAGAATAACAAACGAATATAAATCCATACCAGCCAGCATTATTTTTGTATATATTTCTGACCAAGGAGATTACTAATCAGCCGCCCCTCGTAATTGTTACCTTGTATTTTCTTTGTGCCTTTTTTTCTATTTTGCTTGTTATGTGGTGTTCAATTTAAAGAGTTATTGTGTTGTATAACAGAACATGAAAATGCTATATTCGTACTGAACCCTTCCAGTCGACGCGTGTGCAGCCGCGGTAGTCTCAACATTTGTGCTTACCCACTTACATTACTAATTACGTTAGTACTGGCTAGAATTAAGTACGAACATCTTGTAAATGTCAAGGTTTTATTTTAATGTGTTTTTATAAAAGGTATTGTTTGTTTACTGCTTTGCCATCACTCTTGTCAAATCACTCTGCTATATATCGCGCTCCAATAAACAGCTCCTCAAAAGTCTTACATTATTTTATTCACACATCAACAGTAAATACCATGTTTGCACTGAATTAATGATTATAGTTATAATTAAATAAGGCTACGGGTTACTACGCAGATAAATCAATGAACAGACAGACAGTACGTATGGAAAAACACGGGAACTGTAAGTTTATAGACATTTCTAGCTAGAATTAAGCGCGTTGCCACTAGCGTCATCTAGTATTCACAACATACACTAAACCCTACATCGCGTTTACAATGCTACCAACCGAAAATGTTTATTAAGGGCAGTAGGTAAGGAATTACGAACGAGTTTCTTGTAGAAGCCAGAGTTCGAAGACTGAGGCCTTTCTGAGCCGAGGTTCGTAATTCCCGTACCGCCCGTGAAACATACAATGTTTTTCATCGCACTTGCGAGGCTACGTAGCGCGCCCCGTGGACACCTCAGCCCTCGGGCGTTATAATAATAATTCATTTATTTCAGACAATGTCCATAATTATTAGTACTGTTACTACACATTTACAAAGGCTTACAATTTATGTTAGTACAAATTAGATTAGTAATAAATAAATCTAGACTCCAAGTGAACATAATTCCAGTGCCTTAACATTATATTACCTGGATTATCCAACACCGCGGTCAGGAGACTGTTAGAGCTACCGCGCACCCGGCACATCAGGGAGGCAGTTCTCTTGCGCACTATGGCAGTGAAACCGTCTATGCGAGCTTTAGCGAACATCCCTAATGCGCTACAGAAACGCGGCCACCCCATCACCACCCTAAAGCCGTTGTTGTACTGTTATGAAACGTGGCTCGCAACGTTAATTACAGCTCCTGGGTGTTATGAAAGTAGTAAAGGTCCGAGGGTTTTATTTAAGGCATAATTGCCTTAGCTTGAATGTTATGACCCTTACGTGCAAGTGTGATGAAAAAAGTCCAGTTAATGTTCATGATCTCAAATGGAGTATCTTTTTGTGTTATTTCCCAATTTTCTTTATTTTTTACGGTTTACTCGCTGCAAAAAAAGTGATACACGAACTGAGATTTGAATACATGGAAAAATTCAGCGTGTTTCCCTATGCTAATCGTGGTGTAGGGGTTATAGCACGCGACACGGAATGTCGAGGATCCGGGTACGATTCCTGGGATTAGCATTTTCTGTTTTTTTTTTTTCTGTGTATTCATGTTTCAGTGAGTATTTAAAAAGTCCATTTAATGTTCGTTCAAAAGTTGCCCCGCTTGCCCTGTCACAGACCACCAGGACTCGTTCCAGTACCTGAACCAGGGCGGCAGCCCGGACATCGCCGGGGTTGACGACCTGCGAGCCTTCCACGACACCAAGAACGCGCTCACCACGCTGGGTAACTATTTCGCGGCTTTTTCACTTTGTAGGTAGCGCGTCACCACGGCACGGTGGAGGTCTGGGTTCGAATCCCAGTTCGAGAATTAATTTTTCTGGTCCTCCCGTATTTTTACGTTTCTTTTCAAAGTAAACGTCATAGTGATAT
Source organism: Clepsis dumicolana (assembly GCA_963691665.1). Classification (NCBI taxonomy): domain Eukaryota; kingdom Metazoa; phylum Arthropoda; class Insecta; order Lepidoptera; family Tortricidae; genus Clepsis; species Clepsis dumicolana. The sequence continues at coordinate 6,079,197 of OY829531.1, read as the reverse complement.
CGCATAGCTTGACAAGGAAAATCGTTATGACGTTTACTATGAAAATGTTCTATGGTGGGTCAGGAATTAATTTCCTCGACTATACTAACATAGAAATAAAGGAGTTATGTAACTAACTAAACCGACGCGTTTACAATGATCTAAAAACGGCTTTATTGCTATAGACATAAGCTTGTGCAGATCATTGTGACCGCTTCGACTGCTTAGCTCATGATAAATTACAAATGTAATTTCGCACATAAATTCCGAAAAACTCAGAGGTGCGAGCCGGGGTTTGAACCCTCGACCCTCTGCTTCAGAGGCGACAGGTCAAACCACTAGGCTACCACGGCCAACAAAGTGAGAGAATTAAATTTTCGAAAATGTTTTTTTTTTTCAGGAGTAACAGAGACAGAGCAACAGAACATGTTCACCGTGCTAGCCACGATCCTTCATCTTGGTAACGTCGCGCTCACGTGCGAGCCGGAGGCCACGGACGCGGAGGAGGACGCCGCCTACATCGACGTGAGTAACGGATCACTCACGTGCTCGTGGTCGAGTGTGCGCGACATGTTTAGCCCTTAATTTGGCAGTGTACAGCATGATGGTCATAGACAATACATAGCACAAACGTCATCAATTAATTTTTCCGCTGTTCAAAATTATGTCATAATCCAAATATCATTAGGTAGCAACAGAAGTTCGCTTAATACATTTTTCTTTTGAACCATCATCAGTATCTATAGCAGTCTCTTTGTGTTTTTATTCTATTACGTATTTTTAGTGGGTACGAAATCAGGAGAGACTAGAATTCAGGTTTCCACTTTTCAGTTCTGCCAAATTAAGGGTTTTTACCAGTAAGATTTTTTAACTTGTTGGGAACGAAAGGAGAGTCCCGGGTTTTTTTTTTGACGACCAAATAGCCTAGTGGTTAGAGACCCTGACTATGAAGTTTGAGGTCCTGGGTTCGAATCCCGGTCGGGGCAGATGTTTGTATGATGAATGCGAATGTTTGTTCTCGGGTCTTGGATGTTTAATATGTATATAAGTATGTTTATCCGTTGTCTAGTGCCCATAGTACAGGCTTTACCTAGTTTGGGACTATGTCAATTGGTGTCAATTTGTCCCATGTTTTTTTTTTTTTTAATTTTTATTTGAGACTACCGTGAGACTCGATCGTAGTGAAATTGATGGATTGCCCTCGTATGTAAGTCGAGTTTAGACAGACATGCTTCGGGATTTAACGTAGTCCATACTCTGGTAGCGCACGCTTTGGTGTTAGCGAAACGAACACCGCCCGTCAGCGCTCTGCTCACGCGGCTACTCGGCAGCATGTATCATTTTTTTTCTTAAATAACTTTTTTTTTTCAGCCTAACGACAATCATCTGCAGAAGGTCTGCAACTTGCTCGGCATCTCTAAGCCAGAGCTTTCAAGATGGCTGACCCACCGTCGCATAGCGTCAGCACACGAGGTATTTATTTCTTTAGGAGTCCCCTTGTTTCGTCGAAATTCTTTAGTCATAATGTAATGTTTGCCATAATGCATCACTAGTCATAACTCTTTTTAATCTGAAACCGTAAAACAATCAGGAATTTTGTAATGGTCATTCTGTAGGACCCTATAGGTTAGGTTAGGTTTGTTTTATAATAATCCTGAACAATTAATAGTTTCAAAGAAAAAAAGAGTTGTGACTAGATTGACTCCTGCTTGTTATGTTGCGTGATATCGCAACGCTACAGCATTGCGTAAATTGAGCCTTGCGCGGAATGTTGCGGGACGTTGTCTCCCCTAGTACATACTGTATAGACATGACAGAAAAACCTTTCCCACGGGCCAGGCAAAAAATAATCTTATGACAATATCATAAACATTTTGACAGGGGAAAACTTTTCTCACTGTAACTGTACACGGCTATAGTGTATGTCCCCCCGCAGGTAATAGTGTCTCGCATGGACATACACCGTGCGGCGTTCGCGCGCGACGCGCTGGCGAAGCGGCTGTACGGGGAGCTGTTCGCGTGGCTCGTCAACGTTGCAGCGTCCCGTATATTGAGCCTTGCGCGTCATATTGCGGGACATTGCAACGTTGCGTAGATTGAGCTCTGCGTTATGTTGGGGGGCGTTGTCTCCCCCAATACACACTGTACACGGCTATAGTGTATGTCCTCCCGCAGGTAATAGTGTCTCGCATGGACATACACCGCGCGGCGTTCGCGCGCGACGCGCTGGCGAAGCGGCTGTACGGGGAGCTGTTCGCGTGGCTCGTGAAGTGTGTCAACCGCGCGTTGGAGACGGCTCAGCACAAGAGCCATTTTATTGGTAAGTGTGTAGTCATTAAATCGGAGAGCAGTAATAAAGAATGATATTTTTAAGATAAAACGAAAATGCACCTGAAACAAGACGTAGGAGCTGTTAGCTAAGTTGATACAATAAGAACTGATAAAAACGTGTGGTATAACATATGGGTTAACACTTACAATTGACAACATTTCATATTTTTGAGACTATAATTTGATTAATTGTCTGTATTCTACTTTGAAAGAGGAGCAAACCTACGGTTTTAAATTTTCATTAGGATTTGTAATTAATTAATTATTACGATCACGATCAAAAAACAAAACCAAGATGTTAAATTTATCTGACATTGTCAAACCTACGTGTGATTGTTGCTTATTTTTTTTTTTACTGAAAAAGGCAAAAGTATTACACCCATTCTTGCGTAGTTTTGGTAGAATTGGTAATTTTATTTTATTCTCTTGTATTTAAGACAATAAGTAATATTATTTTTTTATAAACATAGCGGCGTGTTCAGGAGGCAAAGCCCTTTCGATACCTATATTAATTTACAGGTGTGAAAAATATGAAATGGTGTCAATTGTGCCTTTTGCAGTATGGTAGATAACAGTGGACGTCTTTCGGCTGATATGATGATGATGATGAACTGTCCCATTGTATTTATTTATTTATTTCTATTCTTACCAGGTGTACTGGATATTTACGGTTTCGAGACGTTCGAGATCAACTCGTTCGAGCAATTCTGCATAAACTACGCGAATGAGAAATTGCAACAGCAGTTCAACTCCCACGTCTTCAAGTTGGAGCAGGACGAGTATATTAAGGTAAGTAAGTAAACACTTTATTGTACAAAAAACAATAAAAACACAAATTACCTACAACTATCAAATTCGAGTATAAAGGCGGACTTAACCCTTAAGGTAATGGTAGAGAAACATTCAGTGAACGAGTGAGTGAGTCAGTGAGTGAATGAGTCAATGAGTGAGTGAGTTAGTGAGTAAGTCAGTGAGTGAGTCAACGAGTGAGTCTGTGAGCGAGTGAGTCATTGAGTGAATGAGCGAGTCAATGACTAAGTGAGTGAGTGAGTCAGTGGTGGTGATAGTTGGGTCTGTGCTCAGAATACAGAATAAACCAGAAGCCGTGATCGTTCATAATCGCACGCTGAGGAGTGAGTCCTGTAATGATTTCGCTACCCGTTTATACTTGAAATTTAATCGTATTTTTTTTTTTATAAGCCCAACGGCATTTCTGTATTATGTAAGAACGTCACGTGAAGGGATTAATTAGTATTGTTATTCGTATAACACGTCACAATACCCTGCGTGTTCGGAGATGACTACGCGAAACTACTCTATTTAAGAGTAGTTTTAGTTGCCTCACTTTTAGGCTTTTTATTTTGCAGGAGGAAATATCCTGGAAGATGATAGACTTCTACGACAACCAGCCGTGCATAGACTTGATAGAGGACCGGCTGGGGGTCCTGGCGCTGCTGGACGAACAGTGCCGCGTGCCGCAGGGCTCCGACCACGGCTTCGTGGCCAAGCTGCACGCCTCCTGCCAGCACTACCCGCACTTCATGAAGCCGCGCTTCGGGAACGCCGGTGACCACGCTCACGAGCGATCTCACTTACTCGCTCACTCACTCACTAATTCACCGACTTACGCACTTACTCACTTACAGCACTGACTCACTCACTTACATACTCACTCACTCACAGCACTGACTCACTCACTCACATACACACTCACTCACAGCACTGACTCGCTCACGCACTCACTTACCCACTCACATACACACTCACTCACAGCACTGACTCGCTCACGCACTTACCCACTCACATACACACTCACTCACAGCACTGACTTACTCACTCACAGCACTGACTCGCTCACTTACTCACTCACTCACAGCTTTGAATCACGCATTTACTCGCACTTACGTAACTTATAATCGCTCATTCAGTAATTAACTCACTTCACTCACTCGCTTTACTCACTGACTCGCTCAGGCACTCTAATGACTCATTATCTAACTCACTAACTCACTGTCTCGCTCACTCACTCCCTGACTCGCTCAGTCACTAATTCACTCGCTTACTCTTTGAGTCATTTAATGGCTCACTACCTCATACCTCACTAACTCACTTGATTCACTCACTCATACCCTTACGACTGACGACTTGCTCACTCACATAATCACTTACTGAATACACCTTTGCTCCCGAGACTCAGAATAACGTTCTATGAGACTCGATTTCCGCGAGTCCGACTCGTGCTTTTTCGGTTTTTTATTAATTACTTTTGTTCGTCGTTAACAAGAACGATCCTGAATATTACAGAGAATAGACGCGGGAAAATGATGGGACATTTGATACGACACGACAACTTCTTTAAGACCATTTTAGAAGGAAAAACTTAAGGACAGAGAGGAAGAGGTCGACCTAGGCGAAGCTACATGGACCAGATTAAGGAGAAGGCTGGTGTCGTGTCGTATCAGGAGGTCAAGGAGCTGGCTTATAGGAGAGATGATTTTAAGACACCAAGAGTATAACTCTTAAGTTTGATGATGATAAGTTTTGTTCCAGCCTTCATAATAAAACACTTCGCCGACAACGTGGAATACCAGTGCGGGGGCTTCCTCGAGAAGAACAGGGACACCGTCTCCGAAGAACAGCTGGAGTGCATCAAGGCTGCCACCAGCTGCCGGCTCGTACACGTGATGCTGCAGGCCGAGAGACCGGCAGACCAGGCCGCCACGCTGCCGCCACCGGGCCGCCGGCGCGCCGCGCCTGCCGCGCCGCCCGTCAGCCTCACCGTGAGTAGACCGCCAGCCTTACAGCAGTCGGTGGCCGCAGCATGCTGCGGGCGGAGACACAGCAGACCAGGCCGCCACGCTGCCGCCGCCGGGCCGCCGGCGCGCCGCGCCTGCCGCGCCGCCCGTCAGCCTCACCGTGAGTAGACCGCCAGCCTTACAGCAGTCGGTGGCCGCAGCATGCTGCGGGCGGAGACACAGCAGACCAGGCCGCCACGCTGCCGCCGCCGGGCCGCCGGCGCGCCGCGCCTGCCGCGCCGCCCGTCAGCCTCACCGTGAGTAGACCGCCAGCCTTACAGCAGTCGGTGGCCGCAGCATGCTGCGGGCGGAGACACAGCAGACCAGGCCGCCACGCTGCCGCCGCCGGGCCGCCCGCCAGCCTCACCGTGAGTAGACCGGCATGGCGATAGTTCCAGACTAGGCGAAGCCAAGTCAAGGGTTATCCTGTTTTTATTGTCGCAGCAACCCGCCCGGCGCGCCTCGGGCCAGAAGCAGACCGTGGGCGCGCAGTTCCGCGCGTCGCTGTCCGCGCTGGCGGCCACGCTGTCCGCCACCACGCCGCACTACGTGCGCTGCATCAAGCCCAACGACACCAAGGAGCCGTTCCAGTTCCACCCCCGCCGCGCCGTCAATCAGCTCAGGTAGCCGCGGCCACTAAACGGTAGACCCTGTACATCTCCTGCGCAATTAAAACGTGCCAGTGAAGTAAAGTGTTCTGGTTTTGCTGTTCTAATAATTATTTTTTACACTTGTTTCTAAAATACTTTTTTTTTTCTCTCTTTATTTTTTAATGATAGAGTGAGGTTTCTTTGTGTAATTTATCTGTGGTGACGTATTGTAAGAGCTAATGTAACTTGTTTTTAGAAAAAAATGACTTTGTGCGCATTCTTCTTGGCAATCATGGTCTTTCCGAAAGCGCTGGTAGACTTGAAAAAAAAAGACGTGTAAAAGAGCTTTCAATTGCCTATTTGCTGAATAAAATTTTGAATTTAGAAAATAGACTCTTTTACGTTTCTTTTTACGTCTATTAGTGTAGCACTAATTACGTATATGGTCATCATCATCATGTCAGCCGAAAGACGTCCACTGCTGGCCGGCGGCCTCCCCGCGGCTCTCCACTCCGACCGGTCTTGTGCTTTCCGCATCCACCGCGGTCCCGCAATCTTTATCAGGTCGTCGCTCTATCTTGTCTGTTACAGGACTTGCAAGTGTGGTGAAAAAGTTAAATAGTATTGTTTAGTTTAATATAAATAATTGAATTTAATGTTTTTTTTTTCTTAGCTAATTTTTCTTTGAATTGTTATTGTATGTTAAATAATGCTGTTTGTTTCAGAGCGTGTGGGGTGTTGGAAACTATTCGTATATCGGCCGCCGGCTTCCCGTCTAGATGGCTTTACCAAGACTTCTTTAACAGGTCAGTTATTTTTGCTAGCTATCGTTTTGACATTTCGAATCAATGAAAATAATCGATTTATAGATTATTTTTGTTTTTATTTTTATGAAACATTCATAGTATGAAATTCAACATACAATGACAATGCAAAGAAAAATCCGTTAAGCAGCTGGACTTGAACCAGCAACCTCGGTAATCCGTACCACGCTCCACCAATTAAGCTATACTTAACGTTGGTGTACCTAACGAATTTTTCAATGCCTTGTGTCATATTTTTATTTGGAAGATCTCTCCTCAGCGCCATCTATGAGTAGCTTAATCAAGCGGCTCACCCACTACGGAACTTCTACAGTTACGCATTAGTGGCAAGAGATGGAACTATTTTCTGAATCAATGAAACACATGACATACGGCTTTGAAAAATTCGTTAGGTATACCAACGTTAAGTATAGCTTAATTGGTGGAGCGTGGTACGGATTACCGAGGTTGCTGGTTCAAGTCCAGCTGCTTAACGGATTTTTCTTTGCATTGTCTTAAAAAAGTTGAAAAACCCCCGACATTGTCATTTCAAAGCTCAATAACTGAAAAACAGTTGAACCGATTTTAATGAAACTTGACTAAAAAAAACATCTCGTTTAAACTATCTATCGATTAAAAAAACCTCATGGAAATCGGTCCATTCGTTTGGGAGCTATGATGCCACAGACAGATACACAGGTGAAACTTATAACACCCCACTTTTTGGGTCGGGGGTTAAAACAGTTACTAACTTGACCAACTAAAACTAAGCATCATCTATCTAACTGTCGATCTATACCTATAAAACAGTACCGCGACTGACTGACAGACAACGCACAGCCTAAACCACTGGACCTAGAGATTTGAAATTTGTCAAACATACCTTGAGTATCCTAGAGGTGCACTAAGAAGGTATTTCTCAAAATTCCCACGGGATAGGGAGCTAGCCCATTTTGAAATATTTCAAGGGGGCAAAGCCGCGGGGCGTAAGCAAGTTGATACAGTCGAGGAATTTCATTCCCGACCCACCATGGAACCTTTTCACAGTAAACGTCATAGAGACATCGCATTGCTTGACAAGGAAAATCGTTATGACGTTTACTATGAGAATGTTGTTTGTAGTTATTAATTTAATTTAAATTGATATGTTAATTTCAAGTTTCTCCTTTCTGTTCATTTCTGCCACCTAAATTGGCCTCTTCATCTTGGCATCTGTATTTTGGTTGTCTGTAAGAGATCGATTTTAAGCGATAAGACCGCATATTGTCTACCATACCTGTTTTTCTGTAATCTCCTTTTACTGTTTTGTGGTTTTCAATACAGAATATTTGTATTGTATTGTTCTATGGTGGGTCAGGTATTAATTTATTGACTGTACAATGTACATATCGCGCGTCAGTATAGAGTACAGACTCTTATACACATCAACCATCTCTCTCTCCAGGTACCGTCTCCTCTGCGCCCACAAGGAGCTGGACCGCGGAGACATCAAGGGGACCTGCAGACGGGTCCTGGACAAGCACCTCAGAGACCCCGATAAGTACCAGTTTGGTGCCAGCAAGATATTCTTCAGGGCTGGGCAGGTAAACATTTTTAAGGCGCACAATGATACCTACTAGTGTTTTTTAACTACGATGAGTTCTGTGATACTTTTTAAAATTTTCCGGATGACGCATACTTGCTGTTTTAGCAAAATATTTTTGAAAAATCGTTTATGTTTTGTAGCAATATAATAAAAAAAAATTAAACTATACTCCTTGAAATATATAGCAAAATCAGTGTCTGCTAATTAAATTTAATTGAATACGGTAGGAGACATATTTCATTTTTAAAATACGCAATGTGTGAAACGGAACAGAGTAGAGGTGTTACACAACAATTCGACGATTCATTAAATTCAATCACTATTAGATAACAGTGATGAATGCTTATTTTAGATATTTTAAAATTTGAACAAAACTCAGCGAGATTTTTCGAGAAGTACTTCAATTTCAATTCAATTTTTAATAAAATGGCTCCATCGGTACAAATTGATGATTTCGCCAATGTCACGTTTAAGCAAGACACTTTGTTTTTGTTAAGACGTTGTTCGGTAGTAGTTTATCTTATGTGGTTAGTTAGGTTAGGCTTTGAAGCCTTACCTAAAAACCACACTCACCCCCTTCGTCGGATATTAGCCAAGGGTTAACTATTTTATAAATAAAATAGTTAACCGTTGTTGCCCAGGGTGCACCGGCCCAAACGCTACTCCCTCTTAAGACTCTTGAGAGGGAACCGTAAAGCTCGAGCACACGAGGAGGTTATCCGACCCTGCACCTTTGAACAGCCGCGCGCCGTTTACACGTATACTAGTGTACGCGAACGCTGATAGAAGATTTAGAATTCCACTATATAAATTTCTAAAATATATTGCAATATCACAGAAAGTAGGTACTATTGACTCTTAGAAAAAATCGATAGATAAGTTGATAGGATTTCATTATGGGACATTAAAACTGTCAAACTCGAAACGTCACAGAACTCACATTAGTTGAAAAACACTATAGTGGCTCTGTGAGCTGTAGACCTCGTGACCCAATTTTTGAGAATTTTCCGTTTTTTTTTTCATTTCACAAAAACGAATCGACAAAAGTGAACCCTCATAAGATCACTTCGTTGTCCGTCCAGAACTATATTAACATAGAAGGAAAGAGTTTATAGATTTCTATGGGAACCGAGCGTGTAACGTTTTGCATACCTATAGGAGTCCGTGATAGCCTATTGGTTTGACCTATGGCCTCTCAAGCATAGGGTCGTGGGTTCAAATCCCGGCTCGCACCTCTGAGTTTTTCGGAATTTATGTGAGAAATTACATTTGTAATTTATCATAAGCTTTTCGGTGAAGGAAAACATCGTGAGGAAACCTGCATACTCCTGCGAAGCAATTCAATGGTGTGTGTGAAGTTCCCAATTCGCACTGGGTCCGCGTGAGAACTGTTGCCCAAGCCCTCTCATTCTGAGAGGAGGCCTGTGCCCAGCAGTGGGACGTAAATAGGCTGATGATGATGATAGGAGGCTCACGCACTCGAAGAGGCGGCCCTGCAGACCTAGACGGCGATGGCGGGATGAACTGGAATAGGTACTTCTTCAAGGACTGGCCGCTAATTGCTAAAGACCGGAAGCAGTGGAAGTATTCGGGGAGGCCTTTGCTCAGCAGGTTGATAATAATAAAAAATATATAAGTAGGTATATAATAGTGCTCCACGCAGTCAATGGTTTCCCGTGATCTTTATCAGACAGTCCGTCCACCTTGCGGGAGGCCTGTCAACACTTCGCCTTACCCGAACAAAGACTTGTGAGGCCAACGTAATTTTTATTTATTCATTAAATTTCATAGCATAACAGTTAAACCAAAGCACTATGAAACTAAGATAAAATTTACAATTAAAACAAATAAAATACAAAAACATAAGAGGTTAGTAATTACAATATTACAGAAGAAGGTCGTGCATCCATCTTCTCGCAGAATCTCAAACACTCATCGCACACTTGTAACCATTCACTTGCAAATACGTCGCAGCCTGGTGCCGATTCCAGGAGCAAGTTTATGAGGTGCAAAGCTCGAACTAAAGAGGATTTCCGGCGGCACACCGTTCGCGCTGCCGGTGCCGCAAATAAATGACAACGTGGCCGAAAAAGAAATCTAGTCTGTGGCGGGACATACAACCGCATCAACTGAGTTACCAATTCGGGATAGTCGGATTCGCCACACAGAATACTACTGGCTACAATAAGCAGTCTGTAATCCCGCCTCAATGTCCCATCTCTCCCAACAGGTGGCGTACCTGGAGAAGATCCGCGCGGACATTCAGCGCCTGTACTGCGTGCGGGTGCAGAGCTGCGTGCGCCGGTTCGTGGCGCGGCGCCGGTACCTGCGGCGCCTGCGCCAGCTCACGGGGCTGCAGGCGCGCTGCCGGGGGTACCTCGCCCGACGGTAATACTAAATAAAAGAGTAACTAACCAAAAAATCGACAGCAAAAACCTCTATTTCTATCTTTCCCTCCCATTCCCGTTCCTTTCCCCTATCTTCCCCTCTCCTATCTCTCCTCCCCTTTTCAAAATTTCCACGGGATAGGGAACTAGCCCATTTTGAAATATTTCAAAAGGGTAAAGCCGCCGGGTATAAACTAGTCTACACTAATATTATAAAGAGGAAAGATTTGTACCTAATTTTGTATGTTTGTATGTTTGTAATGAATAGGCTCAAACAGTACTGGGCCGATTTAAAAAATTCTTTCACCAATAGAATGCTACATTCTTCCAATTTGACATAGGCTACATTTCATTTTGAAAAAAATTAGGGATCCTTGGTAAAATTTGAACAATGTAACCGAAGGTGTAGAAAAATGAGTCTTAAAATGTCTTTCGTCGAATGCGCTGCCGAAACTATTAGCGATAGAACAAAATAATGTACAACAATATTGATAATTGTCTACCCCGTGCGAAGCCGGGACGGGCTGCTAGTACTAAATAAAGTAGTAACTGCTATGGGGAACAAAAAATGACGCCGGTGGCGGGATGATCTGGATGTCTTTCTTAACGATTGGCCTAAAACCGCTAAAGATCGGGACGCGTGGAGAACATGGGGGAAAGCCTTAGCCCAGCAGTGGGACACGTCACTAGGCTTATATAAAAAAAAACATTAGCTAGTTATAAGTTACTAGCAGCCCGTCCCGGCTTCGCACGGGGTAGACAATTATAAAATGAAAAAAGTGGTTGTAGTGACATAACTACCATAGTTGGACATATGCTACCGCGGAGTTTTTTGTAGACATTATGATGTTCTTCAATATTGTTGTACATTATTTTGTTCTATCGCTAATAGTTTCGGCAGCGCATTCGACGAAAGACATTTTAAGACTCATTTTTCTACACCTTCGGTTACATTGTTCAAATTTTACCAAGGATCCCTATTTTTTTTCAAAATGAAATGTAGCCCATGTCAAATTGGAAGAATGTAGCATTCTATTGGTGAAAGAATTTTTTAAATCGGTCCAGTACTTTTTGAGCCTATTCATTACAAACATACAAACATACAAAAATAGGTACAAATCTTTCCTCTTTATAATATTAGTGTAGATGTAGATAACAAAATTGTATCTTCAACAGCAAAGCGCAAGAAGTGCGCCGCCTGCGCGCCGTCATCAAAATACAGCGCAACGTGCGCGGCTGGCTCGCGCGCCGCAAGTACCAGAGGCTCCGCCGGCTCGCTGTAGGGCTCCAGGCGCGCGCCCGGGGCTACCTGGCGAGGCAGCTGTACCGCGACCGACGGAGGGTCAAAGCTGTAAGTCCATTTTTTTTATTTTTTTTTGTTGTTTGTGTACTCCTCATCATCATAATCATCAGCCCATTCTAGTCCACTGCTGGACATAGGCCTCCCCTAATGAGCGCCATAGCGCCCTGTCTTCAGCTTGCCGCATCCAGCATCTGCTTGCAGTCTTTCGCAGACTGTACTAATACTGGCTTACATACCAAATTTCAGCTTTCCACGACTTCAGGAAGTACCCTAAGAATTTAGGTGATCATCAGTGAGTCAATTTAGTTTATGAAAAATATCATAGTGAAATAAACGGATCACTCACGTATGTCAGTCGAGTATAGCTTGACATGTTTCGGACTAATCCGTAGTCCTTCCTCTTGGAGCACACGCCACGCCGGGGGCGTGACGTAAACTTCGCGAAGCGGCTCAGCTCGCGCGGCTGCTCGGCGCAACTGACGGCGACTCACAACTACCCAGTTTTCATTTTTATTATTGTCAAAAGTAGGGTAGCACAAATCACGAGCCTTTACAAAGTGACGTGGTTAGTGTAGTGTGCTACCCTACTTTTGACAAAAATGACGATGAAAACGAGGGTAGTTGTGAGTCGCCGTCAGTTGCGCCGAGCAGCCGCGCGAGCAGAGCCGCGGCGCGCAGTTTACGTCTCGCCACCGGCGTGGCGTGTGCTCCAAGAGGAAGGACTACGGATTAGTCCGAAACATGTCAAGCTATACTCGACTGACATACGTGAGTGATCCGTTTATTTCACTATGATTGAATCTCACGGTAATTTCATGTTAAAAGTATGAAAAATATCTTACTTATTAATTATGATAGTGTCCGTTAGATGGCGCTTGAACGACTATGGATGTTTGGTTATTGTTACAGGCGATAGTCATACAACGCTACGCGCGCGGCTACCTCGCGAGGAAACGCGTCAAGAAAATGCGCAGGCAATTGGTCATTGCGCAGGCTGCTGTAAGTATTCTTCTTTTGGGTTGGGTCTGTTTATTGTGCGCGGATTTTTGGCATTTGTGTGACAGTTTTGTTTTACTGTGAGTTTGTAGGAACGTAACAAATTTTGACATGAGCGCAGACGTGTGCTGTACGTGTGTTCCTCGTCCCCCTAAAAAAAATGACAGAAAAATTGTACTGCATAGATAAGCCAAAGGCGCCTCCCGTCTGTCTGCTTTATGCATTGAGATGAAATGATATAAAAAAAAAATGTGTGCGCAGATCCGTCGCTTCCTCGCCCGCCGCCAATACAAGCGCCTGCGCATCGAGGCCCGCAGCCTGGACCACGTGAAGACGCTCAACAAGGGGCTCGAGAACAAGATCATCAGCCTGCAGCAGCGGCTGGGCGAGGCGCAGCAGAAAGCCAAAGCGCTGGAGCCGCTGACGCACCAGTGCGTCGAGCTCAAGTAAGTTTTTTATGACACAATATTCATCATCATCATCATCATGTCAGCTTCAAGACGTCCACTGCTGGCCGGCGGCCTCCCCCGCGGCTCTCCACTCTGACCGGTCTTGTGCTGTCCGCATCCACCGCGGTCCCGCGATCTTTACCAGGTCGTCGCTCCATCTTGTTCCATCAGAAGGCGAAAGCGCTGGAGCCGCTGACGCACCAGTGCGTCAAGCTCAAGTATGTTTTTAAATCTTTTTTAGGGTTCCGTACCTCGAAAGGAAAAAACGGAACCCTTATAGGATCACTTTGTTGTCCGTCTGTCTGTCTGTCTGTCAAGACCCTTTTTCTCTGGAAAGCGTGGAGGTAGCAGGCTGAAATTAATATCAAATACTCAAGCCTGTAGTCCCTTGAAGCTGTGAAGCATTCAACTGCCTATTTGCTGAATAAAATTTTGATTTTTGATACCTTACAATTATAAAAAAACTTTCCCCAGGGCAAAACTCGATCTCCTGCGCTTAGTAGAAATCGAGGCAAAGACGCTCAAAGTTTCCATCGAAGACAAGGACAGCATAATATCAGCTTTACAAGCGGAGCTCACAAGCGAGCGGGACAGCAATAAACAGCTGATCGAGGAGAAGAAAGAGATAGCGAAGAAGTACGTTATAGAGAGGGAGACGTGGGAAGGAGAGAGTGAGAAACTGCAGAATGAATTGAAGAGTTGTAAGGAGCAGTATGACATAGCTATTGAAGGTAAGATTTTTGTATATTATTTTTTAAATAGTTTTTTTTTTATTTACGTAATAAAAGCAACTTACAATGACATTAAATCCAAGCTAAAACTAAATAAACTAAAACTTAAAACAAAATTAAATCTAAATAAGGCCCCCGTGGCATGGTGCCCAAAAGGCTGGCAGCGTTGCCTCGCTGAACAGCGATGCTGATTCTTTGAGAGAGAAAACTGCCAGCCCTTTGGTCACAAGTTGCATCGACCAAGCGCTTTTACAACTCTGTTAAAATTAATTACTGAAGCAGAGGCTGATAGAAAAAATCGGAACAAAATGAAATCAAAAATCAAGTCAACATTCTATTCAGTAAGTAGGCAGTTGGAAGCTCTTTTACAAGTATTTTTTCGAGTCTACCAGCGCTTTCGGAAATAAATTTAAATTTAAGAAGAAACTTGGCACATAGTATTTTTTTCTAAAAACAAGTTACAAATGAATAACTTATAACAAGAAAACTGACTAACAAAATACACATAAAAGTATTACAGAAATAAGTGTAGGAAATAATGAATAGCACATTAAAAGAACACTACGTTTTGTATGGGGACCACCACCCTTAATTTTATTTATTGTATTTGTTGTCATAGCGGCCTTTAATCCTATGCATATAAATTCCGTAAAACTCAGTGTGAGCCAGGGCTCGAACCCACACTCCTCTGCTTGAAAGGCCATAGGTTAAATCAAACCACTAGGCTACTAGGGCCTTTTTTACACGACTGCCGAAAGAGGGTTATGTTTTTCGAGCGTATGTATGTATGTATGTATGTGTAATTCTCTGACACGCTCTGCGGCCTAAACCGTTTAACGGATTTCAACATGTGAAGTGTCATTAGATTCGTCTCAGTGGTGGTAGTGACAAAAAAGTTAATTGTTTCTGCAGCCGGGGTTTTGTCATTTATTCATTTTATTACCTACCACACACAATGTCGCCACTAAAATAATTGAATTAATAAATAAACTTATCTGTTAATTAACTTTGCATTACTTAATTAGTAAAAACGTCAATCATGACCGTGACCCTTTTTTTTTTCAAATGTCACGCAGCAAAAAAATATTCTTAATCCCATTTTTTTTGTCATATCATTCATACCTACATAACAGTTCGCGCTTCTCTGATTCACAGAATACTGGCAAATCATCAATTTGGCTGAAGGATTAATTTATTATCGTAGATATGACAATACTTCGCGATATCATACCTGGCTGCATGGTTTAATTTAAATTTTACCATGTTCCAAGGTTAACTATATGAAATTTTATAAATCTCGGATCATTAAAAAAAACTGAAAAGATTTAGTGCCAAAAAAATTACATATGAAATAACACTTCAGTTGACTTAGAATTTTAAAAATGACTATTCGTGAAAATTGGATCACCTTGAAGGTATTTTGAAGTCGGTTAAAACGCGTCTGACTGAACAACCGTTTCTATTTTTAATTTTCATTTTTTATTTACTTACAACTACATTTTTTATTTACATACAACTTACATTAAATATCCATACCAAATTTCAAGTCGATCCGGCCACTGGAAGTAGGTCTTTAACTTGCAAATTTTGAAGCGTACAAGGTACTCGTAACATACTAACAGCGGACGTTAATAAAAGATTGTAAAATATATACAAATATATACCAAAGCGCAGGCAAAATTGATTATTTACCACTTTCACTATATCTATGTATTACGAAAACGTCACTCATTAGATAACACTAATGAAAGATAGCGTTTGCTATTGATAACGCAAATGTTTGGTTCACAGCTCTGCTGACCAGTGGAATTGTTGACATAACCTAATTTTGACACACAGTTTGACAAATACAATGTCAAAAATGTGAAATGAAGCTGTTGTTAAGTGTGTTTATATTTTTGTTAATTTATTGTTACATGTCAGATTAGGTTAGATTATACCAACGTTTGCAAGTGTTTATTTTGTTTTAAAGGTTTTTATAGTGCTTATTTGCAATTTTTTTACGTGTATATATTTTCGTACCATCTTTACTAGATATCTTGATAGGTATACAAGTTTTGTTGATTTTGTTTTGAATAGCTAAATTTACAACACCATATTTATGGTTGTCGAAAATAAAGTTGTTAGAGTTCGAATTCGAAGTTTAAAATTTAAAAAGTGCATTAAAATATAAAAAAATGGAGCTATTA
The DNA here is from genome assembly GCA_963691665.1 of Clepsis dumicolana. NCBI lineage: Eukaryota > Metazoa > Arthropoda > Insecta > Lepidoptera > Tortricidae > Clepsis > Clepsis dumicolana. Next base: position 6,063,059 of record OY829531.1, on the reverse strand, counting down.
TTAGGATATAGTGATAGTGATATGTAGCTTTCACCTATAAACCATTAAAATAAAAATGGTGGTCCCTACTGACTCGATTACTATGGAGCCCTCAGAGGCTCCCTTTGACGTAATAATAAGCCAGGATGGCCCTCCGTCCTCGGAACAAAGTCAAAATGGCCCTCTGTCCTCAAAAAATGGTAAAAATGACCATCTAACCTCGGAAAGTGGTCAAAACGGTCCTCCATCCATAAAAAATGCTAAAAATTACCATCCAACCTCGGGAAGTGGTCAAAACGGTCCTCCATCCTCAAAACATGGTAAAAATGACCCTGAAACCCCGGAAAATGGTCAAAATGGACCTCCATCCTTAGAGAATGGTCCTTACAAAGTATGGTCGAAAGAGTTCGAAAGCCGAGCGCTGTTTTGGAAAGGTGAGATGTCAGAAATATATGTATATTGATAGGGAAAATGAGTTATCTGTTTAAGTTTTAAAAAGTTCTACTCGATTTTGACTTGACGTTGATATTATTCGTGAATTTGCGTCTTGTTATTGGTGTAAGGCCACATATTCATCTTTTTATCTCTTGTTAAATAAAAATAAAATATAGACTATCAATAAGCTCCCTGGCCCATAGTTCACCAACTTTACAATTGTCAGTTTTAAATGACAATTCGGTGTCTTGTAACTTGGTCTGTTTGTAAGTTCTCCGTCAAATCTTGCAACTGAATTTTAAAGCAGTTATCCTCAACCGATTGAGATAAAATTTGGTATAGTTATGTAAATCCGGTGCCAATACAATAATCTGGTGGTGAAATTCTGGTGTGCCGGCCAGGATCGTCTTCACAGGAGGGAACTATTCAACGGTTAATGGTATTGACTTGAAATTTTATATCGTATTCCCTTTGTTGCAGAGCGAGACAAGCAGCACGAACAAGAGAAGAACGCTTTAAGTGCAGAGTTAGAAGCAGAGAGGCAGAGTCGGCAGAAGTTGCTCTCCACCCAGTACGAACTGCAGGAGAGACTGGACTCCATGCAGAGGTAGGTCAACAATCTGGGTTCTAAGTGAACTGTGGAGTTGACTTTAGCATTAAAATTCAAGTTCGTGATCAAATCTTACAAAACTCGTCTGTACTATTTTTATCTACACACATATCGTAATTTATTATGCGTTCAAAAACCGTAGGTAATGACCATTATTACGACAGTCAGTTTTCATCTTCAAAAACCAAAACAATAAAAAAAAAAATTGAAGTCAATAAAAGAATCGATACGAAACATCAGCTCGGTATGTTTGCCCATGTTTAAAAAAACAGTCAATTTCGTGGCAAACCTGTCAGTAAACCTTACTACGCATTCGGCCTCTGAATCCATCTTAGAGTATAGATAAAATAATAAGTAAGTAAATAAACACTTGATTGTACAAAAAACAGGATAAAAACACAGGTAATAATGTATGCAACTCTACATTACTTAGGCTTTAAAACGCTCGTGTGGTCCTATTATGAAACTCAGCTTCGCCTCGTTTCATGAAAACACACTCGTGTTTTAAGGACCCTCATTATGTAACAGTTGCATAATAGTACATTATGATACAAGTGTGCTAAATTGATCATTACAGTCGAGGCGGCTTTAATATAGCCGAGGAGTGTAATGACTAATGCTCACGCGTTTCATACGACGTTTTTCAACACACTTGCGAGGAAAAATAATAGCAAAAATTAACTAAGTATTCAACTAACCTATGTTAGTAGATATTGGTTATTCGGAGCTTCCTTTGAGAACTTTCCAATGTCTGAATGTCTTTGGTGATGGCACCTTGGATTTGTCGCTGTGATAAACGTCCGAGTAAGTATTTCTTTAAGATCACAGTTAAACGTGAATACGTTTTCATGTCGGTGCCAGTTTTAGCCCGTACAGTGCTTTGCTAAATCGAGTATATCTAAGTATTAAGTATTCACCACAACGAACTATACTTGTACGTGTTAGCCAGTTTAATTACCTAGTAGCCTTACTCAAAGTGTGCTCCGTGGAGCCCTGGGGCTCCGCAGAGAATTTGTGGGGACTCCGCGGTGTTACTTGGCCACAATACATTCTTTAGGACAAGTTGAGAAAATAAATACAATTAAGTAACAAAATTATAAATATTGCGTAATTACGATTTTCTCGGGGTTCTTTTCTCTTTTTTCGAGGGTTTTTTTTCTTATGTCGGACTAAACTCGATTTATATACGTGAGTGATCCGTTTTTATTTCACTAATACTTACTCGATTGGTTATTTTTACTGTTCTTCCATTATATAAAACTTTTAATTTTAGTTTATCGGTTAACATGTATTTCTGTTTTGATTTAAGTAGATGGCACAATAACTCACTTTAAAAACATCAATTGCATTTTGTTTTCATTTAGTATTTCTAGATTCTACATTCAGATCTTTATCAATAATCAAAACTCTACAGTTTTCAATGTTATAAACATAATGCATCTCTCTACTAGGTACTACAAACAAATGCAAGAAAGACGACAGCACAGCAGTTTTTTTTCATTTTTTTTTTAATTCATCCCATAAAGGATAGGCAAAGGAACTGAGTCCATACAGCCACGTCTGATGTGTTTTGTAAATTTCTGTATATTAAAGTCCTGTCACGTCCGAGTTGTCAGTCTGTCCTAGTCACGTCCTGTCAGCTGCTCATGCCTTCTGTTAACTCCAATAGATATAACTCTTTATAAGTTCCCAATTTAATACTACTAGCGCCATCTAGCGCGCGAGACCTCAATCTAAGATTCCACGTACATACAAATATTTAGTCAAATCAATGACTTTCTTTTCAAATTAGAAATTCGCCATTTTTGTCATACGAGCCATTTCCGCTACCTATCCCTTTCCCGCACAACCTCAGCGCATACGTGCGAAAGAGATAGACAAAGGAAGACTATCGCTGACATTTGTGCAAGTTCTCCGAAGACCGCGTCCGCGTCGGCATGGCTGCCGTCTTCGCTCCGCTCAAATTAATTTAAATACTGTGAAAAACTGAACTATTTTGACTTTACGGGAGCTCCCGCGATCGTGTGTAGCAAGGAATTGGATTTTTAGTGTTCGTGGTGTTCGTATTTGTCCCTGGAGTGACTCAGGGCTCCTCGGCCCACAGCACGCGCCACGTGGAAATCCTAAGGAAGGATCCCCATCACCGGCGAAGACGTAAAGCATCTCAACAAGGATTAGAGGTATTGTGCTTCCCCCGCTTCCCTTTTCTCATATACAGTCCACTATCTTTTCATAATTCCGCAAAAGAGCTTTGGCAGCTCCATAAAAGTGGTCACTTCGAAACGGATGCTTTTAAAGCAATCCATTGATTTAAAATAGGACGTTTTCATTCTAACGTGTTTCACGTAGTTTCATAAATAAGTACCTATCCACCCGCCTTTCTCAAAGTGTGTTTGCCATTGCTCACCGCACCTTATTATGGTAAAAATAAGTTTACCTACTATTCCGCGTCTATATCTTTATTATTATTGAGTTGGTAAGGGCATTACGTTCCTATTTACCTATACTTATAAGTACCGCATCCCGCATCGGTCAAGGACATTGAGTTCCTAACCGCTAAATACCGCTTATTTCGTGGCCATATACCGATAAATTACAGGTATCAACCACGTTCGCTTCATTCTAGGGCATTGAGTTCCTATCCGCTTCTTTTCCACATTATTTTGTGTACAATACACAATATCGGTATTTATTTACCTAACCCGCGCCGCTCAAGGACAATACGTTCCTATTTTACGACATTTTATGTTTTAGTTCACCCGTTTGTTGTTTTACCCCGCATAACAATAATAAATTGGTGTACATATACGTACCTAAATCGCATTATTTAAAGTCATTGCGTACTTGAATAATATTCTCTAAGTGTTTAAATACCTACCACCGCTCCGCTCCGCTCGTATTATTCCCGTATTTCAATTTAAGTACTTACCTCAACACTCTAATTTACTTGTTAAAACTACATGTTTTATCCCGCAATAATTAAAGCAATCGTGCCTTCAAAAATATCAGCTGTCTAGCTATTGTTAGGTACTTACCTACGTTGTAGATATAAGCTTGCTCAAAGGTCATTAACCCGCTCGCTCGCTACGCTAAAAATTGATTGTCTTACATGCAGCTTTATTTCGATTATTGACGTTATAATTGCATTTTGTTGAAACCGCAACATTAATTTAGAATTTTCTATAATCTTGTTATTGTTCATTAAAACTTCAAAATGCCTAAAGGAGAAACTGAACTCTCGGAAGACGAAATACAGTTGTAAATCGCTTTGTCGCGCCGCGATTCTATTTTTGCTAGAATACAAAGTATTTACGATTGTTCAAAACGCATTTTAACAGGCGAGCGTGAATCTCGTGAAAGGGAACATTTTCTGTGTTCGTGCATTAACTTAGATAGTTTGCGAAGTGATTTTCAAGATGCAAATAATAGGCACATCAGTCTAAGTTTAAAGTTGAACCCTGACTCGAAGTTAGAAATGTTAAAAGATCAAACGTGGACCTCATTTGAGGATTTATTTTGCCGCATTAAATACCAGTATACAAAACTGACGTCTTCTGAAAGTTCGAGTAACTCGTCCTGCATTAATATGCCTAGGCAGCAAACTCGGTTACCGCCGATCGAGTTGATGTCATTCGACGGCGACATTCGCAATTGGCCGAGTTTTTACACTAGCTTTAAGGCGACCGTCCATGACAACAGTTCGCTTACTAATACTGAAAAGTTGTATTATTTGATGGGTAAATTGTCAACAAAGGCCCAGTCCGCGTTCGCCGGCACTACGCCGTGCGGAGAGAACTACGATCTCATATTTAAATCGCTCGTTCAAAAGTATGACGACAAACGTATGCTCGCCTCGAGCTATTTAAATCAAATATTTGATTACAAGCCTTCGGCATCCGCGTCCATTCATGCCCTTGAAACATTTACAGACAAATTTGTCTCAGCAGTAAATGCTTTAAAAAATCTTAAAATAGATAATTTAACAGATTTTATTTTACTGCATGTCGCTCTTAAAAAACTCGACTCAGAAACAGTGAGATTGTTTGAAATGGATTCGAGACATGTTCCAATCCCGAATTTTGATAGTTTGGTGAAATTTGTAAAAGATCAGCTGCGAGTTATGCAGAATTCTGATTCGAGTTCGAGTTCCAGTAGTAACACCGCCGCGAGAAAGTACGCACCTCGGGCTTCCTCTTATAATGAAAAACCGTTCAAAATGCCGCAGCCTCAGACTTATGTGGCTGTTTCTGACATGCATAAGTGTTTGTGTAGTAATATTGTACACGAACACTTATACAAATGTCCCGCGTTTTCGAATAATATGAATCCTAGTAGCCGCTATAAGTGTGTTAAAACTCGTAACGCTTGTATAAACTGTCTGAGTGTCAGGCATAGGGTTGGCAGTTGTCAATCAAATATCGCATGTAAAGTTTGTTCGCTAAAACATCACACACTTTTACATTTCGAATCGCGTAACGACGCGGTCCCGCTCGCGACCGTCGCGAACCCGGTGATCGCTACCGCTGAGAACTTCGCGCCTTTGACGCCGCCGCATGCGTCTCAAGCCGCCGGCCAGCTCGCGCTCCGCGCCGCCGCCACCCCGCCCGCACCGCTGCTGCCGCCCGCGCCGCACGCGCACTTCGCTGTACCGGCGCGCGAGACGCGCACTGTTTACGATGATTCGGGAGCTCCGATATGTAACACGTCCATTGCCGCGCCGACCGCTTACTCCGATGGGAACTCGCGCGCTCAAAGTACGCAATGTACGTCGCCGGTTACGGTATTACTCGCTACAGCTGTGGTTATTGTTCGCGACTGTAATAATAAACAACATTTAGTTCGTTGTCTTTTGGATAGCGCCTCGCAGAGCCATTTCATCACTGCAGATTGCTGCAAACGTTTAGGTTTGAATAAAATGGATCCGAATAACGCATATTCAAAAGTTAAGGGTATTGGCGGGACGGAAAAACCTGTTAAGGGTTCCGTCAATTTTCACTTTTCGTCTCGCTTTAATTTAAACGTTCAGTATAACGTTTCTTCGCTCATTGTCGACAATATTACTGACAATTTACCTACCGCGTGTGTTGACACTGCCGCACTGCCGTATCTAGAGGGTTTACCTTTAGCTGATGAGTCATTCCACGTTCCTGGCCGCATCGACGTGCTGATAGGGGCTTCGCTTTTTTCGCAGCTACTGCTACCGGGCTTGGTCAGTAGCAACTCGTCAGCGCCTCCCGCTATACAAACCGTGTTAGGTTACGTCATTATGGGGACGGTCCCCACATTACCGTTACCACAACGTAAGGCTCCGCTTTGCTGCTTTGTACAGTGCAGTAACGAATCCGAATCTCTCGATTCGGCATTAAAAAGGTTTTGGGAGATTGATGAATCGCCGGTTACTAAACCTACTAGTACGCAGTCTTGCGAGGAGCTTGAATGTGAGCATTTCTATCGAGAAACTACTGAGCGCGATGTTAAAAGTGGTAGGTATACCGTCGCGTTGCCTTTTCGCTCAGACGTGTTTTCTTTAGGTAATTCTATTGATGCCGCGCGTAAACGCTACTTTTGTCTCGAAAGAAAGTTAGATTCCGCGCCCGCTTTACGCACCGCTTATAATAATATCATGCGCGAGTATGTTGATAACGGGTATTTATCCCCGGTTCCCGACACTCATGACGACGACAGTCAACCTGACTACGTAATTCCGCAGCACGTCGTTGTTCGTCTAGATAAAACGACAACCCCATTACGCATGGTTTTGGACGCTAGTTGCAAGACAAGCTCGGACGTGTCGCTTAACGATGTCTTGCATGGCGGCCCAAATTTACAAGGTGATTTATTCACAATAATTTTAAATTTCCGCTTGTTCACTGTCGCGCTTTCAGCGGATTGCAGACAGATGTTCTTACAGATTGGGGTACGCGAAAGCGACCGCCGCTTTCAGCGCATATTGTATAGGTTTAGTTCAAATGAACCGTTGGTCTTGTACCAATTTAATCGTGTATGTTTCGGTTTAAAGTCGAGTCCGTATCACGCACTGCGCACTGTGCGGCAGTTAGTCACCGATGATGGTCATATGTACCCGGAGGCACGCGATATCGCTTCTAGTTCGCTTTACATGGACGATATAGTGCACAGTGTGGGATCGGAGTCGCAAGCCACCGAGGTAGCGCGTCAGCTAATCCAGCTCTTTAAGGGGGGTCAGTGGGATTTGGTCAAATGGACTAGTAATTCGCAAACTGTGCTGGATAGTATACCAGCTTCTCACAAGGTTGATGAGCAATTAGAATTCGAAAAGTCTATTGAACAGAAGGTTCTGGGACTACGCTGGTCTAAATACGATGATTGTTTTCGATTCAAAGTTGCCGCGCCCGATGATAAATGCACTAAACGTACTATCTTGTCTACAGTAGCCCGTCTATGGGACCTCATGGGATTTGTCGCTCCCGTCGTCTTGTACGCCAAGCTGCTTATTAAAGAGTTGTGGTTATTAAGGCTCGATTGGGACGATACTCCGCCGCGCCATATAGTTAATACATGGCATAAATTCTGTTCAGATCTTCCTCAATTAAATGAGTTTCAAATACCGCGTCATATGGGTGTTATCGATGGTTGTACTTTTCGCTTACTAGGCTTTTCAGACGCCAGCGAGCGCGCTTACGGCGCCGTTGTATACGCGCACATTACTCGTGCAAACAATGTCACGGTGCAATTGCTATGTGCTAAGTCGAAGGTCTCACCTGTTAAACCGCTGTCTGTTGCCAGACTCGAACTCTGTGGTGTCGAGTTATTGGCTAAATTACTTCGCCGCGTTCATGATACGTATAATCAGCGTTATGACATATCAGCTATTTATGCCTTCACTGATTCCAAGGTCACCCTTTGTTGGTTGAATTCCTCTCCGCACCGATGGCAGACGTTCGTCGCCAACCGCGTCGTTAAGTCTATTGACAACATTCCTGCTGAATACTTCTATCATGTCGCCGGTACTGATAATCCCGCAGACTGTTTGTCTCGAGGCTTGACGCCTGATAAATTGATCGGACATCCATTATGGTTGAATGGACCCTCCTGGGCTAGTCTGGATCCTTGTCAGTGGCCTATAAATAAGGTTCATGACTCCGAAGTTGATGTCATTCCAGAGGAGAAGGTTCATGCTCATCCAGTCGTCGCTGATAAGGAATGGGACTCTCCCATATTAGCTTTAGCTGATCGCGTCTCATCCTGGTCAAAGTTAATTCGCATTATTGTATTTATGTACCGATTCCTGAATCGTAGTCTGCGCCGGGGTAACCTCGCTGTCACCGCGTTCGACGGAGATTTCGCAGAACGAATCCTGATGTGTCATGTGCAACAAAAACATTTCTCCAAGGATCTAACTAATTTAAATCAAGGAAAGAATTGTTCCCCGGCTCTCATGAAGCTTAAACCGTTTATAGATAAAGACGTCATTCGAGTAGGTGGACGATTAGCTTATTCCGCTGAAAGTTTTGACATGAAACACCCAATTGTGTTGCCGCGACGTGATAATGTAGTTGAATTGCTCATAGATTACTACCACAAGAAACATTTACACGCCGGTCCGGAACTTTAAATGTCGCTTTTGAGGGAAAAATACTGGATTTTATCTGCCAGACGGATTATCCGTTATAAAATTCACAAGTGTAACACGTGTTATAGACATAAACCACAGGCGGGCTTCACGCCAATCATGAGTGATCTCCCGGAACAACGCGTTACTCAAGCTTCCAAAGCTTTCGCGCATACTGGCTGCGATTATGCTGGCCCTATACGATACACTCCCATTCGCGGTAGGGGTGTAAGGAGCCGTAAGGCCTATTTATGTATTTTTACCTGCTTGACTACCAGAGCTGTTCACGTTGAACTAGCTACAGACTTGACTACTGTCAGCTTTGTGTCTGCACTCAAACTGCAGTGCATGTATTCGGACAACGCTACGAATTTTAAAGGTACATGCCATTATCTCCGCGATTTATACAACTTCTTAAATAAAGAGTTCCGTCCGCACCTTGAAGAGGAACTCACAGAGAGTCGTATCTCATGGAAATTTATTCCACCAGCATCGCCGCACTTCGGTGGTTGTTGGGAAGCTATAGTTAAAACGGTCAAAACACATTTGTTTAAAACAATAGGGCAGCAAATACTGTCGTATGAAGAGTTAGTGACGATTCTTACTCAGATTGAGTGTTTGCTGAATTCACGCCCTCTTACGGTCCTTAGCGCTGATCCGTCTGAGCCTAAGGCTCTAACTCCCGCACACTTTCTTCACACCGCGCGTCTTTACTCGCTTCCCGCTCCTATAGTAGCTTCTACACCAGACAATCTGCTTGAAAGACATTCATTGTTGGATAAGATGGTGCAGTCTTTTTGGAAAAGGTGGCGAAGCGAATATCTCCATAGTTTACAACTCAGACAGAAATGGAATAAAACTAGTGATGATGTTAAGGAAGGCACGGTTGTTATAATTAATAATGAGAACTCACCACCGCTATCATGGCCTCTTGGCATCGTGGAAAAATTGCATCCTTCAAAGGATGGCGTCACTCGCGTCGTTTCGGTCAGAACGGCTACAGGAACATTAGTCCGTCCGGTAGTACGTCTGTGCCCATTACCAACTCAATAATTTACAGTACTTTAAAGAATATTTTCCCCAGTTTTCTTCTTCTGTAAAACTAAAAATCGCTTGTTTTCTTAAAGGTGACCCTTTAAGGCGGGGGGAATGTTAACGCCAATAGATATAACTCTTTATAAGTTCCCAATTTAATACTACTAGCGCCATCTAGCGCGCGAGACCTCAATCTAAGATTCCACGTACATACAAATATTTAGTCAAATCAATGACTTTCTTTTCAAATTAGAAATTCGCCATTTTTGTCATACGAGCCATTTCCGCTACCTATCCCTTTCCCGCACAACCTCAGCGCATACGTGCGAAAGAGATAGACAAAGGAAGACTATCGCTGACATTTGTGCAAGTTCTCCGAAGACCGCGTCCGCGTCGGCATGGCTGCCGTCTTCGCTCCGCTCAAATTAATTTAAATACTGTGAAAAACTGAACTATTTTGACTTTACGGGAGCTCCCGCGATCGTGTGTAGCAAGGAATTGGATTTTTAGTGTTCGTGGTGTTCGTATTTGTCCCTGGAGTGATTCAGGGCTCCTCGGCCCACAGCACGCGCCACGTGGAAATCCTAAGGAAGGATCCCCATCACCGGCGAAGACGTAAAGCATCTCAACAAGGATTAGAGGTATTGTGCTTCCCCCGCTTCCCTTTTCTCATATACAGTCCACTATCTTTTCATAATTCCGCAAAAGAGCTTTGGCAGCTCCAAAGCTAAAGGCAAAGTGCAAGCAAAGGTAAAGTGATAGTGTATTTTACGGCGAGCTACGGCGAACAGCAGCCCGCAGATACTTGAGGGTCACAAACAGAGGGAATACGCGTTTTCACTTGAATTCTTCATTTGCTGGGCACTTTCACGTTATTTTGTTGTATAATACACTATCTTTATTATCCACCAAACAACATTAAGCACAGAAACTAAAATTCAATTAAAGACACGATCCACTCTCATCGGTTTCCCGCCAAAAATCTTTTTTTTTTCATTTATTCGCGCTTATTCCGCGTGATATGTTTTGTAATGCGCGCGCAGGATCAAATCAAGTCACAGACCAAACCGCCATGCAACCTAATATTAAAAATATGTATGATAAACTACAAAATAATGTTTTAAATACGCAAATAAACGTTAATTCGTAGATGAAAATAGAAAATTTACTTAAATTAAATATTTTTGTGTCATCTTAATCTAAAATATTTCATTTATGCACAATAATTTGTTCATTGCTTTAAGGCGGGAAAATAATATGCTGAGATTCAAAAAAGTATGTAATGTAAAAAACACGAGTGCGGTAATTATAAAGTAAAAAAACACGCGTGTTATAAGTTGTATTTTGAACTTTAATATTATGGAATAAGATTCAATTTACGAGCAAGTGTGTTGAAAACTACTATTAAAATGTACCTACCGTGTGACTCGATCACGGTGAAACAAACGCATCACAACCGTATACACAGCCCGTCATGTTCCGTTATACAAATATCTGCCCAACCGATCGAGCCCGGGACCTTAGGCTTCATAGTCAGGTTCTCTGACCACTAGGTCGTCAAACCTGTTTTTTTTATTTTATTTCAGGACTCCAGCTCCAAAGGAACACAGGCGCTCTCTGTCGGATGCAAGCAACAACTCGCAGCAGGAAACTACGGTCGAAGATGTGAGTTACAATAGTATAATCACTTAATCACTCATAGCATTAGTTCATCATTGTCATCATCCCTAATCAGGGGCATAGGGCTCTCAGCATTTTACTCCATTTGGAACGATCCTGCGCTGCGACCTCCAGCTCTTGCCAGCTCACGTCCAGGGCCATGTTTTATAAAGCTACAAGTTACAATTTACAAGCGGAAGTGTTATTATGTCGGGTAGTTGTAACTTGTCATGCTTTTTAGGTGGTGGGTAGTTTAAGATGTGATTGTCATTCTTGCTGGACGTACGCCCTTCCTTTCTAGACGTGAATATATCCTGAAATCCTGTAAATAATCTAAAGACTTATCAGTGGCGACGAGGATGGGATTCTATCACCTTTTATTAGAAAGGGACCTCCGCTTGTAAATTGTAACTTGTAGCTTTATAAAACACGGCGCAGGGATTGGATCTCCTTTTCAGCGGAGCGCCGCCATGTTGTCCTGGGCCGACCTCGTCTTCTCACTCCAGGCAGGCGCCACTGCAAAGCCTGTTTGGGTGTATGGTCGTCAGTTCTCCTCAACGTATGCCCTATCCAGCGCCACTTCCTGTGCCAGATTTCCGTCACCATGGGCTTCTGTTCAGTCAGTCTCTACAATTCGGTGTTCTTTATGGTCCGCGGCCAGAAAACTTTTAAGATTTGCCTTAAATTTTGCATGACATTAGTTAGCATATACATATACATATATACTTTGCTCATGGCCCGGTTCAAATCCTAACTGGCGGGACTAAACAACGTTTTTTAATACGCTTGCGAAAAAAACTACAATGAAACCAAAGTAAAAAGCACTAATGCGAATCCAACTTTGCGCACGATACATAGCCGCAAAAAGTATCACTTTTCATAAATTAGTATTTTTATATAACAAAAAATGAACGAAAAGTTATAGTTTAGGTGATTTTGCAGGATTACGGATACGGGTCGGTGCGATCTGTCGAGAATTCGCGACCTGCGCTTGAGGCTGTCAACTGGTCCGCCGGCTCGCACAACGGACCTATGCCGGTATGTGCTTGTTTAAGTATGTAACTAAACACTTTACATAACAAAAAAAAAACTTACAAGCAAGAAAACAGAAATCACACATACACAGGATCAGGGATCTCTTCCAGCTAACGTGGTTTGAGAAAGAACAAGTTTTTTAAGAAACCATTTTTATTCAACCTTCAAATATCTGCCCTGACCGGGGATCGAACCCAGTACCACTCCGGTTCCGGTCGTCCGTAAATATACTTTACCATTTTTTTTTTGTAGATCGCTGATGCTGGTCTGGTGTTGCGGATGCAGAACAGGATATCAGCTCTTCAGAGCGAATTGTCCAGGACCACCAAACGGGCTGCTGACTTGGAGGAACGGCTCATGAGTAAGACTGATTTGTTTGCACAGAAGGTAAAGTACCAGGTTTCATCATAGTCACAGAATTATATTGGGACAGAAGGGAAGAGAGTTTGTACCTCGCGTGCCGAAAAGGAAGGGCTGAGAACCCCATTACGCGTTCCAGCTCCCGACCGCTTTCCGCGGGCGACGTCAGGCTTTAAAAACAAAATACCTGCGAAAATAAATCACTTTCTGCTTGGTGCAACAATCTACTATTCCTTCCCATTTTCATTTAAAAAAAATCCCTGTCGCAGGCCGACTGTCTTCACCGCCGACCAACTCGAATCTGGACCGCTTCAAGGTCGAAGAGCTAGAGATCGAGAACAAGAAGCTGCGCGAGCATCTGGAGCGCCTGCGCGCAGCCGGAGACAGCATACTGCTGTCCAAGGAGGTCATAGGTTAGTGCTTCATGTTTTTAACGGTTGTTTCCCATAGGCCGCCTTTAAATGGAGTGTAAGGATGAGAAAAATGGTGCACGAGCACCTGAAGCGTTTGCGAGTAGCTGAAGACGGCATCTTACTGTCCAAGGAGTTCAGGTTTTCATGTCATAAAAGGTTATATAAGGCTGGCTTAAGTGGAGACTTGGGAAGTGAAGAAGAACTGTGTTAGGACATAGGTCATAGGTTAGTGCTTCACACTTTTACCGGTTGTTTCACATAGGCTACCTTAAGTTGGAGACGTGGGAGGAGAAAATCAAGAAGCTTCGCGAGTGCTCGGATTGTTTTAGAGTACCCATATACTTGTTACTGTCCAGGGAGGTCATAGGTTTTCGCGTTAAAAATGTCGCAGGCTACCGCTTAATGCTTTTAACAGCTGATTCTCAAACACTGGCTTAAGATGGAGATTTAGGAAGAGAACATGAAATTAGGAGCTGGGAGACACTTTTGCTGTCCAAGGACGTCACAGGTTAGTCCTTCACACTTAGGCCGACCTGCACCAACCTGGGTTTGACACTAACCAGGGGTTAACTATTTAGTGATCAAACTGTGTCCTTAAATTGACCAAGCGGTGGCAAAATTTCTTTGTGTTGTCCAGATGTCTGTCCGGATGTTCGTCTGTTCTCTACAAGGCACATTTATCAACCGATTCTTGTGAAATTTTGGGAGCAGATTCGATAACTATAAAGATTTTTTTTGGCGATTACTGTTTTGGAAAAAAAAACGATCAATGTTCGTTTTTGTCAAATGAAAACTCGTTTAAATTGCAGTAATAAGTGAGGCCTCGGTTTTTCACCAGTTTCTAAGGCTTGATTAAGTGTTAGTGTAAAATTATATTATTTTGACAGCAGCCATTCATCAACCCAATTCCGTTTGACAGACCAACTGGGCGTGATGCAGAACGAACTTGACCGACGGCGCGACGAGTGCATACAGCTGAAAAGCGTGCTCACCAACCACGTAAGTTATTATAATTTTACTAAGTAAATACATTGATATACAAAAAGACAGATACGCCACCGCTTCACCGCGCGCCAAGGACGATAAAACCAAGAGGACTGCCAATGGCTATACAATGTCGCGTTCCTGTAAAATAATGAGCCTGCTGTAGCTAGTTTCACTATAGAGAGGTCTCTGTACCATTAATTTTGTATGACACTTAGACCTCTGGCTAACACAATAGCGCCATATATGAACTGAAAGAAAAAACGAATTTAGATGGCGCTATTGTGTTAGCCAGAGGTCTAAATGTCATACCAAATGAATGGTACAGAGACCCCTCCGTAGTAAAACTAGCTCCAGCAGGCTTATTATTTCAAAGGAACGTGACATCGTATAGACATTGGCAACCCTTTATGGTCCTTGCCGCGCGCGGATAAGCAATTATAGGTGATTAGGTGCTTCGGTGACTTATTATCCCTTGACGTTTGACATTATGTCAGTCACATCCACTCGAGAAATTAAATAAACATTCATAAATAATATATAACAAACGTAATTCTTTCGGAAACAGCCATTGTTGTATTATGTCATGATTACGTCTGTTTTGTGTGGACTAGCAAATATATTTGAATAAAAATTTCATGGAAAATATACAGTGAATAAATTATGACGAATCTTTATTGTTTGTTGATATGTTTTATACCGTTGATCTACTTGCATATATGAATACTATGTTGCCTAAATGAGTGTCATAGTGTTCGTTATAAAGTGACACAACTGTGATCACATCTTAAACGAGTTTTCGTTCTGTATTTTTTCTCAAAAATTACAAGGTTTTCCCGTTAAAATCTGTTATTTAATTTTAAATACTCACTGAAAGAATACACAGAAAACCAAAATAGATATGACCGACACCGGGAATCGAACCGGGACCCTTAACATTCAGTGTCACGTGCCCTACCATTGCACCACAATTAGTACTAACTATGTACTGTGGTGTAGTGGTATATTACGACGATATTTGACGAGCGAATAGTGGTTAGAAACCCTGACCATGAAGTTTGAGGTCCCGGGTTCGATCCCCGGTCGGGGCAAATGTTTGTATAACGAATACGAATGTTTTTTCTCGGGTGTTGGATGTATAATAAGTATTTTTATCCGTTGTCTAGTACACATAGCACAGGCTTTGCCTAGTTTGGGACTAGAGGTCAACTGGTGTCATTTGTCTCATGATATTTATTTATTATTATTATTTAATTAAGTGACACGGAATGTATGTATGTATGTATATCTCTTTATTGCACATAAAACATGAAATAACAGATAACAATACAAAACAGAATATGAAGGATCCGCGTTTGATTCCCGGGTTAGTCATATTTTTCTGGTTTTCTTGTGTATTCTGGTTTCAGCGAGTATTTAAAATATAATGCTAGCATAATCGTCGAAAATAAATCAAGTATTGATAATGTTGTTGTGCCTACAACTTTACAAACAAAAGGATTATAACTCATAAGACAACAGTGACGTTATCCTGTCGGTCTGTCACACACGTTTATCTCAGACAAATAGATCTATCTCACGATTTGATAACAAAATAAACATGACACATTTTTTAGTGTACACACACCAATTTGTCAGTTAGACGTATGTGAGTAAAATCTGTTTTTTTTTTGTAATAGTTTTTATCCAAGTTACCAAATGATTTGTGAGAAATATGGAGGTGTTAGAAGATAACCAAATAGTTGCTAAGAAACGTGTTAAAGTGCCACCTTCCAGAGAGTTGAAAATTGCAAAGTATTTCATCGTGGACCTGCCTTTGGCCAGAAGCAATTTGATGCAAGGTTTTAAAAAGGTATTTCAAATTCAAATCATTAAAAAGAAAAAAAAAAACGTAGCGAGAAACCATAGCAATTAAAGTAGCTTTCTATTAAAAAAAACTGCGTCCGAGTTGGTCCATTGGTTTGGGAGCTAAGATGCCACAGACAGACAGACAGATACACATACACTATACACTCGTTATAGGTACAACTTATTTAGATTAAGATTTATTACCCGCCATGCGTTTTGAGCGCGTTTCAACTAGCCCTCTCTCTTCTTACACACGCGTTACTGGATAGCGCTGTCCCGCTTTAGTGAACAAACCCCGCCCCCAAAAATATCGCCTTTGCAAGATACACAGTTTACTACATGAAATTAAACACAATTCATGGTAAAATAGAATTATAATAATTGACAGCTATCAACACCAACTTTCATAAACATGCGCCAAAAACAGGGGCCGTGACTTCCGGCCTTTTGCCCCCTACAGCCTTAAATAGATTTGAATTTGAATTTAAATAAATTATTTCCTTTTTTCCAACACAGAAACCGCAATGGTACCAAACATTGAAAAATGTCGTAAGTGCGAATATAAGGAATCCGATAAAAAACGACTGCTTTTCACTCCTTATATCACTAACTTTGCTAAAGTTGACTTCCGTCAACCTTGGTTATACAGTTAACTCTTCAACTCGGGTTAACGATACTTCAGACTATACAAGCACGTAAAATAATCCCGAGCTAAGCCCATTTTTACCAACATTCCGACTCTAGTGAAATAAACGGATCACTCGCACATAGAAGTCGAGTTTAGCCTGACATGTTTCTGACTAATTCGTAGTCTAGGAGCGCACGACTCAGCGGCAGCGGTGCCAAGGCTCTGCTCGCGCCACTTATATCTGCTTAAAGATCCTATATTCTCATAAGAAATAAAATTTCGCTTACATGAGGACATTAAAAAACTAGAATTTTGCAAATTATATAAATTTACGTTAATCCGGTAACACATGCTTTAGACTTGATATTAAATATTGTTGTGTAAAAAGCCGTGATATCCCAGTGGTTTGGCCTATGGCCTCTCAAGCAGAGGGTCGTGGGTTCAAACCCCGGTTCGCACCTCTGAGTTTTTCGGAATTTATGTGCGGAATTACATTAGTAATTTATTACTAGCTTTTCGGTGAAGGAAAACATCGTGAGGAAACCTGCACACTCCTGCGAAGCAATTCAATGATGTGTGAAGTTCCCAATCGGCACTGGGCCCGCGTGGGAACTTATAGCCCAAGCCCTCTCCTTCTGAGAGGAGGCCTGTGCCCAGCAGTGGGACGTAAAAAAGGCTGGTAATGTGATGATGATGTGATTGTTGTGTACGTAAGTGATCCGTTATTTCACTATGATTGATTCTAACGGCAGTTTCATGTTAAACATTTCCAACCGCCGTATTAAAAATTTTAAAAACGAGATTTTAATCTCAAAATGCAGAGCATTCAATGGACTATAAGTTGCCACTCAGTTACAGACACAAATATTTATGTAATTTGAATTTTTTATCACTTTAAAAAAAGATGTATACATACGATCCAAACTTTCAAATCGCGATCACTCAAAAAGTTGCTTAAGTGACTATACTTATTTTTTTTTAGCATTAGAAAGAAGGTAAACAATCGTGACATGTATTTTTATTGAATAACGCTTTTTAAAAATAAGTAACCGTTACGTGTAAAACCATAAGAATAGAAATAATTAAGTTTCATTGTTATTTAATTGTTACTCGCTGTTATTTATTTATAAAAAGCGTTTTTCAATAAAAATACATGTTAAGATTGTTTACCTTCTTTCTAATGCTAAAAAAAACGAAGAATAGACATGTTCTTTCCGTGTACCCTTCAAGTATACGAGTAAGCGACCGATTAAACCTTGGTTAACATTAACACGGGAGTTAGTGATTTAACTATATAACCCAAGTTGACGTTAGGCGGCCTAACAGTACTTCTATTCTGCTAAAACCTGGCTCCTACTTCACCAACGAACTTTACAAATGTCATCTTACAATGACAGATCTATTCTATCTACATTTCCTTGCCCAGGAAAACATCGCAAGGAAACTTGCACACTCCTGCGAAGCAATTCCCTAACGCAGTTTTGCCCTACCGCATTTTTTCTTCTGAATCCAAGGACGATAAAACCCAGAGGACTGCCAATGGCTATACAATGTCGCGTTCCTGTAAAATAATGAGCCTGCTGTAGCTAGTTTCACTATAGAGAGGTCTCTGTACCATTAATTTTGTATGACACTTAGACCTCTGGCTAACACAATAGCGCCATCTATGAACAGAAAGAAAAACGAATTTAGATGGCGCTATTGTGTTAGCCAGAGGTCTAAATGTCATGCCAAATGAATGGTACAGAGACCCCTAAGTAGAAAAACGAGCTACAGCAGGCTTATTATTTCAAAGGAACGCGACATCGTATAGACACTGGCAGTCCTCTTGGTTTTATGGTCCTTGTCTGAAACTAAATATTACTGGATTTGTATAAAACAAACCTAACCTAACCTAAAGGGTTTTACACGATTGTCCTGGAATAAATCCTGAAATATTTACGTTTTCAGAAAAAAAAAATGCATTAGGGCGAACGAATCGAACCAACTGAATCGTGACCCACTGTGGGACCTTTTCGTAGTAAATGTCATGGTCACATCGCATTGCCTGACAAGGAAAACCATTATGACACTTACTGTGAGAACGTTCTACTATGGGTCAGGAATACAATAGTTCGACTGTATAGTCAACAGCGGAAGTAGCTAAGCAGACGACGCGTTCACAATGATCTAGGCACGGCTCTATTGTTATAGACATAAGAGCTCGTGCAGATCATTGTGACCGCTTCGGTTGCTTAGCTACTTCTGCTGCTGAGTGTAACTATCTACTGCAAAGTTCAACGGCTAGAAACATGAAGATTGCCAAAGGCGAAGTGAAATAGAAATACTGTACTCTTCAGATTCATTTGATATTGCATGTATTCTTGTTATGAACTAAAAAACAATTACTTTGCTCGGCAAGCGTAGCCGTACAGGCACGTTTATATATCAAGTTAACAAAACAACACCGTTTAGCTGTTCAAAACATTTGGTTTAATCAACGTTGTAAGCATTTAAATGTTGTACCAAATTATATAAATTTACATAGCAATAACACTAGTAGGGCCGCTACGATAGCAATAAATAAGGCTCGCAAGATTTGGTTAAATGAGGAGTCTCGTCATTGGTTTTGTGTTAGAGATAATTTAAAATTACATCTTAGAGTACTACATTCGGAACTGGTATTTAAATTGCATAATATTGAGTTTGATACTTTGGACCAAAAGGCGAGATATTTTGCTTCGGTGCAGGCACATAAAAAGTATGTTACCCAAACTAATAAATTGCGTAGGCTTACGTGAAATGGAACTCAGTCTCTTTTGAACAACAATAATAGTGAGTCAAGTAACGGTAACGGTTTCTACCCTCGAGTTAAAAATCTCACTAATGTCGAATTTGTAGAAGGTGAAGTGCAGTTATTGGAAAAAGGTTTGAAATATAACCTACCCTCTAAATTTAGTCAGAAATTAGTGGAGGGTTTGGCGGTAGATTCTGAGGTTGCGATTGTTTGTAATCGCGGTGACTTTGATACTAAGGTTTTGGTTGCTAATTCATTAAAAAATACAACTTCTACTGGGGGTATTTCGGATGTTGGTGACTTGCATTCATTACGTTCTATTCAGCAAAAGGTCCATGACAATGATTTGGTAATTTCTAAGGCCGATAAGGGCAATTGTATTGTTGTTTTAGAAAGGGGTCAATATAATGATAAAGTAAATGACATCATTCAAGGAGAGGGTTTTTTGAATTTACGTAGGGATCCTACCGCCGCGTTTCATAAAGACCTAAAAAACCTTCTGAAAAATTCTGCATTTGCCTTTGACACCGAACAAAAGAGGAGCAATGTGATTCCTATGAATTCGCAGGCACCAATTTTATATGGTTTACCTAAAATTCACAAGGATGGTGTTCCTGTTCGCCCTGTTGTTTCATACGTGAGTGCTCCAGCGTATAAAGTAGCGAGGAAGTTAAATAGCATTGTTCGGGAAAAATCTTCTTTTTAGCCAATATATAGTTTAAAGAATAGTTCAGATTTAGTAAATAAAATTAAAGACATTAATATACCGCCAAACTCAACATTACTTTCTTTAGATGTAGGTAGTTTGTTTACCAACGTACCATATAGTGAAACCTTAAATATTCTTAGATGTCACTTAGAAAGGAAGCGTTTACATCCGGGGGAGGTTTGTGAGTTAATAGAATTAGTAACTTTATGCATGAAACAAAATTATTTCAGATTTAATGGTCAATATTATTTGCAGAGTGATGGTTTAGCAATGGGGTCACCTCTTAGTCCTTTAATGGCTGACGTTTTTATGGATAACTTTGAAAAACAATATATAGTGGGGAACAGCAATTTAGTATATTATTATAGGTATGTTGATGATTTAATTTTATGTTGGAAGGGGAGTATGAGGCAGCTAGATTTGTTTATTAGTGCTCTCAATAACAAACATCCAAAAATAAAGTTCAAACGAGAATTAGAGGAAAATCGTTCATTAAATTTTCTGGATTTAACTATTACAAGAGTAAATAATAGGCACCAGTTTCAAATTTACCGTAAGCCTACGTACACAGATACTGTCATACCTGCAAATTCTACTCACCCATGGCAGCATAAACTGGCTGCTTTCCATTGTTATGTACATAGACTACTAACTGTACCTCTTTCGAAAGAGCATTATGATTCTGAGTTACATACTATATATCAGATAGCAACAACAAATGGTTATAGTACAGCAATGGTTAATAGTCTGGTTCAAAAGAAGCAGGGACGGATAGTGAATAGCATGCTTTACTCTGCGTTGCCATCTCAGCCTACTAACAAATTTAGATCTAGTATTACTTATGTTGGCCGGTTGTCTGACAAGATTTATAATATTTTAAAATCAAATAACATCAATGTTGCCTTTAAGACTACTAATTCTTTACGTTCTAGACTTTGTAATAACAAAGAAAAGGTGGATAAAGGGAACAGGTCGGGCGTATATAAACTCACTTGTGGCGACTGTAGTCAAGTATACATTGGACAAACCGGTCGAAGCTTTGATACTAGATTTAAAGAGCATGTCTCGTCATATAGGCATGATCATCCAGAGAAATCAAACTTTGCCAAGCATTTATTAGAAACGAATCATTCGTTGTTAGACTCAGATACGTACGAAATTTTACAGTATTGTGATAAAGGTTTGCGGCTATCGGTTTTAGAACAATTGGAAATAATTAGGTACAACAACATGGGGTCTATTATTAATGAACAAGTTAATTTGGTTTCTTCGCCTTTGTTACGACTTGGTTCTAATTTTAATAATGTGTCATAGTAATAATGAGAACATGACTTCTCTTTTTACCGTACTCGGTTAAAAATAACGGGGTACCTGGCGTAGATTAAAAATAAAAATAAAAAGGGTAGTTTGGAATTCATTTCTTAAAAAAGGGTAGTTTAGGACTTACATAAAAGGGTAGTTTGGAATTTATAAAATATTAGTGGGTACGTTGGTTTTGTCATTAACTAAGTTGAGTAAATGGTTTACATATGTCAGTAGTGGAAGTGGTGGCATGTTGAGCGGTTGTTGTTGTGCTTCGTAAATGGCCTCGTGGAGAGTGCCGAAACGCGTCAGCGTTTAGTATAGTGGTGGTGGTGATAGTTGGGTCTGTGTGGCATGTGTTGATTCGTGTAGCAGTGGAGGTGGAGGTGTTGCATGGAAACATACATTTGCCGCACAGATATAACTATTTGTCATTAGTGGTCGCGGGTGAGCAAAGTAATTGTTTTTTAGTTCATAAATATGGACCTCCGCAAAGTAACGCCTGATTCAATAAATTATGTATTCTTGTTATCGTATTTTTTTAGAGACGTTTTTATGTTTTTCAACAATCGTTGTTAAGATATCTTTAATTTGTGGATATTATTTGACTAATTCGTTTTTTTCCATCCACGCGTTCTGTTGCGACCATTGCATGGTATTTATTTATTTTTTTAATACAATTAAGTTTCCTTTTTATATTTCTTTGACTTTAATCGACTCGATTATGTAAGACTTTCGAGTTGCTAAGTTCAAAACTCACCGCAGGATAATTTATTATTTGAAATAAGTATTCTGTTAAAATGTTCATGTTATTTAACATGTAAATTTAAAGCTTGATTAATTTTAATTTCAAGCTTGTGCCGACTGTACTTTTTACCCGACTGCCGAAGGAAGGTTATGTTTTACGAACGTATGTATGTATGTCTAATTCTCTGACACGCGCTGCGGCCTGAAGCGTTTGACGGATTTCAACACACAAGGTGTCATTCGAATCGTCTCAGTTGTTGAAACGTCATCAAAAACTTAGAAAGTCTTACGTAATCGTATGCCCTGCTTTCCTCATTGTAATCTGACCTTTGTTGCAATAGACGGTGAACCTAAAGTCGCTTACATCGTCCAGCTACGGCTCAGACGTTGACATTGTCAACGAGGATGGAGAGCTGGCCACGGCGTATGAAACACAGAAAGGAATTAACAGGTGAGGTTTTAGGGTTCCGTACCTCAAAAGGAAGAACGCACGGACCAACCACCCTCTGGACACCAAACGTTTCCGAAACGCATATGCTCATTTGCACCTATAAATCTCTCTAGCCTCGAATCGCGGCTCACTTTCGACCAGATGACAAGCGAGATGACAAGCTATGAACCGATCACGACGCACTCCCCCAGCCCGCTCATCGCGGCTTTTTTCGTAATGACTTTCCAAGTAAATTATAGAAGATGCGGTGTCCAGAGGGTGGTTGGGTTCGTGGAAAAACGGAATCTTTATAGGATCACTTTGTTGTCCGTCTCTCTGTCTGTCAAAAGCCTTTTTCTCTGAAGCTGAAATCAATATCCAATAGGTATGCAATCTTTTAAAGCTGTGAAGAAATCAAACTTTTAAATCAACGCAATCAAAAATTTTGGAAAGTATTTTACGGCACATCAGTAATCTATTGTTATAGACATAAGAGCTTGTGCAGATCATCGTGACCGCTTAGGTTGCTTAGCAACCGAAGCGCTCACAATGATCTAAGCACGGCTCTATTGTTATAGACATAAGAGCTTGTACAGATCATCGTGACCACTTCGGTTGCTTAGCTACTATTGCTGCTGACTGTACCTACTCTTATTACAGACAACTACAAGAAGAGTTGTTGGCCGAAAAGAAATTCTATTCCGAACATATTTCTAAGACGAAGGCCGAAATCGACCGTCTTAGGGAAGACAATGAGAAATACCAAAAGTAAGTAAACGTTTTGCTAGGTCCGTCCGGATCGCTACCACCATCTTACTCATGAATCCTGCCGCTAACTGCTGCAATGCTCCGGTGTAAAGAGTAAGACAGCGGAGGAAATCATGGGCACAAGAGGCATTTCATCTTACAAATACAAATACAAAATACAAAAATCTTTATTTAAATATTTATTATCTTAGCTCTTTAGGTTGGCTACGCATTTGCAAACCCCCCATGGTTGCGGGTGTCTATGGGCAGTGGTCGTCACTTACCATCAGGTGACTCACTTGCTCGTTTACCGTCCTTATCGTATGCGAAAACCAATTAATGTATAGTTACACCCATTTAGCGAGAAAATCTGATTAACTTAAATAAAAAAAAAAATTAAAATTATCGTTGCTCGCTAAAACACTGTTTTACAATAAACTAGCAGACTTTTTTCATGAAATGAAATTTAAAAAAAGTTGCTCATATTATGTATGTCGAGATTAACTAAAATTTAATTTTTAACATGAAACTACCATGAGACGCGAATAGTGAAATAAAACGGATCACTCACGTACATTAGTCGAGTTTAGCCCGATATGTTTCGGACTAATTCGTAGTCATTCCTCTGGGAGCGCACGACCCAGCGGCAGCGGTGCCGAGGTTCGCGCGACTACTAGGCGCAGCAAAACGTCCGAAACGTGTCTGGCTAAACTAGACGTTTATTTCCGTCCGTTTTATTTCACTATAAAATTTAGTTGTTACATAACAAATAAAAAATCCGTTTCCTAGGATCCTGAGCGGCGAGTTGAGCCAGGAACCGAAGAATAAGCAGCAGGAGTTCGCCCAAAATGAGATAATACGACTCGCCGCCGAAAGTCTAGCCTTGCAGGTACGTACCTATTCTCAAACATGCAATCAAAAATCTTTTTTAATACAGTTGCTCAAAAAGTGGTACATTTTGTTACGTTTCATGCGGAAACCAATACCATTGATTTGGCTACCGGGGCCAATGCCCCGTGCAAACACGGATATACCCTTTGTGTTGAATTAAGAACTATTTTAGGAGCGTGTGGACAAACTGTCCGAGAGTTGTCGCCGTTACAAGAATCAGATACGGCTGCTCGTGACGCGGCTACACGAGGCTGGCGTTCGTGACGTTGGCGACATACTGGACAGTAACGGTACGGACATTGTGCTAACTTTTTATATTTGTTTATTTATACAGTTTTTTAGAAATGGGTCAATCAACTTTTTATTGCCACTCGTTGCCATCGAGCTGTCCCCTTTGTAACTCTACTAGAATAAGATTTTATAAGGCACCACTCCCCCGAAAGTCAGGATTTCTTAGAAGATGAAGCATGAAGGAATTAACGTCAGGTAACGTTTGACGGAGTGGTGCCTTAGAAAATCTTATTTTAGACGAGTTACCCAGGGGACAGCTCCATGGCAACGGGTGGCAATAAAAAGTTGATTGACCCAAATAATCTCAACTTTTCCAAGTTGGTTAGGTTAACAGTTTTAAATGATTCGCGGTTAATCGCATTAGACATAACGAAAACGGGATATTGACCGCGATTACCTTATAGGTTTGATGAGCTCCCGATATAGGTTAGGTTGGTTAGGTTACCTACGTCTCACTGCAAGACTACAGAAACCTATCATTTCCTGTCATTTTTTTATATTTCTTAGACGCCGTGGTGCCCCAGAACGCCCCTCTCGCTCCCGAGATCGCGCCGGTCACACGCAAGAAGGAGAGGGAATATCTCGGCATGTTCGAGTACAAGGCGCAGGACGAGGGAACCATCATTAAGAAACTCATATTGGGTATTGTATCATACCGACCGAATAGCCCAGTTGTTAGAGAACCTGACTATGAAGCTTGAGGTTCCGCGGTTCGATCCCCGATCGGGGCAGATGTTTGTATGATGCGAATGTTTTTTCTCGGGTCTTGGATGTTTAATATGCATATAAGTATATATTTATCTATATAAGTGTGCTTATCCGTTCTCTAGTACCTATAGGCTTTGCCTAGTTTGTGGTTAGGTCAAAGAAAATAAAATAAAATTTAGACAGATATAGACAAAACTAGACAGACACATACGAGTATATGCCCTGTCTAGACATATGCCCATAATTATATCGGCTGTTTAACTCTCCACACCGGAATATAACAGTGCAAGCATTGCTGCTTAGCGGTAGGATTAGCGAGTAAGATGGTGGTAGCGATCCGGACGGACCTCGCACAAGGCCCTACCATCCGCAAATTTGTTTTATACCTATTTATGAAAAATTGTTTATATCAATATTTTTCATTTTATACGACGAGAAAGGCAAACGAGCAAGTGGGTCACCTGATGGTAAGTGATCACCACTGCCCATAGACACCCGCAACCCGGGAGGGTTTGCAAATACGTTGCCAACCTAGAGAGCTAAAATGAAATCTCTTGTGCCCGTAATTACACCGGCTGTCTTACCTCTCCACACTAATAAAAAAAAAACCTATAAACCCTATTGCTATTAATGATGTGGCGACACCCTCGTCAGCGTTTTGGGTAATCACGCGGGTACGGAGCGGATTTACAGTTAGTCTGTTTCGGAGCGCCTTAGCGATCGGCCGCGCACTAGAGCCACCTTCTCGATACCCGCCTGGTTAGCCCCTTGTATTATAATCTTTGTAACCAGTGTAAAGTTACAGTAAAACACAAGTTAACTACTCAAGCATCTACTATCATTTCTCTCTCCAGTAAATCCGTACCCTGCTCACATCTCGTTTTACGAGTAGTTACAAAGGAAACTTTTTACTTAACATATCTAGATCAATCAAACCGTCCTCGGCAATAGCTAACCCTCTCGTCCCCCCGCAGACCTGAAGCCCCGAACAGCCGTGTCCCTGCTGCCGGGGCTGCCGGCCTACATCCTGTTCATGATGCTGCGCCACATGGACCACGTGGACGACGAGCCCAAGATGCACCAGCTCATGAAGGCCTTCCGCAGCGCCGTCAAGAAGGTGCTCAAGCGGCGCGCCGACAGCGTCGACTACAACGCGCTGTGGCTCGCCAACATGCTCAGGTCGGTGCGCGAGCACACGCGCTGTGGCTCGCCAACATGCTCAGGTCGGTGCGCGAGCACACGCGCTGTGGCTCGCCAACATGCTCAGGTCGGTGCGCGAGCACACGCGCTGTGGCTCGCCAACATGCTCAGGTCGGTGCGCGAGCACACGCGCTGTGGCTCGCCAACATGCTCAGGTCGGTGCGCGAGCACACGCGCTGTGGCTCGCCAACATGCTCAGGTCGGTGCGCGAGCACACGCGCTGTGGCTCGCCAACATGCTCAGGTCGGTGCGCGAGCACACGCGCTGTGGCTCGCCAACATGCTCAGGTCGGTGCGCGAGCACACGCGCTGTGGCTCGCCAACATGCTCAGGTCGGTGCGGCGAGCACACGCGCTGTGGCTCGCCAACATGCTCAGGTCGGTGCGCGAGCACACGCGCTGTGGCTCGCCAACATGCTCAGGTCGGTGCGCGAGCACACGCGCTGTGGCTCGCCAACATGCTCAGGTCGGTGCGCGAGCACACGCGCTGTGGCTCGCCAACATGCTCAGGTCGGTGCGCGAGCACACGCGCTGTGGCTCGCCAACATGCTCAGGTCGGTGCGGCGAGCACACGCGCTGTGGCTCGCCAACATGCTCAGGTCGGTGCGGCGAGCACACGCGCTGTGGCTCGCCAACATGCTCAGGTCGGTGCGGCGAGCACACGCGCTGTGGCTCGCCAACATGCTCAGGTCGGTGCGGCGAGCACACGCGCTGTGGCTCGCCAACATGCTCAGGTCGGTGCGGCGAGCAGCTATATATACTTTATTGACACTCTTGGAATACAAACGTACATTAATAAAAAAACCGCATAATTTCTGAATTTACATACCAATTGTGCCAAAAGGATTGCACTCAGCGTGTGCTGTGGGTGCGTGCGTGCGGGCGCGCATGATCACAGCGCTGTTTTTCAGTACAGCCCTCTATACCCGGCTGAAAACATTTTGCTTATTGCTAAGCACCCGAAACGCTCACAAAAATACATACATACATACATACATATAATCACGCCTCTTTGCCACGGGGGTAGGCAGAAACTATGGCTTGGCACTTGCTACGAAAATACAATACAAATATTCTTTACTAGCTGTTGCCCGCGACTTCGTCCACGTAGATATCAGTTATCGCTATCCCGCGGGAACTATATAATTTTCCCGAATAAAAAGTCGCCTATGTTATTTCTCAATCTTCGAACTATCTTCTTACCAAATTTCATCTCGATTGGTGCAGCGGTTTTCCCGTGAATAGGTAACAAACAGAGAGACAGAGTTACTTTCGCATTAATAATATTAATTAGGATTGAAAACCACACGATACAAGGAGATTACAGAAAAACAGGTATGGCAGACAATAGGCGGTCTTATTGCTTAAAAGCGATCTCTTATAAAACCCTAGGTAGGCTACCTTAAAACAGACTGTTTCCCCTCATGAAAACGGCCTGTGACACAGACAATCAAAATACAGAAACCAAGGTGAAGCACGATGATCTAAGCACATAACAATAGAGCCGTGCTTAGATCATCGTGCTTCATCTTGGTTGATTGTCTGTAAGAGATCGCTTTTAAGGAATAAGACCTAAGCAATAAGAGCTTGTGCAGATCATTGTGAGCGCTTCGGTTGCTTAGCAACTATTGCTGCTGACTGTACTAACATTCTCGGTACTCTATCGTTTGCCCGAACTTATTTTTCATAATTAATGACAATAATCGAATTGTTTATTATTTTTGGTTTCATGAAACACTACATTATGCCCCGCGGCTTTGCCCCCGTGAAATATTTCAAAACGGGCTAGTTCCCTATCTCGTGGGAATTTCGAAGAATCCCTTCTTAGTGCACCTCTAGGATACTCAAGGTATATGTTTGCCAAATTTCAAGTCCTGTTGGCTGTGCGTTGTCTATCAGTCAGACAGTCAGTCACGGTACTGTTTTATAGGTATGATTGACATATTGACATCTGTCAATCTGTAAATTTTATTGGCCAATTATTTGCACTGTGAATGTTACGTCTAAACCACAGGTTACACAAGTTTAGACGTACCTACTGTTTATTTACTTACTAGATCTTAGTTTGTTTAATGTCATTTTAAATTATTTTATGTCAAACTATTGGAAGTAAATGATTACGATTATGTCTGTTTACAGGCTGCTGAACAACCTCCGGCAGTACAGCGGCGACGCGACCTACCAGAAGGACAACACGCCGCGCCAGAACCAGCAGTGCCTGCGCATCTTCGACCTGTCCGAGTACCGCCAGCTGCTCAGCGACACCGCCGTCTGGATATACCAAGGTCGGCGCCGACATCATCACCACTGTCGTCATCATCATCGTCATCATCACCAATGTCGTCGTCATGGCCGCCGTAGTCGTCATCACCACTTGTCGTCATCACCGTTGTCATCATCACTACTGTCGTCATCGCAGCCGTAGTCGTCATCATCATTGTCATTATTACCACTGCTGTTGTCATCATCACTAATGTCTTCGTTATAAATAAAATAAAATAATAAATAAATGTCATGGGACAATTTGACACCAATTGGCCTAATCCCAAACTAGGCAAAGCCTGTACTATGGGCCATTATGGCCGCCATAGTCGTCATCACTGTCGTCATCAATATCATCGTCGTCGTTATCATCATCGTCAATGTCGTCATCATCGTGATCATCATCATCATCGTCAACCGTCAACATCATCATATTATAAAATCTGTCTGTCGATTTGTGTTACGTAAACTGACCCGCTGTCCATTAATTTGTCTGATGATAATCCTCCACGCCCCCCCCAGGCGTGATAGCCCTCCTCGAGCGCCAGGTCGAGCGCCTGATAGTGGGCGCCATACTGGAGTACGAGGAGATCAGCGGGCTGTCGGGGCCTGCGCGCGCGCCGCCCTCGCCGCCCGGCGCCGGGCCCGCGCGCCTCAAGCAGCAGCTCGCGCAGGCGCACGCCACGCTGCGCGCCTACCAAGTGCACGCGCCGCTCGTCGCCGCCATCTTTAAACAGGTCACCATTTTTTTTTAGGGTTCCGTACCCAAAGAGTAAAAAATGGGACCCTTTTACTAAGACTCGGCTGTCCGTCCGTCTGTCCGTCTGTCACCAGGCTGTATGTCATGAACCGTTATAGTTAGACAGTTGAAATTTTCACACATGATGTATTTTTGCTGCCGGTATAACAGCAAATACTAACAAAAAAAAAAAAAAAATTTAAATCGGGCTCCCATACAACAGACATGATTTTTTAGACCAACTGACATATGTGGACGAGTAGTGCAACTAGGCAGCTCTGCTACTCGCCACTATAGGGCGCTGTCAATCACTTTGCTAAGTTTTTCTTTTATAGATAATGGTATTAATTCGAGCACCTCGTACAAAACGGGTACAATGTTGCAAAAAAAAAATCCAAGGCAGCAATTAATATTTTATCTAAATGTGTATATGTTTGGGATTGCAGCTGTTCTACTACATCTGCGCGTACAGCCTGAACCAGCTGCTCCTGCGCAAGGACCTGTGCTGCTGGGCCAAGGGCCTGCAGATCCGGTACAACATCAGCCATCTGGAGACCTGGATCAAGGAGCAGCTGGCCGAGTACGGACAGAAGAGCGTGAGTTTATATTACATATATTATATTAGCTGTTGCCCGCGATTTCCATCGGTATCCCGCGGGAACTGTATAATTTTCCCGGATAAAAAGTAGCCTATGCTATTTCTCAATATTCAAACTATCTTTTTACCAAATTTTATCTAGATTGGTGCAACTGTTTTTCCGTGAAGAGGTAACAAACAGAGAGGAGACAGAGAGACAGAGTTACTTTCGAATTTATAATTATTAGTTGGGATGGCTCTTCTAAATGGGTATAAAAAGGTTTTTGCAGGGTCGGCAACGCGCGAGTGATACTTCTGGTGTTGCAAGCGTTCCTAGGCGGCGGTAATTGCTGAACATCAGGATATGCTTGTTTGCCACCGACGTAGTATAAAAAAACTTTAATTTCAAATAACCTTCATTGGCCGAGTGACCGAAAAGAGCGAAGCGTCCCAGTTTCAGGTTGGACAAAATTTCTTTTGTATGTCCGTCTGTCCGTCTGTTCTCCTTTGCAGGTCGCATTTCTCAACTGATTCTCGTGAAATTTTGTGAGCAGGTTCGCTAAATGAATGGTATTTTTCTGGCGAAACTTTTTTGTTTTTTTTAGAAAAAAAAAACTAAAAATTTTCAAAAATTACCCGATCTTCGTTAAATTTTGTGATTTTAGGTTCGATAATTATATACAATTTTTTGTCCATTCGTTTTTTGAAAATTACAAAAAAAAAGAAAAAATGTTGAAAAAAACGAGATCGCTAGCTCACACAGTAAAAACATTGTCGTATAATCGTCCCACGATAAATCTGCATAAGATATTAATTGGCAACCCAGAAATCACGCTGTGGTAATACTTTTATCTACACACATATCATAAGTCCTCTATAATGCGTTCAGAAACCGTAGAAAATGACCAGCATTGCAGCACGACGACGACTGCTCGCCGCCAACCGCCACCAGCAGTAAAGTAATAATAATCGATATCGAATTCGATGTTTCAAATTTGAAAACCAACGTAATTTACAATCATAGTGAAATAAAACGGATCACTCACGTATATAAGTCATGTTCGGCCCGACATGTATAAATAATAATGCGATATTTTTTTTTTACAATAAAAAAAAAACAGTTTACGAAACGTCAGCTCGGTATGTTTGTCTATGATAAAAAAAAACAGTCAAATTCGTGACAGATATGGGTATGATATATGCCTTCGGCTTCTGAACCCATCTTAGAGTACTTATAATATGTGTGTAGATAAAGTAATGTATGCAAGTGTACATAATTAGGCCTTAAAACACTCGTGTGATCCTATTATGAAACTCGGCTTCGCCTCGTTTCATAAAAACACACTCGTGTTTTAAGGACCCTCATTATGTAGCAGTTGCATAAACTACTATTTTCATGTCACTCAGACATTTCTTTCATTAAAAATAATAATGATAGTAGCAATCGAAAGTTGCTGTTTTTTTTTTTAATATGGCTAGGCATTGGAGGACAATTTAATCTAATCAAAAGTTCAAAACGTGTTGTTTGACTATAAATCAGTGTAGCCATAAACAAACTTTAGATTTCTACTGTTGTCAGTTCGTTGCAGAGTCATCGTGGGCTGTATAATAACCTAATGTCTTCAACGCTTTTAGAGTTCGGTCTGGACACATTCCAACAAACAAGTTTCTTTATTTGATGAAAATTAAACCATCACCACTATGTGATGATTGTCAGAAGGTGGATGACTTGTTCCATGTGTTGTTAGAGTGTGTCCGGAATTCAGACTTGAGAAGGAGAGTTCTTGGGGGTTTGGGATCCATCCACAATGGCCAGGTTAATTGTTGGCTAGCAGAGCCGGCATCAGACAAGGTGTAATAAGTAAAACCTGATGTTTAATAGGTTTTATTTAACAAAAACTACACATGTATCAAGGAAAGCATATTGAAAGCTGAATGACACTGACAATGTGTTTTCTTCATAATCACCACACAAGGCAATTAGTATTTACAATTTTATAGATTTGTCCCCTGAGTAGGGAATCGGGTAAGCACCCATGAGGCTGACATGTGCACCCAGGGTGTCCAAAGCCTCAATAAAAATTAGATAAAAAAAAAGGTCTTCAACATCATCATCACCGAGTCAGCGCGTTGTGTGGAGAGCGCGCTAGATGGCGCTAGCAATGAAAAAACCAGTCCACCTCACACACAAACCCGGTGTTTGCAGGTGGAAGAGATCCTCAGCGTGCTGAAGCCGATCACGCAGGCGGTGCAGCTGCTGCAGGCGCGCAAGTCCATGGCTGACGTGCAGAGCACAGTCGACATGTGTGCCAACCTCACCGCCATGCAAGTCTGCAAGGCGAGTGCCCACACACTTCTAATCTAATATATAAAAAAAACCTTGGAAAAAAAAACGTTAAATAATCCTCTAAAGCCTAAAGCCTCTAAAGTTTTATGGTCTAGCACTAAGTAGCGGAAATATGAAGTCGGTGCGGTGCGAGCGGAATATTCTTTGAATGAAGCACCGACTTCATATTTCTGCTAGGCCATAAAACTCATGGCTTTAGTGGATTATTTTATGAACTAAAAAACAATTACTTTGCTCACCCGCGACCAAAGCAATTGCAAGTAATTGTTTTTTAGTTCATAAATATGGACCTCCGCAAAGTAACGCCTGATTCAATAAATGGATTATTTTATGTTTTTTTTCTAAGGTTTTTTTGAAGGCTGTTTTACTTTTTTGTTAACTCCTAACCGTTAAGGAGCTCTACCTTCCATTATCAGATTACCATGAGATGATGATTTCCAGACGCAAATACTTGAATAGCCTTAGAAAATATATGAAATACATAATACGTGCCTATAAAATTTGAGGCTTGCCCTCGATTTCCCTGGGATCCCATCATCAGATCATGAATTGGTGACAATGGGACCACCTCAGAAGTATGCCCTTTCCAATAAAAAAAGAATTTTGAATATCTGTCTACAATTGACAGAGTAATCGATGTACATACATACAGTGGAACGTAGAACCTCCTCCTTTTTTGAAGTTGGTTAAAAAGTGATAAACCAGAACGGAATAAAAAAAACGAGACAGAGCGAGATGGCGCTCTACAACACCATTTTGACACGTTTCTCCCAAACAACGCATTATTTCTCTGGAATTTTAAAGCAATTCGATTCTTTGACCTTGGGAATCGCGAAAAACTTGAGGAAACATGATATTGGGTGTGTAAATTTTGTATATTAAGCAGAAGAAAAACGCAAGTTTGAATTTCGAGCCACAAGCGAGCGATCTATTATCTATCCCAGTGTTGCCGTTCAGGGAAAAAATAAATCCATTCATTATCCTGCATTGCAGTCTACGGAAATTTAAAATTTTATCTATGTAATCATATAAAGCAAAAAATACGTATCCAATATTTTGTTTCGATAATGTATATGACGGACTAAATAGAAATATTCCTTTTTTACACAGAGGACACATTCCTATTGCTATAGAGATCCCTTACGTAAATATATACCGTACCTGCATAATACAATATTGCAAATCCTGACTTTCGGGGGAGTGGTGCCTTAGATAATCTTGTTTTTGACGAGATACCCAGGGGACATCTCCATGGCAACGAGTGGCAATTAAAAGTAAGAGTACCGGAGGCCCGTTCCCCCCCCCCCCCATTTCCTCTATCCCTGTTCCTCCTCAAAGGCCGGCAACGGACTAGTGACTCCCGGGGTTGCTGGTCCTCATGGGTGGCGGTGATCGCTTACCATCAGTACCATTCGTTTCATTAAAAAATAAAAATAAATAACAAGTATCTAACCCATAAACGCCTCTAACCTCCAGATCCTGAACATGTACACTCCGGCCGAAGAATACGAGGTCAAGGTCACTCGAGAGTTCATCCACGAGATCCAGAAGAAGATGCAAGAGAAGGCGGCCCCCCACGCGGACAAGGAACCGGTTAGTGTCCCATACCAAGGACCATAACGTGTTTAGGCCGTGTTTTATAAAGCTACAAGTTACAATTTACAAGCGGAAGTCTCTTTCTAACAAAAGGTGATAAAATGAGACTTCCGCTTGTAAATTGTGACTTGTCGCTTTATAAGCACGGCCCAGAAAAAATCATTCTCAAACTGGGATTCGAACCCAGGCCCACCGCCATACCGTGGTGTCACGCTACCAACTGTACCATCCGAGCAATCATTGGTAGCGGCGAAAAACTCCTATATATTCACGTTACAGTTTATTTCAAATTACTTAGTGAATACTGACTCGCTAGCGCCATCTATGTAACATCTCTGTAAATGTATGTTTCCATGCAACACCTCCGCCTCCATTGCTACACGAATCAACACATGCCACACAGACCCAACTACCGTAGTGGAAATAGTGGGATGTTGAACGGTTGTTGTTGTGCTTCGATAATGGCCTCGTGGAGAGTGCCGAAACGCGTCAGCGTTTAGTTTAGTGGTGGCGGTGATGGTTGGGTCTGTGTGGCATGTGTTGATTCGTGTAGCAGTGGAGGCGGAGGTGTTGCGTGGAAACATACATTTGCCGCACAGATATAACTATTTTTCACTAGTGATCGCGGGTGAGCAAAGTAATTGTTTTTAGTTCATAAACATGGACCTCCGTAAAGTAACGTCTGATTCAATAGAGGGCAAGGACCATAAAACCAAGAGGACTGCCAGTGTCTATACGATGTCGCGTTCCTTTGAAATACTAAGCCTGCTGTAGCTAGTTTTACTACGGAGGGGTCTCTGTACCATTCATTTGGTATGACATTTAGACCTCTGGCTAACACAATAGCGCAATCTAAATTCGTTTTTTCTTTCAGTTCATAGATGGCGCTATTGTGTTAGCCAGAGGTGTAAGTGTCATACAAAATTAATGGTACAGAGACCTCTCTATAGTGAAACTAGCTACAGCAGGCTCATTATTTTACAGGAACGCAACATTGTATAGCCATTGACAGTCCTTGGTTTTATCGTCCTTGATAGAGGATTAACATTATCAACTTATCTTTCCACAGCAAAACCTCCTAATGGACTCCAAGATGATATTCTCGGTACAGTTCCCATTCGACCCCTCCCCCATTCGCCTGGAAGACATTGAACTACCGGAAGTGCTGGGTTTGGAGGGACTGCTCGCTAAGATATAGGGCTCCAAGGCCTACCTTGTAAGGCCCGATAGAGAACACAGAACGGAAATAAACGCGAAAACATTATAGAATGAAAATATGGTTTACTAAAATGTAAGGTCCATATGGTCTTGTAAGGCCCAAAAATATAGATATAAAGTGTGGGAATTATTTTAACCTTTTCAACGCCAACGACGCATACAAAAGTTGTCGTCCAGACGCCAAGTTGGCATAACTTCAATGCGGACTTAAACCTTAAGCATACGTTCGAAGGTCGCAGTTGCACTGTGCAGCCGGACGCCTATAAGCGTTGGTGGCGTCGTAGGCACGCCGGCTCATGACACTTTTAAGCGTTACCGTTGAAAAGGGCTCATGACACTTTTAAGCGTTCTTGGCGTTGAAAAGGTTAAAAAATAATCTAGAAGGACTATTTGATACATTATTACTCAAAGGGCATTATAAAGCTTCTTATGGCCGTATAGCAAAATTCAAACTAGGCAGCTTGTTTTTAGCATGAAATTACCGTGTGACTCAATCATAGTGAAATAAACGGATCACTCACGTATATAAGTCGAGTGTAGCCCGACATGTTACGGACTAATTCGTAGTCCTTCTGGGAGCGCACGTCCCAGCGGCAGCAATACGCACACTGTGCGCCGCGGCTCCGCGGTTCGCTAGGCGCAATGTGCGTCTCGCTGCCGCTGGGTCGTGCGTTCCCAGAGGAAGGACTATGAGTTAGTCCGAAATATGTTGGGGTAAACTTGACTTATATATATATATATATGAGTGATCTTTTTATTTTACTAAGTAGCTAGCTTGCTAAGCGTTGTATAACAAGGCCTACCTTCCAAAGTACCAAGAAAAAAAAGTTATTATTAACATAAACGAAAACACATAAATTCAATCGATTTATTTAAACTCTATTTGGTTAGAATGTATAATTTTAAATGCCATATAAATTGAAATTACTTTCGGTGCCATTTCTGTTTTGTACAAAATATAGAAACGAAATACATAATACTTACTTTTCTTATCTGAAAAATGTCTGAACACGAGTTTTTTATAGCACACTTGCCATACAGCAATTATACAACGTTCGTTCAAACCTAGACCAAATAGCGTTACGATAGAGTTCAGTATGGCATGACATTTTTTATTGTATAAACAGTAAACTATATTTCTTATAAGTAAATTAAGATATACAGACTTACAAAAAGGCTTGATTTAGCATTTCCAGGGCAAATTTAATTTCTTTAGTTGGTCAAAATTTATGAAAAAAAAAATCGCATAATTTTATTTGACATAATCACAATCAACGTTGCGTGATTTGCGATAAACATATTTTGTGGTTTACACTGTTATAAAATTTTGCCCAACTAAAGTTATTATTGGCCATTACCTATGTACTTATATCAACGAATTAATTTAATTCCTGTTTTGTATTTTTAATTGTTTATGAATTTTGTACGTTAGTTGTTACAATTAATTCAAATTTGTTATATTTATTTAAATCATTCCAATATTATTAGACTATTAATAATTGATAAGATAGTAAAATGTGTTAATTTAAAGTTAAAACAGAGAAATATAGTAATATATGTATGTAGATGACGCATTCGCATAATAATGTTTCACATAATAATCGACCATACAAAACTTAGCTGCGGCATGCCTTTTCAAGTTGAATTTAGATGAAAGTTTATATGAATTATTAATTATAGATTTATTATACCAAGTTTGCTTGTAGGTTAAGATAAATATGATATTATATCAATTCACTGGACGTGCAAAGTGTTCGTGGTATTGAAGTTTATAAAGAACTCGATTTATTAAAAAAAAAAAACACATTCCGGTAAGAGTTATTAATGACACGTGTTTTATTTAATTGATTTTTTTTTATTTTGTTTTTTATTTTAATAATAGCGATGAATTTTTTTTTTCAGATTGCAAAAAAACTCGAGGTTATACTTACAGCAATTTTTCATAAAATTATGTTATCAATTGTAGTGCTAAATTGGTTACCATAATAATTGGGTGCTTAAATCACACGGCAAGTTTAATTTAAATTTAATTTATTTATGTGATTTATTTCATGTGCACTTATTATGAGGAAAAATATAGTTCAAATTTTGACCAGTATTTATTTGGTATACTTACTTATTTATTTTTTAGTAAAATTATTGTTATAAAAAAATTAATAAGGCTTGTATTGCTTAAATCAATATCATGCCAATGCTTTAAAAAATGCGATTTTAATCATAAGACTATTGTCTGACATGTCTAATAAATTATATTTATTTGCATAAAAAATTATAAACATTTGTTTTTTAATAAGGATTTACTGCCGCACTTAGAAACGTTTAATTAACTAGATCTAGTATTAGCCGTGACAGCCTAGTGGTTTGACATGTCGCCTCTGAAGCAGAGTGTCGAGGGTTCAAACCCCGGCTCGCACCTCTGAGTTTTTCGGAATTTATGTGCGAAATTACGTTTGTAATTTATCATGAGCTTTTCGGTGAAGGAAAACATCGTGAGGAAACCTGCACACACCTGCGAAGCAATTCAATGGTGCGTGTGAAGTTCCCAATTCGCACTGGGCCCGCGTGGGAACTATAGCCCAAGCCCTCTCATTCTGAGAGGCCTGTGCCCAGCAGTGGGACGTAAATAGGCTGATGATGATGAGTATTATCGACGGCTTGCCCTGCAAAACTTTGAAAATGGAACGAGTTTACAATCCATTATAGGCAACTGACATTTCTGAGTGCGGCAGTTAATAATTCAAATATAGCAAATTCTTCAAGTTGTTTTCAAGAATTAACTAAATTGTATCATGTGCTCCATAAACAATTAATTGACTTGAATAATACTTAATGTTTACATGAAAAATTAAATACTTAATGGCCCTAAATGTGTTAAAATTATTAGATGTATTGCTCGTTTAAAAACGTAAATAAATTAAACTTGCGACATAATTATAGTGTAGTGAATGTTGGTATTATCCTGTATTATTAGGTGCTCAATTGTAACTTCCCTGTTGGATTGTACTTCAAATAAAAAAAAATGTGTATCGAATTTGTTGAAGATATATAAATAATTAATGTAGACAGTTACTGTCATGCTAAAAGTAAGGGTAATATTGTACTCGGTGCACTGATTATGATAATTATGATTCAGTAGCGTTTTAACACAGCATCATAAATATTGAATTGCGAAAATCGCGGGATCGCGGTGGATGCGTAAAGCACAAGACCGGTCTGAGTGGAGAGCCGCGGGGAGGCCGCCGGCCAGCAGTGGACGTCTCGGCTAACATGATGATGATGATAATTTCGAATTCATTCATGAAATCATCTTGCAGAGTTCAGTTTTGACATTTAATACAAGCTTTTTGCAGACTATAATTTACATATCCATACCAAAAATCAAGTCAGTTTGACTACTGGATGTGGGTCAAATTTAACTTGCATACAATATTTGACATAAAAAAAATGTTCCGATTAATTGAGAACCTCCTTTTTTTGAAGTCGGTTAACAGACAGACATTGCAAGTTAAATAAAAAACATTTTTTTTAATTATCGAAACGTGTTACTTTAATCATACTTCACATATCGTAATTTGTGCACTGATAAAAAATATCCGTTATATATTTTTTTTTTATTTAACGACATAAGTCAATTTGTTGGAGAAAAGGTCCCTAGGCCAATGCTAAATGAACCGTATTATGCAGCTAATAGCGACTATGACAGGGTTGTTTTGAAATAAATAAAAAAACCCTTTTTTCTACTTTTATCCAAGATCTCAAATGTTCCTGTAATAAAAAAAAGTGTTAATTAAAAGCAATACGGTTCATATCCTATATTTATATTGTATTAATGTTGAAAATTAAAGCCTTGGGTGCACATCGTAAATTTTTTATCTTTTTCGATGAAGTAATAAGGTTGCTTTTCTACCTTGGTATAGCGGAGTTTATAAGAGAAATGGATTTTATGAGTAAAAAAAGGGAACATTCCCTAATTTTAAACTAAAACGTAAATACCTATACAGAAATACCAGAAAAAAAATCTCGAACTGTGATTCGAACCCAGACCTCCACCGTACCGTGGCGTTGCGCTACCAACTGCACCATCCGAGCAATCATTGGTAGCAGCGAAAAACTCCTATATACTCACATTTCAGTAGATAACATTGCCAAGTAAAGGTCAACTACCACATTTAACACCTCTTATACCATAGGCCCTTTCATACTTAATCGCAATGAAAATGATTAAAAAATTCCGATGAGTTATCAATTTATAATTATCGAGCAAGGACGATAAAACCAAGAGGACTGCCAATGGCTATACAATCTCGCGTTTCTGTAAAATAATGAGCCTCCTGTAGCTAGTTTCACTATAGAGAGGTCTCTGTACCATTAATTTTGTATGACACTTAGACCTCTGGCTAACACAATAGCGCCATCTATGAACTGAAAGAAAAAACTAATTTAGATGGCGCTATTGTGTTAGCCAGAGGTCTAAATGTCATACCAAATGAATGGTACAGAGACCCCTCCGTAGCAAAACTAGCTCCAGCAGGCTTATTATTTCAAAGGTACGCAACATCGTATAGACACTGGCAGTCCTCTTGGTTTTATGGTCCTTGTTATCGAGTAATGAAAACGAGTCGCATTCCTTACATTGTTATATACAGCGTGTGTTTCAGTCAGGGGATGAATAAGTCTAAGTGAACACCCTTTGTAATTATTTGTAAAAAAGAACATTCTTCATTGCTTCTGCTGGTTAACCATATGTACAGGAGATTTTTTATTTATTTTAGTTAAAAAAAACTTCACATGGGTGCTCTCTTAACTTACTCAACCGCAGGCTGAATTCATGACGGTTCATTAAAACGCACCCTGTAGAATCCACAGATATACCGCCAGTTAGATGACGTAAATGTAATGGACAGTCTAGGAATTTAATTCCCTACCCATTTCGTTGAAATGTCGTTAGACATCCGCAATGCATTAAGGTCAAAAATGTCAACGTAAACGCGACATGTCAAAGCGACGTCGTGTTCTATCTAGCTCTTATGATGACAGTTTGCTATACGATATTAAACCTTTGGTGGGTTGCAAATTTAATTCCTTGACTGTACTTCACGTGCCCGCGTGACGTGCTTATATGTGGATCACTTCCATACTCATATTTATTCAGCACGATCATCACGAAGCGACAGTCGAAACAAAAAATTTCTTATAGAATTGTAATAACCTAACCTAACTTAGAAAAATTGGAAATCCCCCGATATTGTAATTTTAATTTCAAAGTTCAATATTTCAAACACGTGCGAACCGATTTTAATTAAACTTAGCTAAGAACCATCTTGATTAAACTAGCTTTCGATTAAAAAAACCGCATCGAAATCGGTCCATCCGTTTGGGAGCTATGATGCCAGACAGATACACAGATACATAACACCCCTCTTTTTCGTCGGGGGTTAAAAAAATACGTTTATTATTGGGAACTGATGCAAATAGGTCATGTGAAGTCTCAGTAAAAAAAAAAAGACCGCTGGTATTCTCACACAGTTTGAGGTATTTGCGACATCTAACAGATATAGGTATGTCTGTGGTAGTATTCGACTCGTAATTTTTCTAGAGTGTATTTTATTAATTAGTCAACTATTCTCTCTACCCCTAGCAAAAGCGACATGAATATTTTTTATGTTGAACGCAATAAAAGCAATATGTATTTTTACTTTGTCAAAATAAAAACACTGAATTTATTACTAATAATTAACGATGAAATCAAAATAATGGGCAACATGTAGCTTAATTACTTTTTATCGTGTGTTAATAAGTATTTAAAAGTTAAATAAGTGTTCCTTAAAATTACAAATAATTTGTTCAACTGCCGCCATTTCCACTACTACTTTTTGTAGTGGAAATGGTGGCATGTTGAACGGTTGTTGTTGTGCTTCGTCAATGGCTTCGTGGAGAGTGCCGAAACGCGTCAGGGTTTAGTTTAGTGGTGGCGGTGATAGTTGGGTCTGTGTGGCATGTGTTGATTCGTGTAGGCAGTGGAGGTGGTGTTGCACGGAAGCATACATTTGCCGCACAGATATAACTATATTTCACTTGTGGTCGCGGGTGAGCAAAGTAATTGTTTTTAGTTCATAAATATGGACCTCCTCAAAGTAACGCCGATTCAATAAATTAATCAAATTATAGTGTTATATGAAATGTTGTAGATCACGCGTTGTAAACAGTTTTACTGTATTGGTGAAATAAACCTTTGAACCACTCAGTATGTTCGTTAGTACTCGTGTAATAAATATATGCCAGATAAGTGTCTGTCTGTAATATATTATCACTTTATTATACCAACAGGGGGAGATGTCTGGCGCGATAAGTGATGCAACGGCGGGGGTAGACTAATATTACTAAATGCGATCGGGATATACCAAGATATGTACCAACAGGGGGAGATGTCTGGCGCGATAAGTGATGCAACGGCGGGGGTAGACTAATATTACTAAATGCGATCGGGATATACCAAGATATGTACCAACAGGGGGAGATGTCTGGCGCGATAAGTGATGCAACGGCGGGGGTAGACTAATATTACTAAATGCGATCGGGATATACCAAGATATGTACCAACAGGGGGAGATGTCTGGCGCGATAAGTGATGCAACGGCGGGGGTAGACTAATATTACTAAATGCGATCGGGATATACCAAGATATGTACCAACAGGGGGAGATGTCTGGCGCGATAAGTGATGCAACGGCGGGGGTAGACTAATATTACTAAATGCGATCGGGATATACAAAGATATGTACCAACAGGGGGAGATGTCTGGCGCGATAAGTGATGCAACGGCGGGGGTAGACTAATATTAATAAATGCGATCGGGATATACCAAGATATGTACCAACAGGGGGAGATGTCTGGCGCGATAAGTGATGCAACGGCGGGGGTAGACCAATATTACTAAATGCGATCGGGATATACAAAGATATGTAACAAAAGGGGGGGATGTCGGGCGCGATATGATGCTATTGGAGGGGGGTTGAGACTGACATTACTTCCCAAACGTGATGGTGAAATGCTTACAATTTTGCGCCTATTGCTGATATTCAATGGCAACTTAAAAAAAAAAATATCCGACGTACTAAGAACCGACTTCCTTTTTTAAATCTGTTAAAAAGTTGAACCGTTAGTTTCGAAGCCTAATATCTCACAAACGGCAGAACCGATTTTATTAGATTCAAATTAGCATACGTTTTTAAGTAAAACGAAAGCGGCTGTTTAGAATTGTGTTAACTTCTGCGAGGCAAAAATAATAAAAATAACACCGGTAATAATTAAATGCTTTTAAGTACACCATGTTAAAGCCGTGATAGCCTAGTGGTTTGACATATGGCCTCTCAAGCAGAGTGTCGTGGGTTCAAATCCCGGCTCGCACCTCTGAGTTTTTCGGAATTTATGTGCGGAATTACATTTGTAATTTATCATGAGCTTTTCGGTGAAGGAAAACATCGTGAGGAAACCTGCACACATCTGCGAAGCAATTCAATGATGTGTGTGAAGTTCCCAACCGCACTGGGCCCGCGTGGGAACTTATAGCCCAAGCCCTCTCATTCTGAGAGGAGGCCTGTGCCCAGCAGTGGGACGTAAAAAAGGCTGGTGATGATGATGACACCATGTTTTTATCCATTTGTTTTCGAGTCGCCTCAAATGCTTCCCGCTAGCGAAGTTTTTTTTATATTTATTTATTTAGAGGCTTTGATCAATACTCACAGATTATCATTTATGTCAGCTCTGTTTTTCTGGCTATGTAGAAAATAAATACTCTTAAATACTTATTAACACACGGATAATTGTTTGATTAACAATAATTAATAATTATAATTACCTATCATAAATTATATCGTTTGGTGTGCTGTGAGTTACATTCCATTGTAGTTAATTCGATTAACGTGCTCGTATTAATAGTGTTAAACTTACATATTTCGTTGTAAATTGCAGATTAAATAAATAATGTTAGCAAAGTGTTGTTTCTATGTTATACCCCTGCCTGTTTAAAACAGCTAAGTAGGTATACTATGCGGTAGGTATATGAGTAAAATTAAGACTAATATTTCAAATAAGTGACCTAAATAAAAAATGATTAAAGAAACCTAAAGCTGATTTTAAAATACCTATTCAGTGATACCCCACTTCTTTTCACTTTCACTTTTTCACTTTTTTTTTTCTTTCTCGCCGCCACTGGGTCGTGCGCTCCCAGAGGTAGGACTACGAATTAGTCCGGAACATGTCGGGCTAAACTCGACTTATATACGTGAGTGATTCGTTTTTATTTCACTATACCCCACTTGATACAGTTTGATGACTTTTTATTTTTTATTTTTCACAATATGGCGTCAGAATCATTAAAATCGGCCCACGCGTTCGGTCTCTAGAGTGCCACAAAGGAACAAACATACATACATACATACATACATAGGCTGTTAAACACATTACTCTCCTTTGCGTTTCGCAGTCGGGTAAAAAGTAAGACGGACTAGTGACTCCTGGGTTGCTGGTTCTCATCGTGACGGTGATCGCTTACCATCAGATGACCAGCTTGCTCGTTTGCCTCCCTCTTTCAATAAAAAAATAAAATAATTAAGTCTAGTAATAAATTGCTAATTTCTAAGTAAACAGTTTTGTTACCACGGTTTTTGTGTGAAGGAAGTTTCAAAAGATAATATTTTTTGATAACGTGGACTTAGAAAAAACATTTTTTTGCAGCTTAAGGATACCATTTTTTTAGCCCTTAATATTTGATTTCGGTTTGCTATCTCCACGAACTCTAGATAAAAAGGGTCTTGACAGACAGACAGACAGACATACGGACAATAAAGTAATCCTACTTAAAAGCGTGCCGTTTTTCTTGTTTGTTTACCATTATCAACCCCGAAGTTACAGAAACGGCGGACTACCCAAGTGTGAATAACTTTCCCGAACTACCCTCATTTGAATTTATCTAGTGAACTACCCGCATTCGGCAAAAAATTGTTTGCGTTTATTATATTTCTCAACAGGTGTCGCTTTCGTGAACTGAAATCATTTAACGTTGTGTCAACTAAAAATGGTTCTATGTGATTGACATGTCACAAATAGGTGGGTACATTGTACATTGTAACATTGCGACTAAAAACAAATACTTAACGTTGTGCCTTAATAGTGCCTTCATAGTATTAGTGTTATAGCTACTAGGTTATTCTTTGACAAACTAATTTTTGGGGGGTCGTGGTTACGTTATAGTGATTCCGGCCCTATAATATACTCTTATTATTTGTATGCTAATAAACAATTAAAAAAACCTAATCAATTTAAAATTAAAAACAACAAACCCGACTGCAATTCTGTGAGACAATATGCCCTATGTCACTCCCACAACAGACGAATCCAATGACACCTCATACGTTGAAATCCTTCAAACGGTAGGCCGCAAAGCGTACCAGAAAATTAGACATACATATGTCGCGAAGAACGCGATCTCCAGTAAAATGGTAAGTTCCTGAACGAGTTAATATGTCGACTGGCGACACTGACAGGGTGAGAT
This sequence comes from Clepsis dumicolana, assembly GCA_963691665.1. Lineage (NCBI taxonomy): Eukaryota > Metazoa > Arthropoda > Insecta > Lepidoptera > Tortricidae > Clepsis > Clepsis dumicolana. Next base: position 6,018,392 of record OY829531.1, on the reverse strand, counting down.
TTGGCGGTAGAAAATGAATCTGGTTATGTTGACAGTTGAGGAGGTGAAGGAGAGACGCGATCCTGTGGAGAACTAAGGCAGTAAGACAGATACAGAGGAGAAGGCTGGAGTCAGGAGATAATGTGGTGAGTGTTTTGATATGTAATAAAGGATGGACTGAGATTTTCTAACAATCAGAATAGAATCAGAACTAGAAAGAAGGTTACCAGAGAATGGAAACCATTGTGCGAGGACAGGGCGAGCTATAAGGGGTGTTGGGAGGCTCGTGGAGAGTTCCGAGAGAGATATGGGGAGATAGAAGGAACCAAGAAACTTATAGAACGGTGGAGACCAATTTGTCGCTACGTCTGTACATCCTATTAAAAATAAATTTACAACCTATTCATATGAGTTTAATTTCAGCCTGAATACAATAGACATAACAACAAAATATGTTTACTGTCAATGTGTTCATAGGATAGACTGAGTGGTTTGTAACGATTTGTACATTCTCATTCTCATTTCTGAGGAGATTCTTTCTCCACGAGCCTCCCAACACCCCTTATAGCTCGCCCTGTCCTCGCACAATGGTTTCCATTCTCTGGTAACCTTCTTTCTAGTTCTGATTCTATTCTGATCGTTAGAAACTCTCAGTCCATCCTTTATTACATATCAAAAGACTCACCACACTACTCCTGACTCCAGCCTTCTCCTCTGTAACTATCTTACTGCCTTAGTTCTCCACAGGATCGCGTCTCTCCTTCACCTCCTCAACTGTCAACATAACCAGATTCTTTTTCTACCGCCAAATCTCACCCTGTCAGTGTCGCCAGTCGACATTATTAACTCGTTCAGGAACTTACCATTTTACTGGAGATCGCGTTCTTCGCGACATACATACACATACATACGCTCGAAAAAACATAACCCTCCTTCGGCAGTCTGCTAAAAACAGGCTAACTGCTAGTCGGATTCCCACACTAGAGAGCACCATTACTACCTACGGCCTCCGCAGTACCGAGTGGACTGTCCTATTGTGCGGTTGTTCAAAAGTTTTCCTATGGCGATCCGCATATTTAATAAATTACCGAAACTATTTTGAGGACTTATCAGTCAACGAGTTCTAATACAAGCTGCACCTGGCTTAAAGAAAAGTGCTTCTATTCAGTTACGGAATTCATGGAATGTAATAATAATGAATGAATCAATAATTTTATATTAATCTATCAAATTTATTGTTGACATAATACGTACTCTAAAATTGTTATATTCTGTTATTGTAATCCTTTAAATATTTTTTTATTAGATACCAAAATCTGCTGACATGTCAATGATGAAATGGATTTTATTAATTTGCATTATATTGCTCCTGACAGTTAACTCCTTGATCAATTATGTAATGGATTTTATTAATTTGCATTATATTGCTCCTGACAGTTAACTCCTTGATCAATTATGAAATAGATTTTATTAATTTGCATTATATTGCTACTGACAGTTAACTCCTTGATCAATTATGTAATGGATTTTATTAATTTGCATTATATTGCTACTGACAGTTAACTCCTTGATCAATTATGTAATGGATTTTATTAATTTGCATTATATTGCTCCTGACAGCTAACTCCTTGATCAATTATGAAATGGATTTTATTAATTTGCATTATATTGCTACTGACAGTTAACTCCTTGATCAATTATGTAATGGATTTTATTAATTTGCATTATATTGCTCCTGACAGTTAACTCCTTGATCAATTATGTAATGGATTTTATTAATTTGCATTATATTGTTCCTGACAGCTAACTCCTTGATCAATTATGAAATGGATTTTATTAATTTGCATTATATTGCTACTGACAGTTAACTCCTTGATCAATTATGTAATGGATTTTATTAATTTGCATTATATTGCTCCTGACAGTTAACTCCTTGATCAATTATGTAATGGATTTTATTAATTTGCATTATATTGCTCCTGACAGCTAACTCCTTGATCAATTATGTAATGGATTTTATTAATTTGCATTATATTGCTCCTGACAGTTAACTCCTTGATCAATTATGAAATGGATTTTATTAATTTGCATTATATTGCTACTGACAGTTAACTCCTTGATCAATTATGTAATGGATTTTATTAATTTGCATTATATTGCTCCTGACAGTTAACTCCTTGATCAATTATGTAATGGATTTTATTAATTTGCATTATATTGCTCCTGACAGTTAACTCCTTGATCAATTATGTAATGGATTTTATTAATTTGCATTATATTGCTACTGACAGTTAACTCCTTGATCAATTATGTAATGGATTTTATTAATTTGCATTATATTGCTCCTGACAGTTAACTCCTTGATCAATTATGTAATGGATTTTATTAATTTGCATTATATTGCTCCTGACAGTTAACTCCTTGATCAATTATGTAATGGATTTTATTAATTTGCATTATATTGCTACTGACAGTTAACTCCTTGATCAATTATGTAATGGATTTTATTAATTTGCATTATATTGCTCCTGACAGTTAACTCCTTGATCAATTATGTAATGGATTTTATTAATTTGCATTATATTGCTACTGACAGTTAACTCCTTGATCAATTATGAAATGGATTTTATTAATTTGCATTATATTGCTGCTGACAGTTAATTCCGTCTTCCTTCCTAACCACATACCTTCTTACTTCCTACCAGAAGCAAATACTTGAATAGCCTTAGAAAATATATAAAACACATAATACGTGCCTATAACATTTGAGAGTTGCACTCGATTTCCCTGGGATCCCATCATCAGATCATGACTTGGTAACAATGGGACCACCTCAGGAGTATACCCTTTCGAATAAAAAAATAATTTTGAAAATCGGTTTACAATTGACGGCGTAATCGATGTTCGTTATTAAAAAAAAAACAACACACGTACAGTGGAACGTAGAACCTCCTCCTTTTTTGAAGTCGTTTAAAAATACTAGCAAATGTTTTATCAAATTTATATAACAGAGTTGTGTCATGTGCGAGTTTTGCGAACTACCCGGATTCAGTGTTAAGTTTCTGGTTTGCCGATAGGTGGCGCTGTAGCGTATGTGACCAAGATAACGTTGTGTCAACCTGCAATAGCCAGGAGTACGGTGAAATGGCCTCAAGTAAATTTATGTACTTAGATTTAACTAGGCTAGGCTAGGTTAAACCGTGTGTAAATTTGACTACTGTAGCTAAGCTACATACATTCAAAGTAGTAATTTTTGGAGCCGATGTCTCGTTTTAGCGACATCGACCATAAAAATATAAATATAGGTTTACAAAAAAAATATTTAAAAACAAAAAACCCGACTGCAAAAACAATTAAAAAGAGAAAAACTAGCTCATTATAAGTAGTTTACACATAGGTAGCTTGAATATTATTAGGAGTGCAGGCGGGGGCCAACAAAAACGACGAAACAGCTGTTAACATGCCCCCGCCTGCACTCCTAATAATATTCAAGCTACCTATGTGTAAACTACTTATAATGAGCTAGTTTTTCTCTTTTTTAGTACCTGATAGAGCTTATAATGAATTCTACTTTATTTACATAATAAAAGCAATTTACAATGACATTAAATCTAAGCTTAAACTAAATAAACTACAACTTAAAACTAAATTAAATCTAAATAAGGTCCCCGTGGCATAGTGCCCAAAAGGCTGGCAGAGTTGCCTCGCTGAATAGCGATGCTGATTCTTTGAGAGAGAAAACTGCCAGCCCTTTGGTCACAAGTTGCATTAACTAAGCGCTTTTGTAACTCTTTAGTTAATTATTTTGGCTCGAAATTCGAACTTGCTATTTTATTTTGCTTAATATGTAAAACTTACACACCCAATATCATATTTTCTCAAGTTTTTCGCGATTCCCAAGATCAAAGAATCAAATTGTTTTAAAAATCCGGAGAAATGCGTTGTTTGGGAGAAACGTGTCAAAATGGTGTTGTAGAGCGCCATCTCGTTCTGTCTCGTTTCTTTTATTCCGTTCTGGTTTTTCGACTTTATATAATAGAAGATACATACCCGATGCACAGAAATAATAAAAAGAGTATACAAATTGGTATCGTTCGTATTTCCTTCCAGAGCCCCTGGCTTCTCTGGCACCCCTGTTTCGTTTTATTCGGTCAGTGAGAGTGTTGGAGGCCCGATTACCCTCCCCCTCCTTCCTCTATCCATTTTCCTCATTACAGGCTGGCAACGGACTAGTGACTCTCTTGGGGTTGCTGATTTTCATGGACGGTAGTGGTCACTTAACATCAGGTGACCCGCTTGCTCGTTTGCCTCCTTCTTTCAATAAGCAAAAAACAACATTTTAATGGACACATGGCTGTCCATTGCCATGTTATACGAAATTATTAGAGCATTCAACTGCCTATTTGCTGAATAAAATTTTGAATTTTGAATTGAATTTAGGACAATCAATTTAGAAGATCGTTTCTTTATTTATAAAATACTAGCTGTTGTCCGCGACTTCGGCCGCGTAGCTTTCGGTTATCGCTATCCCGCGGGAACTATACAATTTTCCCGAATAAAAAGTAGCCTATGTTATTCCTCAACATTCAAACTATCTTCTTACCAAATTTCATCTAGATTGGTGTAGCGGTTTTCCCATGAAGAGGTAACAAACAGACAGACAGACAGAGAGACAGAGAGACAGAGTTACTTTCGCATTTATAATATTAGTTAGGATTAGGAAGTTAGGATAGGTAACTTAAAAAGTAAAAAAAAACTCCTTTTTATTTCAAAGTCTAATGTCTCAAAAACGACTGACCAGGTGGTTTTTAATATCCAATAACCATCGCAATTGAAATAGGCTCCCCATATCAAGAATGCATCATTGTACTTATAGTTATATCTCTATCCGTGCGGGAGGTTCAATTCTATAGCCAGACACACAGATACACACGATAAACTTACAAACACCCCGGTTTTGAGTCGGGAGTTAAAAACACTAGGAAATGTTTTATCACATACAAAGTTGTTTCATGTGCGAATTTTGTGAACTACCCGCACTAGAATTTATTTTTGTGAACTACCCGGAATTAGTTTAAAGTTTATGGTTTGCCGACAGGTGGCGCTGTAGCGTATGTGAACAAGATAACGTTGTGTAAATCTGCAACGGTCAGGAGTTCGGTGAAATGGCCTTAAGTCAATTTATGTACTTAGATTTAACTAGGTTAAATTATGTGTGTAAATTTTACTTCGAGTAGGTATTTATAGCAATAAAATCTATTTTTGGAGCCGATGTCTCGTTTTAGCGACATCGACCATAAACATATAAGTCAATTTTGTACTTACCCGATGCACAGGACTAATTTAAAAATTTAAAAATTGTAATAAAAAAAAAAATAGATCTACTTCGAAAATTATAATTAAAGTCAAAATCATGAAATAAAATTTTCGTGCATGCACTGGGCCCACATGAGAACTATTGTCCAAGCCCTCTCACTCTGAGAGGAGGCCTGCGCACAGCTGAAAATTAGATGAAATACACGAAACTAATCATTAAAAAATTATTGGTTATTATATTAGCTTGAAATAAAAGCCTTCATAGATTATCGTATGTCAATCAATATCTTGCAGTTCCGGTAATACTAAATCATAGGTACGCGTCGAATTGATAAACCCCTTTTTTTAAGTCGGTTTAAAAGAGGACAGAAAGCTATCGTTCGTATTTCCTTCCGGTGCCGATGGCGCTAGTTTTTGCCCTACACTGGCTATTAATGCACTCACAAAAAACCTTATGCAATCACGTAAACAATTATTAGTGTAATTACACACTTTACGTGAGTTTCCGCAATTACGAGTGCTGCAGAACACCATTTTAGAACACCATGTATCACGGGCAAAGCTGAGTCACAATTCGCGCACTTGTGTCTTACGCGTCACGCGACCATGCCAGTTCTATTCTTTTTTTATTAGTTAAGTGGCACTATCACTCTTCCGACCTTGCATTACAATATGCGAAAAAAAACTGACACTTATTTCAAAGCCTCAAACACGACTGAACAGATTTTTTGATAGCTGTTAACTAAATACCGCGATTATAACAGCTTTGTATAAAATAACTAATTTTAATTACGTCTATCCCTTTGAACTTTTGTGCCTTTGTACTTTTACCTATGTTATTGTTTATAACTTGTCTTTATTTCTGTATTTTCTTTACAATAAAGTGTTTACTTACTTAATTACTATGGGTTTGGGAGCTTCGATTCAATAAACAGAGACACACTAGCATTTTTTAATTGTATTTTTATTTGGCGATCTTTATGTGAATACCTTGTATTTTACAGGTAATATTTTTACAGGTCTAGTTTGTAAAATCGTCAATAAAGATCTTTAGCTAAGATCTAGCGTTTCTTTAAATTATAAAATAAACGAATAATTCGCAAATTAAAAAATACGCAAGTGTCGCGAACTACCCGTACTTGAATATACTGTAGTTGCGAACTACCCGGATTCAGTTTTAAACCATTAGTTTGCCGACAGGTGTCGCTGTAGCGTATGTAAACAAGATAACGCTGTGTCAACCTGCAATGGTTGGGAGTATGGTGAAATGGCCATAAGACAAATTTGTGCTGTATGGCTACACAGTACTTCTAATTTTTGGAGCCGATGTCCATTGTTCTAGCGTCATCGACTATAAAAACATAACATAGGTAGACGAAAAAAACAACTTTTAATGAACACGTGGCGGCCCATTGCTGTTATGGGTTTTATGTCGGGGGTTTCTAAATTGAGGTTTATTTTTTTGTCTCTTTTTACTTATAATTCATTTTCTAAGATATAAACGGGCTCCTGGATTCTGGTTCCCGAACTTAGCCCTACTGAAGACATCAACGGACTCTCACGTTTTTGATTTGAACTTGACAAAACCACCCCGACGTTTTTATTTCAAAATGTAATATCTCAAAAACGGAACTGAACCGAATCTGATACAACATGTCTAAGAATATCGCTGGAAAACCTGCTTTCAAATACAAAAAACCGCATTCAAGTTGGTTCAACCGTTTAAGATCTATATGGTGCTACAGATAGACACGCAGACACACATAGCGGTCAAACTTTATAACACCCCTCTTTTTGCGTCGGGGGTGAAAAATACTAGCAAATGTTTTATCAAATTGATATAACCGAGTTGTGTCTTGTGAACTACGCGCATTTGAATTTATTTTTGCGAACTACCCGGATTCAGTTTTGAGTTTCTGGTTTGCCGACAGGTGGCGCTGTAGCGTACTCGCATGTGAACAAGATAACGTTGTGTCAACCTGCAATGGTCAGGAGTACGGTGAAATGGCCTTAAGACAAATTTGTGATGTATGGCTACAGCTACACAGTACTTAGCCGATGTCCATTGTTTTAGCGACATCGACTGTAAAACAAAATTACATGTCATAGGTAGACGAAAAACCGGCCAAGTTCGAGTCGGATCGAGAGTTCCGTACAAAGACTTTCCCGCTTTTCCCCTGGTGTTTTAAGTTGTCCACTATTAGCAGAGCCCTGCTCCTAAGCACAATGTACGCAGTGTGGGGTCATTTTATATTGATCTGTTACAGATACAGACAGACATAAAAATTTAAGATTTTGAGATTATTCTGAGTGGTTGTGCTATAAGAGCTACCTTCATACCAAATTTCAAGTGTCTAGGACAATTGTAAGTACCCTTTAAGTTTGTCAGTACGACAATTTCTATGGGAACAACCTTTTTAATGACTGTATCCTTTGATTGCGTTGACTTAAAAGGTTGATTTTTTCACAGCGTCAAGGGACTGCAAGTTTGAGTATTTGATATTAATTTCAGCCTGCTACCTTCACTTGTTCCTGAGAAAAAGGGTCTTGACAGACAGAAAAAAAAGTGATCCTATAAGGGTTCCGTTTTTCCTTTTGAGGTGCGGAACCCTAAAAACAACATGTTAATGAACACATGGCTGTCCATTGCCATGGTATGAGATACCCTTGTGTCAATTTGCAATGTTCAGGAGTGAGATGGAGTAAGAGGAGTTACTAGTCAACCCTCAGAATAAAGAACAAACAGAACCCGCGAGCGCGCTTAAAACTGAGGCAACTAAAACTACTCTTATATAAAGTAGTCTCGAGTAGTTTTTGACGTCCCCTGCTGGGCACAGGCCTCCTCTCAGAATGAGAGGGCTTGGGGCATCGTTCTCACGCAGCAACTCAGCAACAGCCTAGTGGTTTGCACCTCCGAGTTTTTTGGAATTTATGTGTGGAATTGCATTTCTAATTTATCATGAGCTTTTCTGTGAAGAGAGATATCGTGAGGAAGCCCGCACACTCGTGCGAAGCAAGATATGTGTGAAGTTCCCAATCCACATATAATAATCAATACATTACATTTTGGATCCGAAATCGTATATTTTCTTTTAACCGATGCCGCTAAAACGAGACATCAGTTCCAAAAATTATTAAAGCGAAGTTATTTAAAATAGTTCAATGTTACAATTTCAGTCTTAAGTGTAAGTTAATCTTCAATTGTCACAACGTTATCTAGTTCCAGCGCTAAACAGCGACACCTGGCAATATAATAGCAAACTAAAACAAAGTAAGGTAGCTCGCAAAAGTAAATTCATGTGCGGGTAGTTAGCAAAACTCGCACTACACAACAATTTTTTTTAGTTTTTTTTAGTTTAGGCAAAGGAACTGAGTCCATACAGCCACGTCTGATGTGTTTTGTAAATTTCTGTATATTGTCCTGTCACCGTCAGAGTTGTCAGTCTGTCCTAGTCACGTCCTGTCAGCTGCTCATACCTTCCGTAAAGCGATAGTGTACTTTACGGCGAGCTACAGCCGGCGGATACTTGGGGGTCACAAACAGATGGAATATGCGTTTTCACTTGAATTCTTCATTTGCTGGGCACTTTCACGTTATTTTGTTGTATAATACACTATCTTTATTATCCACCAAACAACATTAAGCACAGAAACTAAAATTCAATTAACGATACGATCCACTCTCATCGGTTTCCCGCCAAATTCCCACTACACAACAAATCTCTGACACTGTTACACGGTCTTTATTATAACTTATCCCAATCACAAACTGTAAACTCGGCTGAGTTTTATACTTACAGCGCAGCACTGCTGATATTGGGTTCCAACGAAATTTGAACAAATGAAATTAAATCGCAATATTCGAACTATTAATGTTTATTTTCAGTTCTGCTCCTTACAACAGTCAAACACAAAGTGCCAATAAAAATGGCGAACGAATAGTTTTATCAAAACAGTAAGTAGGTAGTTCGTTATAGTCAAATCAGTGACTTAATATTTAAATTATGAGTTTTGATATAAAGCTAATCAAAATAAGAATTGCTATTAATTATACATTATTAGAAGCGTATTCATATTCAGTAATTTTATTTCACAAAACAACTCCTAACAACAATATATCTATAAATAACATATTGAAATAACATAATGCCAAAAAAACTTCGATTATTTCATTTTAAATTATCCTAAATTTATTTCAGTGCGCAATTTTTTAACTCTTAATTTCAAAATCTATATAACGTTTTCTAATTTTTTTTGTTTTTTAAAGGATTTTAAATCTGTAGAGGCTCGAATTATATTTTTTTACTTTCTACGACGTTCAGGGATTGTAAATTTAGTAATAGGAAAGGGCGAAAAATATTCCGACGAATGGAGAACCTCCTCCCTTTTTTGAAGTCGGTTAAAAATTAAATTGATCACTTTCGGTGTGACAGTTGAAGTGTGAATGAACATAAATAGGTAGATAGACTAATAAACATAATCAAGAAACTATTAAGTAGATAAGATAGAGACTTTTGCACAAAAGTAGTTATAATTTAATTAAAATACAATTTGTGCCCGCGGGTGTAGCTATACGTACCACTAAAAAATCTTGCTTATTTGGCATGCTTAAGTCAAGCACGCTCTTTAGCTGCAGTGAGAAAACAAAAGCTAGTCGAATAAATTACACAAATTGCCAACGCGTGATTCATTGATCTGAACTACCCGCATATGAATTTAACTTGGGTGAACTACCCTTTCTCGGCTGACATTTGGCTTGCTATTTTGTCAACAGGTGACTCTGGCACGTGTCAAAATGGTAACGGTGTGTCAATTTCGAATGGTCTGAAGCGGATTTTCTCAATCAAATCCTTACTATTAAACAGTTTTAGACTTTTAGATCAATAATTTATGGTGTCGATGTCTCGTTTTTAGCGATGTCGGCTATAAGAAAAAAAAAAAATTTAAGTATTTATTAAATAATTGCTCCTCTCTACGTTTGCGGCATCGTAGCTCCTAAGCGGATAAACCAATTTGGAACAATTTGAAATTGTCTTTTTTACTTCAAAAAAGGAGGAGGTTCTCAATTCGTCGGAATATATATGTATAGGTATTTTTTATGTATGTTCCCCGATTATTATCTAAATGATTCTTGGCTAAGTTACATCAAAATATTAGTTAGAGGCTAATAAGGGGCAAAACACACACGGGATGGTAGCAGGTCGGGCATGGATCGGGTTCTGTCATTGTTTGTACAATACGATACAAAACTAACCACACCACATAACCAACAAAACTGAAATCAAAGGTACTTATACAGACAATTAGTCTTTATTTTAATGTCAATTAGTGACACAGCATCGTGGCGTTCAACCTTTTCAACCATTCAAAAAACTGTATTTTGAATGGACTTAAGTCTAGTTTAATTTTAGTGGCTTTGGAAAAAAAAAAAGATTTCTAGAACTTCTTTGTTCTTTGTCATTGCGTGTTTGTTAAAAGCACACCTCGGTGTGAAAATGGATCGTCAGCGTCGTATACTTGGCAATGACTTTTTTCCCGGTCACAACAGTATATCAAGGCAAAGGCCTTGATATACTGTTGTGACCTACCCGCATTAGGCCGAAATTTGTTTTCATTTATAATATCTGTCAATAGGTGTCGCTACAACGTATCTAATCAGGGTAGTGGTGTATTGATTGACGATGGCTAAGGCAGGAGTAAGTATAATTCTCTAAACACATTTTTTTTTCAGTCTGTTATGCACTCTTAAGTATTTTTGGAGCCGAAGTCATCTTACCACGACGACACCGGTAATCATGAAAAAAAAAACGGGCTAAATGCAAATCCGTACAATACTTTCAATAGAAATACAATACAAATAACTCTTTATTGAACACCAAAATAACAAACAAAACACGAATGTACAATAGAATAATAACTCGCGAAGGCTTTCTTATATGAGTGTCGTGGCTTTTAGCTATGGTTATACCTATATGGCTGATTGTAATAGGAATTCAGTCTTATCGTGACATAAAGAACTACTTAATAAAATTATGCACTTTGCAATACGATGGCATACTTAACTTAAATTCGATATTTTATCAGTTATGCTCTTTCGTTATTCGACTAACGAAATATGCTAGCGTGTAGGTAGGTATAGGTATATTACCGGTGTCGTTTCACGAAGCCGGCTCCAAAAATATATACGAAATGCAAAGAAATAAAGCTTACACTACTAAGTAGTTGCTTAATACTTTTCTTAACATAGAAAAATACGGAAGAAAGTAAAAAAAAAAAGTTACAAATTTATTCTAAAGTTACAAGTTGACACGTCGTTAGCTAATTCGTTTAAGTGAGAGCGACACCTGTTGGCGATGTTTTAAACTAACATAAAAACCGAAAGCGGGTAGTTCACAAAGGGTAATTCATAAGCGGGTAGTTCGACATACTCATCCCGTGGTACTGTTTATCTTTCGATATCACCATCCGTTATCGCCATTGTCGAACAAACTTGTCCGATAGAACCAACGTCATGTGAAGTAAAGAGAGCGCCTATACTACTTTGCAGCCACCGAAGCGACTGATAACATTTTTGAAATGAAATGAAATGAAATGAAATAATTTATTCGTCTTCACAGGTATTTGGAACGGTAGAGTTGGAGAATTAAAGTACCTCCATGATCTGCCTTATTGACGTCAAAATTACCGGTATTTGTCGAATTTTTACAGGTAACGACACCACAAATATCGAAATAAATACCGGTACCTTGGTAACGAATTAACGATACCTTACATAAACAGAAAGCAACATTGCCAGCTTATTTTAAACATTTGCTACAATCGATGTAAGAAACAGACAGGCAAGACGTAACACGAGTACCGGTAAAACATTTCGCTACCAACAATGATATTATGAGTAAAGATTCGTTAAATATGGTCACAAAACAGCCGAAAAACATCTTCCGAACGAAGTGACGGCACTCACACACATACACGCATTCACTACATTGCTAAATGGTGTAAGAGATGGCATAATTAAGACGAAAAGACCAAAAAGACAACTATTGTTTGTAATTTGCACGCAAGTGAGCAAAGTATGAAAATTCTAGAATTTTGGCTATCATATGATTTGACTTATTAATTGCCATCGATTACTGAACAATAAAAATTGGTACCTGTATGGGTACTAATTAAAAATCAGCCTGTATTTATATTTTTTGTACGTCCTTGTGTTTTTTTGCCGTCGCCACTAAAACGGGACTTCAGCACCAAAAATTGGACATAACCACTGCCATGGTTAGTATTTTAAGTCAAACTTAGATATATAAATAAAACAATTCATTATTCCTCTCTGCCAAGTTGACACAACGTTACCGAGTTCTGACAAGTCACAGCGACACCTGTCGGCAGACGGCGGCCTTAATTAAAAAAAAAACCGAATGTGGGTATAGTTCGCAAAAGGAATTCATGTGCGGGTAGTTCGTAAAGATTGTTTAGAAAAAAAAAACACAAAACCCAACTGCAATTCCGGGTAAAGTATACCCTATGTCACTCCCACAACTAAAACGAATCCAATGACAATGATACGTTGAAATCCGTCAAACGGTTTAGGCTGTAGAGCGTGCCCAAAGAATTAGACATACATACAAACGCTCGAAAAACATTACCCTCCTTCGGCAGTCGGGTAAAAAGGCCTTCGTGAGTTACCCGCCTTCAAGTATAACATCTATGCAAATAATATACCATTATTACCTTTTGTGTAAAACATGTCAAATTATTCATATAATATGTCGTATACATATAAAGTGTGTTGAATGTTTAAGTACCTAACGAAATAATAACCTGCCTCGCTGTGCCAATTAAATCCACATCACACGACGACATGCCGCATCAACACAGTTGCAATAATGTCCATGGGGTGGGGGGAGGAGGTGGGGCAGCTGCTCTCTCTGGACCCCATGAATTTAAAATCAAACTTCAGAAAAAAATATAATAATAGTACCTGCTTACTTATAATACATGAATTAGTATTTTTCGCCTCACCAGATCGGAAAGACTTTCTTTATCATTCGAAATCTAGCGCAGAAGCACTTTTCCATGGAAAAAGTAGGTACCTACTTGAAATTCGAACGTGAAGATCTACTATCGCGGCTTAAGAAATTTTCGATGTATTAGATTAGTAATCAGGTAACTCTTCGTGATTTTGATTTAATAAACTTTTTTTAATTTAATTAAGTGTATTTCTCTGTGTTTCAGTCGCCGCATACTTAACTATACACTATACATATACGGTGTGTGTTCGTTTGAAGTACGTCAACAACATAAAACAGCACACCATTGCGAAGACAAATTGACGTGAAAATCTCCTTTATTTATAGCATGTGCTTGTACTTGTACAACTTAAGGCGAAAGCAGCTTCTGATGGCCTTGAGCGTACTGGCGGAGTATTTCCCTCCCCCCCCGCGCGCAGTATCCACCCCTTTCCCAGTGATTTGCTAAGGAAGTGTTGGATTAAAAATGTGAACATCTGTTTGAACATACATCGTAAAGTTAGTACAATCAACTGAAATATTGAAGACTTGGAGATTAAGATTTTTTTACACTTTTTGCAAATGTATAAATAAACTAAGGGTTAACTTTCAAATTGGGTATAACCATTTTATGATTTTCCAGGGGCTGTTTTCGCCTTAAGTATTATATTATTGAATACGTTGACGTTGAATAGCTGTCGACGCCAGCTTGGAACAATGTTAAATAATACATCTTCATTACTTATTCTTTTTGTGAGATAATAAGTAACGGTCGCGAACATTAATTGTTGGGCACATTAAAATTTGACGAGAGATTAACGAGCGTTGTATGATATTTGTATGATTAATATGATTGTTTGTTCTCGAGTAACTAACTCTTGCGAACTTTATTGAAGCGGGTGGTAGGACCTTTTGCGAGGTCCGTCCGGATCGCTACCACCATTTTACTCACTACACACAAGACAGCCGAGGATATGACAGGCATATTAGGCATTTCATCTTAGCCCTCTAGGTTGGCAACGCATTTACAAACCCTCCGGGGTTGCGGGTGTCTATGGGCAGTGGTGATCACTTACCCAGGTTACCTACTTGTTCGTTCGAATTCCTTCTCGTATGAAAAAAAAAATGAAATGAAACAATTTAAAGCGCTTAGTTGATGCAACTTGTGACCAAAGGGCTGGCAGTTTTCTCTCTCAAAGAATCAGCATCGCTATTCAGCGAGGCAACGCTGCCAGCCTTTTGGGCACTATGCCACGGGGGCCTCACTTAGATTTAATTTAGTTTTAAGTTGTAGTTTATTTAGTTTAAGCTTAGATTTAATGTCATTGTAAATTGCTTTTATTATGTAAATAAAGTATTTCTTCTTTTAAATCAATCACTAGGTATTTTATTTTTATTTTTTTATTTTTAATGCAATTCAATTCTATTGTGACATTTTGTTCTTATTTTATCTTATTTGCAATTTGACATACCTAGACCTGCCCAGGGTTCAGAATAAAAGCAATTTACAATGACATTAAATCTAAGCTTAAACTAAATAAACTAAAACTTGAAACTAAATTAAATCTAAATAGATAAATTGCTAAGTTTCATATTTTATGATTTTCATTAAGTTTTGATTATTTTCGATTGTTAAGTATTTTTTGTTTTAGTAGGCATGTTTTGACCAAAAATGTATTTGTATGCCTGCGGGCGAAACATAGTGATACTAAGTACGTGTAACACCTTGTATACTTAGATACTTATCCATTTATGTTGACAAATAAAGATGCTTTGGCTGTGACTATTTTCGCTTGTGGCCGCGGGTGAGTAAATTAATTGTTTTTATAGGGCTTCTAAACGGACTATAATTTTCGCTGCAATATGTGGCCGCCAAATAAGTAAGTAAGTATAGGAGTCTTTGTCTAGCTTTCGTAATAAGAGTCAGACAGCAAGAGTTGCCGGCCACGTATTGCAGAAAAACGTTGCCCATTTAGAAGCCCCTTTAGAACATGGATATTAAAATATCCCGTTTTCATTGTCTCATGGATATTGGACCTCTTACTTACTTCCTGACTAGTGAAGTGACTTGTAAGTAAGTAAGTACTTAAGTAACATCATTAATGACATTAACATTAAATACAACGTCGATTAGCACAGGTGTGATATAATTGTTATGTGAAACATTTAGTCAAACCATGACTGTGGCAGTAATTTTAGTTTCGCGGTAAACTCTGACAAGCGCGGCTGTTGCGCGCCATTTTTTTATATTTTATTTCTGGCCGGCCATGGGTGCAGGGTCTTTCAGCCGAAAAACTTAAATCTAAAACACGATGTTGCTGTGAAATTCTTCTATTTATTAAAATTTGTACTGCTTTATTTACTTTATAAATTATTGACTAGTTATAAAAAGTGTGAGGGAAAACATTTTTGTTTTTAATAATCGGTGATTTTACTGTTCGGGTTTTGGTGAGTAATTTAATTTCAAAGTAATTTAATGTATGTTTACGTCTATTGTAATTTTTATACGGGAATATTGAATAAAATCTATTTCAAAGTGCTTACATAAATAAATACGTAGATTTATTTTGAGCACTTAAAAGGCAGTTAAGTGTCCCCCCCCCCTCTACCAGAGAAACTGTTGTATGTACCTCTTTGGGAATGTAAAAAAAAATCAGAAGAGTAGTGCGGTTAAACCGATTTGAATGCGGATTTTTATTTGAAAGCAGATTTTCCAGCGATGGTTCTTAGACGAGTTTTATCATAATCGGTTCAGCCGTTTTGGAGATATTACATTTTGAAATGAAACTGTGCGGGGTTTTGTCAAGTTCAAATCAAAAAATGTAAGAGCCCGTTGATGTCTTTTGACATGTAAAAGGGCATTCTCTTATTTTTTTTTAATAACCTAACAAATTTTGGATTATTTCTGCTCAGAATCACGAGGACTATCTACCTAAATAATAAAAAAAAGTGTCCCGCATTTTTTGTCAGTTTTGTGACTCGTTTTTACGTACATTCTATAATATTAAGGACCGTGACAAAACTGACAAATACATTTTAATAAATTTTTTATGAAAAATTTAGGTATTTTTCTGACAAAAAGGGTACCTACGCAGTTTTTTGAAAATGCTCAAAAAGTGTCAACAAAATTCATTAAAAAAACCACCGGCATAAAAAAAACTACGTAAACAGTAAAAAAAAATTCTGTGCCTCTTCCTTTATTTTGTAAGTGTCATCCTGCGTGCGGCATTAAAATACTGTCAATCCATAGTCCTACTTTCACTTAGCTCAGTCCTTTGACCGAGCGGCCTCGCCTCGTTGCATTGCATACAAATTGCACTTAAACTAAACGATACAAGTTTTACCTTATTTTCTAAGGTGTAGAGTCTTAACTTGAATATTGTGTTCGCTGGGAATCCCACGAAGTTACGAAATAAAAATAACGTTGTTTGTGGCACGACCACAATAAGGAAAATCTTAAGAACAGGAAAATGATCATGTCAAAATTTTATAGGGTTCTCTAGTCAACAAGGGACCCTTTGGTTTCGTGATGTCCGGCTGTCTGTCTGTCTGTCTATCCGCTGCATAGTCCAGAGACTCTTTATACTAGAAAGCTGCAATTATAGGCATGATGATGATGATGAAAACTCGGGTCGGTTTTACACTCGTGTTTAATTTCACCAGCACTCGTTGGGAATGGCTCACTTTCCGCACTTGTATCATAAATAACTATTTCACGAAGGCAATAAAGATTAAGTTAGGTTCCTAATTTTTTTTATCATTATTGTAATATTGCAGATTAGAACACTTAACATTAAATATGCATACTTACTTATCTACCGATATTGATAATATGATAATAATTATCAATAAAATGATTACTGAATTCCACTTTGGATAATACGATTCTCTTTAACTAGATAAATTCGGTGTACGCTGGTTGGTAAAAAGTAAGACAAATAGGCATAATACAGAACCCTTAAGGCAAAAGTTGGGCAACGAAAATCATATGAAACGAGCGTTTTAAGGGTTCTTTACCTCAACAGGAAAACGGAACACTTATAGGATCACTTTGTTGTCCATCTGTCTTTCTAGACACTTTTTCTCTGGAACACGTGGAGGTAGCAAGCTGATGAAATTAACATAAGGTACTCAAACCTACAGTCCCTTGAACTTGAGAAAAAAATCAAAGTTCTAAGTCAACGCAATCAAAAGATAAAGTCCTTGAAAAAGGTGTTTCCGTACAAATTACCATGAAATCAACACCTATATAGTACTTATATCTACTTCCATTTGTCCTAAAAACTTGAGTTTTGGTAAGTATGAAGTAGCTCTTAATCAAAGAAATTTACTAGTAGGTATATATTTTTTAACTACGAAATGATTTGTACGGAACTTTCGTTACGTTAACGTTAACCCAACTGTGTTTTCATCGCAAACGAGTCCGTTTGGACGTAAAATAAACTAAAAAAACATCGTAAAAATCTCCATAAATTATGTTACCTCAAATAGCTATACTTAATGAAATCTTGCCTCTCCGTGTTTTCTCACCGTTAATCATTAAAGGATATTTGCGGATGTCATTATCAAAGTAACGTCACGAACTGACAACAAGTCCCTAATTAGTAATTACAGTACGTAGGCACTAATATTCTCGGATTGTGGGAAACATGGACAAACGTTTATGTATAATATGGGGCTCGGCTGATTCGTAACATTGCCGTAGTGATGGGAAAAATAATTGCGAATATTATGCATTCGCGAATAATGGCCACTTTTTACTCGACTGCCCGAAGGAGGGTTATGTTTTTCGAGCGTATGTATGTATGTCTAATTCTTTGCCACGCTCTACAGCGTAAACCGTTTGACGGATTTCAACGTATGAGGTGTCATTGGATTCGTCTCAGTTGTGGGGGTGACACAGGGTGTATTATTTCCCAAAATTGCAGTCGGGTTTTTAACCGACTTCAAAAAAGGAGGAGGTTCTACGTTCCACTGTATGTATTTTTTTTATTTTTTTATGTATGTACATCGATTACTCCGTCATTTGTAGACCGATTTTCAATTTTTTTTTATTTGAAAGGTGGTCCCATTGTCACCAAGTCATGATCTGATGATAGGATCCCAGGGAAATCGAGGGCAACCCTCAATTTTACAGGCACGTACTATGTGTTTCATATATTTTCTACGGTTATTCAAGTATTTGCGTCTGGTAGTCATCATCTCATGATGATGAGCTGATGATGGAAGGTACAACTCCTTGGCGGTTAGGAGTTGGAGGATAATTCTGAAAATGTTAAATCATTATTCGAAAGGGTATACTCCTGAGGTGGTCCCACTGTCACCAAGTCATAATCTGATGATGGGATCTCAGGGATCGAGGGAAACCCTCAAATTTTATAGGCACGTATCATGTGTTTCATATATTTTCTAAGGCTATTCAAGTATTTGCGTCCGGTAGTCATCATCTTATGTTGATGAGCTGATGATGGAAGGTACAACTCCTTAACGGTTAGGAGTTGGAGGATATTTCTGAAAATGTTAAATCAACGTAAAATTGTGAAATAAAAACGGACAACAGAAACTACAGTCTAAAGTTTTATGGCCTAGCACTAAGCAGCAGAAATATGAAGTCGGTGCTTCATTCAAAGAATATTCCGCTCGCACCGCACCGACTTCATATTTCTGCTGCTTAGTGCGAGGCCATAAAACTTTAGGCTGTAGTTTCTGTTGTCCGAAATAAACGCATTTTATTTTATTTTATTTATTTATCATTATTTTAGATGATTATTTTACGTTTTTTTTCTAAGGATTTTTTTGAAGGCGGTTTTACTTTTTTGTTAAAAGATTTTTTAATTTTAAGTTGGTTAAGTTATTCGTAGACGATACGATATTTTAGTAGAGATAATGATAACAACTTAATGATATAACTTATTAATTTAATTCGAATTGTAATTAATGAATGTAATAATTCCAATTTAAGTATTGCATTGCAGTGACGTAACGCGACAATTAAAATGACGTGTGTTAATAAATATTATTATACCTTATGCATGAGTAGAGTATCATCATCATCATGATCATCATCATGTCAGCCGAAAGACGTCCACTGCTGGACATAGGCCTCCCCCAAGGCTCTCCACTTAGACCGGTCTTGTGCTTGAGTAGAGTATTATAACCTTGTAGGTACTACTATGTATTCCGTGGTATAACTTCATCTCTAAGTAACTCTCCAGTACCTACCACCACCAATATTTACACTCGGCTGTTGAATTGCCCATCCTTCCTATTCTTACTATTTATTGTAAAACATCAATCTATCTATCTATTCTATCTTCTTCTATTCTATTCTATCTATATCTATATCTTCTATATCTTCTATCTTCTTCTTCTATCTTCTATACATATAATAATCTATTCTATCTATTCTATATCTATATCTATACATCTATCTATCTATTCTATCTATATCTATCTATTCTATATCTATATCTATATCTTTCTATACATATAATAAATCTGTAACAAGTCCGTGTCTGTACATTGAAGATATTCGAGAAAGACTGTCACTAGGGCTATTTATTAACGCAATAGGACCCAAAACAACGATTTTTAAAATTCTTTTCTGTTTGTCTGTGCGTTTGTTCACGCTAATCGCAGAAACGGCTTAACCTAGAAGGATGCGGTTTTTACTGATGTATTGTCCTTTCCTTGGATTAACATTTAGTGTTTATTTCATTAAAATCGGTTAACAAATAAAAAAGTTACGTCAATTTAAATAATTTTATCAATCAGTTTCGTAAGAATCATTGTTGATTTCGCGAAAACTTCGGTTATTAACGATTATAGTTTTGGTTAATGGGTAAGGTAGTGGTAAATAAATAAAAAAAATAAAAACGCAGCCCCCCGCAATAAAATCATACAAATTCAAGTCTTTCCACAAATACATTTCTAAGTAGCGAACCACTATGCTGCAGGAAACAAAGAAGGGGGGGCTCGGGGGGCGCAGCCCCCCGTCATAAAATAACACAAGTGTCAAGTTTTCATTCCTCAGTTCAAGTTTCCTCCCAAGACATTCTAAGTAGCGAACAACTACGTAACGCTGCGTGCAACAAGTAAAGAAGGGGGGTACGGGGGGCACAGCCCCCCGCAATAAAACAATACAAATGCAAGTCTTTCCTCCAAGACATTCTAAGTAGCGAACCACTACGCTGCGTACAACAAGCAAAGAAGGGGGGTTCGGGGGGCACAGCCCCCCGCCATTAAAACACTCAAACTTAACCCTTTCCTGCAAGAAATTGATAAGTAGCGAACCATTACGCCCCAGCAAGGAAAGGAAGGGGGGCTGGGGGGCGCGGCCCCCAGTCAAAAAAAACTACACAAATATAACTCTT
The DNA here is from genome assembly GCA_963691665.1 of Clepsis dumicolana. Taxonomy (NCBI): domain Eukaryota; kingdom Metazoa; phylum Arthropoda; class Insecta; order Lepidoptera; family Tortricidae; genus Clepsis; species Clepsis dumicolana. Next base: position 5,997,715 of record OY829531.1, on the reverse strand, counting down.
TTTTGCGAGACATTGATAAGTAGCGAACAACTACGCAGCAGTTTGAAAAGAAGGAAGAGGGTTTCGGGCGGGGGCACAGCCCCCTGCCATGAAATCAACACATACACAACTACAACTCTTTTCTCTAAGACAATGATTTAGAAGCGAACTATTACGTCGCATCAGCAAGTAAAGAAGGGGGGCTCTAGGCTCAGGAATGGCTCCCCAAAGTAAAGAGATTCAAACTTCATCATGCCTGAGATAATGGACGTATTTTGTTACTTAGATTCCTTATAGAGCTCTTATACTTAGTTTCCGCTGTGTAACAATAAACAAATTCCACGCGGACGACGTCGCTGACAACAGCTAGTTTTAAATAATATTATTTAGTACATAATATTACAAAACCAAAACAATTTGTTACAATGACATTAAATCCGAGCTAAAACTACCTAATTAAACTTAAATTTAAAAATACCTAAATGAAATCTAAGTAGTTTCCTCGCTGAATAGCGATGTTGATTCTTAGAGTATTAGTTTTCACGATACCCAAGGAAAACAGGGTGGCCGATTAATATTGCCAGTACGTGTATCAAAGAGTTTTTTGTCCAAAAATACTTTTCATGCAAATTCGTATCGGAAAGTGTCCGTTAATATTATTTTACGCTTCTTATATACAACAACGAATATAATTTATGCTTCTCGCCCGTCACTACGTAGGCAAATTAAGATAGTTTGTTCCTTATCTTATCACTGTGTAATCAAGCGCGCAGTTTTAATCACGCCGCCTGCGCAGTCACAGGTAACGTTGCCTATTTAATTAGCAATTAACAATTAACATAAAAAATCCGTACTGTACCGGTCTACTAGCATAAATTATGTTTATCCGCTGTCCAGTTCCCTTAGCAAAAGCTCCTTAGTTTGGGACTAGGTCAATTGGTGTCAATAAAAACTTGCAAGTTCAATTTGACCCACTGAACAATGATGTGATCGGATTGTTTTGAAATTTTGTATCGCTATGTAGATTGAATAGCAATGCAACTACAGCCAACAAAAAGAGTGTCAAAAAAGAGATTTTTTAACAAAAAAGAGATTTTTTAACAAAAAATCTATTTTAGTGAAATATAAACGGATCACTCACGTAAATAAGTTGAGTTTAGCCCTACATGTTTCGGACTAATCGTAGTCCTTCCTCTACAAAAAAAAACGAAAACGATGAATACGAGAGTAGTTATGTGAAGCTGTCAGCTGCGTCTAGTAGTCGCGCGAGCAGAGCCGCGGCGCGCAGTGTGCGTCTCGCCGCCGCTGGGTCGTGCGCTCCCTGAGGAAGGACTACGAATTAGTCCGAAACAAGTGGATCTAAACTCGACTTACTTACGTGAGTGATCCGTTTTATTTCGCTATGATTGAGTCTCACGGTAGTTTCATGTTAAAAAACCTGTTTGTAGCTCAGAATATTAGTAGGTATATTGAAAATAATATGTTTAAATCTTTGTATGAATTATGTACCTTATAGTAGCTGGTGTCACGTCACTTAAGTCTTAAGTCTTTTTAAAAACTTTGTGCCTAATGTAGATGTTATATATTACACGGATTAAGATAAGACGTAAAATTTATAGAGACATAAATATGAATAATTATGATTAATAGCTTTCTTTCCGTGTGGTATCATATGTTCAGAAAACAGTGAGGCAGTAAATAAGACATAATCGTGAATTAGCGACGGACTATGTCATACTGTCAGTAGCAAATATAGTCAAACAACCGATTCACGATCTGAATTAATGTATTTTTTCTAATTTTTTTCATTTTTACTGTTTTCCTTAAGACTGCACAAAACTGATGAACTGATAAACTGATGAACTGATGAACTGATGAACTGATAAACTAATGAACTGATAAACTGATGAACTGATAAACTGATGAACTGATAAACGAGCTGTGATTTGAATAAGTACGGTCGAGGAAAGTAATTCCTGACCCACCATGGAACCTTTTCACAGTAAACGTCATAGTGACATCGCATAGCTTGACAAGGAAAATCGTTACGTTTAATTGCTATGAAAATGTTCTATGGTGAGTCAGGAATTAATTTCCTCGACTCTACCTAAGTACATAGAAAAAATTCAACGTGCCTACCAATGCTAGCTGTGGTGGTGTAGCGGCACGGCACGTAACACGGAATGTCGAGGATACGGGTTCGTCTCCCGGAGTTAGCAATGTTTTTTCTGTGTATTCGTGTTTCAGTGAGTATTTAAAAAGTATAATACTAAACAACCGAAGCATTCACAATGAATCTGCGTAAGCTCCTATGCCTACTTCGATCAATAAGTTGGTAACGAGCCACGAACAAAAACGAAGCGAAAATATGGCATTTTGCCTAAGAGCAATTTGTATGTTACAACATGAACAAATAAATATCATGGGATAATTGACACCAATTGACCTAGTCCCAAACTAGGCAAAGTCTGTACTATCAATTTGGTAAATATATACTTACATACATATTAAACATCCAAGACCCGAGAACAAACATTCGTATTCATCATACAAACATCTGCCCCAACCGGGGATCGAACCCGGGACCTCAAGCTTCATAGTCAGGGTCTCTAACCACCAGGCTAATCCGGTCGTCATATAAAAAACCGGGCTATCGTGTAGGAGATTTTAGCGATCAATTAGCACCAATTTTGACGCAATTTGCGGCAGCTAACGAATAACGCAAAACAGAAGAACACAGAGAAGCGAAGTGTTGTGACGCGTCATGGAAGAGGCCTATGTCCAGCAGTGGACTGCTGCGGGATGATGATGATGATGATGATGATGATGATTAATGAATAAATTACAAATTTTATTACGGTATAGTTAATAGGCTGATTGATCATGTCAAGACGTCGTACTCAACCATAAAGTGCAAAAAAATATTTCGAACGTCTACACACCGACATATAGATACAATGAACATCTTATCATTAAATAATTATTAAAGCAATCATAAGCTGTTTTTATCGTAAGCCGATGCCCTCTTTTACAGCGGTTTCTTAATAAATGGTCATACAACATACAACATAGGCACGCTAAATCTTTGACTATTTTTAAAACTATGCTGAAGGAGCACTATCTGTCAATCTGTACACGAGTTTTCTGGCTAACTTTTTAAAGCTTTCTATAGTTAGTATTTTTGTATTATTATGTATTTTTTATCGAGTTTCATTGAAATTATGTGTTTTTTTTTTTTTTGCTAGTAACCTGCTATAAATTCGTGACCTAAAACCTTTTTAATTAGCACCACCTGCTTTAATATGTTCTTACCTTTATTCCATTATGGTTGCCTGGTAGAGATCGCTCTGTAGCGATAAGGCCGCCCATTGCTACCTTGTATTTTCTTTGTGCCTTATTTCTTGTCTTGACTGTTATGTGGTGTTCAATAAAGAGTTATTGTATTGTATTGTATTGTATTGCATAGAGGACTGCCATTGACGACCGAATAGCCTAGTGGTTAGAGACCCTGACTATGAAGCTTGAGGTCCCGGCCCCGGGTTCGAATCCCAGTCGGGGCAGATGTTTGTATGAATACGAATATTTGTTCTCGGGTCTTGGATGTTTAATATGTATTTAAGTATGTATTTATCTATATATAAGTATGTTTATCCGTTGTCTAGTACCCGTAGTACAGGCTTTGCCTAGTTTGGGACTAGGTCAATAATTGGTGTCAATTTGTCCCATGATATTTATTATTATTATTTTTTTATGGGACAATTTGACACCAATTGACCTAGTCCCAAACTAGGCAAAGCCTGTACTGTTTATTGTCATATAATGTCGCGGTCCTTTGAAATAATAAACCTGCTGCAGCTAGTTTCACTATTAGAGAGGTCTCGAATCTGTACCATACACCATACATTTTGTATGGCACTTAGACCTTTAAGCAATAGCGACAGCGACAACTCTATTATTCGTTTTTAGAAACGTTACGTAAACGTTAACGCGAGAAAAGCTTTTCCCTGTCAAATTGTTTGTGTCATTGTTATAAGATTGATTTTTGCCTGGCCCGTGGGAAAGGTTTTTTCCCCTCTTTTATCCTTTAATACAAGCGGGTAAAATCGCATTTTATCCACTAGTGGGGAAAGTAATTTGAACTTGGAGTGGAGCGTGTTTAAGTAGCTTTTGACAGATAACAAAACGTAAAATGCTCGTAATAATACTAATAATGGTTCGTTCGAGGTTAATTATCTTCTATCTATCTATACCTATGAAACAGTACCGTGACTGACTGACTGACTGACTGACTGACAGACAACGCACAGCCTAAACCACTGGACCTAGAGGCTTGAAATTTGGCAAACATATATCTTGAGTATCCTAGAGGTGCACTAAGAAGGGATTTTTCGAAATTCCCACGGGATAGAGAAATATATTAAATTTATTTCTTTGTTTGTAGGAGGTAATCTCTGAAACTTTCACTAACAGAAAGCTACACTATCCCTGATTGACGCTACTTTTTCTCCGAGAAAATGCAAAATTTCCGCGGGATAGAAAAAAGTGAATTCAATTACGGTATAAAAGTAGCCTGTGTCAATCTGAAACAGATTCTATTAATGAAAATATTTTTTTTAATTGGTCTAAATGCAAAATTCACTTATTTCTATCCAACGGGAATTTCGCATTTTCCCGAGGAAAAAGCAGTCAGTCAAGAACTGTACGTAGCTTTCTATTAGTGAAAGTTTTTTTGTAAAATCGATCTAAAGCGTTAAAATGCAAAATTCCCGCGGAGTGAATTCAACTTCAGGGACGCCATAAAAGGGATATAAACACTAAAAAGTACACAAAGACTACTCCTTTCACCAAGCCATTGATAAGTAGCGAACCACTACGCTACCGGAAGGAAAGAGGGGAGGGGGGGGGCTCGGGGGGCCATAAAAAGCACACAAACACCATTGTTTCCTCTAAGCCATTGATAAGTAGCGAAACACTATTTTGCAGCAAACAAAGAGGGGGGGGGGGGGGCACCCCTGCAACAACATGACATTGATAAGTATCAAACCAAGCAAAGTGGAAGGGAGGTGCGAAGCTTTGGGTTCGTAACCCGTACCCGTCCATAACGTAAAGTGTTGCATGAAAGCATGCATTTGCCGCACAGATATAACTATTTTTCACTGGAGGTCGCGGGTGAGCAAAGTAATTGTTTTTAGCTCCAAAAATAACATCTAGGCTCTAAGCCATCATTCTTGAGAATGGCTCAACAAATTAAACAGACCAAAACGCAGATCGGACTATTGAATTGTTACACAGAACTTAATATATATATCCGCGGTATAGCAATAAACAAATTCTACGCGGACGAAGTCGCGGGCAACAGCTAGTCATTAAATAAATGATAAATGGTTTGAGAATTTAATGAAAAATACCAAATTTATCTTTATTCCTTAAAATTCTACAAGAAACATTTGTTTTTTATAATTATGTTGAATATAATTCTGAACGCACAAGTTGAGTCGATGCAATTTCAAAACGCATTGTCAGAAATGTCAACATTGCTAACAAAAAAATTCTCACCGTCTCCGACTCAAGTAAAAGTACACTACTTTCAGAGTTTTCTGTTATAATACATATCGTAAAAAAATCCAGTGATGAAGATTTATTTTATGAGCTGTTTTTTGCATGCTGCGCTTTCCTCGCTACAGTAAGGTGAAAAGTTTTGTGTTACACACGGGTGCAAATGTATTTTACTTCTCGTATGTTGAAACACTCGCTACGCTCAGGATTCTGTTTTAGAACCACTCGCTTCGCTCATGGTTCAACTATAGAATCCTTTCGCTTGCTTGTGTTTCAATTCCACACTCGCGGGTAAAATACGACTTTGCACCTTTGTATAACAAATAACTATTCTACTATTTGTAAAGTAAATCACGGTCAATATGCCGTTCTGAATATTTATCCTCAATTAAAACTAAGAAAGAACTTTAAAAAACTAAAATAAAATGTTGATGCCACTTGTGACCAAAGGGCTGGCAGTTTTCTCTTTCAAATAATCAGCATCGCTATTCAGCGAAGCAACGCTGCCAGCCTTTTGGGCACCACAAAAATTCAAAATTCAAAATTCAAAATTCAAAATTTTATTCAGCAAATAGGCCGTTGAATGCTCTTTTACACGTCATTTTTTTTGAGTCTACCAGCGCTTTCGGAAAGACCATGATTGCCAAGAAGAATGCGCCGCAAGAAACTTGGCACAAAGTCATTTTTTCTAAAAACAAGTTACATTAGCTCTTACAATACGCAACCACAGACAAACTACACAAAGAAACCTCACTCTGTCATTAAAAGATTAAGAGAAAAAAAAATACCGCATTTTAGAAACAAGTGTAAAAAGTAATTATTAAAACAGCAAAACCAGAACACTTTACTTTACTGGCACGTTTTAATTGAGCAGGAGATGTATAGGGTCTCCAGGTCATGCCCACGGCCCAGGGCATCTCCACGCCATGGGGGCCCTATTTAGGTTTTAGTTTTAATTAGTTTTAGCTTGGATTTATTGTCATTGTTGTTAATAAATATGCCGGAGATTACATAAGATACCTTTTAATACCCAAGCACAATACAATCCATATTTTCACATGACACCAATCAATCTAGTCAACACGTCAAACACTACTTTTTTATAAACCATAAACAACCTTCAAGTTACCTTCTATCGAAGAGGTACTAAATCACATACTCTAACAATTGTAAATTGCTTTTGTTATGTAAATAAATTAAATTGTTTAAGAAAGAAGTTTCCTTGGGCATGGTACCAAAGATGCTGGCAGCGTTCCCTCTTTGGATGGCTATGCTTCATAAATTGTCATTGACTTTTACCTATTTTTTATTTCAGATAAAATGAACATGATGCTTCACAAGGACCTCGGAAATCCCCTGGAGAAGCTCTGCCACATATGAACGCGTGACTAAGTGTAGTAGTAGTGATATATGTGTTTATCAGTGTTGTGTGCATTAGTGGATATCGTGCAACCGCAAAAATGGAGGAATCTGGAGTTAGGAAACGAGAGTCGGTGAGTAAAAAAAATTTTTAGGATTCCGTTGTATAGGTCCATATTTATGAAATAAAAACAATTAGGTACCTACTTTGCTAATTTATTGAATCAGGCGTTACTTTGCGGAGGTCCATATTTACCTACTTTGCTCACCCTCGACCACAAGTGAAAAATAGTTACACCTGTGCGGCAAATGTACGTTTCCATTCAACACCTCCGTCTACCCGCTACACGAATCAGCACATGCCACACAGACCCAACTACCCAACCACTACACTAAACGCTGACGCGTTTCGGCACTCTCGACGAGGCCAATATCAAACACACATACATTAACAAACATTTGCCGCACAGATACCTATAACTATTTTTCACTTGTGGTCGCGGGTGAGCAAAGTAGGTAATTGTTTTCAGTTCTTCATGGTTTCACCATGTCCATCCGTCTGTCTGGTGTCACTAATGTGGTGGTGGTAATCTGGTGTTTTATATAGGTAGGTATATTGGTATATAATATTGTGTATTATGTTTATTGTTAATAAATATAGTTAGGTATGTGTTAGGTACACATATTATGTATGATAAACGTGAAAGATTTGAAACAACATGCATGTGATCTTAGTGATGTCACAAGCAACAAAGAATTCGCTGTACAATGATTAACGGTAACTTTATTGTTCTCTGATGACACGTTTACCGTTTAACAAGATATTTAACACGACAACTAAAACACAATTCAGTAATATTTACTTATCGACTACTTAGCTTTTGCCTGCGACTTTGTATTCGCGCATAAACCCCGTTTGTTCTCTATCCCGTGGGAATTTCAACAATTCCGTCCTCAGTGCTTGTCTACATCGTAAAGGCAACCTCTATGCAAAATTTCAGCCTTCTAGGGCCAAGGGTTTCGGCTGTAGGTACGTTGTCCGTCAGTCAGTCAGCAAGGGAAGTGCTTTACTTAAATAATAATTATTAGGTATATACATTAGCTTATGCCCGACGGCTTTGCACCCATGAAATATTTCAAAATGAGCCAGTTCCCTATCTCGTGCCTAGCCATAGGATTAAATTCACATGGTTGCCGCTGCCGCGCGCCTGCCTGAACAATAACACGGATTCAAACCTCACGTTTTTCAAACTTCCAAAGGAAAGGTAAAGAAATACACGTCAACCTATACGTAATTAAGAAGGTATAACTGTAGGCAATTAGCGCTGTGCGATCTGAATTGCGCTTTATTGTGTCGTAGCAAGAGTCGCTATTTATTCGCCCGTTCTTTTTTCCTACAAAGGAACTGTTCCAATCATGCAAAGTCCTAACCGTGCGCCAACTATTCATTCTGAACATCATCCTCAATCAGCACAAATCGGCCCCCTATAACCCCAGTGTTCATGACAAAAGACGCTCAGACATAGTATTTAAGATAATTCGACCCAGGCATGCTTTTATCCGCAAGTTTGCTTCGTTTTTGGGCCCCTTTCTCTACGACAAAATTAATAGACTCCTGGATATTTATGACCTTAACTTTAACAATTGTAAAATCAAACTAACTGGGTGGCTGCAAAATCTGTCCTACGAGGAAACCGAACACCTGCTGAAGGTAGCGTCGTAAACTCTTAATCAATTTAATTAATTTATACTCGTAAACTTAACACTTATCTTTTCTACTGAAACCCCCACTTTATATAAAAAAAAAATGTAATGTTTAGTATATTAATCTCTTGTATATTGTTGAATGGCAATTGTATTAATTATTTTAGCTCTAATCTTTGCCTAAGATACAGGCTACTTTTGTATCCTAGTTTAGGCATTCTAATGTAATTAGCACAAGTTAAGTAGTAGTAGGCGCAGCTAATAATGTTTGAGCTATTAGTTTAATACCTAGATAAAATAAATCTGTAACTTAGTTAAGTAAAATACCTACTAACCAATATTCATTTCTCCTGTAATTGATAAATAAATGATTTTGATTTTTTGATTTAAATGGTTTTGCGGAGTCGGACTTCTGTACTTGTACTATTATGTATTCTGTGCCTAATCTAGTAAATAGACTCGTAGTCCTCGAACGATGGCTCAAACAGTTGGGCAGCGTGGTGTGCTGTGGGTCAGAAACTCAGAGTTGCGTGAACCCACGACCTTCTGGTTCAGAGGCCTAGGTCCAACCACTAGGCTACTACGGCTGTCAAGTAAGTAAGTAAGTAAACACTTTATTGTACAAAAAACAGGATAAAACACAAGTTACAACAATAACATTTGAGTACAAAGGCGGACTTATCCCTTTAAGGGATCTCTGCCAGCCAACCTTTGAGTGGTGGAGAGGAATAGTTCACTGGGGATCGACAAAAAGTGAGTTCATAATTTTGCCTCCGGGTTATCAAATACACTTCATGTTTATTTAACATCTCATTCAGCGCTTGATCACACACTACTGTTCTCACAACAAATTCTGAAGACATGATCAACTTCCTATTTAGAAAATATGGCGTATGTTTACAAACACCCTTGTCCAATGAGACACAGTGAGAACACCTCGCAGAGACGCAGCTTCAGATCTGCCACAGCACATATTACGTAGACAGTGCGCGAGGGGTGCTCAGGAACGCATTTGTGTGATTGATTGCCAAGGTATTCAGTTAGTGCTCAGAGACATGATGGGAAAAATCAAACTTTTGCGATTCTTAGTCATAATACAAACACTTCGGGACTTAAACACGCCCTAGGACGATAAAAGCAAGAGGACTGCCAATGTCTATCCAATGTCGCGTTCTGTAGGTAGCTAGTTTTCAATATAAAGAGGTATCTGTGCCATTCATTTCGTATGACACTTATACACCTCAACTTAACACAAATAGCGCCCTACATAAGTTTTTAAAATGACCTCAACCTTTAAACGGCAGCATTACTGCTTCCACAACTTACTTAAAGTTCCCAATCCGAACTAGGCCCACGTGAGAACTATAGCCCTCTCATTCTAAAGGGAGGGTTGTGCCCAGCAGTGGGACGTAAAAAAAAGGCTGGTGATGACTATACTACTTCAAGAATGGCACGTGAAGCGGTTGATATCACATTCCCGCTAGTGTTTTGTGTCTCGCTTCCCCTACAACTGATTAAATCCAGGCGCATTTAAATTTGCCACGCGCTGTAATAGTGTCACAGGCGCGTCACTACCGTGCCGTGGTGACTCGCGGATCGCCTTTCCACCCCCCGCGCGCCCCGCGCTCACCCCCGCTTGCAACTTGAAACGCACACAGCCACGAGGTCGCATGAGAGAGCACACATGTGTCTGTGTTAGTGTGTAGCCATAAAGCAGACAGACGGGAGGCGCCTTTGGATTATATGCACTACAATTTTTCTGACACTTTTTGAGGGGGACGAGGAACACACACGTACAGCACACCTCCGCGCATATGTCAAAACTTGTTACGTTCCTACAAACTCACACTAAAACAAAACTGTCACACAAATGCTAAAAACACGCACACAATCCTGACCCTGATCATTTTGGTAAGACTTAATGTTAGAGTTTTGGCAGAGGGGTAGTCGCGCGTTAACAGCTCCATTCCTTTCCTGCTCTAAGTGTGTAGCTTATGAAGACATCTCTCTGTATGTTTAACAAATATGCCGTAAACTGCGTTATTAACCCGCCACCAACCGTCCAGTGCCGCGTTGGACTCCGATAACACAACAATAAAAACAATTTGTTACTTCTCGGTCACGTGAAATTCATGATTTTATGAGTTTTGCGTTCAGTGAGTGGAAAACTACCTATTTGTCGTTGAAATTTTGAACGGTTAAATCGTAATTGCACAATTTTATTTCGCCAGTAAAGTGGTTGTTTTCAGTGGCGAATGACGCTTCCGTTGTCAAAGGTGAACAAAAAAATTGTAAGCATCAATCTATACCTAGAAAACAGTACCGTGACTGACTGACAGACAGACAGACAACGCACAGCCTAAACCACTGGACCTAGAGACTTGAAATTTGGCAAACATGTACCTTGAGTATCCTAGAGGTGCACTAAGAAGGGGTTTTTCGAAATTCCCACGGGATAGGGAACTAGCCCATTCCGAAACATTACACGGGGGAAAAGCCGCGGGGCATAAGCTAGTTTGGGTCGATGACGTGACGATGTTATCCTGCATTTTTACTGATGTTCCCATAATCAAGCTTCCGAAAATATTCATACTTGACTTACATATTATGTAGAATTTTCACTGACACATAGTCTCTAAGGTAACCTACATATATATACTAAGAGCCGGGGATCGTTTTCTGAATGTCACTTGGTGACTAAATTCTCACCCATGACAATTGATATCACTATTTGCCAAAAGCCGTATTTTTGAATGTCATACCCGTGTACTAACATGCAGCTAATTTGCGTTTCTGTCGTAGACAAGCGAGTCGACATAGTAGATTGAGGTTAGCTGTCACTGCCAGTGGTCAAGAAGTCAGTCAGTGATCTCGTTTGCGAGTAAGTGAGGGCATTCGTATTTGATATCATGGGCATGAGAATACGAATGCCCCCTCCCACTCGTAAACGAGATCACTCAGTGACTTCTTGACCACTGGCTGTGACAAAACTAACCTCAATCCACTATTTTGACTCTCTTGTCTACGACAGAAACGCAAATTAGCTGCGTGTCAGTAGACAGGTATGACATTCAAAAATAAGGCTTTTCGCAAATAGTTAATAGAGAATTTAGTCACCAAGTGAGATCGCCACCAAGAAAAATCGACCCGTTCCCGTCAATAATCTTCTATTGATCTATCGATTTTTTTTACTGCAATTGTTAAACAATTTGCTATCTGTTAGATGGCCCACCATCCTCTCCCGTCGACAGATTCTGATAGCAAGCAGAGATTAGATTAACCGACAATAACTTTATTGAGACGGCGAAATTGAAGCTAGATAGATGTTTTTATCGTCAGTAGATCAAAATAAGAGGTATATGATAGACCTTAGCAACTTTTTGAGTTATCGCGATTTGAAAGTTTCTAGCGATGTAATTAGGTATCCAAATAATTTTCGTACCTATAAATCTTTTTTTGAAGTGATAAAAAAGACAAGTTACATAAATATTTGTAACTGTAACTGAGTGGTAACTTATAGCCTATTGAGTGCTCTGCATTTCGAGATTAAAATCTCGTTTTAAGACATTCCATGTACCCTTCATGTTGGGAACGGCTGTAAGCAGAGAAGTATTTTAAGATTCGTTTCTGTGGTTCCTGCAAACTCACACTAAAACAAAACTGTCACACATATTCCAAAAACACGCACACAATCAACAGACCCTGTGCATTTGGGGAAATCGCGCGTTAACATCTCAACAAGCCGTAGAGTGAATTTCGTCTATACGTAGACAATTATGAACCTAATTTATTGAATAGTAGTGGAAGTGGTGGCATGTTGAGCGGTTGTTGTTGTGCTTCGTTAATGGCCTCGTGGAGAGTGCCGAAACGCGTCAGCGTTTAGTTTAGTGGTGGTGGTGATAGTTGGGTCTGTGTGGCATGTGTTGATTCGTGTAGCAGTGGAGGCGGAGGTGTTGCATGGAAACATGCTTTTGCCGCACAGATATAACTATTTGTCACTTGTGGTCGCGGGTGAGTAGTTTAGTGTAGTTTTAGTTCATAATTATGAACCTACCTACTACTTTGCATGGACCAACTTTTTTCTACTTTTTTTCTTCAGGTTTTTTCTACTGCCGTGAAATGTAAAAAGCCGTTGTAGCGAAGTGGTTTGATAAATGGCCGGGTTCGAATCAAGCCCAGACTCGCAAATCAGTTTTCGGAATTTACGTGCGAAATTACATCTGTAATTTTTCATGAACTATATTGAACTTACTCCCAAGCCTCTCATTGTGAGAGGAGGCCTGTGCCCAGCAGTGGGACGTGAATAGGCTGGTGATAATGATGATGATGACGTATTTTTTACAAAGATTTGTCTGTTTTCAGCAAGCGAATGGGACTGAAATCGAAATGGGTTCCGTTCAAAAGGTCAACGGGCATGGAGAGGTGAGTTACTTACTCTTAACTTACACACTTTCAAATAACTGTTTAAAAACAGGGGATTAATTTTTGAATCTCACTTGGACTTGGTGACTAAATTCTCACCCATGACGTTGATATCACTATTTGCCAAAAGCCGTATTTTTTTAATGTCATACCCGTCTACTAACATGCAGCTATTTGCGTTTCTATCATAGACAAGCATGTCAACATAGTGGATTGATGTTAGCTGTCACTGTCAGTGGTCAAGAAGTCACTCAGTGACCTCGTTTACGAGTGGGTGGGAGCATTCGTATTTGATATCATGGGCATGACAATTTCAGTCACCGGTGAGATTCAAAAATACGAATTTATTAGAAATCAGCGAATTTAGTCACCCGGTGAAATTCAAAAATCGGCCTCCAGGCGTTAGTTTGCCGAGGTTCATTATTATTCGTGAACTAAAACCAACAAGAGATAGATTGAATAGGTAGGGACTGCTTGTACAAGGATAATTATTTAAATCTATCTATTTGTTATTAAGCCTCGTATTGGACGAAAGAATCTCGCTTTTTGAGAACTGGGAACCTACTTACTCCTTTTTTTGAAGTCGGTTAAAAATGATACAAAATCCCGCTATGCTCGAAAAAAAACTGGCAACGCTGATCCAACATTATCACATTATCATGATACTCGGGACTTAATCGCGTAAAAAACTTTTATATTTAAATTTGGGTCCTTTCGAGACCATGGATGCAACGTCGCGTCCGAAACGTCGAGGTATTTAAATTCAAATTTAAATATAAAAGTTTTTTACGCGATTAAGTCCCGAGTATCATGATAATGTGTGAAAATCGCGAAAGTTTAAATCAATACAACGCTGATCTGAGTATCCTGTATATATATGTGACGTGACATGCGGTATATTGTTTCCCAGAATTGGTGTTCTTTGTAGATAATATTCGAAGAGCTCGACTATGAGCCTTCCGGCTGGGTGGAGACCACACTGAGCCGCGTCAGCAGTTCCACCGAAGACTTCTTCAAGAAGAACCAGTCTTCCATGGGGGTTGTCATGTCCTACGTGCTGAACGGGGCCATCATAGGGTACTTTATTGGATGTCTCTATTATTATTTAGAGTATGGTGAGTATTTTGTTTATTTACGACGTTTAATTAAGGGCGATATAAAACCGCCTTCAAGAAAAAAAAAACATAAAATAATCCTCTAAAGCCATCAGTTTTATTAACCCCCGACAAAGAAGAGGGGTGTTATAAATTTGACATGTGTATATGTGTATCTGTGTATCTGTCTGTGGTATCATAGCTCCCAAACGGGTGGACCGATTTCAATGCGGTTTTTTTCAGTCGAAAGCTATTTTAATCGATATGGTTCTTAGCTAAGTCTCATTAAAATCGGTTCACGCGTTTTTGAAATATTGAACTTTGAAATGACAATGTCGAGGGTTTTTCAACTTTTCTAAGTTGATTATGGTGATTTATGGCCTATCACGAATATGAAGTCGGTGCGGTGCGAGCGGAATAGGTAGGTACCGAACTATTTGAGCACTTTGTATGTCACCATATATATGACGCTGACTGTACCTTTCTATGAATGAAGTACCGAACTTGTACTAAGTATTATGTATTCTGTGGCACCGACTTCATTCTAGGTTTGGTAATAAGTACCCAAAAATTCGAAAGGTTAATTTGTCCGAATTTTCATAATTCGGAAGCCTATTTACTGGTGAATGAGAACTTAGAGGTTTGTTTTATTTTTTACCCCCGACGAAAAAGAGTTTGACGTATGTCTATGTATCTGTGTATATGACTGTGGTATCATAGCTTCCACACGGATGAACCGATTTCGATGCGGTTTTTTTTAATCGAAAGCCAGTTTAATCGAGATGGTTCTTAGCTAAGTTTCATTAAAATCGGTTCACTCGTTTTTGAAATATTGCATTTTGAAATAACAATGTCGGGGGTTTTTCAACTTTTCCAAGTTATAATTAAAAACTGTTCACTTCATTTAGCGTCACTATTCACTTAGCGTTTGGAATATCGAAAATTTTGAGGCCCAGTAGAGGGACGTTAAATATTTAGGCTTATGATGAACCCAAACTCTCCCCAGTGAACCAGCCTCTGCAACTCTGTTCTGGCTTCGGCAGCCTGATTGCCGTGTTCGGGATCGTCTATTTCTTCGTAATCTACTTCCTGGTGATCAAGAGATACTTCGGAGCCTGGCTGTCCAAGAACGCGTACAGCAAGATTGATGCCGCTGCCAGCTACTTGTGGAAGTTTCCGTAAGTTTTTAACGTCCGACACAAAAAGAGAGGTACTGCATTCGATATATAAAACAGTAGCGTATGCCCACCGGATTTAATAATAATAAATAAGTATTTCAAAATCGGCTAGTTCCCTATCTCGAGAGGATTTCGAAAATTCCCTTCTTAGTGCACCTCTAGGACACTCAAGGTATATGTTTGCCAAATTTCAAGTCTGTAGGTCCAGTGGTTTAGGCTGTGCGTTGTCTGTCAGTCAGTCAGTCAGTCACGGTACTGTTTTATAGGTATAGATTAAAGATAGGCCACGCACCTGTTCAGCGCTGACAAAATGCGGCCCTCACTCATTAGCTGTCACTGACTTATTGTCAAACATCAGGGGATACTAATTAGTCACCGAATTACCTAAATCATCTATAATTTGCTTGCCCGCACACTGTGAAGCGGTGGCGTATCTGTCTATTTTTGTACCCACCTACTGTTATAAGTTTGACCTGTGTATAGGGTGTGTATGGGGCATCGTAGCTCCTAAAAGAATAGACCGATTTGGGTGTTGGTTTTTTTTAATCGAAAGCTAGTTTAATCGAGATGGTTCTTAACACTTAGTTCATAATAGTTCATAAAAATCGGTTAAACCGTTTTTGAGATATCGAACTTTAAAATGAAAATGTCTGGGGTTTTAAATGTTTCTAAGTGTAGGCAACTATAAGTGTTGTTGTTTGTGTCAATTTTAATAAAAACAATAGTAACTAACTGCTTTAAATCATTAGAAGTTATTAACTGCGGGTATTCCAAAACAAAAAAAGGAACACTTGGAAAAAACCTAATTGCCCTGTAATTTTTGTTTCTTTTCTCCCCTGAACTAAAACCGTATGCTCTCTTTCGGTACACAGATTGTTCCGCTGGTGTGCCTCCCTGGCGGTGCTGGCCGGCATCCTGGTGTTCCTGGTGCTGGACGCACGGGACGCGCCAGAGCGGCTCGTGTCCTTGCTAGGAATTGCGATTCTGTTGCTGCTAGGTAGGACACGTACATTTTTATTAGAAGATTACGAGTACCATTACCAGAGAACGGATTTGAAGTAGCTGTCTACATTAATATGGACGTGACTAGTGCAATTTGTTGTTCTAGTAGAGTAGGTGTTTAACAGACAAGCTCGACAGTTTAAAACATACGGGAAAAGCGGGAAAAATCTTCAGGACCAACTAAGTACATACCTACCTACAAATTTGCGCGAATCCGACTCGCTGTTGGCCGGTGTATTTTCACTTGCCCTTAATTACCATTTTGCATGTTTCAAAGTTGCCCCTAATTACCATTTTGCAATTATTTCAATAGCCCCTCATTACCATTTTGCATGTTTTCCACTTGCCCCTCCACGGACCAACCACCCTCTGGACACCGCATCTTTTGTAATTTACTTGGAAAGTTATTACGAAAAAAGCCGCCTTGAGCGGGCCGGGGGAATGCGTCGTGATTGGTTCATAGCTTGTCATCTGGTTGAAAGTGAGCCGCGATTCGTGGCTAAAGAGATTTATAGGTGCAAATGAGCTCATGCGTTTCGGAAACGTTCGCCCTGACATTTGGTGTCCAGAGGGTGGTTGGTCCGTGTGCCTCTCATTACCATTTTGCATTTGTTTCACTTGCCCCTGTGTCCCCAGGGTTCGTGTTCTCGGCGCACCCCGGGCGGGTGGCGTGGCGCACGGTGGCCAGCGGGCTGCTGCTGCAGTTCATCTTTGCGCTGCTCTTCATCCGGTGGGACGCCGGCCGGTTCGCGCTGCAGTGCTTCTCTGACACGGTGAACTCCTCAGGATACAGAACAAGCCAGAACCCGCGAGCGCGCCTAAAACTGGGGCAACTAAAACTACTTTGAAGTAATGTAGTTTCGCGTTGTTATCTCCGTGCACGTTGCGTACCGTGACGTTTTGTACGAATGACTTCTCGTACATGCAGAGATGTCGTTGGGTTTATAAGAAACAGAATAGGTATGATTATATTTTAGTGGCAGGTCCTACCACCGCTAACCGAACCGAACCGTGTCAAACAAACGGATAGCGAAATTTTTCAGAATATATTTGCCAAATGGCATTTGTAATTCCTCACGACCTTTGCGGCGAAGGAAAACATCGTGAGGAAACCTGCATACTCTTGTGAAGCAATTCAATGGTGTGTGTGAAGTTTCCAATCCGCACTGAGCCCGCGTGGGAACTATCGCCCACGCCCTCGCATTCTGAGAGGCCTGTGCCCAGCAGTGGGACTTTGCTTTGACTTAACTCCGAGCACGTCGGGTGATCGCATTATTTTTAAAATTTGCATCATTGATAACTTGCCTGTATCCTGCAGGTGGCGACGTTCTTATCCTACGGCATAGATGGCGCTGCCTTCGCCTTCGGGGATTTGCTCGTGCGCACCGAAAACGTCTTCGCTTTTAGCGTAAGTATCAATTTCTTAGACTTCAAATTACTTAGGTAATAGAAAAAAAATCACAAAATAATTATCACATTTGTAGTGAGATATCATGTGTATTTTTTTTACTGAATTTGTTAATTAAATTAGATTAAGTTACATACCTGTTTTTAAATAAAACATATTTTTAAAGGTACTTTGTACCAGAAGAAATACACGTAATTGTGGGTACCTAGTCTAAAACCTGTCACCTGTCACCTGTCACGTGTCACCAAGGAGGAGGGGAGGGGCTTAAAAAGTAATCCACAATTTGACAAAAAAACATGATTCAAGTCTTATCACTTCCTAAAAAAAATCTCTATAAAAAAAAACAAAAAGCCTTAAATCATGTGCCCTGTGGGGCGGGGGGTTTACATACTACATTACTAAATTAAAGGTTGAACGCCCCCCTGACTGCATTTTTTTTTCTTCCAGACCCTGCCAGTGATATTTTTCTTTAGTATGTTAGTGGAAGTGTTGTTCTACTGGGGCGCCCTCCAGTGGTTCTGCAACAAACTAGGGCAGCTGCTGCGAGCCGCCACCGCGACGACGGTTTGCGAGAGCGTTATCGCTGTCGGCAACGTTTTTTTGGGCATGGTGAGTGTTAATCACTGCGCTTCAGTAAGGTAGGTTAAGATAAATTTTTGAATCTCACCCGGTGACTAAAATCAGCGATTTCTAAAAAGGTAGTATTTTTGAATCTCAGTGACTAAAATTCTCATGCCTATGATATGAAATACGAATGCTGGGGGCATTCGTATTCGCCCACTCGTAAACGAGATCACTGAGTGACTTCTTGGCCACTGGCAGTGACAGCTAACCTCAATCTACTATTGTTGACTCGCTTGTCTATGACAGAAACGCAAATTAGCTGCATGTTAGTAGACGGGTATGACATTCAAAAATAAGGCTTTCGGCAAATAGTGATATCAGTGTCATGGGTGAGAATTTAGTCACCAAGTGAGATTCAAAAATCGGTCCTCAGTAAGTAGTTTGTTTTAACATTTTAATTTTTATTTGTGCTGTTTTTTATATTATATTTCTATTGCCCTTTAAAGGGCTGACACGTTCATGTCTGAACAAAGCCCGTAAAAAAATAAAGATTAAAAAAAAACATTTCAATTAACTGTCAAAGTCCCACACACGGTTTTCGGTAATTCGAAAAGAAATGGAGAAACATGCATCTAATAACAAACGTGCCGGCCATTTTGGAGCCAAGCGGCATTGCCCGCGACAATGCCAAAAGCCCGGACGGTATGTCTCTGATTCCCTGGAGAATGGGTAGGGTTCTGGTTTGGGATGCGACCTGTGTCGATACAGTAGCACCCTCACATCTCCAGGGAACCACACAAAAAACTGGTGCGGCGGCAGAAACGGCCGAAAATAGAAAAAAATCTAAGCATCAATCTCTCGGTCCGAATTATAATTTTGTTGCTGTCGGGTTTGAAACTTTGGGTCCATGGGGTCCCAGCGCTTACAAGCTTATTTCTGAGTTACAAAAGCGCTTAGTTGATGCAACTTGTGACCAAAAGGCTGGCAGTTTTCTCTCTCAAAGAATCATCATCGCTATTCAGCGAAGCAACGCTGCCAGCCTTTTGGGCACTATGCCACGGGGGCCTTATTTAGATATAATTTAGTTTTAAGTTGTAGTTTATTTAGTTGAAGCTTAGATTTAATGTCATTGTAAATTGCTTTTATTATGTAAATAAAGTATTCTCATAACCTATACGTTTTCCTTGTGTATACAAGTTTTCACAATTTTAAATAGGATAGTTTCTTTGTTTTTCTTAAAAACGTGTGCAAAGTTTACCGTTTTCAAGTGGTCTACTGACCTACAATTTAAAAAAAAAAAACGGGGCAGTATTTTATAACCCTTAATAACCTATTTAAGTACTTAGTAACAAGATATGCCATTGACATATCATGTTCGATCGTTGGTGATGTACCTACTGTGAGGAAGACCACTTAATAGAGAGATCTCTCTCCAGGCAGAAGTCCGAAAGAAGATGGTTGGAAGTTGTATTTGTGGAACCGACTCGACAAACTTCGTTAGCGTGATTTGGAACAGCGCTTAGAAGTATGTTTGCTGACTAGATGGCGCTGGGCGTCGCTACAAAGTACTCATACTGGATGACAGATGGCGCCAATGTCGATACAGTAATTTTACTTTTGACATTTCCAGACGGAGTCGGTGCTTATGATCAAGCCCTACATCGCCCTCCTGACGCCGTCGGAGATCCACGTCGTGATGGCGTCCGGCTTCGCCACCGTCTCCGGCAAGTAATAACATCTACATTATATACTTTATAGCCTCGTAATCGTAACTACATAATGTCCTGTACATAGGGACATAAACCCATTGATATACCAAAATCTTTTAACAGAAAGTAAAACCGCCTTAAAAAACACACACTAAATAATCCTCTGAAGCCACCTGACCGCCTAGTGTAATCGCCGACCAGGCCAATAAATACGTCTCGATCGCGTTCGCGTTTAACAATTCTCATACTATTTGACACTTGAACGCAAACGCGACCGAGACGTAGGTATTTTGTGCTTTTGATTACACTAAGGGCACAGTTTTGTGGCTTAGGTACTTACCTACCACAAATATGAAGTCGGTGCGATGAGAGCGGAATACCTATTCTTTGAATGATCGGGCTAGTGATGATGACGAAGATGAGACATAGGTATAATGGCGAAACAGCATCCGTTTGTGTAAAGTAGACATTTTAAGCACAAGGTGGATTAATATGTAGTATGCTAATTAATAGTGGTCTTAGTGCGTGGTAAGCGTGCGACAACAGTGACAGATAAACCGCTCGCTGTTCACACATTAATCTGTATCTTAGTGCGTGGTAAGCGTGCGACAACAGTGACAGATAAACCGCTCGCGGTTTTCGCTCGCTGTGCACACATTAATCTATATCTTTGTAATTGTATTGAATAATAAAAAAAAAAGTATTTTTTTTTTTCTGTAATATTTGCCAATACGGACGGTTTTCTTGCAAGTGTAGAAATCTGTAAATTTATTGTGTATGTATTATTAAATCGTAGTCATTGTATGCGATAGAAATGTGTTTATTTAATTAAACTTAACGTAATTACAAAGGCAAGCATAACCCCTGACGTATCCAGTATATCGAATCTTCCCGATTGCAACGACAGCTAGTGCTGCCCCGCACCGCTAGTGCTGTCCGTAACAAAATTATTATCTAAAAGTTTGTGACGGGGTTACAAACGAAAGATAGGTTAGATAGCCTTTGGCGTCTTTAGATAGGACACTGATCTATACACGTTAGGTACTTGCAATGTTTATTCGTGCTATTAAAACAAAACCTAAAATGAATAAGTATAAAAACGATGAAAAAACGGAACTCGTAATAACCTTTAAAAAAAGTTGACCTCATTAAAAACTTGACCTTATTTCTGTACACAAAAAGTAAAAGGCCTTACAAGTATTTATCAAGAGACCTTGTTTTGGGAATGATAAGTACAATAAACGCCAGTACTGATAAGATATTAATATTAAAGATTAAATTATAGATTAGGCGTTAGAAAGTCATTCTGACTAAGCTAAGGTCAGTAACGGTTTTGTTATCTAGATTTATGTTCAATCTCTCAGCCTCAGCCTCGTATCTTATTCTCTTCTCTCTATTATCTTCATTGCACTTGAGTCCAAACGTTGCAATTTTTTGCAAGTGTGTTGCAAAACTCCAAAATTGATTTTTATGATACAATATCGAGAAGTCCTCAAGTCACTTAATGGGCTACTGAGACCCGAGTACGAATATTCAAACCCTGCGTAACGTAACGTTATCGTTATAAACTTTAGTTCCATATACGCACACGGACGAGCGCTTTTCTAAACGTCAAATTTCTCGATAACGTTACTATTTTGGTTACGTTACGCAGGATTCGAATATTCGTGCTTGGGCCTCTGTAGCCCACGGCTTGGTACGAGCCCAACTCACTGAATAACAACCCAGGACAGACCGTCCTGGGTCACACGAGGGGGGAAAGCCGCTCCCTAATAACCTATACCTATAAAACAGTACCGTGACTGACTGACTTACTGACAGACAACGCACAGCCTAAACCACTGGACCTAGAGACTTGAAAATTAGCATGCATAATACCTTGAGTATCCTAGAAGTGCATTAAGAAGGGATTTTTCGAAATTCCCACGGGATAGGGAACTAGCCCATTTTGAAATATTTCGAGGGGCACAGCCGCGGGGCACAAGCTAGTGGAATAAAAGGATGATGATGATGATGATGTTCTTACGGAAATACATAAATATCGTGGGGCATTTGACACCAATTGATCTAGTCTCAAATTAAGCAGAGCTTGTATTATGGGTAAGTACTAGACAACGGTTAAACATACTTGTTGGTATAGATGAGTAGGTACATATTAAACATGCAAGACTTGAGAGCGAACATTCGTACCGGGGATCGTTTCCGGGGGGACCTCAAGCTTCATAGTCAAATTCCCTAACTTAGGCTATCCGGTCATACAACTTGTAACTGTACAATAACCAGAAGTGGACACATTTGGGCAGCAACAGACAGCTGGTAGCGGGGGGATGCGAAGAGCCGAAAACCGGGCTGAGTGGTGCGCTCCTATACCTCGTACCTTAACTCCAGTTTCTGCCAACAGGCACAATACTAGCCACGTACATTGGCTTCGGCGCAGAGCCAGCGCACCTGGTGACGGCCAGCGTGATGTCCGCGCCCGCCGCCATCTGCTACGCCAAGCTGCTGCTGCCTGAGACGCGCCGCTCGCTGACTACTGTCGACAACATCCAGCCCATCGTCAGGTGAGACCAGGGGATCAGACTGACGCCGCTTAGGTGGTGTCGTGTCGTATTAGATGGCCAAGGAGTTGGCTCATATTATGGAAGATGCGCGAATGGCGTCCGCGGACCGGAAGACAAGCTATCGGTAGGCCTCCAACTCTTGTTGGAGCAACTCTTGTTGTTGGTTGGTTGATGGAGCGGCGACCTGTACCGTGTTTTATAAAGCTACAAGTTACAATTTACAAGCGGAAGTCTCATTCTGTCACCTTTTGTTAGAAAGAGAGTTCCGCTTGTAAATTACATATTGTAGCTTTATAAAACACGACTCTGGTGATGATCGCGGGATCGCGGTGGATGCGGAAAACACAAAACCGGTCTGAGTGGAGAGCCTTGGGGGAGGCCTATGTCCAGCAGTGGACGTCTTCTTTCGGCTGACATGATGATGATGATGATGATGGAAGATACTCCACAAGCTTGACTCTTAGGGATGATGATAATGGAAGCAAAATATCTATAGACATAGTAGAAAAACTTTTCCCACTGGCTAGGGAAAAAACAATCTTATGACAAAGTCATAAACAATTTGACAGGGGAATGCTTTTCTCACTTTAACTATACATTTAATTGACAACATTTCGTATTTTTGAGACTATAATTTGATTAATTGTCTGTATTCGACTTTAAAAGAGGAGCAAATCTACGGTTTTAAATTTTCATGAGGAATTGTAATTAATTTATTATTAATTTATTAAAAGGTACTTATTCCAAAAGGACGTAACTCCGAAACTACACTAGGATGGATCAACTGTCTTTGCCTTGTCACGATCAAAAACAAAACCAAGACCTTTTTATAATTCATCCCATAAGGGATAGGCAAAGGAACTGAGTCCATACAGCCACGTCAGATGTGTTTTGTAAATTTGTGTATATTAAAGTCCTGTCATCGTCAGAGTTGTGTCAGTCTGTCCTAGTCACGTCCTGTCAACTGCTCATGCCTTCCGTAAAGCGATAGTGTACTTTACGGCGAGCTACGGCGAGCAGCAGCCGGCGGATATTTGGGGGTCACAAACGGAGGGAATACGCGTTTTCACTTGAATTCTTCATTTGCTGGGCACTTTCACGTCAATTTGTTGTATAATACACTATCTATATTATCCACCAAACAACATTAAGCACAGAAACTAAAATTCAATTAACGACACGATCCACTCTCATCGGTTTCCCGCCAAATTCCCCAAAACCAAGACGTTAAATTTATCTGACATTGTCAAACCTACGTGTGATTGTTGCTTTTTTTTTTCGTGAAAAAGGCAAAAGTATTACACCCATTCTTGCGTAGTTTTGGTAGAATTGTTAATTTTATTTTATTCTCTTGTATTTAATAAAATAAGTAATATTTTTTTTATATAAATATAGTGGTGTGTTCATAGGGCAAAGCCCTTTCGATACCTATATTAATTTCCAGGTGTGAAAAATATGAAATGTTGGCATATGATGATAAACTTCTATACCTTCTATAAATCTTTTCCAGTGAGGATCGCTCAACCCTCTCAGCGGCTACCCGCGGCGCCACCAACGGCATTGCGCTTGTCCTGAATATCGTAGCCAATATTGTGGCTTTCGTGGCTTTCATCGCCTTCGTCAACGGTGTCCTTGGGTACTGCGGGGGACTGCTGGGCAACCCTGACCTAAGCCTCGAGTGGATACTGGGGAAGATTTTTATACCCCTTTGCTGGGTTATGGGTAAGTTCACTAATTGACGAATGAAGCGAGAGAACCGTCTCTGTTGCAGCTTAGACAAAATTCGGTTTGCACGGGAAGTGGGCCGTCGGCATAATTGAATAAATAATGACATACGAGGGGCGGCTGAAAAGTAATCTACCTAACAATGAAACAAAAGACTGTCGTGGCTAATTTTTTTTATTTTTCTATATAGTCCCCTGCTAGTAAAATGCACTTATTAAATTTTTCAAATATTGAATTTAAACCATTAAAAAATATATATTTCGGTTTGTTGTCAAAAAAGTCTGTAACCGCAGCCTTCATTTCGTCATCGGTCATAAACCTTCGTCCCCTGAGGTCTTTTTTGAGAAGTCTAAACAGAAAATAGTCACAGAGGGCTAAATCTGGACTATAAGGGGGGTGGTCAATGGTTTCGAAGCCATTGTCTTTAATTGCTAGCTTCGTTGTGCGGGCGGTATGCACTGGTGCGTTATCGCGCAAAATCAGAATTCCTTTGCTTAGTTTACCTCGCCGTTTTTCTTTTATTGTCTCTCTTAGTTGATATAGTAAGTTTGAGTAATAATCAGCATTCATTGTAGTTTTCTTCGGTAAATAATCTATGAGTAAAATCCCTTCTGTGTCCCAAAAGATTGTAGCCATGAGTTTACCTGCCGATGGACAGACCTTGAATTTCCGAGGCGGCTTCTCATCCTTAAATTTCCACTGTAACAACTCTTGCTTACTTTCCGGGTCCCATTGTCGAATCCAAGTCTCATCACATGTTACAATTCTAGAAATTATTTCTTCCTCTTTCCCTCGACTCATGTCCAAAAACTCTTCGCAACATTTGACACGCCTCTCCATGTCAAATGCAGTCAACATTCTGGGGACCCAACGTGCACTAACCTTGGACATGTTCAAATGCTCATGAATTATTTCATTGACTCGCTCTTTACTGACGCCCACATCTCTAGCTATCTCCCACTGCTTCACTCGTCGGTCCTCTAATATAATTTTTTCACCCTGGCTACATTTTCATCGGTGACGGCCGAAACTGGTCTTCCGCTACGAGGATCATCTTCCAGGCTCTCACGACCTAACTTAAACTGCTTTGACCAAAACTTTATAACAAATTCGGAAGAACACGAACTGCCAAACACACGTAACATACGCTGTCTGATCTCCGAAGGCGTATTCCCTTCTTTAGTCAAAAACTTGTAGGGACAGTTTAGCTGCGTCGGCTCATATCGTAGTGCAAATGCACTCAGATATGAGCTGACGTGGCACAGGTGCGCTCCCGGGTGCGGGACGCGCCGGTTAGAGTTAGTCGTTGTGGGGACTTACCTGTGACGTGTTGTTTGTTCCGAATATATTAGCAAGTATCCAGGATTCCGGCATTTTATTCATCCACAACGACTCGCCCCCAATAGGAATCCTACAGTGGTGACCCCGCGCATAAGGAAGAACGCAATAAGAAGAAATGACGAATCAGTCACAGGAACCGAAACCTTCAACCAGCCAGGCAGCCACACCGGCAGAAACAATGGCAATTTCGGTGACGTCACGTATACCGGAGTTCTGGGCCGACCAGCCCAGAGTGTGGTACATCAGGACAGAAGCAGTGTTGGCACCGCAGAGGCTGGGAGACGAAGCGAAGTTCGATATCGTCGTGTCAAAATTGCCAAAAGAGGTCATAGTTCGGTTGACGGATTTTTTGACAAAACCCCCAGAGACAGATAAGTTTCAGGCGCTCAAGAACAAACTGCTGGCCATGTTCGAAGATACCAAGGATAGGCAGATAGAGAAATTAATAGGAGAAATGGAGCTGGGAGACCAGAAAGCTTCACAGCTGCTGGGGCGTATGAGGGACCTCGCAAGAGACAAATTTACAGACGACACAGTGAGAATTTTGTGGCAGAGGTTACTCCCAGCGACGGTACGAGCGGTGCTGTCAGGATCACTGGTGAAGGATTTAGACAACCTGGCGGTGATAGCGGACAACGTTTTGGAGGCCACGAGAGGGGCGCAGATAGCAAGCGTAGCCCAAACGGATAGCGAGACAGTTCCTAGCGCAACCACATCAGCGACATCATCATCAGACACCGAAAGAATCATGAATGAGATAGCCAAACTGAGTGTCCGGATGAAAGGCGTCGAGGAAAGTGCGCGAGAGAGCAGAGGCACCGGCGGCTCGAGCAGCACGCGTGCATACCCGCGGGACGCAAGGCGGTTCGCGAGAGGCAGAGGGCAGTACCGCGCAGGAAGAGCACCAGGCGATCCAGGGTGGTTATGCTTTTTCCACTTTCGATTCGGAGAGCGTGCAGTTAAGTGCGTGCAACCCTGCGCTTGGGTGTCAAGGCCGGGAAACTAGGCGGCATGGCACAAGTCAAGGCGAAGGTTTGTGTCATATCTCCTAGTCGTCGATTATGTGTAATGGATTTTAACAGCGGTCTCCAGTTCCTGGTGGATACCGGCGCGAACGTTTCCGTGTTGCCGTGCTCTAAAAGAACTACTGCGAATGAGTGCACGGATTATAAGTTATATGCAGCTAACGGTACCGAAATAAAGACATTCGGTACAAAGACTTTAGTGTTAGATTTCAAATTGCATAGAGTGTACCGTTGGGAATTCGTGTTAGCGGACGTTAAGCGACCCATCTTAGGAGCTGACTTTTTAAGTAAACACAAATTGTTAGTGGATGTGGGCGCAGGCAGGCTGATCGACCAAGTTACAGAGCACAAGGCCATGGCGGATATTGTGAGTATTAAACAGCCATCTATTAACACCATTTCTGTAAGTCATCCGTATCGCGCGTTGTTATCGCAATTTCCTAGTATTACTAAGCCGGCGTCGTTCACAGAGGCGCCACAGCATAGCGTAGTGCATTATATAGAGACGACAGGTCCCCCCGTGTACGCCAAAGCTAGGCCACTGCCTCCTGACCGCTTTAGAAAGGTCAAGGATGAGTTTAGGAAAATGCAAGAGATGGGTATTTGTAGGCCATCTAGGAGCGCTTGGGCCAGTCCATTGCATGTGGTGCCAAAAAAAGATGGGAGTCTACGACCCTGTGATGATTATCGGCAGTTAAACGCAATTACAAAACCGGATAGATACCCCATTCCTAGATTACAGGAGTTTACGTATATTTTAGCAGGAAAAAAGGTTTTTAGTAGAATGGACATCAATAGGGCATACCATTTTATACCAGTAGCTGAGGCAGACATCGAAAAAACGGCAAATATAACGCCCTTCGGGTTATTCGAGTTTCCCCGTATGACCTTCGGACTTAGAAACGCCGCCCAGAGTTTTCAAAGATTCATAAACCACACAGTGTTAAAGGATTTAAATTTTGTTTATGGTTACTTAGATGATTTATTGATTGCCAGCGACAACGTCGTACAACACCGCGAACACCTACGCATTATTTTTGAGCGGCTAAGCAATTATGGAATCACTATTAATATTGCTAAGTGTATTTTTGGAGAAAGTAAGATCGATTTCTTAGGTTACGAGGTGTCCACGGAGGGAATAAAACCTTTAAAAGAGAAAGTGAAGGCCATAACAGAGTTTCCTAAGCCAAAAACGATCGAAGAGCTCAGGCGATTCTTAGGAATGTTAAACTTCTATAGGGCGCATATACCCAATGCGATAGGAGTACAGGCAGAGTTAAATAATTATTTAAATTGTTCAAAGAAAAAAGATAAGACTAGGATTAATTGGTCAGAACGGGCTAGCGTAGCGTTTGTTAAATGTAAGGAAGGGTTAGAAAACGCAGCCTTGTTATCATATCCTGTGGCTAACGCAAACATGTCACTGTGGACAGACGCGTCGGACAAGTTCGTCGCAGGAGTGCTGCAGCAAAACGTCAAGGGCTTGTGGCAGCCCCTAGGATATTTTTCGCGGAAATTAACGCCGGCACAAACAAAGTACAGTACCTACGATCGGGAATTATTGGCTATTTATTTAGCAGTAATTCACTTTCGTAACATGTTTGAAGGACGGCAGCTGACAGTATTCACGGACCACAAGCCATTGACCTTTGCATTTACTAAATTAGGGAGCGACAAAGAAACTCCGCGACGGACTAGGCAATTGGCATACATAAGCGAGTTCACTACCGACATACAACATGTATCAGGTGACAATAATGTTGTGGCAGATGCATTATCACGGGTCGAGACGGTGACGTGCCCGACGACTATAGATTATGACAGACTTGCTGACGCGCAAACTAGCGACGAGTACGCGTGTCGCATGACACAAGCGACAGGCAGCGACGGATCGTCAAATGTGCAGTTAGCAAAAATAAATACGCCTTATTGTGAAAAATCAATTTTATGCGAACTTTCAACAAATAAGGCAAGGCCATATCTTACGCAGGAGTTTAGGCGTATCGCGTTTGACAGCGTGCATAACTTGAGCCACCCCGGCATCCGCACAACGCGCAAAATGATATGTAAAAACTTCTTTTGGCCTAAAATGAATCATGACATAGCTAGGTGGGCCAGGTCATGTATTCAATGCCAGAAAGCAAAAGTAAGTAGGCATACGGTATCGGAGCTAAGATCGTTCCCGGAAGCGGGTCGATTCGAGCATGTTCACGTAGATTTGGTGGGCCCTTTGCCGACGTCGCCGCAAGGTTACAGATACTTGGTTACTATCATAGACAGGTATACACGCTGGCCGGAGGCGTTTCCGGTGTGTGAGATTACCGCGGAAGTGGTGGCTAAAGTTATTTATGAAGGATGGATAGTGCGTTATGGCTGCCCTATTAGGTTAACAAGCGATCAAGGGCGCCAGTTTGAAAGCAACTTATTTACGAAATTAATGAAACTGCTAGGGGTTGATAAGCTTAGGACCAGCCCCTACCACGCACAAGCTAACGGGGCCGTAGAACGTTTCCACAGATCACTGAAATCAGCATTAATGGCCAAGGTCAATAACTCGTCATGGGTGGAGGAATTGCCAACAGTACTGTTAGGGTTGCGAGCGGCATGCCGTAGTGACAGCGGCGCGAGCGCAGCCGAGCTGACTTTCGGGAAAGCGTTAAGATTACCGGGGGAATTTTACGACTCCAGCGGGCAAGAAGACGCAAACGATCCATACGGCATGGTTGAAAAAATTCGGAAAAATATCAGTAATTTTAGACCAGTATTTAGGAGCCATAATTCTAATCGAGCCATTTTCGTACATTCAGATCTAAAAAGCTGTGAGTATGTATTTGTGAGAGATGACACGGTACGCAGGGCACTAAAGCCGCCTTACGATGGGCCGTTCAAGGTGATAAGCAGAAATGATAAAGTATTCCATTTGCAATTGGCTACCAGGCAAATCCGGGTGTCAATTGATAGGGTCAAACCAGCGTATATATTGCAAGACGAGAACGATAACCGCACAGAGCAGCAAGTTGTTATCCCACAGGGGCAATCGCAAGTACCAAGCCACTCTACGCCCCCTGTGAGAACAACAAGGAGCGGTAGGATAGTTAGAACCCCCCTTAGATTTAGATAGTATAACTATAGAAACTAGTTTTAACCGCGAATAGGATGAGCGCATACAAAATTTTGTCAACATCGGTTCGTTAGGTAAGTAATTGCGACAGGAGTGCGCAAGGCAAAGACAAAATGAACATACACACTTGCGCGTCTATATTATTAGTTAGGATAAGAATTCAAGTCTAGGTAGCGATAACAACGTGCGATCCGATGACACGGCCGAGCGGGCGTAGGTAACTAAACAGCTGGCCTAGATGGAATGTTTATACTTACAACGCCAATGTACCGGTGGGCTGAGTGAAATGTAAAATACATGGAGTACGCAACATAGTTTAAATTAAGGTCAGCAGAGATCAATGTTGCTAATAAGCAATTCGAAAATCATGTACTTACATTATTGTTAATTACGTTGTTACAAAGTCAGTTAAATAGTCTGTTCGCATATTAATCAGTAACATAACGTTTCGAACCGAGCCGAGAGTGTTTGGAGGTTAAACAAACAAAAGTACAAACAACTACTTAGTAGACAACCATGGGTTGGGGACAGAGCAAAGATATTAAGGAGCAAAACTCCAACGTAGCTATCGCTCAAGTCCAGGCAGTCTCGGGACAGGTGGAAGAGAAATTAAACAACGTCGGGATTGGACTGATCGTTGTTGGGGTGATCCTGGCAATTTTATTATGTTACGCGGTACGAGCCAAATGTAAGCGAGGCGCGAAAACATGGGTGCGAAAAGTAGTTACAGAAGTAACGCCGGCTACGGGAAGAGAGCACAGTGCACAGTCAGCCCAACAACCAACAGTGTATTAATGTTAAAGTGAAAAGCAAACTCAGATTTTGTAAACATTTATTACGTAAGTGACGCAGTTTACTATGTATTAACTTAAGTAAAATAAAGTATGGATCCCGGAAGAGAGATCAATGTAATGTTAGACATAAATACTAACATTCTTATTGTATTTTTCTTTTAATCAATTTTTTTTTGTAAAGGGGGGGAATACTGTAGGGACAGTTTAGCTGCGTCGGCTCATATCGTAGTGCAAATGCACTCAGATATGAGCTGACGTGGCACAGGTGCGCTCCCGGGTGCGGGACGCGCCGGTTAGAGTTAGTCGTTGTGGGGACTTACCTGTGACGTGTTGTTTGTTCCGAATATATTAGCAAGTATCCAGGATTCCGGCATTTTATTCATCCACAACGACTCGCCCCCAATAGGAATCCTACAAACTTAATCACCGCACGCTGCTCGATTTTATCAATTTTCACTCTTTCTACCGACATGTTTGAAACAATTGTAGGAGACAAATAAACCTGATGCAATAAACAAATGCATGTAATACATTTTGAAAAAAGAATAACAAACGAATGTAAATCCATACCAGCCAGCATTATTTTTGTATATATTTCTGACCAAGGAGATTACTTATCAGCCGCCCATCGTAGTAGAACGGAAACTCCCGCTCCGGACGGGCTCGAGGTCAAGATATTAGAGTACTCGTTAAACGAGCTACTTAGTCAGGTTGTATGTATGTATGTATATCTCTTTATTGCACATAAAACAAAAAAAACAGATAACAGAACAAAAGCAAACGTACAAAGGCGAACTTATCCCTTCAAGGGATCTCTACCAGTTAACCTTCGAGCGATTGACAGGACATCAGAAAAAAGAGTAGACATATAAATAAAAGTAAAAGGATCCGGAACCTGAACTCCCGCCGGCGGCTGCCCGTAGGCGTTGTCACCGCCGGCGTCGCCTTGTACATAGTCTCTCTAATCTGTGGGCGTCACCGCACGCACGTTTGGTTGTTTATGATTTGGTTGTAATAGTTTTACGTGAGCCTGTATGTATTTTACGAAGCATGTGGATCTGTTTTCTCTTTTATGT
The DNA here is from genome assembly GCA_963691665.1 of Clepsis dumicolana. Lineage (NCBI taxonomy): Eukaryota > Metazoa > Arthropoda > Insecta > Lepidoptera > Tortricidae > Clepsis > Clepsis dumicolana. The sequence goes on along the minus strand of OY829531.1, from coordinate 5,966,097 downwards.
GTCTTTTGTTTATTTTATTATTATTATTGTGAGTTTTTCTTTCAATAAATTTTTATTTTGTATTTGTAGGTAAGTAAACTTCTTAAATCACCTTAAATGGCTTCTTTTGATATAGCACTTATAGTAACTTCTTATTTAGAAGTGTCTGTAATATGTAGATACGTAATAATTTATCTGTACCTATAAAACAGTATCGTGACTGACTGACTGACTGACAGACAACGCAATGTCTAAACCACTGGACCTAGATACTTGAAATTTGGCAAACATATACCTTGAATATGCTACACTAAGAACGGATACGACAAGGAAGGCAAGCGAGCAAGTGGGTCACCTGATGGTAAGTGAACACCACTGCCCAAAGACACCCACAACCCCGGGGGGTTCGCACATGCGTTGCCAACCTAGAGAGCTAAGATGTGATGCCTCTTGTGACCGTAATTATACCGGCCGTCTTACTCTCCACACCGGAACACAACAGTGCAAGCACTGATGAAGATGATGGTAGCGATTCGGATGGACCTCGTACAAGGTGCCACCACCCGCAAATTATCTTTGTTTATTTATTTGTCGTTTCTCCTCCGATTCCAGGAACACCCTGGGAGGAGTGTGAGCTCGTGGGGTCTCTGGTCGGACTGAAGACCGTTGTCAACGAGTTCGTGGCCTACCAGCGCATGGGGGAGATGAAGAGAGACGGGTTGCTATCTGTAAGTATCAAGAAGTTCCGAACTGTCCGTAAGCAGGCGAATATAACCTAACCAACTTAGAAAAATTGAAAAACCCCCGACATTGTCATTACAAAGTTTAATATTTCAAACACGGGTTACTCTTAACCGATTTTAATGAAACTTAGCTAAGAACCATCTCGATTAAATTATCTTTCGATTGGAAAAACCGCATCAAAATCGGTCCATCCGTTTGGCAGCTATGATGCCATAGATAGATACACAGGTCAAACTTGTAACACCCCTCTTTTTCGTCGGAGGTTAAAAATACAAAAATACGTAGGTAGCTTAGATAAGTTCATTTTTCAAACAGAAATACAGAATACAGATATACTTAAAATATACAGAAAGACAAAAATTAATTCTCGAACTGGGATTCAAACCGAACCAAATTTGTATGTCTATCTATACGCTTGCTTTAATGTATGTGGGTACACCACAAAAATCGGAGCTATTTTGAATTTTAACTGGCAGTGGGCCGGGGCACATCGCTCCCAGGACTGAATATGGCCGATGGGGTCAGAAGGATCTCGAATGGCGTAGTTAGGCCTCCAACAAAATGGAGCGACGACCTGGTGAGGATCGCGGGACCACGGTGGATGCGGAAAGCACAAGACCAGTCTAAGTGGAGAGCCTTGGGGTAGGCTGCCGTCTAGCAGTGGACGTCTTTCGGCTGACATGATGATGATCCTTCTGTTTCAGCCTCGGGCGGAGTTAGTGGCCACGTACGCGCTCTGCGGGTTCGCCAACCCCGCCTCCATGGGCATCATGATTGGCGCCCTCTCCGCCATGGCGCCCGGGCAGCGGGAAACGCTCTCTAGCGTTAGTATTACTTGGTTCTTTATCACCACCATCAACATCAATGGCTTTTTCTTTAACTCAATCATCATTGTTGGTAGTATTATTATTATCAGTACATTTTTCTTAAAAGTCGTTTTCATCATTTACAACAACTAGTCTAATGCTATCAGAGTATTCACTGTATTCATCTGCATCAGAATTGGTTTTAGCTTCGTTGCCGTTGCCATTGCTGGATGTGTTAATTGCTCCTGCTCCTGCATTATCTTCATTGGCTTAGCATGGTCGCCATCATTATCAATCCCACATTCATGGGCATTATGATCTACGCCCTCTCCGACATGGCTGTCGGGCAGCAGGAGACGCTTTCTAGCGTTAGTATTACTTGGTTCTTTAACACTAACATCAAAATCAATGAGTTTTTCTGTAACTCAATCATCATTGTTGGTAGTATTAACAGTATCAGTATATTTTTCTTGAACGTCATTCGCATCATTGACATCAACTGGTCTAATGTTACCAGGGTATTCATCTGCATCAGAATTGGTTTTAGCTTCGTCGCCATTGCTGGCTGTATCAGTTGCTCCTGCGTGATCTTCATTGTCATAAGTATGGTCGCCATCTTTATCAATCGCACGTTCACGAGCGTTATGATTGGCGCCCGCTCTGCCATGGCGCCTAGGCAGCAGGAGACGCTTTCTAGCATTAGTATTAGGGTCGGGTCGGGATCAGTGACTCAGTCGGGTACACTGGCTTGCGCCTATATTTTCCATATAGAACAGTAATATCTATCTGTATCCTTAATTTTCCGGAAGCGCTAGACACCCATACACGTACAAACCACTTATCCGCTGGCTCCGGAGCTGGGTAGATGTACTACAAGTGATTTCCGTTTTGGCGGTCGAAAAACTACTTTCAAAGGTAATTTACACGTGTTTATTTTACAAACGTTAAAACATTTAGACAATCTTTGTTGTTTTGATGGATAGTCAAACTAATATAGTAGGCAATGACATAGATTCACATATCTTTGGGCGAATCGGGTGAGATTTGTGCGCCGTTGAATTAAAAATGGCGGCGTGTTCAGTGGCTCAAACGTAGGAAGTAAACAGTGAGTCGAAGAGTCTAGTACTAGTTATTATTTTTGTTGTTATTTTTCTGTATTTGTTTTCCTTTTAATTAATGTTGATGTCTGAAATATCATTTGTTTAAAAAATGGAACAATTTCTTTATTTCAGATCTCAAACAATAAATAAACAAAGCTAAAAAATAAATCTCTAGTAATTTGAATTTGTAACTTTTATGTGACGGATATTGATAGATGTTAGGCTTAAGAGTATATTTCCTTCTTAAACAAATAAACCAGATTGAATATAAACTGTAGTTTTAATTAAATATTACATAATTGAGTCACTGTGTACTGTTTGAGTCTCTGTGTACTACAGGGTCGAGTCACAGTACCCCAGTACCGGTTCATAGTGACTCATTTCCCTTTTTTTTAAAAACATCGTCTGACTACTTTACTAAGGGAACAAATTTAATAACCAACGCAAGTAGAGTGTGAACTTCAGCTCGCTACCTCAACTTTTTCTTCACAATATGGGTGTCCGAAAAAATCCGAGTCATTGTTCCCGACTCGACCCTACTTGGTTCTTTATCACCAACATCAACATCAATGACTTTTCCTTTAACTCAATCATCATTGTTGGTAGTATTATCAGTATCAGTATATTTTTCTTGAACGTCATTCGCATCATTGACATCAACTGGTCTAATGTTACCAGAGTATTTATCTGCATCAGAATTGGTTTTAGCTCCGTTGCCATTGCTGGCTGTGTTAGTTGCTCCTGCGTGATCTTCATTGTCATAAGCATGGTCGCCATCTTTATCAATCCCACGTTCATGAGCATTATGATCTACGCCCTCTCCGACATGGCTATCGGGCAGTAGAAGACGCTCTCTAGCCTTAGTATTACTTGGTTCTTTATCAACAACATCAACATCTTTTTTCCAATAGAGAGATCTCTCTCCAGACAGATGTTATGCCTGGGGACCGACGTCCAAAGGAAGAGGACTGGAAGTTGTGTTTATGAAACCGGCTTGAGAAACTTTGTTAACGCGATGTAGAACAGTGATTACGTCATCTGCGTGTAGCGCTAGGGTCGGTACACTTGCTATATAGCTAACATTGTAGATGTTAGAAGAGGTGTCCCTCAGGGATCCATTCTGGGCCCTTTACTCTTTCTTGTATTCACTAATGACCTCATAAGTTTTATTAGTAATTCAGTTAAAAATTGTAAGTTGTCGGTATACGCAGACGATATAAGTGCGACTTTTTGTGCTGATAGTATTGATGAACTAAGTAAAATTACTAATGATGCAGTCTCTACTCTTAGTACTTGGTTTTCTGATAATAATTTGCGTGTTAACACTGACAAGACTAAATTGATATTATTTAAATATAACTCTAAAAAGACTGACAAACTTGAAGTTTTAATGAATGGAGCTGTAATAGATGTAGTAAATCATGTGAAATGTCTTGGTGTGCATATTGACTCGCATCTAAATTGGAAGCAGGAACTGGAAGTCGTTGAGAGCAATATTGCATCTGCATGTTATGCCCTCCGGTGTCTTAGGGATGTCATGGGAATTGAACAGCTCAAGACAGTCTATTATGCCCTGATAGAATCAAAATTAAGATATAGTGTTAAGCTCTGGGGAAACAGCTACCAATATAATATCAACAGAGCTCTTATAATCCAAAAAAGAGCAATTCGCACTATGTTTCGCATTCCTCCATGGGTTTCATGTAGAGACTACTTTAAAGAACTAGGAATCCTCACGGTGCCTAGTTTGTATGTTTTAGTGTTGCTCACAAAGTTCCTCAAAAATGAAACGTGTGATGATCAAAATGACCGCCTACTTACACGCACCAAAAATAGGAAAGTGAAGTTTTGTCCAAGGCTCAAGGTTGTTGCGCACTCTGCTAGTCATCAAGCTGTCAAGCTGTATAATAGGCTGCCTATTGACCTTAAAATTATCACAAATACCTCATTGTTTCTTAGGAAATTAAAATGTTTTTTGTTAAGGGATTGCTTCTACAGTGTGGATGAAATTTTTGATAATGTGTCAGGATAAATAATTTGTTGTTTAATTTTAAGATAAATAATACCAGGTATTGTTATCCGAATATATATGAATATGAATATGAATATGATAATATAGCTATGTTGTAAGTGGGTATTTTAACTATTATTATAACCATAGAATAACCACTAAATTTAATAGTACTTGACTTCGCTAAGTGCAATATAATTATTAAGTAAATTTATGCATAATATTGTTAATGTTTGAGTTTTGTTGATACTGGCTACTGTTTGTCATTTATTCTTTATATTTATTGTTTCATTCTCTCAAATTTAGTGTGATAGACTATGGTGCTAGAATTAAGCGTTCACTAATATCCGACACAATGTAAAGTTGTTATGGAAATAAGGAAACTGAAACTGAAACTATACTATAACGATCGGTGTTAAATTTTTTTTTTAATACAACGAGGAAGGCAAGCGAGCAAGTGGTACATGCTTCTGTACCTAACGCTAATTTTATAAGCTTTGTTTCCAGGTATCTGTGCGCGCATTCTTTGCGGGCTGTGGCATTTGCTTCATGACAGCTTGTTTCGCAAGTAAGTCTATTTGTTACCTACACCGATACCTACGCGCTTTTATTTCACGTTCGATTCGACTGCTCTTTACTGTTTTTTAATTTTATTTCAAATGCAACAGATATTTTTACTATATCCAATGGTTTCGAGCGCTTCATCAAAAGAAATATCCACTCACTTGTGAATATTGAAGGGCATTCACCAGTAATAGATCTACATATATACCTACTTAATAAAATTTTAATCAAAAAATCTTTATACTTGGCCTACTTAAGAATAAAGCTACATTTACCTACCTACTTAAAATGTCTCGTCCTGTCTGTTCCAGGTTTGCTGATGCCCGAAGGATCCTTCGGATAGTCTGATATTATGAAGCTGAGGCTGTGTTTTATTATTAAGTTAAAAGACGTATTTTATTGTAAATAAAGTTAACTTATTATTTTTACAATGTGTCGCTGTTTCATTAAACGCCATTGCTTTTACCGATGGAAGGTCACAGGAGCGTTAATTATTTTTCGAGAAAAAATTATATTTATTCAAAAATTCTTCAATGGTTATTGGTTAACCCAATTTTTTATTTTTACGGTTTTCCCGTGAATATCAATTATATTTTTTATAAACTCACTGAAACATGAATACACAGAAAAAAACCAGAAAAATGCCAACCCCGGGAATCGAACCCGGATCCTCGACACTCCGGGTCGTGTGCTTTTCCCCTACACCACGATACCACCACCATCCACCACCATCTCGTTGTTGAGCCTGGGTAAACTGATAAGTTTCGAAAGGGTGCGTTGTTTTCGGTTTACGAAGTAATCGCATAGATGGCGCTAGTCACTGCAAAAAGTGATAAAAACAAGCTAAGATTTGAATACATGGAAAAAATTCGGCCTTTCCTCTATGTCCAATCGTGGTGTAGGGGAAAAGCACACGACCCGGAGTGTCGAGGATCCGGGTTCGATTCCCGGGGTTGGCATTTTTCTGGTTTTTTTCTGTGTATTCATGTTTCAGTGAGTTTATAAAAAATATAAGTTATTGGTTAAATTTTAATCTGCGTTTCTGAGGTCTACTTTATAGTTCAATGTGTCCTTTTCTACCCCATAGGGAAGTACAAGAATAGCTTCAAGAGAAAAAACTGAGGGTATTGTCACAGGTCAAAGATACACTATTTTTACATTGCACCTTACTTCACAGACATCGAACTATCGTCAAGTCAATCATGCTCTAGCATCAATCCCACAAAAAAAATACGAAACTCGAATTTGGAAAACCGTCATTCACTAAAATTGTCACAACAACATGTCAGAGCCCCGGCAAATATTATTTCAACAAAAACTAAAAACAATTTACAGAGAAACCAAATACCTTTGTGAATTATGATAAATCTAAATTACCTATACGCAAGCATATCGTTCTACTTGGCTTGTAAAATTATTCGTAGTGTCAGTATTTTGTTCAACAGTTCAATGAATAGTAAAAGTAGGCCAGCGCTGACGAGCATACCCGAAAATGATGAAAGCGAGGAGGAAATTAAAACGGACACAGAAACGAAATGGGTCCCGAAGAAAAAACACGAAGTCCTCAAAGCGAAATACAAATGTCTGAAGAAACTGTTCCAAATTTACGATGCTAGTGTAATAGGGATATTACCAGAGTCTCATGCACACGGCGATGGCTTCCGCGTAGAGTCCAGAGACAATACAAGGAAATCTAGGAGAAAAAAAAGGTCTCACAGGACCAGAACAGATGCGAGCGCCGGAACCGACGCATCCAGCGAATTAACCGACAGCAAAGAAGTAATTCAACAGGAGACGGCTACTGCTGTGATCCGTGATCTGAACATCGTTTGCTCAAACACGTCAGCTTCTAGCGAGTCTAAATCTAAGACGCGTTTGGGAGACAAATCCTCTACACCGTCGTCCACTGTTCACGAGTGCACCTGTACTCAAGCCAGCGACATCCGTATTCAACACATACCTTACCTGGTGATGGAGAAAAGGAAGTTGACGAGGTTTCAGAGCTTCGTGCAGCGGTTGCTGGGGATCAGGCGGGAGCGGCCGGCGACTAGCTTCGTGCTTGGTGGCCACGTGTTAGCAGCCAGTGACAATAATATCAACCAGCGGTACGTGGAGAGGAGGAAGCGAAGAGGGTTGAGGTAAGATTGGATCAAAGATTACATTACGATTACATTGACAGTAAACTTAAACACATTTTTTACTTAAGGTTGAAGCCTAGCCGACTGGCAGTCACGATTTCTGTTCAAGCTCGCGTAAATCCTAACTAATATTATAAATACGAAAGTAACTCTGCCTCTCTGTCTGTCTGTTTGTTACCTCTTCACGGGAAAACCGCTGCATCAATCTAGATGAACTTCGGTCAGAAGATAGTTTGAATATTGAGGAATAACTGGCTACTTTTTATTTGGGAAAATTATACAGTTCCCGCGGGATAGCGATAACCGAAATCTACGCGGACGAAGTCGCGGGCAACAGCTAGTAAATAAATAAATAAATAAGTAAACGGTATTTTTGTATACCTAGCTACCAACACAGATCTTAAAAAAAGATGTTACCTAGGTAGAAAAAGAGGAATATACGAGGGTGGTATGATAAGTAATGAACCTTGAAGCTACGGGGTTTGGCTGAATATTAAAAATGTCTTTGCCTACATCCGCCATCTTGAACGCGGGAAAATTGACAGTTTCAAATGATTCCGTCAATTACTTCATGACTTATAGTTTTTTAAACAGAACGAGTGGCATTGGATGCGATTCTACGTGCACATCGCCTAAATAGCCTAAAAATAATTTTTCAAATTTTTAGTTAAAATTTAGACGGCGGATTTAACAAGTGCTATTCCAGAATGTCAAGCTAACTAAATTTAGCCGGGTTTTATCCGTATCCTAAAATTGCAAAATTAAATTGAGCGTGTTGCTACTTGAAAAAAATAAGTGAACGAATGAATGAATGAAATTCGTCAAAATGTATGGGATCGTATTTTCTTAAATTTGAATGGGCAACATTTAGAAAATGACTTCTGGCATCGTGTTTAAGCTGATCTTGGAACTCCTGGGTCGTGTTTTATAAAGCTACAAGTTACAATTCACAAGCGGAAGTCTCATTCTATCACCTTTCGTTAGAAAGAGACTTCCGCTTGTAATTTGTAAGTTGCAGTAGCGCATCCCCTGCACACAAAGTTTAGTGTCCGCAACGTGTTGGCCCATCTCCCGCGACAGCCTAAACAATTTCCGAAACTTCTGCTCGGACCGGTCAAACGGGTTAAATTCATCTCGCAACCTCTTCGAATAATTTTTTTCACCCTCACCCTCGCCATACTCCCTCACTTCGGCCATTTCTAATGAATAATATAGTAAGGAATCGATCCGACAAAACAATTTTAGGCAATCGGGGTTTAAACGGGACTATTTTAGTCGCCGCTAAAATTAGGCAGTTTAGCTTGACTTTTGCCTAAAAAGGACATGCAAAGAATAGCATTTAAACGGCTAAACCTAAATTGAATACATCGCCTAAAATAAGAAACGTCAGATTCAAATTGGCCTTGTCATTTGATTATGACAGCCGCTCGTAGAATAGCAAAGGGACTTAGCGACGCCTAAACATAATTAGGAATTTTAGCGGCCGCTGTAGAATCGGGTCCATTGTTTGTGTAAAATGGAAAAAGAACAATATCGATCAGTGATTCGCTTTCTGTTTTTGAAGTGGAAAGCCACAGAGGAGTATTTTGCAGAGTTTCCGAAGACATATTTTTTGGAGGACTTAAAGAAGTTGGAGACGCGTTGGGATAAGTGCATACTTTTGAAAGGGGACTACGTAGAAAAAAAAAAACAAAAAAAAAAAACTTGGGTAGGCTCACTACTTATCATACCACCCTCGTACTTAGTAGGTATGAGGCAAATAGAGAATGAGACTCAGCGAGCCCGTTGGTTTAATTCCTACCTATCTGCACACCTCTGTCTGTCATTCCATTAGATAGTGAGTATCTAGGACTAGTACAGAATATGCCTGAACGATGCTTGAGCTTTTCGGTGAAGGAAATTTTGCGTGAGGAAGCCCGCACTCAAGCGAAGCAATTCAATGATGTGTGAAATTCTCAATCCGCAATGGGCCCGCGTGGCAACTATAGCCCAAGTCCTCTCATTCTGTGAGGAGGCCTGTGCCCAGCAGTGGGACAATAAAAAAGGCTGGTGGTGATGCTTTGACGAGGACTTAAAACTGCTAAGTTTGCAGGTTCCGTCGCGTCCGCCGCCCAAAGAAAGTGCAGTCGGACGGGGCGCTGTGGCCGGCGCCGGCGCCGCTGGGGTGCGCGGCGGCGGCGCGGCGCGCGTGCCTGCTCGACGCGGCCGCCCGCCCGTGCCCCATTGCCGGCTGCCCCATGCTTTGTTACGGTAATTTAACTATAACAGTCCACTAGAGTAACATCCATAAAGCAGACAAACGGGAGGCGCCTTTGGCTTATCTAATGCACTACAATTTTTCTGACACTTTTTGAGAGGGACGAGATACACACGTAACAGCACGCGTCTACGCTCATGTCATAACCTAACCAACTTAGAAATGTTGTACAATGACAATGCAAAGAAAAACCTGTTAAGATTTTTCTTTGCATTGCCATTGTATGTTGAATTTCATACTATGAATGTTTCATAAAAATAAAAAAAAGGAAAAATAATCAATAAATCGATTATTTCCATTGATTTCAAAGTTCAATATTTTATTTTAATTAAACTTAGCTAAGAACCGTCTCGATTAAAATAGCTTTTGATTAAAAAAACCGCATCAAAATCGGTCCATCCGTTTGTGAGCTATGATGCCACAGACAGATACACAAGTCAAACTTATAACATAACTGAAACGTGAATATATAGGAGTTTTTCGCTACTACAAATGATTGCGCGGAGAGCGCAGTTAGTAGCGCGACAACACGGTATAGTGGAAGTTCTGAGTTCGAATACAAGTTCGAGAACAGATTTTTCTGGTCTTTCCGTATGTTTACGTTTCAGTTGGAAGTTTCGAGAAATAATTCATTAAGTACCTACTTCATGGCTTTTTCACTTGTGGGCGGGGCACATTGCTCGCAGGACTGATGGCCGATAGGGTCAGAAGGTTCTCGAATGGCGTCCACGGACCAGGAGACGAGCTGTCGGCAGGCCTCCAACAAGATGGAGCGACGACCTGGTAAAGATCGCGGGACCGCGGTGGATGCAGAAATTACAAGGCTGGTCTGAGTAGAGAGCCTTAGGGGAGGCTTATGTCCAGCAGTGGACGTCTTTCGGCTGACATGATGATGATGATGACTTATCGTGCTAACGTCTTTCGCAGGCATAATAAACTACAACGACCACATCAACCTGTGCCACTTCCCCGAGCGGCGCCACTGCTGCAACTTCTGTCACGAGGGCTTCGAGCTCGAGCCAAACAAGGCGCGGCACGAGAGCGAACACATAGGTACCTACTGGGCCCGTACAATCGATCGATCATCGATCGGTTGCGATCGATTAGTGTGGTAGCTTTGGCTGATCGACGAATATACTAATCGATCGACATCAGTCGATTGGTGTGGTCTAGTAGAAAGAAACTAGCGATCAACGTCGACTGTTCCATTCAACCATCGATCGATATCATTGGTGTGGCAACACCTTTACTTTGAATTCCGAAATTCGAGGTTCGTATCACGTTCGTGTTAACCTAAACTCAAACTTTTTACTACACATACAAAATGTTGTGTTTCAACATTTACAGCTTATTTCGAAATTACTTATATTTTTACATCTTACCGGATTTTAGTAAAAGCTGTGGCAAATAAATTAAATCCATCACACTTAAATCTATGCCTATAAAACAGTACCGTGACCGACTGACTGACAGCTCAAAGCACTGGACCTAGAGATTTGAAATTTGGTAAAGATATACCTTGAGTATTCTAGAGGTGCACTAAGAAGGGATTTTTCGAAATTCCCACGAGATAGGGAACTACTTAGCCCATTTTGAAATATTTCACGGGCACGGCCGCGGGGCATAAGCTAGTCTAAAATAAAGGTCCCACAAAACAGGGTGAAGGAAAAATCCGAAAAACTTTAGATTATGGAACCCTTAAACTTGGCCAATTTTTAAACTACTTAATTCTCCTAGGCCTGTCCCACCTCCCGCCGTTCCCCGCCGCGCCCGCCAGCCGGCGCCCGCGCACCGCCGTCACCAGCGACACCCAGACGGACCCCGAGCTGGCGCGCGACGCGAACGACGAGAAGCTCAAGAAAATAGTCTCGTTCTTCGACAAGATCGCCGACTCGGATCAGATCTTGTCGGCGATCAAGAAGAATGGGTAAGTAAACAATTTGAGCAGAGTGAGGGTAATCGCTAATCCTGCCGCTAAACAGTAGTGCACGCTCTGTTGTGTTCCGATGTGGAGAGTAAGACGGCCGGTATAATTACGGGCACAAGAGGCATTTAATCTTGGCTCTCTGGTCTGGCAACGCATCTGCAAACCCTCCGGGGTTGCGGATGTCTATGAGCAGTGGTGAGCACTTAGCATCAGGTGACCCACTTGCTCGTTTGCCTTCCTTATCGTATAAAAAAATCGTTTTTGTGCTCACCGTTGGCGCCACTGTCGAGGTCCTATGAAGTATGGCTGTCAAAATTTGTTATTATGGGTGTATTTACATTTAAATCATATTGATACAGTACAACCGTTATGCGTCAGTAAATTGGATGACAGCATCAACAGAAATCACAGTAAGGGAAAAAAGCTCCAGCAGGAAAAAAAATACGTAACCTTATTGTTTGCAGATACTCAGAGAGCAACCTGCGAACCAGCATGACGGTGACATCTGGCAACTGTCAGAGCGTAACGCTGTCGACCGACAGTGACAGCAAGCGCATGTCCAGCTGCGTGGAAGTGAGACGGCTGCAGCACTACCATTCCTCTGGCATGCTGGCTCAGCACGGGAGTGTCAAGTGTCACATTTGTGGCGAGCGGTTCGATTATAGGTGAATACTTGGTGGCTTGGGGGGCGGTAGTGGTAGAACCCCGGCGTGATGACTGATCTATACAACGGCTGGTGGTTCAGGGACGAGTGGCGGCGTATTGTGAGGCGGGTTACAGACACTGACATGACGACCACGACCACTCTGTCAAGAGTGTAACGAATCAGAATAAGCGGTAGGACCTGGTTCTAAGTCGTTTCGGATTACTTAGCTATTGGTATTTGGAGAGACTTCGATAATATTTAGGGTAGTTTTAAACAGTACCGTGTATGACTGACTGACAGACAACGCACAGCCCAAACCACTAGACTCAGAGACCAGAAATTTGCAGACATATACCTTCAGCATCCTAGAGGTGCACTAACTAGGGATTTTTCCAAATTTCAAGACTCTAGGTCCAGTGGTTTAGGCTGTGCGTTGTCTGTCAGTCAGTCAGTCAGTCACGGTACTGTTTTATAGGTATAGACAGAAGATGGCGTATAATTGTCTTGAGTCTATAACATTTTATTTATTGGTCATTGAATGTTTTCAGGCGTCAGCTGAGCATGCATGTAGACTTGGAACACCGCGCGCACGGCAAATTTTCGCGCTTTCACAGCTGCGCAGGGCTCACGGGCCCGCGGCTCCGCGCGGAGCCGGGTAAGCTCGACGTCACCAGTGTCGGGAACTGCGGCGTGCAAGGTTAGTAGTCAGAAGAGATCAGACACTAGTTTTGCGAACATTTTGACATATTGACTAAAATTGTAGCCTTTTCTGCGCTTAATTTACGACGGACGGATAGCCTAGTGGTTAGAGACCCTGACTATAAAGCTTGAGGTCCCGGGTTCGATCCCCGGTCGGGGCAGATGTTTGTATGATGAATACGAATGTTTGTTCTCGGGTCTTGGATGTTTAATATGTACATAAGTATGTTTATCCGTTGTCTAGTACCCATAGTACAGGCTTTGCCTAGTTTGGGACTAGGTCAATTAGTGTCAATTGTCCCTGAAATTGATTTATTATTGAAATTGAAATTGGTTTTTATTGAATTTTCGGCGTGCTGATGATATATAATCTACCTCTTTTTATATGTAATATCATTAAATTCGATCTGTAAAATCAGCTATCAGTTCGTATTTGAAAATTTTGCAGTTTCATCCACTTCAATGCCTTATGGATTTGGAGTTTGATATGATGTGGATAACAATCAGCAAAAAAAGTTTGACTTAAAAATGTCATTTTAACTGACTCATTTTTCCAGGTTGTCCGTCCACCGTATCGCAGGTCAGCTCGCTCAGTTGCGACCCGTCCACCAACATCGTGTACTCCAGCTCTAGACTCAGTAAAAAGTCTTCAGTCCTCAACAGCTTGGTGGACAAATTCAAGAGCGGAATCAACAGTTACAAATGGGAGCCGGGAACTAAAATAATTCGTGTGTAGTGTTGTTTGTGAACGTTTTGTAGTGAAATATAACTAGTCAAACGTAGATGGTGTTTTGTTGGGGTGGGGTGGGCGCCAGAGTCAGATTGGATGAAACTAAACTAAGGGCGGGTGAAGGCGGAGAAACCAGCTTGGCTCCGGTGAGCTTGAAGTCGACACTATTTTTTGACCCAAGATGGCGATCTTTTTTTCTATGGTGAAATCGACGCACATGGCCATTCTTTGCGTCAAAATGTCAAACTGATGTCAGTTCCGACATCTTGGATACGATTTTTTTTTTCTACCGTTATGTTTTTCGTCCATCTACCACTTTCATGGCTCTAGTAAGATGAAACTACTCTTGTTAGGACGGACATATAAAAACAAAAAACTACGATTTCCAGACTATAAACATTTATTTATTTCGATTCTATTCGAGCAACAGGGAATCTTCGAGCGGCAGCGCCCCCTGGCGGTCAAGCGTGCTGTCGCGCAGCAGCATCTGTACGTTTATCTCCGTCAGTTCCTGTATACATATTTACAACTTTGACATGAAAACGTCAGCAGCAACTACAGTCAGCGGGGTAGCAAAGATAATGAGCGGGGCAACAGATAAAGTGAGCGGGATAGCAAATATAGGTAATGAGCGATGCAGCAAATACAGTGAGCGGGGTAGCAAATCATAATGAGCGACGCAGTGAATACAGTGAGCGGGGTAGCAAAGATAATGAGCGTGTTCGGGGAGTGGCGTTTGTTATGTTGATTGTTGAGTAAAGCACGTCTGGTATGCACTAATAACTTTACTTTATTACTTGTTTATAGAGTAGGTAAAAATGTTAATGTTAGGAATGCACCCGGTCGCGATAATACCGTAAAGAGCACTAACTTACATAAAGGCGGCAGCCGCCAATGACTGACGTCATAAAGGTGTTCGGTTGTACCGAACAGAGCGAGACAGCAAATACAGTAAGCGGGGTAGCAAATTATAATGAGCGAGGCAGCAAATACAGTGAGCGGGGTAGCAAAGATAATGAGGCAGGCAACAAATACAGTGAGCGGGTAGCAAAGATAATGAGCGAAGCACTAAATACGGTGAGGGAGGATTGACCTCGTGCTGCGTGTGGGCAGGGTAGCCGCCCCTCTGCAGGATGGCGGGGCGCCGCGGGTGCTTGGCGATGCCGCGCCCACGCCGCGCCGGCTCGGGGGAGCCCCACGCCGCCTCTGCTACAAAAACACGTCACGATTGTTTGATCACAATGTAATAATAATGTCATTTATTTCAGAAATACATCCATAATGTCACAATTATAAAACTAAAACCAACCATGCTAAGGGCCTGTTTCGCCACCCTCAGATATGTATACCCTAATAAACTAGCTTATGCCCCGCGGCTTTGCCCCCGTTAAATATTTCAAAATGGGCTAGTTCCCTATCTCGTGGGAATTTCAAAAATCCCGTGACTAACTGATTGACAAACAACGCACAGCCTAAACCACTGAACCTTGAAATTTGGCAAACATATACCTTGAGTATCCTAGAGTTGCACTAAGAAGGGATTTTTCGAAAATCCCACGGGGTAGGGAACTAGCCCATTTTGAAATATTTCACGGGGGCCAAGCCGCGGGGCATAAGCTAGTCGTGTAAGCATATTTTGTTAAATCGACTCGTTCAGCCATGAGGGCTATCGCGAGTCAAAAGACCGCTAAGATAGTCAATTAGTCAGTGTCAAGGCCTATCTGTCAATTTCTACCAATCACAGGCCAGTAGCTTGTCTCTCATTGGCGGAGAATGACAGATAGGCCTCAGTCACCACTAGCAATCCCAGCTGATTGTTGTCTCGCGCTAGCCATCATCGGCGTAGGGATGCCCGATACGTTGCCTTGTATCGATGTATCGCATTGTAATGTAACGCAACTGATTGTATCGATACACCCTAAAAATCGTAACCCTTTGTATCGATATTGCAAATATCGATTGAAAATATTGCATAGGATTTTTTTAAATAAAATTCATGATTGTATCGAATATAAATTTGTTTTTTTTTCAATTATAAGTGAAAGAAAAGTGCAAAATGAAAAAAGGACAGCGATTAAAACTGAAATAAATATAGGTAACGTATTAGGTTAGGTTTAGCAGACACCAGACTCTCAACGGTTATCGTAATTTATTTACAAATTCCAACTTATTTAAAATCTAAACTCTTGAGTAATAGTAATTTGGACAATCGTTGTGGTTCTAGTCTATTCCGTTTTTTTTATGATCCGATTCTTAATGTCTCTAAGATAAAACATTATTTTAAGTACGAACTACGCGACTAAAACGTTACGATATTTTTGATCAGATATTGCGGCAAAGCGATACGATACAGGCGAATATCGCATTGACGTGTATCGATACAAAATATCGCGGTATCGCATTCCGTTGTATCGATACATTAAAATATCGATACGTATCGGGCATCCCTACATCGGCGGCGGTATGTTACCCCGACGGTGCGCGGGGCGGGCCCAGGCGACGGGCGCGCGCGGCGCGGGCAGCAGCGCCAGCGCGCGCGCACTGTCCGGGACGACGCTCGGCGTGCCCTACAACCACGGAAACGCAACGTCAAACCTCAAGTCAGCGCTGTCTATGTATACACGACGTGACGCTGTGTGCGTGCCAGCGCATTCACATCAACTAAAAACCCTCGAGGTAAACAATATCAACCAATGTCAGGGTCCCTACTAGAAATGCTGAACATAAACTCTACTTTTCCCTGACTTTCCATAATCATTGTATCGGATACAAAATATAGTTTGAGCTCAAGTGAATGTTTTCGACCTAGGCACGAAGTTGCATCTAATCTCGTAAAACCTTCCTACGTGATCATCATGGGCTATACTAGACTGACATACGCGAATGATCCTTTTATTTCACTACGATTGAATTTCACTGTAGTTTCATGTTAAACATTAACTCTTGTCGATATTTTTAGAAAATTTCCATCTAGATTTTCTGCGTAGTTTTACCTTAGCAAAGGACAGCTTGGTAATTTCGACGACGTTTTCATGCGGTATGTTGTTGGCTGTGAGACACTCCGTCACTTGCTCAGGCCCTGGGTTCAGACCTTCCACCTGATAGTAAAATGTTTAGAAAATCTCATTAGGTACACCGTAATGCGGCAGTTAGCCACTTTCAGTGTTGTGCAACGCAAGCAAGATGGCATAGTTGATGCAAAATATGATAGTGCCGACTAAATCTAAACATATAAAACAGAAACGTGACTGACTGACTGATCTATCAACGCACAGCCCAAACCCCTGGACCTACAAAGCTGAAATTTGGCAGAGGTTTATTTTATAATGTACGCCCGGGATAAGGCGGGATTTTTCAAAATTCCCACGGGATAGAGTTCTGCCACGGGAGCGAAGCCGCGGGCGAAAGCAAGTAGTTGATAAAAAGGATGATGGTGCCGACTAAGTAGTTGATGAAAACGATTAAGATGCCGTAATCGTTTTCATCAACTACTTAGTCGGCACCATCATCCTTTTTATCTAAGTAGTTGATGAAAACGTTGATTGTGCTGACTAAATAGTTGATGAAAACGTTGATGGTGCCGACTAAGTAGTTGATGTAAACGTTGATGGTGCCGACTAAATAGTTGATGAAAACGTTGATGGTGCCGACTAAATAGTTGATGAAAACGTTGATGGTGCCGACTAAGTAGTTGATGTAAGCGTTGATGGTGACGACTGATTAGTTGATGAAAACGTTGATGGTGCCGACTAAATAGTTGATGAAAACGTTGATGGTGCCGACTGATTAGTTGATGAAAACGTTGATGGTGCCGACTAAATAGTTGATGAAAACGTTGATGGTGCCGACTAAGTAGTTGATGTAAACGTTGATGGTGCCGACTAAATAGTTGATGAAAACGTTGATGGTGCCGACTAAGTAGTTGATGTAAGCGTTGATGGTGACGACTAAGTAGTTGATGTAAGCGTTGATGGTGACGACTAAGTAGTTGATGTAAGCGTTGATGGTGACGACTGATTAGTTGATGAAAACGTTGATGGTGCCGACTAAGTAGTTGATGTAAACGTTGATGGTGCCGACTAAGTAGTTGATGTAAACGTTGATGGTGCCGACTAAGTAGTTGATGTAACCGTTGATGGTGACGACTGATAAGTTGATGAAAACGTTGATGGTGCTGACCAAATAGTTGATGAAAACCATGATGGTGCCGACTATATACTTGATGAAAACGATGATGGCACCGGCTAAATAGTTGATGAAAACGATGATGGTGATGACTAAGTAGTTGATGTAAACGTTGACGGTGCCGATTAAGTAGTTGATGAAAACGATGATGGTGACGACTGATTAGTTGATGAAAACGATGATGGTGCCGACTGATTAGTTGATGAAAACGTTGATGGTGCTGACCAAATACTTGATGAAAACGATGATGGTGCCGACTAAGTAGTTGATGTAAACGTTGACGGTGCCGATTAAGTAGTTGATGTAAACTATGATGGTGCCGACTAAAAAGTTGATGAAAAAGATGATGTTAATGATGTAAAACAGCTAATCAGGTAGTGCTTGCCGTCAGCACAGACCTCAATGACGGCCAGGCCGGCGGGGTGCTTGCGCCGGCGGTGCGTGTTGAGGTCGGAGCGCACGCGAAAGCGCTTGGGGCAGCGCGTGCACGCCCACGCGCGCACGCCCGTGTGGATCAGCCGGTGGTTGCGCATGGCCGTCGACCTATACAAAAACCGGCCGCGTGCTACAAACACCGGCTACGTGCGAGTCGGCTTCGAGCACCGAGGGTACCGTACGGTCAAAGTCAAAGACACGGATTCGCGTAAAGTTCATCAACCTTACTGTCGCAGTAATAAGATCTGTATATATATTCTTGGGACTCTGTGGTGTATACGTTACGTATTGGTGACCTTGACTATACCTAATTGGTTTCCGTTA
This sequence comes from Clepsis dumicolana, assembly GCA_963691665.1. Taxonomy (NCBI): domain Eukaryota; kingdom Metazoa; phylum Arthropoda; class Insecta; order Lepidoptera; family Tortricidae; genus Clepsis; species Clepsis dumicolana. The sequence continues at coordinate 5,947,552 of OY829531.1, read as the reverse complement.
ATACTGTGGAGTTTGGAATGAGACTTTGTACACAGATTAGAAATACTAATCTATGTCCAGAGTGTAGAGACACGTCGAATATATATGGACCGTCACAAAACTGACAAAAAAAAGTTCTATAGAAAAATTGAGGACTTTTTTGGCAAAAAGTATTTTTTTATACGACGAGAAAGGCAAACGAGCAAGTGGGTCACCTGATCGCAAGTGATCACCACTGCCCATAGACACCCACAACAACGGAGGGTTCGCAGATGCGTTGCCAACCTAGAGAGCTAAGATGAAATGCCTCTTGTGCCCATAATTACACCAGCTGTCTTACTCTACACACCGGAATACAACAGTGCAAGCACTGCTGCTTAGCTGCAGGATCAGCGAGTAAGATGGTGGTAGCGATCCGGACGGACCTTGCACAAGGTCCTACCACCCGCAAAATTGCAAAAATATGTATACATCAACCTTACCGTGGCAGTAATAAGGTCTGTATACATTAAATAAATAAATATCATGGGACAAATTGACACCAATTGACCTAGTCCCAAACTAGGCAAAGCCTGTACTATGGGTACTAGACAACGGATAAACATACTTATATAGACAAATACATACTTAAATACATATTAAACATCCAAGACCCGAGAACAAACATTCGTATTCATCATACAAACATCTGCCCCGACCGGGATTCGAACCCGGGACCTCAAGCTTCATAGTCAAGGTCGCTAACCACTAGGCTATCCGGTCATCTAGACACATTGATGACCTTGACTATACGTAATTGTTTCCCGTTAATACTGTGGAGTTTGGAATGTGACTTTGTACACAGATTAGAAATACCCTAATCAATACGTCGTATATGGATCGTCACAAAAATGAGAAAAAAAATTCTATGGAAAAATTGCACTGTTTTTTGAAAAAAAATGCCCAAATGCTGTTTTTATTTTTATGAAACATTCATAGTATTCATAGCTGGACACCAGCTGCTTAACAGATTTTTCTTTGCGTTGTCATTGTATGTTGAATTTCATATTATGTTTCATAAAAATAAAAACAAAAATAATCAATAAGCCGATTAATTATATTTTTTATAAACTCACTGAAACATGAATACACAGAAAAAAACCAGAAAAATGCCAACCCCGGGAATCGAACCCGGATCCTCGACACTCCGGGTCGTGTGCTTTTCCCCTGCACCACGGCTGGACATAGAGAAAAGGCTGAATTTTTTTCCATGTATTCAAATCTTAGCTTGTTTTTATCACTTTTTGCAGTGACTAGCGCCATCTATGCGATTACTTCGTAAACCGAAAACAACGCACCCTTTCGGAACTTATCAGTTTACCCAGGCTCAACGAGATGGCGCACTAAAGCAATCAATTCATGATCTCAGTAGGAGTATCTTTTTGTATTTACCGAAAAATAACCGAAAACCGTAAAAATAAAAAAATGGGAGAAAAAATACAAAAAGATACTCCTACTGAGATCATGAATAAACCGATTATTTTCATTGATTCAGAAAATAGCTCCATCTCCTGCCACTAATACGTAACTGTAGAAGTTCCTTAGTGGGTGAGCCGCTTGATTAAGTTGCTCATAAATGGCGCTGAGGAGAGATCTTCCAAACAAAAATATGACACAATGCATTGAAAAATTCGTTAGGTGCACCAATATTAAGTATGGCTTAATTGGTGGAGCGTGGTACGGATTACCGAGGTTGCTGGTGCATGTCCAGCTGCTTAACAGATTTTTCTTTGCATTGTCATTGTATGTTGCGTACTGCCGTACCTACCTCCGGAAGGCTTGCCCGCATACGTCGCACGGGAAGGGCCTCTCGTTGGTGTGCGTGCGCATGTGTTCCGCCAGCATGGCGGCGGTGCGCACGGCGTGGCCGCACACCGCGCACGCGTGCGGCCGGTGCGCCGCGTGCGTGAGCATGTGCGCGGAGAGGGACGCGCGCGACACGAAGCGCATGGAGCACACGTCACAGTGGAAATCTAACTCGTGACCGTGCACGTCTCTGGAATAAAACATTAAGTACTAAAAGTAAGTAAGTAAACACTTTATTGTACAAAAAACAGGATAAAAACACAAATTACAACAAATTCGAGTACAAAGGCGGACTTGTCCCTTTAAGGGATCTCTACCAGCCAACCTTTGAGTGGTGGAGAGGAATAGTTGAGGTTTAGTTGTAACTGTCGGGGTTTATCGCGGATGTAAATATTTTGCAATTCTAAAGATTAGTTATTATGTCAAAAGGATAACGCCGTTTGTTTGCTCTGCTAACACTGGTTTCGAATAGGTGTGATGAAAATACCTTTAAAATTAGGTATCTATGGCAGGGCTTTTTCGTAATGGCTTAGGAACCCTATCCTGGGCGTGTACGACACGCTCTTGGCCGGTTTTTATTTCGAACAAAACAAGAACTGTACCTACATAAGGAATCAGAATATCGTGCGCTCTAGTTTTACTTGAGATGCTGGTGCAGCTTCTGAGCGTGCTCGAAGCTATCCCCGCAGTGCGCGCAGGCGGCGCGAGCCGTGTGCGTCCGGATGTGCGCCTCCAGCCCCGCGCGAGACAAATACCGCTTGCTACACACGTGGCACACGTGGACACCTAGTACAACAAGTTGGCATCACAAAAATAAACTACGCGAAGTAAGAGCTCCGCCAGGCGGGGCCTCGTAGCTCTTGCCTTATAAGCCGTTGACAAAAATGGAATAATTGGCGAGTCAGCCTATAAAATGTCAAACCTTTATTTTCGTTTACGAAGAGCTCTTTTTACATGACTTTTTAACTCTATCATCGCTTTCGGAAAAAATACCATTGTAGTGTGAGCTGCGCCTCACACACACACTCTCCCAATATGTACACCATAAATAGTCTTAAGCCTTATATACAAGAGACAGTATTTACTCATAACTCGAGCCTATTACTCGTCCCCAAACACCCGCCTTCACACCATTATCTTCAAGAATGACATTTAGAAAAAAAACTGTTTCTAAAAATAAGTTAATTTTTCTCTTTTACTATATTAACCCCACGTCAAATCAGATAAAGCCAATCAAGGCAACTACTTCAATATTAAAAAAAAAATGCTTTGAGTGTGTGCTTTTTTTTCCGCTAATGAAAAAAGGGGTGACAATTTTTTCATATTACTTACTGTTGATTCTTAGAGACAAGTCACTGTGCTCCTTCTTCCTGTGTTTATAGAGGGCAGTTTTGTTTGGCAGCACTTCCTCGCAATCCCGGCAAGGGATTCTAAAACAAAACATTTATAGAATAGAATAGAAAATATTTGTTTTTGAACAATTAAAACTAGAATAATATAACATTACCTTAAAATATAAACTTGGTGCAATTGTCACAAAAAAGGACTCCACTCAGCATGCGTCATGGCACGTACAGTGCCATGACGCTGATTTTCATTGAGCCCAGAAATGAATTATACATGTTAACTAATCTAAACATTACATAAAAATATAAATAAAATTAAACTTAACAATAATAAGTTGATTGCCCCAAATACATAATGGACAGAGTGTTTCATAGACCAACAGAAGTCGTGGACCTTTTTCCACATAGGCGAGTAGGTACAGTCAGCAGCAATCGTTGCTAAGCAACCGAAGCGGTCACAATGATCTACAAAAGCTCTTATGCACGGACCAACCACCCTCTGGACACCGCACCTTCTATAATTTACTTGGAAAGTCATTACGAAAAATGCCGCGGTGAGCGGGCCGGGGGAGTGCGTCGTGATTGGTTCATAGCTTGTCATCTCGCTTGTCATCTGCACATGTAGCAAGGAAAGCCATTTTGTCGCTTGTCGCGCAGTCGCCCTTTCATAGTGACGGAATCAGTGAAGGACGCACTGAGCGACAAGCGACAAAATGGCACGCGTGCTAGCCCCCCTGGTCGAAAGTGAGCCGCGATTCGAGGCTAGAGAGATTTATAGGTGCAAATGAGCGTATGCGTTTCGGTAACGTTCGCCCTGACATTTGGTGTCCAGAGGGTGGTTGGTCCGTGCTCTTATGTACATAACAATAGAGCCGTGCTTAGATCATTGTGAGCGCTTCGGTTGCTTAGCAACTATTGCAGCTGACTTTACCAACCCCTCCGCTACGTAGTAATTCCTTACCTGTAATCGTCCTTAGCCATTTTCGTGGCGCCGTTCCCTTCGTCAAGTGCAGCCTTACCGTGTACTTTCTTTCTATGATACGCCACACTCCAACTAGTCAAAGAAAATTGAAAATAATTTTGAATATAAGTCAGCCGTTACTTAATAAATAAACACAAGTGACAGTTGCAAGAGTTTGCTGCGCGTAACAAAATTTCAAGTTTGCCGCGCGTAACAAATTTCAAGAGTTTACTACGAGTAACAAATTTCAAAAGTTTGCCGCGCGTTACAAAATTTCAAGAGTTTACCACGAGTAAAAAAAATCACAAGTTTGCCGCTAGTAACAAATTCTGAAGAGTTTACTGTTCGTAATAAATTTCAATAGTTTACTACGCGTAATGAATTTCAAAAAGTTGCCGCGCTTAACAAATTTAAAAAGTTGCCGCGCGCAACAAATTTAAAAAGTTGCCGCGCGCAACAAATTTAAAAAGTTTGCCGCGCGCAACAACTTACGAAAGGTTGCCGCGTATAAAAAAAAAAGTTTGCCGCCCTTAACAAATTACCTGTTAGGGAAGGTGAGGTCACAATGGTTACACTTGTAGATATAATTCTCGTTGGCGTGTTTCATGCGTCTGTGCACTTGCAGATACGTCCAGTGCAAATATGAGCGCCCACAGTCCTGTTCAAAAATGATCTTTGTAATTACGTAATGAGGGCATTGATATACAAAAATAGACAGATACGTCATTGTTTCACCGCGCGCGGACAAGCAATTATAGGTGATTAGGTGACTTAGGGCCTTATTCATAAACGTCACTCAAGCCACCATTAGCTAAAATAGGTTTTGCCTTTTTTTTACTAACGGAAATGTCAATATGACAAAAAATGACAAACCAACTTGAACGACATTTGAGTTAAAATACGTAGCGGATTTTTGACTGGCGACAGCCCTCATTGTACTCAGCCAGTCGCACAGACAGACAGGCAGACAGGATAATGGACCTACCTCGCAGAGGAAATGCTTGACGACGGGGAACCCGCCGTAGCCCAGGATTCCGTTGGCCGAGGGCCCCGCCCCCTCGTCGAGCGGCTTGTGCTGTGTCTTTGCGTCAGCTAGCGAACGCTTGTAGAAACCATGCGTAGTCTTATGTGTAGTACACCTATGGATATAACAGTTGTTCGTTATACTAGGTTAGTAAGGTTTGTAAGAATTAACTGTTATTTTAAATAGATGAATAATAGTAAGTATCATGGGACCATTGACACCAAATGACCTAGCCCTCTGAGACGAGGCCTGTGCCAAACAGTGGGACGTAAAAAAGACTGTTGATGAGTGAGTGACCTAGTCCCAAACTAGGCAAAGCCTGTAGTAATAGACACTAGGCAACGGATAATAGTAATTTATGCAACTGCTACATAATGAGGGTCCTTAAAACACGAGTGTGTTTTTATGAAACGAGGCGAAGCTAAGTTTCATAATAGGATCACACGAGTGTTTTAAGGCCTAATTATGTACAATTGCATACATTACTTTATCAACACACATATTATAAGTACTCTAAGATGGGTTCAGAAGCCGAAGGCATATATCATACCCATATCTGTCACAAATTTGACTGTTTTTTTTAAAATCATAGACAAACATACCGAGCTGATATTTCGTAAACTGTTTTTTTTATTGTAAAAAAAAAATATCACATTATTATTTATACACGTCGGACTGAACTCGACTTATGTACGTGAGTGATCCGTTTTATTTCACTATGATTGTAAATTACGTTGGTTTTCAAATTTGAAACATCGAATTCGATATCGTAATGACTATTACTTTACTGCTGGTGATGGTGGGTGGTGCTGGGGCTCGCGCTGTCGGCGAGAAGGCGACGGCGTACTGCAATGCAGGTCATTTTCTACGGTTTCTGAACGCATTATAGAGGACTTATGATATGTGTGTAGATAAACATACTTATATCACGGAAAAAGCACCCTCTGGACACCAAATGTCAGGGCGAACGTTTCCGAAACGCATATGCTGATTTGTACCTATAAATCTCTCTAGTCACCAATCGCGGCTCACTTTCGACCAGACGACAAGCGAGATGACAAGCTATGAACCAATCACGACGCGTTCCCCCGGCCCGCTCACCGCGGCTCTTTTCGTAATGACTTTCCAAGTAAATTATAGAAGATGCGGTGTCCAGAGGGTGGTTGGTCCGTGACTTATGTAGATAAATACATACTTATATACATATTAAACAACCAACACCGAACAACGGTTCCAAAATGGTTCCACGATTCAGTTGCTTCGATAGCACAGTCAACAGCAGAAGTAGCTAAGCAACCGAAGCGCTCACAATGATCTAAGCACGGCTCTATTGTTATAGACATAAGAGCTTGTGCAGATCACTGTGACCGCTGCGGTGGCTTACCTACTTCATACTTCTGCTGCTGACTGTACCTGGAGTACGTGGCGAAGCTGACTTTGCAGATGTGGCAGGTGAAGGGGTTCTTGACGCATTTGTGGATGACACGGTGGTTGTTCAACGCTTCCTCTAGGTAAAACACACTGGAATGGAAACGTCACATTCAAAACTGTGTTAAAATTAGAGACGCAACGGATAGTGGTTTGGCCGGATACCGGATAACCGGCCGTCGCGACCGCCTGCTATCCGGTATCCGGCCGCCGAATATCCGGATAAATTATTTTTACCTAAAATACCTAAATGGAGTAAATTCGACGGCGCGCGGGCGCGATGGGCGGTGCAGGTTGCAGCGTGTTTCTACTTATAGGCATGTTGTAGCCGTTGTAGGCAATTTTTTGATTACTTTGTGGTTTGATATTTATGTTACTCAAATTTTTACTAAATTACTATCCGGTATCCGGCCGGATACTACGCAACTATCCGGTATTCGGCCGGATACCGGATAGTGACCGGATATACGATGCATCTCTAATTAAAATACTTAGTGTGTTTATTGTTGATGAGGGTCTTTGTCTTTCAGGGTATTTGATATTGTTGTTCAGACATCTGTGTACGGGATACGTACAACAGCATTGATCTGATTATTGATGTATGATAGAAACACTTATAATGGTGTTTGATAACCAAGGTATAAAAGGTACTAGCTAGGAGCACGTATAAACGTAAACTGAATATAATTGCAATTAATGCTAACACAGCGATAAAGAAAATAATGAATTATGAATAGAGCTGACGCGTGGTATGTGCGATGCTTGTATCGTACAATCTGTTTGGCCCATATTTCACCAACTTTACAAATGTCAGTTTGTTGTCAGCTTTTTTATAAAGCGGCTAAAATTATTAATTATTGGTCTTTTACACCGTAAAAACAATACTGTATTTTTTGGGACTTGAGAAACTACAAAAACTTAATTTTAAAATGAACTTCTCATGAACAGACGAAAACCTGCCGGCCATGATATATATTATCTATATATTATCTGTGTCACATCCATGTCACATCACATTCGGAAGTAAAATGCGAATGACGTTTAGAACTCTAGTTGTTTTCCCGTTGTTTACAAATTCTATGACGTCACGATCATGTCTCGCAGCATTTTTGACGTTTCAAAGTACAGTTTACGACCATTTTCTACTTTTATTTCTATATATTTACGAGTAAGTTTGCTAGACATTTATTTTTTTGCTAAATTGAAGAGCTTTTATTTTACCACACTTCATATTGGCAAAGAAATGTGAGTACATCGAATTGTCATTGTCAACTAACAATTGTGAATTTGGTGAAAACACAAGGGGCTGGGTCGTCAGCCTGTGTACACTATGGTGTCATGTGTGTGTTTGTGTGGTGTGTGTGTGTTGGCTTACTCCTCGCAGTACTCGCAGCGGAAGGCCTTCTCGACGCGCACGACGCGCACGGCGCGCCGCTGGGCCGCCGGGAGCCCCGCCAGCAGCGCCGCGGCGCCCGCGCACGCCGCCTCGCACGCGATCAGCGACACGCACGAACTGTCTGCGCGCAAACATTTGTCCATTTGGCTTAACCCCTAGTGTGCTCAAGTCACGAATCCACCAAATTTAAGGCTACCTTTTTAATTTATTTTTTGCAGTTTCAAAAAATTTTTAGGTATTAAAATAAAAGAGACCTATCTATTACTAAGACTCCGCTTGCCGTCCATTCGTCCGTCCGTCTGTCTGTCTACAGCTGTCTGTCTGTCTGATCTTCGTGAAATTTTGTGATCAGGTTCGATAATTATGTACAAATTTTTCGTAGATTCGTTTTTTACATAAATAAAAAAGAAAAATGTTCAAAAATGAGGTCGCGAGGTCTACAGCTCACAGAGCCACTAGTTTTAAAGGAACGAGACATTGTATATAGCTGTGTGTGAAGTGACTGACCAGGGTTGCGGCTGGTGGCCCGCACGAGCCCGCTGGTGGCGACAGCACGCCGGCCGGCTGCCCCGGCCCTCTACACTGCTGTGTGTGAAGTGACTGACCAGGGTTGCGGCTGGTGGCCCGCACGAGCCCGCTGGTGACGACAGCACGCCGGCCGGCTGCCCCGGCCCTCTACACTGCTGTGTGTGAAGTGACTGACCAGGGTTGCGGCTGGTGGCCCGCACGAGCCCGCTGGTGGCGACAGCACGCCGGCCGGCTGCCCCGGCCCTCTACACTGCTGTGTGTGAAGTGACTGACCAGGGTTGCGGCTGGTGGCCCGCACGAGCCCGCTGGTGGCGACAGCACGCCGGCCGGCTGCCCCGGCCCTCTACACTGCTGTGTGTGAAGTGACTGACCAGGGTTGCGGCTGGTGGCCCGCACGAGCCCGCTGGTAGGCGACAGCACGCCGGCCGGCTGTTCGGCCTCTTCTTTCATGTCCCGGGCGAAGATTTCAATACACTCCGCCGATTTCGTGACATGCTCCTACAGTACCAATATACAAGGTGACTAATCGGTGATCGGGAACAAATTTCTCAAAACCTTTTTAATTGGAAAATAACAACTATTTCTTTCCCTAAGCTTGGTTAGTCTACGAGTCAAGATACAAACATACTACGGCAAATCGATTTCTTAAGCAAATTTGGACGCAAGATCTAATAAATTTTACACCAAACTGACACTTATTAATTACTTCACTTCTAGAAAAGTAGGATGACCATGCATCTATCTAGTTGTCTCTGAATCTGTCTACTTACCTGGCTGTTTCTGTGCTTATCTGTCTACCCACTTAGCTGTGTCTGAATCCGTCTATCTACCTGTCTGCCTCTGTATCTGTCCGGTATATCTACTTGGTTGTCTCTTTGTTTGTCTGTCTACCTGACCTGGCTGTCTCCAAATCTGTCTAACTATCTGAATATCCCTGTGTCTGCCTACCCGCCTGGTTGACTCGGTTACTGTCTGTCTATCTACCTGGCTGTCTCTGTGTCTGTCCGTATATCTGCCTAGCTGACTCTCTGTTTGTCTGTCTACCTACCTATCTGGCTGTCTCTAAATCTGTCTAACTACCTGAATATCCGTGTCTGCCTACCTGCCTGGCTGTCTATAAATCCGTCTAACTACCTGAATATCCGTGTCTGCCTACCTGCCTGGCTGACTCGGTTACTGTCTGTCTATCTATCTGGCTGTCTCTGTTACTGTCTTTCTATCTACCTGGCTGTCTCTGTGTCTGCCCGTATATCTACCTGGCTGTCTCTAAATCTGTCTGTCAAGCTACCTCAATATCCCTTACCTACCTACCTGTACCTGTTTGTCTGCCTATCTACCTGACTGTATCTGTGTGTCTATCTACCTGGTTATCTGTCTCTTTTACTGTATGCCTATCCTATCTGTCTGTCTGTCTGTCGGTCTGCATACCTGCGCCTGCGCGACGTCGGCGAAGGCGCGGCGGCAGGCGGCGCAGACGGGCACGAGCGCGGGGCACAGCGCCTCCTCGTGCGCGCGCAGGTGCATGCGCAGGCGCGAGCGGCGCGTCAGCTGCTTCAGGCATATGTGGCATTGGAACGGCTTGATCTGTGAAAATTCTTTTTTTAAACGCTTTTATTTAAGGACGATCAAGAAGACCAGGAAACTCCATACAATTCCGAGATTATTTATTATTATTAATTATTAATTACTAGCTGACCCGGCGAACTTCGTACCGCCTAACAGTTTGTATGAGAAAAACGTATTGTCGTTTTTAGTATTTCCATATTTTCTCACCGTTCAAACCTTCCCTGAACTTCCACAAATATTTCAAGATCAAAATTAGCCAAATCGGTCCAACCACTCTCGAGTTTCCGCGAGACAGACGAACATCAATTCATTTACACATAGGTCGCACTGAAAGTTTCCGGAACTGGCCACATACAAAAAACAGTATTTTAAAAGTAATTCATTCCGGAAAATCTTAGTGCGCCCCACGTACATACATACATACATACATATAGTCACGCCTGTTCCCCGGAGGGGTAGGCAGAGACCACGGACTACCACTTGCTACGATCCTGGCATACAACCTTTGCTTCCCTTACTCTCATAACATTCTTCATACATGCTCTCCGGTTTTGGGTACTCCTGACCTGTCCTTTTTCCAAAATTTCACCGATTTGATCGGAGTACGTTCGCCGAGGTCTTCCCTTTCTCACTTTTCCACGTATATGTATACAAATTAGTATTACCTGTAAATGTGTGACTCCATGTTCGTCCAACGTCTGTTTGTCCAGAAACCTCTTCCCGCAGGTCCCACAGACGTAGCGCCGCGTGTCTGTGTGAGTGCGGCTGTGCTTCGTCAGCGTCGCCCTAAGAAGACCACACGGAAGACTATAGCACAGCCTTTAAACCAATACAGTTATCCAACGAAGCCGTCTAGACAGTGCGGGCGGGCGGGGAGAGGGGCGGGCGGGGATAGGGGCGGGCGGGGAGAGGGGCGGGCGGGGATAGGGGCGGGCGGGGAGACGGGCGGGCGGGGAGAGGAACGGGCGGGGAGAGGGGCGGGCAGGGCGGACCCCAGTGGCGCACCCCGCCGCCGCCGCTGCCCGTTTTTGTTAGTCCTGGGCGGCTGCTGCTGTGGCAAGGTTGCGGTGTCGGCATTTACGCAAACATCAAAGGCGTCGGACCACTGTTATAACATTGTGACTATAGTCTGTCTGCGACTACCTTTAATCTTTGTGTAAGCTTTAATGATTTTATTTTGACATCAGACATCAAATCATTAAGTGTCCTTCACTGATCTAAGCACGATAATGGTCTTTAGTTTTAGTCTATCTTTACACTACACATGTTCTGCCGCTTCATGTCAAACTTTAATCTGTTCCTGAAATGTAACACTAAAAAGTATAGCATGGCTTAGAGTGAAGAAGATGAAGGAAGGTCTTCTGTTCCATTGCTTGACAAGTAGCTAATAAGGCAGCTGCTTAATGGTCTAGTAGAATATGTATGCTTGTGACGTTTACAGTGCACGTGGCGTGGAGCTACGTCTGCTGAGCGCGGCTGCGGGCCTCACCGGAGCAGGAAGGTCTTGCCGCAGCCCTGCACGGGGCACTGCCGGCGCCGCTGCTGCTGCCGTCTGCAGCGCAGGCGGCCGCCCCGTCTGCTGAGCGCGGCTGCGGGCCTCACCGGAGCAGGAAGGTCTTGCCGCAGCCCTGCACGGGGCACTGCCGGCGCCGCTGCTGCTGCCGTCTGCAGCGCAGGCGGCCGCCCCGTCTGCTGAGCGCGGCTGCGGGCCTCACCGGAGCAGGAAGGTCTTGCCGCAGCCCTGCACGGGGCACTGCCAGCGCCGCTGCTTGTGGTGTCTGAAGTGCAGATGGTCGAACAGTTCCGTCTCCGTGGCGAACTCCTCGCCGGCGCACTCGGTGCATGCGAACTGGCCTGACGGTGTACGCATTGATGTGGTTTCGTGGAATTGCCTGAATTTAATAAAAAAAGTAAGTTTCGAGCGTTTTAGTCGCGTTCCTTTGTCTGCCTGCTGCATGCTAGACATAGAAAAACTTTTCCCATGGGCCAGGGAAAAATCAATCTTATGACAATGTGATAATAGTAGTTTATGCAACTGCTACATAATGAGTGTTTTAAGGCCTAATTATGTGGAGTTGCATACATTACTTTATCTACACACATATTATAAGTACTCTAAGATGGGTTCAGAAGCCGAAGGCATATCATACCCGTACCTGTCACGAGTTTAACTGTTATTTTTAATCATAGACAAACATAGGTACCGAGTTGACGTTTCGTAAACTGTTTTTTTTTATTGTAAATTATCACATTATTATTTATACATGTCGGACTGAACTCGACTTATATACGTGAGTGATCCGTTTTATTTCACTATGATTGTAAATTACGTTGGTTTTCAAATTTGAAACATCGAATTCAATATCGATTATTATTACTTTACTGCTGGTGGCGGTTGGCGGCGATCAGTCGTCGTCGTGCTGCAATGCTGGTCATTTTCTACGATTTCTGAACGCATTATAGAGGACTTATGATATGTGTGTAGATAAACATTTTGACAGGGGAAAGCTTTTCTCACTTTAACTTTACCTAGTTTCACCATAAAGATGTCACGGTACCATTCATTTCAGCGCCATCTAAGAACTCGAAGAAAATACGTAAAATAGATGGTGCTGTTGCGTTCTAGAGTTCTAAGTGACATACAAAATGAATGGCACAGAGACCTTTCCATAGTGAAACTAACAGGCTCATTATTTTAAAGGAACGTGACATTGTAGCGCGATCGCGACAGTTAAGATTTTTTGTATGTATAATTTATTAATCTAGTTTAAATAGTAAGTATTAATTAATGTTGTAAAATTCAGTTACACTATTGTTTTAGGCTTAGATCCTGTAAAAATAGTTGTAAGTGTGGAAATTAAATAAATAAATAAATTGTTAGTATAGACTATAGACTATAGGCATTGGCGGTCCTTTAGATTTTATGGTCCTTCCAGCAACTTACATGTGGAACTTGAGTCGAACTTTGGACGTAAAGGACTCATTGCAATTATGGCAGGTAACTATTTGTGGGTCTGAGGTCAATTCTGAAGGCTTTTTCTTGCTTTTTCTCTGAAAAACGAGTACATAATAATAATAATAATAATAGTAATGCATGAATTCCAAATCTGTTAAATATTATGACGTGCTAAATGTAATGTATGTTACATGGTCAATAAATAATTCTAATTCTATGTTCCTGTCGGGTTTGAAACTTTGGGTCCATGGGGTCCCAGCGCTTACAAGCTTATTTCTGAGTTATAAAAGCGCTTAGTTGATGCAACTTGTGACCAAAGGGCTGGCAGTTTTCTCTCTCAAAGAATCAGCATCGCTATTCAGCGAAGCAACGCTGCCAGCCTTTTGGGCACTATGCCACGGGGGCCTTATTTAGATTTAATTTAGTTTTAAGTTGTAGTTTATTTAGTTTAAGCTTAGATTTAATGTCATTGTAAATTGCTTTTATTATGTAAATAAAGTTAATTCTATAATAGTCAAGATAAACACGAACTAATAATGCACTCCAGTTGATTTGAAGATTTGAAGAATGGAATACCATTTTTTTTATAATACAAGGAAGGCAAACGAGCAAGTGGGACACCTGATGGTAAGTGATCACCACTGCCCATAGACACCCGCAACCTTAGAGGGTTTGCGGATGTGTTGCCATCCTAGACAGCTAAGATGAAATGCCTCTTGTGCCCGTAATTACACCGGCTTTCTTACTCTCCACACCGGAACACAACGGTGCAAGCACTGCTGCTTAGCGGCAGGATTAGCGAGTAAGATGGTGGTAGCGATCCGGACGGACCTCGCACAAGGTCCTACCACCCGCAAAACACACATTTTAATAAATAAATATCAGGGACAATTGACACCAATTGACCTAGTCCCAAACTAGGCAAAGCCTGTACTATGGGTACTAGACAACGGATAAACATACGTAAATAGCTAAATACATACTAATATACATTATTAAACATCCAAGACCCGAGAGCAAACATTCATATTCATCATACAAACATCTGCCCCGACCGGGTCTCGAATCCGGGACCTCAAGCTTCATAGTCAGTGTCTCTAACCACTAGGCTATCCGGCCGTCAATTTACAATTTTGCTTATAAATTATAGAACTGCGTGTACTTACCTCAACGAGTAAACCACTATTGGAATCATCTGTAGCTTGTCTGGGTCTGCCCTGGGCTCTCTGAAATAAAGGAAATTCGTTACGACAAACGAAAACAAGTCCTGACTGACTAATCAACGCCCAGCCCAAACCGCTGGACCTACAAAGCTGGAATTTGGCATAGTTTCCTTTTATAATGTACGCCCGGGATAGGGCGGGACTTTTCGAAATTCCCACGGGATAGAAGTATCCGACAGCGCCGTACCGACTTCATACTTGTGCCAGCCATAAAACTGGTGGTTTTAAAGATTTTTTTCCAAAGCGGTTTTACTTTGTTGTTAACTTTTTTTTTAAAAAGAAATTATTAATTATGAATGTAATTCGACATCTTTAATAAATATTGTAAAATTTCTAGCTCTAGCTTAGAAATAATAAGGTATTGACATACGATATAATTTTTTAATTTTTAATTTTTAGTTTTAACAAATTGCTATGCTCAACAGAGCTCATGGTTTGAACTGTACTTACTTACCTTAAAGACCTTATTGTACAACATGAAACGCAATAAATCATTTGAATTGAATTGAATAAATCTAGTCTTACCTTTAAAAAGTCTTCCTGCGTAGGCACGCAAATGACAGTCTCGTCCTTGTTGAGGCATTTCCGTTTCCGCCCGCGTTTCCGGCACTTGTGCGTACACGCATCTATCATTATTTGACTGGAAAAATTAAGTAAAGTCAGCCCCGGCTTTTGAGCCTTTCTGTAAATTATTTAAACGATAAAAACAATATATATAAATACATTAAGTATCTATAACATCCTAACTTGTCTTTCTATGTTTCATTATTTTTTTTCCTATTTAATACTTATGATATCTGCATCACAGTAAGTCAAGTTGCAATTAATATTCTGTTACTACATCATAAGCATAATTTACTTTGAATTGTGACATACACCAATGTATAGAGAATTTAATAGGCTAGGATTTCTATGTTTAACATTATTAAAATACCTTTTTATAATCATCATCATAATCACCATCATCATCATCGGCTTATTTACGTCCCACTGCTGGGCAATAAGCCTTTATTTTGAATATAAAAAAAAAGTAATTTACGCATTCGGTGCGAGTTCAGAACAATTTTTTTTTCGAAAAGACGCGTTAATTGTGATAACACTGTGTAAAATTAAGTTAGACCGATATTTAATAGATGTCGTCACTAAAACGAAGTTGTTTAGTAGAAGTGAGGTGGGGTCAGGAACGCGCGAAGCGTTCAAGGTCATCCTCTCAGGGAAGCGTCTTAAGTACATATACCCAAAACCGGAGAGCATGTATGAAGAATGTTATGAGATTAAGGGAAGCAAAGGTTGTATGTCAGGATCGTAGCAAGTGGAAGTCCGTGGTCCCTGCCTACCCCTCCGGGAAACAGGCGTGACTTTATATATGTATGTTTATTAAGTGTAAAATTACATTATTTCGACATTATGATATTATTTGATGTTTACTGAATATACAACAACACATGTGATAACTTATTTCTAATCATTTAAGCGTAACACTTATATTGTAGTTTATTATTATTTACCTAATAAATAAGTACTTACAGCATTTTTCAATACCTCTAACCTTCTGGCACTACAGTTACGTTTATTACCAATTAATGTACAAACTTTAATACCTACTGTACACAGGGCGAACAGAAATGGATGGAGAACACCATGAACATATCAAAAACCAACCATATAAATGGTCCTAAAAATACGGTTTATAATTACTCGACCGCAATGAGAATGGGATTCGAAGTACGGTTAGCTCATCAGTACTTATAATTATCCATGACTTTTTCATTAATATTATTTAAACATTCATATTTCAAGTATCAAATAAACCAACAAATAATAATGATTAATTTCAGGCTAGTCGCGAGTCAAAAAAATCTCTATAATCGCTAGTGTCTCGTGAGTTCTATCTGTCATTCTCCACCAATGAGAGACAAGCTACTGGCCTGTGATTGGTGGAAATTGAGAGATAGACCTCACGCCACATTACCCTCATTAAAATAAAATCAAAATCAAAACTAACGTTCATCAGAATCAAAATCCAAAATTAAAACTCGAATTTTATAATTAGAATTACCAATTAAATTGAAATTAGAAAATTAGACTCAAAATAGAACATAAAATAGTATGGGTAAGCGATTTAAAAAAATATGATTCACCATAAACAATCACCACATAATTTCAATCCTAAATGTTTTCTCTTGTTTTATATAAAAAAAATCATATAAGAAATCTTTCACTACTGTTGGTTTTCAATGGTGTTTCTAAAGGCAATAATAGCAATATGTATTTTATTTCAACTAATATAATTTAACTAACGACCGCGACCGACCGTGACTTCGCCCGCGTGTAATATATTAAGTGTTGAAGGTTCGATATATGTATAAAATCGTAGGAAATCTGTACAGGTTGTCCCATAAGTGGTACGTCACAGAGTAACCGGGGGTAGACCTATGGGGGGGGGGGGGGGGGGGGTGTATCTTTATAGTTCGCTGGCCACACCAAATACGCAACCAAGCAACCTAACATGACCTTAGTAAATGTTGCTAGGTTTTTGAGATGGCTCACTAACGTTTCACAACTGATTAGTTTCGCAAAATGATCATTTTACACAACCTTCACAGCGTTCTTTTTTGAAACTATACATATACATACATACAGTCACGCCTGTTTCCCGGAGGAGTAGGCAGAGACCACGGACTACCACTTGCTACGATCCTGACATTTTATTTTTAAATATTTTTTTTATACACTATAGGCTTGCGTTTAACCACAATCACGCCTGATGGTAAGCGAAGATGTGGTCTACGATGGAGCACGCTTGCCTAGCAAATGCCCATTCACCCTAGACTTGAAAACGGCCAGATTATAGTGTTCAGGGAACACAGACGCAGGCAGGGAATTCCACTCCTTAGCCGTACGGATGATGAAGGAAGTGAGCGAAAACGCTTTGCTTCCCTTATGCCCGTTTTCACCAACTACACTTATGTCATCACCTAGTCAGGGGACCCTTATACTAAGTGGCCCCTTACATGTATCTCTGTTACCTAATTTCATTTTCACCACCTTAACACCTTAATAGGGGTCACTCAACGGTCCGATCTTAGGTGTCACCTAAAAGAGCTAAGGGATCCCTTAAAATTTAGGAGTCTTTGGTGAAAACGGGCATCATAAAGTATAACGCATGTAACTAGTAATTAATCTCATAACCATAACATTCTTCATACATACTCACCGGTTTTGGATACTCCTGACCTGTTCTTTTTCTGTAAATATTTCAGTATTTCTTTTAAACTAACCTAACCTATAGGGTTCTACACGATGGTCCTGACCTGAAATAAATAGGTACTGAAATATAAATTTACAGTTTAAAAAAAAAGCAGATTCTAAATCGATAATTTTGCGAAACGAATCAGTTGTGAAATATTGGTCGGTAAAATTTTCGGAAACCCTGTGACGTACCACATTTGGGACAACCTGTAAAGCAATTTTTTGTAAACCCGTTCAATCCATCCAAGCTTACCACGCCAATAAAAATGGCTTCAGGCCTCAACCCATCAATTTTTCAATGACAGTTGCCTGTAACAATTTTGCAATTAACTGAAGGACACGCACGATAAAAATATCTTCCAACCAATTATATGAATAGTAATGTATATAATGCGACTAGCTCACGCCCCGCGGCTTTGCCCCCGTGAAATATTCTAAAATGGGCTAGTTCCTTATCCTGTGGGAATTTCGAAAAATCGGAATTTGCCAAATTTCAAGTCTCTATGTCCAGTGGTTTAGGCTGTGCCTTGTCTGTCAGTCAGTCAGTCAGTCACGGTACTGTTTTATAGGTATAGATGGCTGACAGTCGCATTCAAACTCACGATTTTATTTTGCTTATTATACACAATGATATTATAAGTAAACATACGTCATATGCTTACATAACAATCGAAAAACATGTTCCGAACATGTTGACATTTGCGCGCAAGTTTGGACCTTATTCGAGAGCGACTGAGGCCAAAGAGGCTACAACTGTAGCCTTTTCTGCGCTTCATTGTCGGCGTGCTGATGATGATGATATGTGTAATATCATTGATTATACAAATCACACCCAATGTCATACTTTCTCAAATGTTTCGCGATTCCCAAGGTCAAAGAATCGTATTACATAAAAACGCTATCCCGCTCTGTCTCGTTGTTTTTATCCCTTTCTCGTTTTTCACAATTATTAATAATTAGCTGTTGCCCGCGACTTCGTCCGCGTAGATTTCGGTTGTCGCTGTCCCGCGGGAACTATACAATTTTCCCGAATAAAAAGTAGCCTACGTTATTCCACAATATTCAAACTATCTTCTTATCAAATTTCATCTAGATTGGTGCAGCGGTTTTCCCGTGAAGAGGTAACAAACAAACAGACAGACAAAGAGACAGAGAGACAAAGTTACTTTCGCATTTATTATATTAGGATTAGGATAATAATAAACTAGGTAAACTCAAAAAATTACGTGTAAAAGATCATTGAACTGACTACTTGCTGAACTAATTTGAATAAAAAAAAAGAAAACATCTAAATACATAAAGATGCTTTAATTATTTTTTCCTTAGTTTAAGAACTTAATCGTACTGACATAAGCATTTTCACTGCACTGCACGTTCTACCATAAGTAATGTAATTTCATATACTTATTCAAATACAGTTAAAGTGAGAAAAGCTTTCTCCTGTCAAAATGTGTATGACATTGTCATAAGATTGATCTTTGCCTGGCCCGCGGGAAAGATTTTTCTACTACCTATGCTGTTAAACTCATTACCCTCCTTTGCATTTCACAGCCGGGTAAAAACAACACATAGGCATAGTAGAAAAACCTTTCCCACGGGGCAGGCAAAAATCAATCTTATGACAATGTCATAAACAGGGACCGAAAATTTGATGCCTTTTGAAACATTTTGACAGATGTTTATTTTTACACTTTAACTATACTTAATGAATGTGCTCAATCCCATTCTAATTGCGGTTTAAAATACTTCATACAGATTATAATATTATCTTCACTCTCTACCTGCAGCTGTCACATTTCTGTGGCGTCTTAAATAAGGGCTCTTCTTTTCTCTCGCTGCCCTAGAATCGTAATAGTACATTGTGTATTCTGCCCTCATGAGGCGGAGGCGGTATCTCAGAGAAATAAAAGTTTCGAGTCTGCCGTTGCATCATATAGCTTAGTCAGATGATTCAAATTAACTTAGCAAATTAGTCATATCTTACTTAAAACATGTTCAAAAACATATAATAACATTTTCCATTCCTCAATTTTTATTCGACTTACTTTCTTTTCAGATTTACTCAAAATGTCAAAAAAAAAATAGATACCGCCTATAGCCTTGTGAAGGTGGTAAAATAAGGTATTACAAACGAGGTTTTCTGAGCCGAAGTTCGTAATTACCGTATCTACCGCACAGTATTTTTCACCACACTTGCGAGGGGACATGGGGCGCAGTGCTAACAGGGCCATTACAGCCCTTGGGCGTAATGACAAGAGAAAAAGTCCCAGGGTTTTATTTTGAGCATAACAAACAGCCAAGTTATTTTGTATGTTATGGCCCTTGTTACATGCAAGTGTGATGAAAACGCCATTTTCAGTATCACAGAATAACAATAATTATAATTCTGAACATTCGCCAAGCATAATACTCGTATTTATTTCCTCATCCACCTTAAACATATTGGTACCTTAGAAAATCTTATTTTAGGCGAGTGACCCAGGGGACATCTCCATGGCAACGAGTAGCAAAGAGAAGTTGATTGACCCATAGACATCGTCAATCCTCTTAGTGTTATCGTCCTTGGTGAAACCAATTTCAGGAATGAGGCGTTTACGCGTGAATATTTTTTGTACTTTTATCATGACTCAATACTGTGATGCTCAACCATAGTGAAATAAGCGGATCACTCACGTATGTCAATTGAGTTTTTATACCACGACGAAGGCAAACGAGCAAGTGGGTCACCTGATGGTAAGTGATCACCACTGCCCATAGACACCCGCAACCCCGGAGGGTTTGCGGATGCGATGCCAACCTAGAGAGCTAAGATGAAATGCCTCTTGTGCCCGTAATTACAATTAGTACAGTCAGCAGCAGAAGTAGCTAAGCAACCGAAGCGGTCACAATGATCTAAGCACGGCTCTATTGTTATAGACATAAGAGCTTGTACAGATCATTGTGACCGCTTCGGTTGCTTAGCTACTTCTGTTGCTGTCTGTACAGCTCGACATGATTCGGATGAATAAAAAGTATCATCTACGAGGGCTGTTTGATAAGTACCCGTTTTCTAAATATATTAATATCACAGCCCGCAAATAAGTATACCACAATTTATTGAATCAGGCGTTACTTTGCGGAGGTCCATATTTATGAACTAAAAAACAATTACTTTGCTCACCCGCGACCACTAATGACAAATAGTTATATCTGTGCGGCAAATGTATGTTTCCATGCAACACCTCCACCTCCACTGCTACACGAATCAACACATGCCACACAGACCCAACTATCACCACCACCACTATACTAAACGCTGACGCGTTTCGGCACTCTCCACGAGGCCATTTACGAAGCACAACAACAACCGCTCAACATGCCACCACTTCCACTACTGACATATGTAAACCATGTACTCAACTTAGTTAATGACAAAACCAACGTACCCACTAATATTTTATAAATTCCAAACTACCCTTTTATGTAAGTCCTAAACTACCCTTTTTTAAGAAATGAATTCCAAACTACCCTTTTTATTTTTATTTTTAATCTACGCCAGGTACCCCGTTATTTTTAACCGAGTACGGTAAAAAGAGAAGTCATGTTCTCATTATTACTATGACACATTATTAAAATTAGAACCAAGTCGTAACAAAGGCGAAGAAACCAAATTAACTTGTTCATTAATAATAGACCCCATGTTGTTGTACCTAATTATTTCCAATTGTTCTAAAACCGATAGCCGCAAACCCTTATCACAATAATGTAAAATTTCGTACGTATCTGAGTCTAACAACGAATGATTCGTTTCTAATAAATGCTTGGCAAAGTTTGATTTCTCTGGATGATCATGCCTATATGACGAGACATGCTCTTTAAATCTAGTATCAAAGCTTCGACCGGTTTGTCCAATGTATACTTGACTACAGTCGCCACAAGTGAGTTTATATACGCCCGACCTGTTCCCTTTATCCACCTTTTCTTTGTTATTACAAAGTCTAGAACGTAAAGAATTAGTAGTCTTAAAGGCAACATTGATGTTATTTGATTTTAAAACCACCAGGCAGGCACCAATTTTATATGGTTTACCTAAAATTCACAAGGATGGTGTTCCTGTTCGCCCTGTTGTTTCATACGTGAGTGCTCCAGCGTTGAAGCATCGCAGTTGAGGTGACTACAGACGATATGGTTAAGAAAATTGAAAATATCGTTTTAGCCGACCGCCGAATTAAACTTCGAGAAATCGTTGATGTTGTAAACGTTTCAATCGAGAGGGTACAACACATATTAGAAGAAAAATTGGGTATGAAGAAAGTATCGGCGAGGTGGGTGCCGCGTTTACTCACGGAGGAGCAAAAACGGAACCGACTGACTACTTCGGAGCAGTGTTTGGCCGTGTTCAGACGTAAGCCGAAGGAGTTTCTGCGTCGTTTCGTGACCGTGGACGAAACGTGGGTCCACCACTACACCCCGGAAATGAAAGAGCAGTCGGAGCAGTGGATTTTACCGGGTGAACCTGCTCTAAAGAAAGCAAAAACCGTCCCATCGGCTGGAAAGGTCATGGCGACCGTTTTTTGGGATTCGCAGGGTATTATACATATTGACTATTTAGAAAAGGGAAAAACAATAACAGGGCAGTACTATGCCAATTTATTGGATGAATTTGACGCCGTGTTGAAGGACAAACGACCCCATTTAAAAAAGAAAAAAGTACTGTTTCATCACGACAACGCCCCGGCTCATTCGTCCAGAGTTGTGACGGCTAAATTAGCACAGTTACGCTACGAACTATTGTCTCACCCCCCGTATTCTCCAGATTTGGACCCATGCGATTTCTTTTTGTTTCCCAACCTAAAAAAATGGCTCGGTGGCAAGCGATTTGGATCAAATGACGAAGTCATTGCCGCCACAGAGGCCTATTTTAATGACTTTCCAAAATCATACTTTTTGGATGGTTTATTGAAGCTTGAGTATAGGTGGAACAAATGTATAGAGTTAAAAGGTGACTACGTAGAAAAATAAATGCATATATACAAAAAAAAATGTTTTTTTTTCCATAAACGGGTACTTATCAAACAGCCCTCGTAGTTCTAATGTTTTAACATGAACCTACCGTGAGACTCAATCATAGTGAAATAAACGGATCACTCACGTATGTCAGTCGAGTTTAGCTCGACATGTTTCTGACTAATCCGTAGTCCTTCCTCTGGTAGTTCTAATGTTCGTTTCACTACCGCCGAAGCGTGCTCCCAGATGAAGGACTACGTATAAGTCTGGAACATGTATGCGTTGACGGTAAACGCGTTAAATAAATACCTGTAGCAAGCTTTGCAGCTGATCAGCAGACTCATCATCAGCTGTGTGAACAATCCAGATGGCTTCCTCATCGCTCGTGTCCAACGCCTCTTGTTTCACCTCCGTTTTGATCACCATGGTGCCCTGATGATGATAAATAAATAAATATCGTGGAAAAACAGGGTAGTTGACTGTGATGTCAAAATAAAATCATTTTACATTTTCACTCATCAAGCTTCCGAAAATACTCATAACAAACCGATGCCTCACTTATTACCGTAATTAAAATTATTTTTAATTTAACAAAAACTAATGAGTGGAGGCAGTTTGATCACTGAAAAAAACCGGCCAAGTGCGAGTCGAACTCGCGCACGAGGGTTCCGTAGAAAGATTTTAACGCTTTTCCCCAGTGTTTTAAGAAGTCCAGTGCTAGCAGAGCCCTGCTCCTAAGCAAAATGTACGCAGTGTGGGGTCAACTTATATTGGACTGCGAAATCTACAGACAGACATAGAAATTTAAGATTTTGAGACTTTTCTGAGTGGTTGTGCTATAAGAGCTACCTTCATACCAAATTTCAAGTTTCTAGGACAACTGGAAGTACCCTTTAGGTTTTCGGATTTCGGCAATTTGTATGGAAACAGCCTTTTAAATGACTGTATCTTTTGTTTGCATTGACCTGTATTTATTTTTGTATTTTCTGTACAATAAAGCGTTTACTTACTTAGTATTTTATATTAATTTCAGCATACTACCTCCACGCGTTCCAGAGAAAAAGGGTCTTGACAGACAGACAGACAAACGGACAACAAAGTGATCCTATAAGGGTTCCGTTTTTTCCTTTTGAGGTACGGAACCCTAATGACGACGTCATAGCTGACGGCTAGCGATCCTACCGGACTGTTGACTCGCGATAGCTTTCTTTAAGACAAATATCTTTTAAAGAACACCACAAAACAGTAAAGTCAATAGATGCCTTCAAAGCTATCTCTACCAGGCAACCTTTGCAGGCCCAATGTGACGAAATTAAGACTTACATTGCCCGTTTCCGAAACTTGAGAAGCCTTGCCATCCTCGGCTTTAGGAGAGGCGTCTGTAAGAATAATCACAACTTGGAATAAATCGAAAAAATCGCAGACAATTCCAATTCAAATTCCAATAATAATTCCAACCAACTAAATAAATTGTAACATGACTAAACTACACTTGGCGGGTGGTAGGACCTTGTGCAAGGTCCGTCCGGATCGCTACCACCATCTTACTCGCTAATCCTGCCGCAAAGCAGCAGTGTTTGCACTGTTGCGCTCCGGTGTGGAGAGTAAGACAGCCGGTGTAATTACGGGCATAAGAGGCATTTCATCTTAGTCCTCCAGGTTGGCAACGCATCTGCAAACCCTCCGGAGTTGCGGGTGTCTATGGGCAGTGGTGATCACTTACCATCAGGTGACCCACTTGCTCGCTTGCCTTCCTCGTTGTATATAAAAAAAAAAGTATAATATAGACTTTTTTGTCGTTTTTTTTTTTTAATTAAAAAAAGAAATCTAGAATGACCTCGCGAGATCTACAGCTGACAGAGCCACTAGGATACCTTTTGGTTCCATCTCATTCTTCTTATTGCTTCTGGTCCGTTTAGCCACGGGCGACGCGGCAGGAGACGTCGTGTCTGTATCTAAAACAAGTTTCCGAAAATCAAATTTTTAACGACCGAATAGGCTAGTGGTTAGAGACCCTGACTATGAAGCTTGCGGTCCCGGGTTCGAATCCCGGTCGGGGCAGATGTTTGTATGATGAATACGAATATTTGTTCTCGGGTCTTGGATGTTTAATATGTATATAAGTATGTATTTATCTATATAAGTATGTTTATCCGTTGTCTAGTACCCATAGTAGAGGCTTTGCCTAGTTTGGGACTAGGTCAATTGGTGTCAATTTGTCCCATGATATTTATTATTATTATTAATAATAAAAGCTTTGAGTAAGTGGGTCACTCGATGGTGAGTGATCACCACTGCTCATAGACACCATCATCATCATGTCAGCCTCAAGACGTCCACTGCTGTCCGGCGGCCTCCCCGGGGCTCTCCCCTCAGACTGGTCTTGTGCTTTCCGCATCCACCGCGGTCCCGCGATCTTTACTAGGTGTTTAGTTCACGTCATATTAATTCGTGCAAATCTTAAATTCTTACCTTTCTTTTCAATCTCGAAGTGATCTTTTATTTTTGTCGAGTCGTGAGCTGCCTTCAAGTGACCTTTCAGCCATTTGTAATCTGCATATCCTTGAAGAAAATAAATATACGTAAAATGTATGTGTGCATGTATGCAGGTTCCGGGCTCGATCCCCGGTCGGGGCAGATGTATGATGAATACGAATGTTTGTTTGCCCCCGTGAAATATTACAAAATGGGCTAGTTCCCTATCCCGTGGGAATTTCGAGAAATCCCTTCTCAGTGCACCTCTAGGATACCCAAGGTATGTTTGCCAAATTTCAAGTCTCTAGGACCAGTGGTTTAGGCTGTGCGTTGTCTGTCAGTCGCTCGTAACGGTCTTCTTTTATAGGTATACATAAATGTTTGATTAAATTACCATAATTGCACAAAGGGCATGGGAAGACCTCGCCATCTTCCAAGAGATGTTTATGGACATCACCATGCTCCATGAGCTCTGGCAAGTCGGCAAACACACGCTCGCAAAACCTAAAATAAAAACACGCCATATAAATAATGATGATGATGACAACCCAAAGAAATCACCCAACTGGACTTTTGACTAGGTGAATTAGTTGAGATTTTTTTACTGATTGTTAGGGTTCCGTACCTCAAAAGAAAAAAACGGAACCCTTACAGGATCATTTTGTTGTCCGTCTGTCTGTCTGTTCGTCTGTTATGACCCTTTTTCTCTGGAACGCGTGGAGGTAGTATGCTGAAATTAATATCAAATACTCAAGCCTGCGGTCCCTTGAAACTGTGAAAAAATCAACCTTCTAAGTCAACGCAATCAAAAGATACAGTCATTAAAAAGGATATTTCCATACAAATTGCCGAAATCCAAAAACCTAAAGGGTACTTCCAGTTGTCCTAAAAACTTGAAATTTGGTATGAAGGTAGCTCTTATACCACAACCACTCAGAAAAGTCTCAAAATCTTAAATTTCTATGTCTGTCTGTAGATTTCGAAGACCAATATAAGTTGACCCCACACTGCGTACATTTTGCTTAGGAGCAGGGCTCTGCTAACACTGGAATTCTTAAAACACTGGGGAAAAGCGCTAAAATCTTTCTACAAAACCCTCGTGCGCGAGTCCGACTCGCACTTGGCCGGTTTTTAAATGGAATAAACAAATGACCCCTTCCACCACATTTTCCATCATCTTGTAAACAGCCGAACAGACTTTGTAAATGCAGCCAAGTAGATGCCGAATAGACATAGGTATCTATCTGGGTCGTGTTTTATAAAGCTACAATTTACAAGCGGAAGTCTCTTTCTATTACCTTTTGTTAGAAAGAGACTTCCACTTGTAAATTGTAACTTGTAGCTTTATAAAGCACGGCCCTGCAGGTAAGTTTATAGTCGTCCCACGATAACTCTGCAACGAACTGACAACAGTAGAAATCTAAGGTTTGTTTATGGCAACACTGATTTATAGTCAAACAACACGTTTTGAACTTTTGATTAGATTAAACATTAAACAGGTCATCGTTCTTTCACCATCCACCATTAAAATACCTCTCATATTTCGTTTTCTAGATTTTTCACCGTACAACGGCAAAACCTACTAAACACTGACAAAATTGTCCTCCAATGGACAGAGCCATATTTAAAAAAAAAAAGCAACTTTTGATTGCTACTATCATTATTATTTTTAATTAAAGAGATGCCTGAGTGACATGACAAAAGTATTACCACAGCGTGATTTTTCTGGGTTGCCAATTAATATCTTATGCATAGTTATCGTGGGACGATTATAGCTTACAACATCCCCCGGTTTTGTTTCAGGGTTTAAAAATAGCAACTAACCTGCACTTTAATTCGCCACTGGCATTACTGTCACGCTGGTACATCCCCAAGAACTCCTTAACTTCCTCATCCGCCTCATCCAAATTATCTATGACGTCGTCTATTCCCACTCCCGGCTCTATGATCTCGACGTCACTAGAATCCTCCTCCTCGTCTTTAAGAGCACCGTCCTTGTCTTTCGTTATTATTTCGCCATCAGAACCAATTTCAACTTTGACAAAATCCAATTGTTTAGAGCTCGTTTTCAGCATCCTAGATTCTATTTTGTCTATGATGGCCGTCGCTTCACCAATATTGATAAAGCTTCTTTTGATACTTTTGAAATCAATCGAACTGGTCTTCTGGAATATGTACTGCTGATTATTCCTGATCACTAGATATTCGTCAGGGTCTAGATTCTTGTTGGGACTTTTCATTCTTGAAGGCTTAAAGTTTTCATTCAGACAATGGTCACAGATTATCTTTAGTTGCGTGGACAACTTTTTCGGTGGCGAGGATCTGTGCAGCCTTTGGTCTTCGTTATCAAAGAGGTATAACTTCTCCATGTTGTTGTCAACGAATTTTTCGCAAATAAAACAGTTCTGGCTCTCGTTCTGACCTATCAGAGTCCCATCGACATCAACGTACGGCATGGGTTTAGCGTTCCAAGTCTTATGTCCTGGACGGGAGGGGTCAGTTTTGCGTACATGTCTCCGCTTGTCATTGAACTGGTAGCTCTCGTAGGGTAAAGCAAGTGGCGGATCCTTGAACATGTTCAAAACTTCGTCCCTGGTTAACGTGTAATTATCGGTTTTGTTGTAAGTGTTATCGTCGTATTTCTTATAGTTATCCTTGATCAAGCTTCTGGGCGACTTGTTTCTAGCTGTCACAGTATTGAGAGGTGTAAACGTTTTGTCGCTGTTGCTTTCTAAGTATTTAGTGAACTGCGCTTCGAAGCCTGAAGTGTTATTGCAGACGAGTTTAAAGGGCAGACTGTTGGCGAATCCCTTCTTCGGACTGGAGTTGCTGGACCATTTGGATACTGGGCTTTCAACTATGTTTATCATTTTAGTGTTAACATCCTTCGGTTCTTCTATTTCATCAATACCATCATCAATGTATTTGATGAATGGTATTTTCTCAGCGGTAAAGTCTATTGGTTGGTCCTCGTTATCAAAATGTATTTGAGAAGCTTTGATTTGGGTTCCGTCGTCCAGTACGTAGACTAAATCGTCGTTGTTTGGCTCCAACATTTGGTCAAAGCTTTGACCAAGCTGTGGGTACTCCAACATGTTATTTTCGGGATTCATGAGGAACTGGTAAATGTTATCGGTGAGGGCTACTGGTTGGTTTCTGGTTACTGAATTGAGGTCTACCTCATAGCCAAGTAATGCACTGAAATATGAAATTCAAAATTTAATAATTTATTCAGCAAATAGGCAATTGAATGCTCTTTTACACGTCATTTTTTTGAGTCTACCAGCGCTTTCGGAAAGACTATGATTGCCAAGAAGGATGCGCCGCAAGAAACTTGGCACAGTCATTTTTTCTAAAAACAAGTTACATTAGCTCTTACAATACGTAACCACAGATAAATTACACAAAGAAACCTCAATCTATCATTAAAAAAATTAAGAAACAAAAAAAAATAATACCGTATTTTAGAAACAAGTGTAAAAAATAATTATTACAACAGCAAAACCAGAACACTTTACTTTACTGGCACGTTTTAATTGAGCAGGAGATGTATAGGGTAGGGGTATATGAGAAAAGTAAATAGAATATTTCTCAAATTTCATACTGAAACGTGAATATATAGGAAGACAAGAAGAATACATTTTTGAGCTGGGATTCGAACCCAGGACCTTCATCATACCGTGGCATCGTGCTACAAACTGCGCCATCCGAGCAATCATTTGTAGCAGCGAAAAACTCCTATATGTATATTCACGTTTCAGTTTATTACAAATTTGACATCTATGTAACATCTAAACTAAGATGTGAATTCTTGTACAGAGATGTTACATAGATGATGGATGGCGCAGTTGGTAGCGCGAGACGCGATATGGTGGGTTCGAATCCCAGTTCGAGAATTTATTTTTCTGGTCTTTCTGTATATTTACGTTTCAGTTTGAAATTTGAGAAATAATTTCGAACGGAATGACCGAAATAATAAAAACATAAAAAGTTGGTTTAAAAAATAGAATATTATTCACCGAGTGAGTGAAGAATCTGTTTTAAGTTGGAAAAAATTTCTTTTCAAATTATCAGGCGTCTATCCAGCTGTTCTTAACTATGTACAGGGGGGGCTAGCACGCGCGCCATTTTGTCGCTTGTCGCTCTGTGCGTCCTTCACTGATGACACACTATGAAAGGGACGCACTGCGCGACAAGCGACAAAATGGCGCGCCGTGCTACATGTGCTGGCCACACTGTCGATTAGTTTTTAGGTTTTTCTTTTAAGAAAAAGAACGAAAAATATTCAAAAAATTCTAGTGAAATTTTGCGATCAAGTAAAAAAAACAATTTTTACGATTCGTTTCTTGGAAACTAATAACAAAATGTTCAAAAATGAGTTCGGCGAGGTCTACAGCTCACAGAGTTCTTAATTTACTAACTGAGACAAACCCCTGTTGGTTAAGTGACATACTTGGCTTTAAGCAGGAACGATTGGAAGTTGTCACGGGGCTGGATGCTGTGGGACACCTCCTCGCCCGCCGCGTTCTCCATGCACAGGATCAGCTGAGGCTGTTCCGCCATTTTGTTGCTGGAAAACAGAACAATATCTTATTAAACACCAATGGTTCGCCCGGAACTACAAACTTGCCAACAATTTTTGCAATTAATGTGCTCACCTGCGACGACACGTGTGTAAGATATGCAAAAAATAGCGCGCTTCATATTGTCAAACAAATGTAGTTCGAATTGCTGTATAAAACTGACAATTGTAATGATGGTGAAACAGGGGCCTGAAATATCTTTGAGTACTTACTTACTTTCTTATGCCTTACTTCGATACCTTACACAGCAAAGTTGTGTAAGAAGTCATAAGCAAACTTTTGTATCGCGTAAAATCAAACATGAATAATTTAAAGTAAATATTTAAGATAGTTTACCATTTTTTTAACGATTTGTGCAAGAGATTAATAATGTAAAATGGTGAAACATATTGCAACAGATAAATAAC
The DNA here is from genome assembly GCA_963691665.1 of Clepsis dumicolana. Taxonomy (NCBI): domain Eukaryota; kingdom Metazoa; phylum Arthropoda; class Insecta; order Lepidoptera; family Tortricidae; genus Clepsis; species Clepsis dumicolana. The sequence continues at coordinate 5,917,597 of OY829531.1, read as the reverse complement.
TAAAACATAAAGATTCTTCATAGAAGTGCGTGAAATTCCGAGGTACTTTTTTGAAAACGCACAGTAGATTTTGAAACTGAAACTATTAATTTTGTCGTAAAGTTTATGAATTATAATTTCCAGCCAAGGCAAGCCACAAGCAACCAATAATAATAAAAATAACTGGCCAGTAAAATACGATGTAAATTTAAACTGCCAGTAACATCCCTTGATTATCACGCATTTTCGCAATTTGATGGACGTTAAAACCAGCGCTAATATAATATTTACACAGAAAAAGTGAAATAACTTACCGTACACTCTATTTACTAAAAAAAATCGTCAATTATCCTCGACAACTGGCACATTTTGGAGAAAAACAATTGAAAACTTTTGAATTTGAAAGAACGAATTCAAAACATCAACATTCTGTCATGCCATAAACAATTTGATTATTGAAACGTCAATGTATAAAATGAGGTTCCGTACACAAAATTAGTGCAATTGTTGTAAAAAACCGTAATATCTTTTTTAACGAGAGCGTAGCAAGTAGGCATTGACTATTGGAAAAAGGAGAGGTTTCTCAGTGATACTAAAGTCACCTAGTGCCATTTTGTCTGTCAGATAACCCTAATTTGTAATATGTAATTACGGGCACAAGAGGCATTTAATCTTAGCTTTCTAGGTTGGCAACGCATCTGCGAACCCTCCTTGTTTGCCTTGGGTGCCTATGGGCAGTGGTGATCACTTACCATCGGGTGACCCACTTGCTCATTTGCCTTCTCGTCGTATATAAAAAAAACTTACGATTTACGACGACGCAGTATTTAAGCTTAGGATTACGACCTGCTGAGGCATCAAAGTAAAACACATGACTTGTTGTATATTTCTCGAGGTATTTCAAAGAGCCAACGTATTACATTATTTTATTTGCACTTGACTGTCTTGTTTGAAAAAGTAAAACACGACAATGTTCGAAAATCTGAAACAAAATTAATCTTGACGTGTCAGTAGCAAAAGTTTTTCACTAGAAGAAAGTAATATCGAAATTCATAGGTAATTACTTGATCAGTTTTACACTATCTTCTGCGGATCCCTGACAAGTTATTTATATTGGAAACCGGCTGGCTGGTTAGTCTATGATTGTACTTTAAAAATAAACAAGTAAGAAAGAGATAGTAGATTAAAAAAATAATTGGTATGTGTAAATTAGCAGTTTTGCTACTCTATTTACTCATTTTTTTTAGTGTAGAAATTAGTGTAGAAGATATTATACCCATGACTTGCCAATTTATACAAGAATTTTATTACACAAACACCAAATCCCAAAATATATCTCAATGTGGGAAAGAGATGGCTTGACCATGTTGATTGACAACTGGCCTGTCATTTTTTCATTCATTTCTCAACATGGCCGTCATTGGTATCTAAATACGGATTTTAATATTTGTGCGCGAATGTAGTGAACCTTTTAATAATCTACTATTTCATTTTGATGACTTAATCGATAAAGTGTCGCGGCATGTTTCCTTTAACGCCGCCAGTTGTGAAACGACTTTTAGGGTGGAAAAAGGGCCCCGAAGGGTCGTCTGTCGCGGAAGACAAGTGGTCCGAGAAGGCTGTAAAGAGTTTAGTTAAGAAACTAAAGAAAAGTGGAGCCCTTGAGGAGCTAGAAAAAGCTATTTCCAGTCAAAATAGTCATACGAAATGTGTCACAATTCCCAGGTTAGTGTAATATTGATTTGTTTTTTTATTTGTGATAACAATCATAATGACGTTTCCTGTCGCAAAATACGTAGAATAGAAACAATCCGTTTCAAGATCCTAGGATTTTCAGATTAAAACTTTAGAAATTCTTAATTGTTAATTCTCCTATAACAACGTAAACGTAAAGTGCTAATTAATACTAATTAGTATATTCTTTTTTTATTCCTTCACATTCTCAATTTCTTTGTTGAAAGTATTAATCGGCCGAAAATATTATGCTCTAAAGAATCAAATAACCCAAAGCGTGTAAAGGAACGTCAGTTCATTTCGCCGTGGTTGGGTTCGGTCATGCAACCCGGCCAAATCGCAAAACAGGCAAAGCACATTGCCCTTGCCTTGTCAACGACCACCGTACCTCGGTTACATAACCATAGACAGGACGCAAAATCCAAAAAGGTCAAATCGCCGTCAAAACAAATCGAACGGAAAACGCAACCCTTGGCAATATGGCGGATGTATTTGCGACCTCGCGATTATTTTAACTTTGTTTTCAACAATAAAACAAAGGATTTGCTTATGTTTAGTGCGTTCTAATCTGTGTGCGAATACCGGCGATACATTTAGTTGTCCTTGAATGTGTTAATGAGTTCCTCGAGAAGGATTCCATCACGTTATTTGGAGTTAATCAGTTTTATCGTATTTCGGAGTATTTTTCTTGATTTCCGCTGTCTCGTAAGTTTTTTTAACATTTTTTTATGAAATTCTTATTGGAGTCTTATTGGTATTTTTATGACTGTATCCTTATGGTCGCGAGTATCTTATTTTATGCGATATGTGCTCAAATTTGACTACACGAAATTAGTTATTACGAAATTATAATTAGTTATTTTTGTAACTGTATTTCTTTAATTAGTTACTTTGTCCAATTATTGCTATATAAAACCAAACATTTCTAAGTATATTAGTACTAAATTGTTGCGAAAACACGATTTAAATTTTCTTGGAAGTTGGTAAGTAGTTATTAAAAACATATTTACGAGCTTTAAAATACGCACGTATTTAAAGACAGGTTAACAAACTCTACATAAACATAACTAATCAAAGTGCATCCACATGTACCTAGTTCTAAACATACTATACAGTATTTTCATTATGTTTCTCTTATTTCATCCTATAGGATTTATTTAGGTAGGTAGGTATATCACTGAAACCTAAATCTAGTGTGCTTATGTCAGTGCCCTTAAGGTTAAACTAGGGGTCAAAGAACTTAGAGGGCAAAAGGTGAAGGTACTTGAGGTTAAAGGACTGTTATTACTGCTTTACATGTTTATGTAGAGTTCAAGCCAGTTATTTGGGAATGTATGATCACACTGCAATTCTTATTAGGGGCATTTTTCATTTTTAGAGCTTTATTTATGACAAAAAGCAAAAAATATATATTTTGAGATTTACAAGATTCACTAGCACACCACGAGGGCATGCCATCTTTACTTTTTTCTATAATTGTATACCTATTTTGATTGAGCAAAGATAATAAGCCCATAATAATAATAATTTTTAACCCCTGACGAAAAAGAGGGGTGTTACAAGTTAGACCTGTGTATCTGTGTGTCATCTTAGCTCCCAAACAGATGGACCGATTAATTTGCAAGCTAGTTTAATCAAGATGGTTCTTAGCTAAGTTTTGTTAAAATTGGTTCACCTGTTTTTGAAATATTGAATTTTGAAAATACAATGTCGGGGGTTTTTCAACTTTTCTAAGTTGGTTAGGTTAACATTTTTATTTTTTGTTATATTTTATTGAGGCTTTGGTACACCTGCTGTGACCATGTCAGCACCATGGGGAGACTCTGGGTATTAATAGTTTACGGAGCACTGCCTCCAGTGCTAGTTTCCCTAGCAATGAAGTAGCTCTCTACAAATTTGTAAATTTGGACAGCGTCTCCGGACAAAGGGTTGGACAACACAACATTAATTACTCCATTACTCAGGTCCAAGCACCCCAAATATCTGCGTCTGATGCATTCGTTTTTAATCCCTCCACTCCTATCTACATAGCTTCCGGCATCTGGCATTGGTTGTGGTCTAGTACTTACTCCAACTCCTCTGTGCATGCTGCTAGGCTGTGGGATCGGATATTGTGTCTATGTATTAATTCAGGGAAAGCTTGAAGACAGTGTTATTCACTCTTTCTCCTTAAAATAGATTTCCTTAAATTAAAATCCTGACTGAATATTGATATTGTTGGTTTCAGAGTGAAGCCGAATGATAACATAATAAATGGACAGAACCGCAAGGGGTTGCCGCATGTTGTCTACTGCCGGCTGTGGCGGTGGCCGCAGCTTCAGGTAATACAAATAAGTATTAATAAAATAAAAAATTCAAAGTTATGTTCAGTAAGTAGGCAGTTAAATGCTCTTTTAAAAAAATAAATAAATCGTTTGTTGCCACAACATAACTATGTACAGGAATTTTACACGTCATTTTTGAGTCCACCAGTACTTTCGGTAAGACCATGCCAAGAAAAATGCGCCACGAGAAATTTGGCAGAAAAACCTCAACCTGCATAGAGGTTATCAAAATAATATAATTTACTTACTATTGATAATTTAACTTCAGAGCCAGCATGAACTGAAGCCCGTGGACCACTGCGAGTTCGCGTACCAGCTGAAGAAGGACGAAGTGTGCATCAACCCTTACCACTACCACAAAATCGACTCGCCAGGTGCTACCACTCTCCATATTTTTAACCACCAACAAAAAAGAGGGGTGTTATAAATAAGTTTGACCTGTGTATCTGTCTATCTGTCTGTGATATAGCTCCCAAACTGAGTTACCGATTTTGATGCGGTTTTTTTAATCGGAAGCTAGTTTAGTCCATGGTCATCAGCCTATTCCCACTGTTGGGCACAGGCCTCCTCTCAGAATGAGAGGGCTTGGGCTACAGTTCCCACGCGGGCCCAGTGCGGATTGGGAACTTCACACACACCATTGAATTGCTTCGCAGGAGTGTGCAGCTTTCCTCGCGATGTTTTCCTACAACGAAAAGCTCATGATAAATTACTACAGAAAAACTCATGTGAGCCGAGGTTTGAACCCACGACCTCTGCTTGAGAGGCCATAGGTCAAACCACTAGGCTATAAAATTAAAAAAATTATTCAGCAAATACTTAGTTGAATGCTCTTTTACACGTAATTTTTTTGAGTTTACCAGCGCTTTCGGAAAGACCATGATTGCCAAGAAGAATGCGCCGCAAAAAACTTGGCACAAAGTAATTTTTCCTAAAAACAAGTTAGGTACATTAGCTCTTACAATACGTAACCACAGATGATTTACACAATAACAGCATAGCCTGACGTTATGTTGTTTGTCGGCAGCGCTGCCGCCGATCCTCGTGCCGCGCTGCGAGGGCGAGGCGCGCGCGCCACCGCCGCCGCCCTACTCGCACTACCTGCGCGACCCCACCGAGCCGTGAGTACAGACCATAAGAATAAATAATAACATAGTAGAACGGAAACTCCCGCTCCGGACGGGCTCAAGATCACGATATTAGAGTATTCGTTAAATAGACTATTCAGTCAGGCTGTCACGGCCGGCATCACCGCACGCGCGTTTGGTTGTTTATAATCTGGTTGTAATAGTTTTACGTGAGCCTGTATGTATTTTATTTTATATTTGTAGGTAAATACTTACTTAAATCACCTTAAATGGCTTCATTTGGTATGGCACTTATAGTAACTTCTTATTTAGAATGTAATGATTTATAAATCTCATATTTTGTAAAATTGGAATAAAATAATCATCTCAAAGTAAAGAAAAACTTATATCTTAGTGATATTATCTTTGGACGTGAGTACCTAATATTTTATAGCAATCAACCCTAGCAACACGCCTTGACGACAGAGGGGTGTAACGACGTGAATGGGGAAGTAGGTATATAAATGGCGGCGTTTTGGACTCGGTCAAAAGAGATTCCGTTCTACTATGTTATTATTTATTCTTATGTACAGGCCCCTATTTCACCAACTTTACAATTGTTTCTGGGCCAGTATGAAGCGCGCTAAAACAAAAGCTCTTCAAGTCAGCAATTGACACCGAATTGCCATTGAAAAAGAATACCTCAGAAAAAAATTATAAGATAATCCCCAAAAAGCCACGAGTTTTAGGCCTAGCAGAAATATGAAGTTGGTGCGGTGCTAGCGGAATATTCTTGGAATGAAGGACCGACTTCATATTTCTGCTAAGCCTAAAACTCATGGCTTTTTGGGGATTATTTTATGATTTTTTTTTCTAAGGTTTTTTTAAAGGTGGTTTTACTTTTCGTTAAAAGATTTTTTATTTCACAATTTTTAGTTACGTTAATATTTAAAATATTATCCTCCAACTTCTAACCGTTTAGGAGTTGTACCTTCCATCATCACCTCACCAACACGAGATGATGGCTACCAGACGCTAGTACTTGAATAGCTTTCGAAAATATATGATACACATGATAAGTCCCTATAAAGTTTGAGGGTTGCCCTTGATTTCCCTGCGATCCCATCATCAGATCCTGACTTGGTGACAATGGGTCCAACTAGAAAGTATACCTTTTCGAACAAAAAAAGAATTTTTGAAATTGGTCCAGCTGTAATCATACATAAAAAAAAAAAAAAAAATGTATATACAAGGTGTCAAATAATGCTTTAACGATATTTCACTAGCTCATCGGGCTAATTTTTCTGAACACCCCTGCAATTTATTTTTATTGTTATGTTAATTAATGACCATTTAGTTAACGAATGTTTAAATTAATTACGGTCCATGCTCAAAGTGTACTCATTTCCTATCTCTCTCTCTCATTAATTAGTTACAAAGTCACTCGAGCGAGAGTTCGTTACGTACGTTATTTTATTTTAATACGTCAAACACCTTTGTACGTTTTCTGTATTTCTATTTATTTAAGATGGATTTAGGTATACCTAAAATTTTACGACAATAACAGCGCGTTAACAACGTGTAGTGAGGTGAACGTAATCAGTGTATTTAGCTTGATACGCGGAAGGCCAAAGAAAGATGCTCCTCTTTGTGCCTTAAGCAAGTAGTAGAGATTATTTATGAGGTAGGTATTGATGTTAGGAGATAGAATTAAAATGATATCTTAAATCCTGCTAAAGATTTTAATTACTTACTTACAATCGTTATATCGCTACAATATCTTATCACGAAACACTTGAAGTTTGTTAAAGAACACAACAATTACCTAACCACATAACACACGTAAAAACTTCACCGCCGAAATCAGAGATTTTTACAATAGCTAATTATTTTTCACACGGAATAAACGGTTGTTTCTAATAAAATTCATAATTACAATTAAAATTATGATTACGAATGTTTTGACAGTTTTGACATAGTACTATTTGAGTGACCACGTGACCACCCGCGCTTTCCAAAAAAGGTTTAGCGAAAAAAGTTACACAGCAATTCTCTACATATTTCATGTAACCAAACTCTATTGTATTTGAAGCCCTGCAAGCCGTGAAGTTTATAAGTGGCCCGATTCAAATTCAATATAAACCTATCTAACCTTAAGGTGGTTCTTCACGGTCAGCTAGGCACTCAAGCGCCCATAGATGGCGTTGATAGTCTAATTTGACAAAAAATGTGGATAATAACGCGAACGACTTTGGCAGTATGAACTTAATTTCCATAGTCTTTACGAGTGGCGGAAAAATACAAACCATTAGTGTTGATTATAAACTAATTTTAAAAAGACTTCAAATTGACTTCCAGTCTTCAAACAATGATAGCGCGGCGCGGTTGTTTTATTATGTTTGTTTCTATTTTTCCCATTAAAAGTACCTACCTAAAATAGTAAAGCCATTCAGGCATTCATGTTTGATTGTTGTTGGTCAGAGAACCTGCTAGATACTGTGAATACGTGTTTGCTTCACGACGAGTGATATAATAATGTAATGTGATGTGCGATTGGTGAAAGTGATTAAAACGAACAAATTATCCTATGGACCGAGATTCAAAATTACGAATCAACGACGAAATTCTCAATCATGTGAGTAAGCAATTTGGCCTCTATGCTAGTACTTTTAGGGTTTCACGGCAATAATTTATTTTTCCCGGTATAAAATTAGTTACCGAACTGTTTGCGAACCTTGCCGAAGTATGAAAGAATTTTGCCGAAGTGCTACGAATAAATACGACGTAGCATTGCGTGTGTATGTGTGTAGCAGTGATATGGCGTAGGCTGTGGCACACTGAGCAACTCTATTACCTTGATATTGTATTAATTTTTTTTAAAGTTGTAACTGCAGTTCGAAACTTTGCATGGATGTTCAGACCAACTAACCTGATATGTGGGTAAAATATCGTTAAAGCATTATTTGACACCCTGTATATTCCGACGAATTGAGAACCTCCTCCTTTATTTGAAATATGTTAATTAGATGCCATGTTAAATAATAGCTTGTAAAAAAGAAGTGTTGTTTTTTTTTCCAGTGAGATGCAGTCAGGCGGAGTGGTGGGCGTGGGCGCGCTGACGCACAGCGCCATGTATCTGGAGGCCACGCTGGCGCAGCAGGTGCCCGGCAACACCACTGTGCATGTGTGAGTCTATACATCCACACACGCACACACACAGCCCTAGCGGCCTGGTCATGGTTCACGCTGTTACCACAGTCTATACAGTCGTGCGACAAAGGCCTCTAGACAGGTCAATCGTGCGTGGGGGTGCGGGGTGCGGGGCGGGCAGGGCGAGCCCCCTTGCATACGCCGCCACTGCCCGATTAGTTAGGAGTTTTCGCCCTCCTTGGTGCTTTGGCCATGCGGTTGCGGTGTCGGCATTTACGCAAACATCAAAGGCGTCGGGCCACTGGTAGGTATAAGCTCTTTACACTGTGCTGTTACCACGGACAGAATAAGACGAAGTCATTTATTAATAGGGACTCTGTGAGCTCGTGAACTCATTTTTGGGGTCCCATGCCTCAAAAGTAAAAAACGGAACCCTTGTAGGATCACTTTGTTGTCAGTCTGTCTGTCTGCTTGTCAAGACCCTTTTTCTCCGGAACTAGTGGAGGTGGCAGGCTGAAATTAATATCAAATGCCTGCAGACCCTTGAAGCTGTGAAAAAATCAAACTTCTAAGTCAACACAATCAAAAGATACAGTCATTAAAAATGTAGTTTCCATGTAAATTTCCGTACCCTGAAAACCTAAAGGGTACTTCCAGTTGTCATAGAAACTTGAAATTTGGTATGAAGGTAACTCTTATAGCACAACCACTCAGGAAATTCTCAAAATCTTAAATTTTTATGTCAAAGACCAATATAAAATGACCCCACACTTCATACATTTTGCTCAGGAACAGGGCTCAGCTAATACTCTAAAGGCAGGAAAATCTTTATACGGAACCATCGTGCGCGAGTCCGACTCGCACTTGTCCGGTTTTGAACAGTGTCCAACTTACGAGCCTATTAAAGTGAGAAAGGGTACTTTATGTCTCGCTCTACCGCATAAGTTTGACGGTTGCTGGTCATATCGGAACGTATTCTACCTGCTTTATAAGTGTTAGTGGCCAGTACTTTCTTGATTTTTATTGTTATGGAAATAGTAGTTCTTGCAGCTGCTTCATAATGAGTGTTTTAAGGCCTAATTATGTAGAATTGCATACATTACTTTATCTACACACGTTTCCGGGGTTAGCATTTTCTATTTTTTGTTTCTGTGTATTGTAGTCAGCGAGTGAGTGTTTTAAAAGTATAGTTGATGTGGGAGGTGTTACGGTGTTTGCGATGTTGTTGATGAGCGCGCGGGCGTGTGCAGGAGCGCCGCGGCGGTGGAGACGCCCCCGCCGGGCTACATGAGCGAGGACGGGGACCCCATGGACCAGAATGACAACATGAGTGAGTTTGTTGACAATTTGCACCTTGTTTTATTTTATTACGAAACTAGCTTTGCCCCCGTGAAATATTTCAAAACGGGCTAGTTCCCTATCCCGTGGGAATTTTGAAAAATCCCTTCTTAGTGCACCTCTAGGATACTCGAGGTGTATGTCTGCCAAGTTTCAAGTCTCTAGCATCACTAGTTTAGGCTGTGCGCTGTCTGTCAGTCAGTCAGTCAGTCAGTCATGCTACTGTTTTGTAGGTATAGATGACCTAGGCTCAAACAGTTGGAAATATATGTATACAACAACCTTGCCGTCGCAGTAATAACGTCTGTATACATATTTTTGGGACTCTGTGGTGTATACATACTGGTGACCTTGACTGTACCTAGACAACGGATAATCATGCTTATAGACCAGTGGTCTCAGCAGACCTCGGGAGCTCATATTTTTTTAAACTTGATCACAAAATTTCACGACAATCGGCTCATTAAATAAATAAATATCATGGGTCAAATTGACACCAATGGACCTAGTCCCAAACTAGGCAAAGCCTGTACTATACTACATATATATACTATAGTATACCTATACTGTAACATACTTATATAGATAAATATATATATGCATACTTATATAAATATTAAACATCAAGACCAAGAATACGAAGGACAAACATTCGTATTCATCATACAAACATCTGCCTCGACCGGGATTCGAACCCGGGACCTCAAGCTTAATAGTCAAGGGTCTCTAACCACTAGGCTATTCGGTCGTCAAGTTCGTTTTTGAACAATTTTGAATTCGTTTTAATTTTCTTTAAAAAAAAAAATCGAAAAACGAATCTGAAAATAATCTGTACAATTGTCGAACCTGCTCACAAAATTTCACAAGATTCTGTTGAGAAATGCGACCGGTAGAGGTCCTAGTAATCATCATCAAAATATCGGGAGGTCAAGGAGCTGGCTTATAGGAGAGATGACTGGAGGAAATTCCACCGACAACAGTGTCACTCTTAGGTTTGATGATGATGTTGGTCTGTTAAGCGGAAGGTAAGGTCTTTATCGTCCCGTCGGTCCCCCTCAGACCTGACGCGCCTGACGCCGCCGCCGGGCGCCGCGGGCGCGGAGTCTGCGCCGGTGCTGTACCACGAGCCGGCCTTCTGGTGCAGCATCAGCTACTACGAGCTGAACACGCGCGTCGGGGAGACCTTCCACGCCAGCCAGCCCTCCATCACCGTCGACGGGTTCACCGACCCCAGCAACAGCGAGAGGTGACACACACCGTATAGTACTGAACACGCGCGTCATACATGCACACTAATACAGCTGTAATATTAAATTTGAAGTAGCTATTATTACTACATTATAATATGGCTCCAATAATTGACACCCTGGTGTCACCTTTATTGCTACGTATTAAGATTGAAGGTGTCAACTATTGGGACAGGGGTCTGGCACAGGGACATATTTACATTTATGTCTAAAGAAATTACTGATTTACGATTTAGTACTTCGGAACAGCCTGTGTGTAGTTTTCTTTTTGTTCATCTAATCAAATAATTTACCACATTAGAACATACCTGTGAAGGAACTCTACTCGGGATCTCGTTCAATGTACAGAGCGTAGAGACACGTTGTTTATGTAATGAATAAATGATTATGATAAGATAAGATAATTTATTTGCATAAACATGAGTTAATATTACATTACAAAGTTGTTCTAGTTGTTATAGGAGAGTCCGTCATGTTTTGCCTTTCGGCGTACACATTATAAAATACAATATAGGTACACATTAGAAAATAACTACATCAATTAGGCAGGTAAATACTATCACTATCACAATTGATTATCCATGTCATTTAAGAATTCATTAATATTGTAATAACATTTCTTGTGTAATAATTTCAACAGCTCTCGCTTAAATCCATTTATACTAGTGTTCCTAATTACCTTCGGTATCGTATTATAAATTTTTGCTGCCATACCAAATACACTTTTCCTTAGGAGTGCAGTGTGCGAGAATTGGTTTCTAATTCTATTGTTATCTCGTGGTCTTAATGCTGTATTGCTGTTTAGGTTTCTTTCGAATACGTCAGGATTATCTTTAACTTTAACTTTTATGAATAAAGCGTCCCGTCCCCCCTGCAGGTTCTGCCTGGGCCTGCTGTCCAACGTGAATCGCAATGAGGTGGTGGAGCAGACCCGCCGGCACATCGGCAAGGGCGTGCGCCTGTATTACATTGGCGGTGAGTACGTACCCCACACAGGGCTCCGCGCGCAGGCGGTGTCGAGGGAACCTTTAAGCCTTGGTATTATAGTCAATGTGAGAACAGTTTTGCCATGTCTAAATTAATGTTTAATTATTCATAAACCTATTTTAACTAATGGAGACTTGTGACGTTTATGAATAATGGCATAAATCTTTACTTGTACCTGGGTCAATCAACTTCTGCTTGCCACTAGTTGCCATGGAGATGTCCCCTGAGTAACTCGTCTAAAATAATTAATCTTTTAAGACACCACTCCCCCGAAAGTCAGGATTTGCATGCTTAGGACTAGCATGTAGGAATTGACATAAGTTTAACTGTTGAAAATCCTAACATTTGATGAAATGGTGCCTTAGAAAATCCTACTTTAGACGAGTTTACCTGTTCTACATTTTCATGGCACCGAGTGGCAAGTAAAATTTGATTGATCTACCCGAGTTTTGTGGCCAAACTTTTGAAAAGTATGTATTTTTATGTCTTGTTAGTATCGACTATCATTGTAGTTATGTAGACTTTATGCTTGTTATGTATTTTCGTTAGTTACAATACATAAAGTAACTAAAACTTTCTAAATAGCACCAGCTGCTCTAATCTGTGTTTCCCTTTATTCCACTATGGTTGCCTAGTAGAGCTCTGTAACGATAAGGCCGCCCATTTCTGCCTTGTATTTTGTTTGTACCTTTTTTCTGTATTGTTTGTTATGTGGTGTTCAAAGAGTTATTGTATTGTATGACATTGTCCTCGCTTAACCGGTTTTGACTTAAAAAGTGTATTGTTTTCAGGCGAAGTGTTCGCGGAGTGCCTGAGCGACTCCTCGATCTTCGTGCAGAGCCCTAACTGCAACCAGCGCTACGGCTGGCATCCCGCCACCGTATGCAAAATACCGCCCGGTACGTACACACACACACACACCACACACACACACATTCTCCTATAGATATTGTTAACCATCACAGGCAATTAATGCATGGGAGATTTTTTATTTATTATGATCAGGGACCATAAAACCAAGAGGACGGCCAGTTTCTATACGATGTCGCGTTCCTTTGAAATAATAGGCCTGCTGTAGCTAGTTTTACTATGGAGGGGTCTCTGTACCATTCATTTGGTATGACATTTAGACCTCTGGCTAACACAATATTTAGCGCCATCTAAATTCGTTTTTTCTTTCAGTTCATAGATGGCGCTATTGTGTTAGCCAGAGGTCTAAGTGTCATACAAAATTAATGGTACAGAGACCTCTCTATAGTGAAACTAGCTACAGCAGGCTCATTATTTTACAGGAACGCGACATTGTATAGCCATTGGCAGTCCTCTTGGTATTATCGTCCTTGATTATGATTTTTCAAAAATAATAACTTTACAGTGGTGTTCGCTTACGCACTCTATATATTTATGCGCGTAGGTACGAAGTCGCGGGCAAAAGCTGGTTTATTTAGTGTAATCATCTTTTTATGTTTGCGTTTTTATAATCGTTTTTTGGAGCCGTGATAGCCTAGTGGTTTGACCTGTGGGCTCTTAAGCAGAGGGCCGTGGGTTCAAACCCCGGCGCGCACCTCTCGAGTTTTCGGTGAAGGAAAACATCGTGAGGAGACCTGCACGCTCCTGCGAAGCATTTCAATGATGTGTGTGAATTTACCAATCCGCACTGGGCCCGCGTGGGAACTATAGCCCAAGAGGAGGCCTAGTGTAATTGGGACGTGAGAAAGGCTGGTGATGTGATGTGAACCATCTTTCAGGCTGCAACCTGAAGATCTTCAACAACCAGGAGTTCGCGGCGCTGCTGTCCGCGTCGGTGTCGCAGGGGTTCGAAGCCGTGTTCCAACTCACGCGCATGTGCACCATACGCATGAGCTTCGTCAAGGGCTGGGGCGCCGAGTACAGGTAATACAGTTCGCGGGTTATCAGCCTATGTACGCGTGGCATTCCAGACTCTAGCCTTAAAAAAACTTCTTATGGATAAATCATTGTACTCCGTCAAAGAGTATAATGATAATTATTTAGTGTTAAGCATTGACTTATGGTTGTATTTTTATATTTTGTACCATATTGTTTTATTTTACTTAATGTTAGTTATTATTGCTTTTATTTTTTCTGTCATTTTCACTCTGCGAGTTCAATTCTGTATACTTATTGACTTTCGAATTACTAGGTTCGAATTTACATTTATAAAATGTATTGCTTTGACATATTGTTTGGTTGTATCTTGCATTAATTTTTTTTTATACAACGAGGAAGGCAAGCGAGCAAGTGGGTCACCTGATAGTAAGTGATCACCACTGCCCATAGACACCCGCAACTCCGGAGGGTTTGCAGATGCGTTGCCAATCTAGAGGGCTAAAATGAAATGCCTCATTTATATTGTATTCTTATTTTATTGACGATCTTGTTGTGAATTCCTTATATTTTTTGACATTTAAAAATGTAATGTGATTTTCATTGAGTAATTAATTAATCTAATCTAATCTAGAGACGTAACGATTTATTTGTGCTGATTCCGGTCCAACGCGTTTGATTTTTGTAATTTTTTGTATTAGTTTAAGAGTCAGTGTGTATTTTGATGTCGAATAAAGTTATGTCTGTTTATGCCTAACGCACGGGCCGATTTTATAAACTTACCTAACTTGTAGCTGTCTGTTTGCAGACGTCAGACGGTGACGTCGACGCCATGTTGGATCGAGCTTCACCTCAACGGGCCGCTGCAGTGGCTGGACCGCGTGCTCACGCAGATGGGCTCGCCGCGCCTGCCCTGCTCCTCGATGTCCTAGGTGACACTACACACTACACACTACACTACCCACAACGGGCCGCTGCAGTGGCTGGACCGCGTGCTCACGCAGATGGGCTCGCCGCGCCTGCCCTGCTCCTCGATGTCCTAGGTGACACTACACACTACACACTACACTACCCACAACGGGCCGCTGCAGTGGCTGGACCGCGTGCTCACGCAGATGGGCTCGCCGCGCCTGCCCTGCTCCTCGATGTCCTAGGTGACACTACACACTACACACTACACTACCCACAACGGGCCGCTGCAGTGGCTGGACCGCGTGCTCACGCAGATGGGCTCGCCGCGCCTGCCCTGCTCCTCGATGTCCTAGGTGACACTACACACTACACACTACACTACCCACAACGGGCCGCTGCAGTGGCTGGACCGCGTGCTCACGCAGATGGGCTCGCCGCGCCTGCCCTGCTCCTCGATGTCCTAGGTGACACTACACACTACACACTACACTACCCACAACGGGCCGCTGCAGTGGCTGGACCGCGTGCTCACGCAGATGGGCTCGCCGCGCCTGCCCTGCTCCTCGATGTCCTAGGTGACACTACACACTACACACTACACTACCCACAACGGGCCGCTGCAGTGGCTGGACCGCGTGCTCACGCAGATGGGCTCGCCGCGCCTGCCCTGCTCCTCCATGTCCTAGGTGACACTACACACTACACAAAAACTACAAAAAACGCATTAAACGCTCCTAAACCAGGTTAGCTGGAAGAGATCCCTTTTTAGGGACTTTACTCATTTTAGTGTAAGGATATAGCTCGTGACACGGAATGTCGAAGGTCCTGGTTCGATTCCCGGGGTTAATTTTTTTTTCTGTTTATTTTTGTTTCTTAGTGTTCACAGTAGGCAAAGGATCATGGAAAGTAAACGGATTGACAAAGCCCATACTTTGAATCGTTCTTATTTACATTCAGCGCCATCTACCTTGCTTGAGTGACACATTAGAACCGCTGTTTTGTTATTATTTGACCCGCTGGCTACGACCTTGGCGCCATCTAGAAATTGCCTGAATTTTAAGATAACTGCGGGGAACGATTCGAAGTATGGGCTTTGACATTCCATATACTATCCTCGTCGACAGTAGGTATAATAATTTTAACTGGAAAACCGTAAAAATAAAAAATGGAGAATAATACAAAAATATGCTTAGATTGAGATTATAACTAGCCAATCCAATCCCAATAGTGGGAAATACTTTATTTACATAAATAAAAGCAATTTACAATGACATTAAATCTAAGCTTAAACTAAATAAACTGCAACTTAAAACTAAATTAGATCTAAGTAAGGCCCCCGTGGCATAGTGCCCAAAAGGCTGGCAGCGTTGCCTCGCTGAATAGCGATGCTGATTCTTTGAGAGAGAAAACTGCCAGCCCTTTGGTCACAAGTTGCATCGACTAAGCGCTTTTGTAACTCAGAAATAAGCTTGTAAGCGCTGGGACCCCATGGACCCAAAGTTTCAAACCTGACAGGAACTAAATTATAATTCGGACCGAGAGATTGATACTTAGAATTTTTTCTATTCTATCCCAATTGTGACGAAAATAACAAACGGATCAAATGTCATGTAGCGATATTTTGTCTTCTAGAAACCCCTATTTTTTATGTGAAATGAATAATTATCCTACTTATTTTAAACGAAATACCACTGGCCTTGGCTGCATACAAATGTATTCCTCTGTTTAATATTATCATTATCACTGATCACTCACTCACATATCACTCTTTGTGATGACATGAAGTGATATTTTTTTACCTTTTTTTAGGGTTCCGTACCTCAAAAGGAAAAAACGGAACCCTTATAGGATCACTTTGTTGTCCGTCCGACCCTTTTTCTCTGGAACGCGTGGAGGTAGCATGCTGAAATTAATATCAAATACTCAACCCTGCGGTCCCTTGAAGCTATGAAAAAATCAACCTTCTAAGTCAACACAATAATAAGATACAGTAATTAAAAAGGCTATTTCCATACAAATTGCCTATTTCCAAAAACCTAAAGAGTACTTCCAGATGTCCTAGAAACTTGAAATTTGGTATGAAGGTAGCTTTTATAGCACAACCACTCCGAAAAGTCTCAAAATCTTAAATTTTTATGTCTGTCTGTAGATTTCGCAGACCAATATAAGTTGACCCCACACTACGTAAATTTTGCTTAGGAGCAGGGCTCTGCTAACACTGGACTTCTTAAAACACTGGGGAAAAGCGTTAAAATCTTTCTACGGAACCCTCGTGCGCGAGTCCGACTCGCACTTGGCCGGTTTTTTATTATGCTTTGAATACACTGTTACAAGAATACACAGAAAAACACAAAAAAAATATAACCCCGGGAATCGAACCCTAACCCTTGACATTCCGTGTCACGTGCTATACCATTACACCAAAGTTAGGTAGGTACCATTTTTACAATACTTATTTTTGTCTATTGTTACAGGGTCCCATCGGGCGATGAACACAGCTAAATAAACTATAAGATTAGCTCAAAACAATAAAATACCTCTGAATGAGTCTTAGTAACGGTAAATTATATAACGTTTTTTAATGAGGTCTCTAAGACCCGAATTCACTTCCAAAGAGAAATGTCGAAAACGAATCGGTAAGAGTATATTTTTTGCACGGATCACTTAACTTGTGATAATGTAGTTTAAACTTATTAAAACCGTAATGCCATTATCATGTATATATATATATCCTACGTCAGATATCTTTGCACAAAAGTTAATTTCTTCAACTGGTATAAGGGTCAATCAACTTTTAAGCGTTGCTCGTTGCCATGGCGACGTCTCCATGGTCACTCATTAAAAGTATGATTTTCTAGGGTACAAAATAAATCCACTAAAAGTTAGGAGTTGTAACGGTTACAAGCCTATTCCTTCATGCCTTATCTCCTAAGCATGCTAGTGGTATATATGACAACCGTTTTTCTAAGCAACTGTATCACTATTGTCTCCTGGGTGACTGGACAGAATAACAACACTAAATAGTTGATTGACCCATAAGTCTAACATGTAACTACTGTGAGACTCAATCATAGTGAAATAATACAGATCGCTCCATGTCGGGCTAAATTCGACTTATGTACGTGAGTGATCCGTTTTATTTCACTATGGCAGAAGTGTAATAAAGTAAGCCATGCTTAACAGTATAATGCCATTTTAACACTTTTACTGCTGACTGTACGAGCCAAATTGAGAAGACTAATGATTACGGTTAGTCAAATATGTCTGTCTAGGGTTGCCAACCGTACTATAATATATAGTACCAGCTGTTGCTCGCGACTTCGTCTGCGTAGATTTCGGTAATCGCTATCCCACGGGAACTATATAATTTCCCCGAATGAAAAGTAGCCCATGTTATTCCTCAATATTCAAACTATCTTCTTACTAAATTTCATCTAGATTGGTTCAGCGGTTTTCCCGTTAAGAGGTAACAACCATACAGACAGAGAGACAGAGCTACTTTCGCATTTATAATAGTTAGGATTGTACTATATTTCTTATTATATGTGGTTTGGGTTGGCCGTCTTTACTATTCGCTTCGTGCAAGTTAGGTCGCAGTCAAGATTCAAAAGTTTTTCTTCAAAGTACTATTTTTTTCAGTGTACCAAGGACGATAAAACCAAGAGGACTGCCAATGGCTATACAATGTCGCGTTCCTGTAAAATAATGAGCCTGCTGTAGCTAGTTTCACTATAGAGAGGTCTCTGTACCATTAATTTTGTATGACGCTTAGACCTCTGGCTAACACAATAACGCCATCTGTGAATTGAAAGAAAAAACTAATTTAGATGGCGTTATTGTGTTAGCCAGATGTCTAAATGTCATACCAAATGAATGGTACAGAGACCCCTCCGTAGTAAAACTAGCTACAGCAGGCTTATTATTTCCAAGGAACGCAGCATCGTATAGGCACTGGCAGTCCTCTTGGTTTTATGGTCCTTGAGTGTACTATATTTTTTATATCTTGGACTGGAAAATACTATATATGCCCAAGAAATAGTTGGCAATCTATCTGTCATTCTCCACCAATGAGAGACAAGCTACTGGCCTGTGATTGGTGGAAATTGACAGATAGACCTGACTCGGCAGTAGCGATCCTAGCGGATTTTTGACTCGCCTTAATTATTAGTCTTCTCAATTTGGCATGTATAGTCGGCAGGAAAAGTAGCTAAGCAACCGAAGCGGTCACAATGATCTAAGCTCGGCTCTATTGTTATAGACATAAGAGCTCGTGCAGATCTTTGTGACCGCTTCGGTTGCTTAGCTACTTCTGCTGCTGACTGTACAAGCTGAGGCAAACTTTTGTGCAAACGATACCTAACGTGGGGGTATAGTTTGTTTGCTAGAAGCTTGCTAAGCTGACAGCCGTTTCGCCGTCTATCCACCGCTGGCGTTAGAACGAGACGGCGAGTATTCGATCAAATATGTGAACAATTTTCCCAGTATAACGTTGGCACTACACTTTGCTATAGACGTAAGGACGATAAAAGCAAGAGGACTGCCAATGTTTATATAATGCCGCGTTCCTTTAAAGGGTCAATCAACTTTTAAAGTGTTGCTCGATGCCATGGCGACGTCTTTTTTTATACGACGAGGAAGGCAAACGAGCAAGTGGGTTACCTCATGGCAACTGATCACCACTGCCCATAGACACCCGCAAGCCCGGAGGGTTTGCAGATGCGCTGCCAATCTAGAGAGCTAAGATGAAATGCCTCTTGTGCCCTTAATTACACCGGCTTTCTTACTCCCCACACCGGAACACAATGGTGCAAGCACTGCTGCTTAGCGGTAGGAATAGCGAGTAAGATGGTGGTAGCGATCCGGACGAACCTCGCGCAAGGTCCTACGACCTCCTCGGTCACTCATTAAAGGTATGATTTTCTAGGGTACAGATCCACTAAAAGTTATGAGTTTTAACAGTTACGTATTGTAAGAGCTAATGATATAATAACATAATGGATAATGTAACTTGTTTTTAGAAAAATTACTTTGTGCCAAGTTTCTTGCGGCGCATTCTTCTTGGCAATCATGTTTTTTCCGAAAGCTCGGGTAGACTCGAAAAAATGATGTATAAAATAGCATTCAACTGCCTATTTGCTGAATAACATTTTGAATTTTATAAGCCTATTCCTTCATGCCTTATCTCGTAAGCATGCCAGTAGTATACATGACAACCATTTTTCTAAGCAACTGTATCACCGTTGTCTCCTCGAGTGACGGGACAGAATAACAAAATTAAAAAGTTGATTGACCCTAAAATAATAGTCTGCAGCTAGTTTCACTATAGTAAGGTATCTGTATCATACATTTTGTATGACACTCAGACCTTTGCTTAACACAAGCGCCGTCTATGAACTCAAAGAAAAAACGAATATAGACTGCGCTATTGCGTTACGCAGAGGTCTAAATGTCATACAGAATTAATGTTATAGAGAACTCTCTATAGCGAAACTAGCTCCTTATTTTTTTTTTTTATAAGTTTAGAGCTGGCACGAATTAATAAATGTAAGTATTCATATGCGTCCATCTTACGAAATGTTCCAGCTAAAACAGCGAAGTGTAGTGCTAGCTTAAGAGTTACCGAGCCTGAATTCCACTGCTAATATAATCGTTCCACGATAACTCTGCATAAGATATTAATTGGCAACCCAGAAAAATCACGCTGTGGTAATACTTTTTTCATGACATTCAGAAATTTATTTATTACTAGCTGTTGCCCGCGACTTCGTCCGCGTAGATTTCGGTTATCGCTATCCCGCGGGAGCTATGTAATTTTCCCGAATAAAAAGTAGCCTGTTATTCCTGAATATTCAAACTATCTTCTTACCAAATGTCATCTAGATTGGTGCAGCGGTTTTCCCGTGAAGAGGTAACAAACAGACAGACAGAGAGACAAAACTACTTTCGCATTTATAATATTAGTAAGGATAAATAATAATGATAGTAGTAATCAAAAGTCGCTGTTTTTTTTTTAAATATGGCTCTGTCCCTTGGAGGAAAATTTTGTCAGTGTTTAGTAGGTTTTGTCGTACGGTAAAAGAATCTATAAAACGAAATTTGAGAGGTATTTTAATGGTGGATGGTGGATGAACGATGACCTGTTTATGTTTAAATCTAATCAAAAGTTCAAAACGTGTTGTTTGACTATAAATCAGTGTTGCCATAAACAAACTTTAGATTTCTACTGTTGTCAGTTCGTTGCAGAGTTATCGTGGGACGACTGTACCTGTTAATACGTACATTGAAAAAAAAAAACAGTAGGATCCTTCTTGTTTGGAATCTGCAGTTGAACCAGTTCACTCGTGACTTTATGTGGAACTTTTTCATAGCAATTGACAGTGGAAATCGTCGTGGGTTCGAATGAGAGAACGTTATTCAATGTGTCATGATTCTACTGATTTGACCGTACAGTAGGCCGAGCACGAGTTTTCGAATCCTGCGTAACGCTATCAAGAAATTTGTATGACGTTTAGGACAGAGCCCGCCCGTGAGCATATTTGGAACAAAAATTTAGTGTGAGGTTTGTCGATTTCGATACGATAACGTCACGTTACGCAGGATTCGAAAACTCGTGCTCGGCCTACTGATTTTGTTTTTACGTGAACATAATTATAACTGTTTTTTTACATAATCTATCCGTAGGCATATTTTTACACTATACGTAATTTTTTTTTTATTAAATACGCTGAAGAGAAAAAGTGAAACGCTATTGTTTTTAAACGAAGTACACTTTTTATCGTTAACGCATTCATTGCCGGCAACGCATATATGGGTCATTCAACTTTTCATTGCCACTAGTTGCCATAGAGATGTCCCCTGGGTCACTCGTCTACAATAAGATTTTCTATGGCGCCACTCCATCAAGCGTTACGAGTTTCAACAGTTATATACCAATTCCTTCATGCTTCATCTCCTAAGCATGCAAATCCTGACTTTCGAGGGAGTGGGGTCTTAGAAAATGATGTTTTTGTAGTGTTACCCTGGAGACATCTCCATGGCAAGAGAGTGGCAACGAAAAGTTGATTGACCCATATGCGTTTTGGTGACTTTCGCCCAGTTTCTCTGGCATACATTTGCAGGCATTTAAACGCACATGTCCGTTTGCGGCACCTGAAGAAGTTTCGTGCCTCACAGTCGGCAGCGCATGCGTTAAAAATATGACTAAATTTACTATTTGTATTTGCAAGAATAAAATTTAGCGTTTTGGAAGGCTTTGTAATATACGCCTGACTGTGTTAATATTTTATTTTTCTTATTTGGGTCAATCAACTTTTTATTGCCACTCGTTGCCATGGAGATGTCCCCTGGATAACTCGCCTAAAATAAGATTTTCTAAGAACCCACCCCGAAAGTCAGGATTTGCATGCTTAGGAGATGAAGCATGAAGGAATTGGCATAGAACTGTCGAAACTCCTAAGGTTTGATGGAGTGGTCCCTTAGATAATACATTTTTACGCGAGTTATAGATAAATTACCGAGACCGTGGAATTGCATATGTAGTAGTATTGTGTGTTTATGGGCATTCTATTGAAATTTCCCTTTTCTCGTACTATCAGTATAAAAAGAGGCTTGTAATAAAATTATATTGAAGAAGAAAATTCCAAAACAATGTCAGTGTCAAATTCTAAATATTATTTACGTTGTGCGTATATTTTAAGGGCTGATTCTCCTTTTTAACCGACTTCAAAAAAAGGAGGAGGTTCTACGTTCCACTGTATGTATTTTTTTTTTTGTATGTACATCGATTACTCCGTCAATTGTAGACCGATTCTCAAAAAAAATTTTTTTTTTTTTTTCATGCTAACCGTACAACCACTACAAATGCAATTCCAAGCTCTCGCTAATTCATCTATACCCAGGGGACATCTCCATGGCAACGAGTGGCAATTTAAAGGTGATTAACCCAATTGCTCCTTATAATGCTCGCCAGTGCGTAACAGTGTAACTGTTTTCTAGTCTTAGGAACATTACAAGTTATTTGTACATTTAATTTCTAATAATTATTACAAAATGGAATGCCAACTACGCATTTTTCATACAAATAAAAAATAACACTAGTTTTTAATTAAACATTTTAGTTCGCCGTACTATAAGTGGTTAGGTACATAGAAGATTTTAAAATAAACTGTCAAATATTTCAGAGTATTTAATTTGTTGTATCATTTATTGAATTAATGGGCAAATTTTCTTTGTTCAAGTTAAAAATATACACGTTTACAATATACTGTGAATTACTGAGAAAGATTCTTAAAGAACACATTAATGATTAGTTGGTTATTAAGTTTAAACAGTTATTTTTATCGCCATTAAATACGCATTTAATTCATTTTTTTTACTTTGACGTTTTCTGTTTATTAGGAATTTGTAGAAATAAGTGTTACGTAAAAAAACATTTAAAAAAAACCTGTTTCATCCCCAGTGGACATCAAATATATACTTTTTTTTTACTATACTTGATCAGAGTTTTACCCGGCATAACTATTTTTTTGTGTAAATATTTTTTGTTATATCCTCTAATATAGACAGACAGTTATCAAATTGCGTTAGATATAGATAAATATATAATGTGATGTAATAAACTAGAATTTATACCGATATTTGAAAATGCAACTTTTTTTCTTAATCCTTTTGAAGCTATTTGCAAGTAATCATAATGGAGTTGTGTGAAAAGTTGTCAACGATGTAAGTTCTATTTATTTGGTTTAATTTTCCTTTTGTATGGGAACACGAGAAAATATTAGCAATACGCAAGTTCAAAGTTAAATGCACTGAGACGCATTCATGTGCGATGCAAATAAATTAAAATTAGATGTACCAGGATCGTACTATAAGTATAAAATATATTTTTTTTAATTAAGCTGCTGCCTCGGAGAGTAAATACTATTTATAAATAGGTATCATGTGACAATTGACCTAGTCCCAAACTAGGCAAGCCTGTATTATGGGTACTAGGAAACGGATAAACATACTTAAGATCTGTTTGTTGTTTGTAGTAAGTAGAGTCAGAATAATAAGTAGCCTGTTTCTTTTGTACTTTGATAAGACACGTTGATGACCGGATAGTCTAGTGGCCAGAGAAGCTTGAGGTCTCGGGTTCAATCCCCGGTCGGGCAGATATTAGTATGATGAATACGAATGTTTGCTCTCGGGTCTTTGATATTAAACTATGTATTTATCTATATACGTATGTTTACCACAACACAATTTCTGCTTAGTTTGGGACTAGGGCAATTGGTGTCAATTGTCCCAAGATGTTTATTATTATTTTATAGATACGGTTGCTTGTGATTTGGTCCATTCTGAAAGTCTGCTCCGCTCCGCTTAAATAGGAGAGCATAGTGTTAGTTACAAATAAATTACAAAAATTATCTACTCTCGAAGGTACGACGTAGATTGACCCTGGTAGGTATAGCACTAAATATAACTATACTATTTTGGATTATGAACTAGAAACAACTACTGCTACCAATGCTTTGAAAATGGACCCGTGGAGAGTTCGAAACATGTCAGCGTATAGTTTACGGTGGTGCTAGTTGGGTCTATGTGGCATGTGTTGATTCGTGTGTTGCATGAATTGTTTCTAGTTCATACATATTGAGCTTCGTAAAATTACGCCTGGCTCTATCAAGTAATTTACATTGATTACTCTTAGGGCGGTAAAAGAGATATTTTGGGAGAGTTTTAGATTATGAGAGGTATTTGTAAATAGTGTTGGCTACGGCGTGTATGGCAGGCGGCCATTTTTTTTTTAACTACTCAGACAAATGTAAAAAAATAAATATCTGAACTAGTTTGTGCCATTTGTATGAGATGGTGGAGAGAACTCGAATAACGGTATTTGGAAGTACTGCTGCCACTTATGGGGCTGCTACGCGGATGGCAACAGCTTCCACCACCGTGACCTTGCGTAGTTCAGTTATGTTTATCACTTGCACACAAAAGTGCTAAAGCGACACCAACGTTTTGAAAGGCAAGGAGCCATTTTCAACATAGGCTACTTTTTATTCGGGAAAATTGTACCTACCTATATTTCCCGCGGGATAGCGATAATCGAAACCTACGCGGACGAAGTCACGGGCAACAGCTGACTGACTGACAGACCACGCACAGCCCATACCACTGGAGCTAGACTTGAAATTTTTTCACACATGTACCTTCTTCACAGAGGTGCACTTAAGAAGGAATTTTTCAAAATTCTCACGGTATTATAGGCAATAAATGGTATTTATATTTTTGAATCGCAGTGGCTCTATCTCCGTAACTATCATTATTAGATATTTTTTGTGTTTTCTCTCCGCGAATTCTAGACGCACTGAAGTTTGAGTGTCCGAGACGGTGTTTGCGACCGAGCAACAAACCACAGACCAAAGTCACTGATTCGGATCGGATGCGGTGCGGAAACGCTCTTACAATGTAGGCAATCGCGACTCAAAAGAGTGTCGAATGAGTTCTATCTGTCATTCTCCACCAATGAGAGACAAGCTACTGGCCTGTGATTGGTGGAAATTGAGAGATAGACCTCACTCGACACTGGCGATCCCAGTGGATTTTTGACTCGCGATAACCATCGTTGTATGTGTTCGGACACGTGGATGAATGGAAGTGAGATAAAAAGAAATACTGATCAACATCAACATGATGCCTCTTGATTCTATTTACCATGTACCTATAGATATTTTAATTAAGTCGAATAAGGCCGCCTGCCTAGCGAAGGAAGATGGATTCGTGACATTTATTTGTAATTTATACACTTAACATTTCATAGTATCACCGGGTTCTTAAGCCAAAAGTCTCAAATTGTTTGTGTAAAGGATTGCACAAATAATAATAAGGTTTTGTTTATTCAGGGCATTATTCATAAAAGTCACTCGAGCCTCCGTTAGCTAAAATAGGTTTTGTCTTCTTACTAACGGAGATGTCAATGTGACAAAAAAGGACAAACGAACTTTAACGGCATTTTAGTTAAAATAGGTTTATGAATAATAGGGTCAGGCTGTATTTTGTCGACTTGGTTAGTTGTTAGAGATAAACTATGGTAACATGGCCCGCCTCTCCAAATTACTATTTCAATGTGTTTAGTGAGACGACTAGTCGTACAACTAATCCGAGTATTTGTTTTGGTTTGACGGCTGTCTCAGTACGCACACATGCGCTGGAAGTCTTTGTGGTGCCACAGAATACATAGGTGGTGCTTTATAAGCACTTTCACAAATACATTGAAGTATTTTGAATTTTGAAGGGGCAGGTCATGTTATCGTAGTTTATTTTCTACATAATAATCACTATTTTACTAACGTTAGTGAAATGTCACACAATTATTTAGCTATTTATTTTACTCGCAATATTAACCTCTTGTATGAGGGAAGAAAAAAAATACTGCATTTCAAGTCTCTTTTATTTTATAAGATTAAATTTAAAAAAAAAAGTAGCCACAGATTGTTCGGGCAGGCATACGAGAGGTTAAAAGATTAACATCGTAAAATCACGCTTGCGCAAAGCAGCGATATACCATGTCCGCATACGAGTTTTTTTTTATTATTTGCTTCAAATCTTGTAAGAGAATTTTTACTCGCATCCTGTTGTTTAAAATTGACATGAAATTTGTTACTGTTATGAACGAATAAATGACACGAATCTATAGTTGTAAACTTGAAATATCAAGGAATGGTGCTAGTCGAGGCAGAAGGGGGTATTGTGATGCGACTTGGCGATGTGAGATCGCAAACCCAGCATTTTAAAACGATTCGAAAGTAACGTAATAATCTGTGGTTTTATTAAAATACATTTATGATACGTATAAAACGTTGCTTTGATGATACGCTTTTACGATTCAACTAACATTAATTGGCTTCTCTGAGTGCGGTAGTAAGACTAGAATTTGGAGAATTCCCAAAAAAAAACAATAATTCTGTCCAATTTATTAATATTGGGAAAAAAGTGCTGTTGTTGTTGTGTACAAGATTGTGTTGAAATAGTGAGTACAGTTATTTATGATATGAATTATGAATTTGTTTAACACGCAAATTAAAATGATTTAATAATCAGCAAGTTAGCCTGTTTCGTACCAAATGAAATTGCATGGAGAGGATTTCAAATTATGACCTTGGATTTTCAGTGTATAGTGCAGCACAATGTTTCTATGTATGCACCTTATATTATCTGCGGTAATGTCTGCGTGCAGTTTACAGTCAGCAGCAGAAGTTGCAGCAACCGAAGCGGTCACAATGATCTACTCAAGCTCTTATGACTATAACAATACGCGTCGGTTGCTTAGCTACTTCTGCTGCTGACTGTACATATTTTGAACTTTGTTGTATACATATTGGTGCCGGTGACTGTAAAGTCTTTGACCTCTATAGCAGGTTTGTTTGGGACGAAGTATAATTGGAAATATGTTGTGTTTAACTAAAAAAAATACTTTAATTCACTGTTTTAAGAAGTTGCAGTCTTTTTTATTTCATTGACATTGTTAATTTGAATCGCCTCTGTTATTCTGCCGTGCTGTCGGTATCGGCATATGAACATTGTTTCGGTTTGTGTTCTGTATTGGATGCCATCTTGGATAATCTGACAGCTGTAAATTTTGACGTTTCAGCATACCCGGCCTGTTATTCAGTTTTTAATTAATTAAAAATCAAAGTGCTTAGGTTAAAATTGTTATATTATGGTTTTTAAAACGTATATCTTTTTTTTGCAATATTATGCTGTCATCATGTTTAAATTAAAAGACATTACGCAGAAACTTCATCATATTTCTGGTCAGGTAGTTAAGTTTTGTCAAGCTGTGACGCGTCGTTGTATAGTTTTTTTTTAGTTGTATCGTACATAGTAGCATAGTATAAAGACAGTAGCCAATCTACAGACAATGTGCCGAATTCGCTCTCACCCAAGCACACTGTCAGAGGCTCGAGCACGACTTTACGAATGCTGCGTCACGTAAAATCTAATAGTACCTAAACGTTGTCGAGTTCGTATGACGTTTGGAACAGCGCCCGCCCGTGAGCGTATTTGGAACTAAAATTTTGTATGAGGTTTCTCGATCTCGATACGATAACCGTAACGTTACGCAGCATTCGTAAAGTCGTGCTCGACCCTCTGGGAAACTCAAAACACGAGAATACTACATTTTTGGGTTGCTCTGCTCCTCACACTTTCTCAGTGATTATAACTACCAACATAAGTAATTTCTGTTGATTGTGAGAAATGTTGCAGTTACCCACTAAAGGGGTAATAAAAAAAATCTGTTTATTTCATAATCAGGGCCGTGTTTTATAAAGCTACAAGTTACAATTTACAAGCGGAAGTCTCATTCTATTACCTGTTGTTAGAGAGGTACCTCCGCTTGTAAATTGTAACTTGTAGCTTTATAAAACACGGCCCTGATGACGCCATGATGAATTGCGCGCAGTATCTGCGCACGAACAGCGTGCGCTTGGGCAGAGTGCAAACGGCGTGTTATTTGTAGATTGGTTACTGGACGTACACTGCTGTAGTTGTAGCAAAGCAATGTATAGGCTTCCAAGTTTGTTTATTTGTGAGCGTTCGTTGCGTTGGCGATCTCGCGCGGTCAAGTGAGATTTGTAGAAACTATTCGAAACTACAATAAATATGTGTGGTTTGTATAACTTTGTTTTATTTTTGTTGCCCGCGACTTCGTCTGCGTAGAATTCGGTTATCGGTATCTCGCGGGAACTATAAAATTTTCCGGGATGAAAGATGGCCTATGTTATCTCGGGTATGAGCTATCCCCATTCCAAATTTCATCCGAATCCGGCTAACCGTTTCAGCGTCAAGAAGTAACAAACGTAAATAAATAATAATAATAAATAAATATAAATATTATGGGACAATTGACACCAATTGACCTAGTCCCAAACTAGGCAAAGCCTGTACTATGGGTACTAGCCAACGGATAAACATAGATAGATAGATAAATACATACTTATATACGTATTAAACATCCAAGACCCGAGAACAAGTATTCGTGAACTAAAAACAATTGCTTTGCTCACTCACGACCACTAATGACAAATAGTTACACCCAAACCGCAAAGTAACGCCTGATTCAATAAATTAACAAATATTCGTATTCATTATACAAATATTTGCCTCGACCGGGATTCGAACCCGGGACCTCAAGCTTCATAGTCAGGGTCTCTAACCATTAGGCTATTAGGTCGTCAACATACTCACAAACTTTCGCATTTATAATATTAGTTAGGAAGTAGGATAGGATTCTTGGTAAACGTACAGTCAGCAGCAATAGTTGCTAAGCAACCGACGCGTTCATAATGATCTAAGCACGGCTCTATTGTTATAGACAAGAGCTTGTACAGATCATTGTGACCGCTTCGGTTGCTTAGAAGTATCTGATGCTGACTATAGTCACTGAAACAAGGATGACGTGTCGGCAGCAGTAATGGACAAGGACCCAGTAATGATAATAAGTTTTATTTAATAGAAAATAAGGGAGTCATTTATTTTCCAACAATAAATTTTCAACCATACGATCTTTCAATTAAGAATGAAGTGTCCATTATTGGTGCTTGTCAGCCTAAATTGTCCAACATTGGTACCATCACGTTACATAGAAAACCTGACAAAATAAGAACGGGTCCTTGACATACCGTGACACGTGCCATACCATTACACCAAAGTTAGTTAGCCTTGAGCTCCAGTGTCACGTTTCTGTACTAAATGGCAACCGATTTGATACTGCAACCCTGGAACACCCATAACCTTATGAATAACACCAGATTTAACCTTTCAACGCCAACGACGCACATGCAAAAGTTGTCATCCACACGCCAAGTTGGCATAACGTCAATGCGGAATTAAACCTTAAACATAAGTCCGTAGGTCGCATTTGCACTGTGCACCCGGACGCCTATAAGCGTTGGTGGCGTCGTAGGCACGACGGCTCGTGACGCTTTTAAGCGTCCTTGGCGTTGAAAAGGTTAAGAGGCCGTGGTTCCATGGAGCCGGAGGTAAGGAGACTGTCACAATAATAATAAGTACATACTTTATTTCAGACTTTACAATCCATAGAGTTTACTTAATGAGGGCTATAGAGAGTAAAAAATCCGCTTGGATAGCTAGTGTCGCGTGAGGTCTATCTGTATCTCCTCCACCAATCATAGGCTTCCGTTTTAGGCGCGCTCGCGGGTTCTGGTTTGTGCTGTATTCTGAAGCCAACCAATGCTATTATGAGTAAAGATTTTTGGTGTACAAGCCTGACACCGAGAGGATGCCGTGGATTCCTCAACCTTCGCAGCAGCTTTGCCAAAGTAATTAAAACAGCAACTTCAAATATGCACCGACGTATATTTCACAGAATATATGCAATACATAGTCTCGTCATTTAGTTAAAATACTGCACACGATGATTATTATAATTATAGATTTAATCTCAGTTAGATTGGTTAAATGCATACGATCAGACGGATGACAGAGCAAGCAAGAGACAATACAGAACAGGGCATGGCATAGACCATAAAAATAAAGATAACACAAATAAGGCTGCCATACACTAACCAATAAGTTATCAAGGCATAGATTACTCAGACTTGGTCTAATAAAGATACGTCATAGGTATTATGCTCACAAGACAATCGAAAAACATGTTCCGAACATTTTGACATTTGCACGCAAGTTTGAACCTTATTTGAGAGATATTGTAGATCGATTCCCAAAAACATCACGTCAACTATAATCCGCTTACGTTTGGGCCACGTGTGTACTCCGGTCTTCCTGGCCAAAATACGGGTTCGAGACCATTCCTTGTGTGAATGTGGCATGGACGAGGGCACCCTCGATCATATGTTCTTCCACTGCTCTAAAATCGTTACACTCTTATATGACCTCCTCCCTTCCAAAATTCCTCGTCCTGTTAATATAAACTTTCTTCTCACACTAGTACACACTCCCCTTGTAAATGTTCTGTGTAAATTTATAAAAATTAACAAGTTGTATTTGTAGGTCTAACCAATTAATGTATTCGTATGTGTTGTCTTTTTTAGATTCTCATCTGAGTACCGTACCGCGCGTCGAAGCTACCGAACAACGGTTCAATAATTACCGATAGTGTCTTCTTCAACCTCGACATTGGCGGAATCATCGATAGTATCGATGGAGCTATACTTCTTTTAAAACTTGAATTGAATTGAATTGAGAGATATTGTCGCCGAAGCGGCTACGATTTGTAGCCTTCTTAACCCCCGACAAAAAAAGAGGAGTGTTATAAGTTTGACCTGTGTATCTGTGTATCTGTCTGTGGCATCGTAGCTCGCAAGCGGTTAGACCGATTTCGATGCGGTTTTTTTCATCGAAAGCTAGTTTAATCAAGATGGTTCTTAGCTATGTTCCATTAAAATCGGTTCACCAGTTTTTGAAATATTGAACTTTGAAATAACAATGTCGGGGGCTTTTCAACTTTTTTTGCGCTTTATTTTCGCCGTGCTGATGACATATTTTAAACTCAACAACCGAATTGCCCCAGTAAGATTTAACGGTTGAAGTTAAATTATTAACCGACTTGAATGCAATAATTAATGGCTTCTTCACACTCTTGAAATTCGTCCAATGACTTCCTTATATAACTTACTAATCATATCTTATCGGATGGTATCTTGCAAAATGTAACGATTTTTGTATAAAATGCACTTTTGATAGAAAGGTAGCTGAGGCTCGCGGCTATCCTTGTTTTTTCTGTATACCCACTTATAAATCACATTCCTTATCTAAGTTTCAAAAATTATGGAAATTTCTTGATTTCAGATGAAGAAACTGCATTCGTTGATTCAGTCATTTTGTAGATTTAAGTATCAAGGTTTACGCATGTTATAGTACTTGTGGTAGTTAACTATACCTATAAAACAGTACCGTGACTGACTGACTGACAGAAAACGCACAGCCTAAACCAATGGACCTAGAAACTTGAAATTTGGCAAACAGTATCCTAGAGGTGCACTAAGGGATTTTTCGAAATTCCCACGGAATAATGAAGTAGCCCATTTTGAAGTATTTCACTAGGGCAAAGCCGCGGGGCATAAGCTAGTCTATAATAAACCTACTTTGCTTTTTACTAACTTTAATATATCTACATTTGAAATAAATCAATCAATCAATCAATAAAATAAATCAGCGCTGCAGGCGTCTAAAGCCTCAGCAAAATGCAGAGTCAGCGACCGTTTCACTTTTGCGAGGAACACACTCCCTTGAGAAGAAATGTGTGAAATTGTGTGTATTTTCTTGTATTTGTGTGTCTTCTTGTGAAAGTGAATAAATGTCTTCTTTCTTTCTTTCAAATACAGGTGGTATTTTTGAATATTTTTGTAGACACCTACTTGCCTTATTGAGTAGGTAAGTAATTTCATAAAGGACCCCTATCAGTTTAGTTATAGACGGTAGAATACCAAGTGTAGCAAAACGCCTACCCGCGCTTTATTTCTTTTTAGTTTTAGTCAGACTATTAAGTACACGAAACGCACTACATTACCAAGTCTTGGTTTCCATTGAAGCAACCTGCAGAATGACCAATCGGGCTACATTTCTTTGACAATATGGAAGCGCGCTAAAACAAAACCACTTCAAGTCAGCAGTTGACACCGAATTGTCATTGAAAACTGACAATTGTAAAGTTGGTGAAATAGGGGCCAGTATTTGCCCATTAGAACATTTTGAAATAGGAACGGTGTTGCCGAGCCCGGCGGCGGGGAGCTTCACAGCCGCTCGTATCGCTGGCACCAATTTTAATTCCACACTATCGGCAACAAAAACGAAGTACGAGTATAAGTCCACACCTTATTATATGTCCATGGCAATCATATACTGAGAGCTATGGTAACGAGATGTGTGCCGTCCTAAGTAAATAAGACCTCTCGCGAGTCAAAAATCCTCTAGGACCGCTATGTCGAGTGAGGTCTGTCGATAGACAAGATTGACAATCTCCACCAATGTGAGTTTAATAAAATTACTAGGTGTCTATTAACTTCCGTGAAGGTATTTAATCACGAAGATTAGTACATAATCTTTATCGTTGTTCCTAGCTACCTGTGTTAATAGATATACAGACAATCAGTTCATAGATTATTAAAATGAATCGTAAACTAGCTAATAGGTATTTTGTGAAACAGTAGGGACGAAACCCGGCTGTGGGCTACCTGATGGTAAGTAAGTAGTTAACCCTTAAATGTATGGTGTAGGATGCAGCCCTACATAGGAAAAAAAGATTAAGTAAGTATTTTTTGAAAAATGTAAATAAATATTCACTTATGCCATTAAGTATCACATTATTAGGTATTTGTTTTAACGAAAAAAAAGTCATGCATTTACTCATGTTACTCACCGTTTAGGCACCCGCAGTCACTAAGGTATGCAGGGTATGCAGATGTGTTGCCAGCCTAGAGGGCTAGATATACTGTAGAATACCTCTCGTAATTTCCATTCCGCGAAGAACTACAACATTGGTACAAGCCATTCTACTAAGTACTATAATGATTTACTAGTGAGAAAGAAGGTGATGGCCAATCCAGACGGACCTCTCATTTTTTGAAATATCTTTAATAGTGTCGATATTTCTTAACTACATAAGTATAAATCACGCCGCAAAGACATTCCTTATACTTACAGACATACAACGGTTCCTCTTCCATTGTACCTATTATTAATAAATTATCATAATTATCAAAATTATCAATTGATAACGAAATAGTTTGTCGATAAAGTATTTAGTACCGTGATTTGTCACAGCCAGCATTGGCCTAGCTCCTTCAATAATAAATAACATTTAAATGTGAGTGTTTCAAAATATTTCGGCCTGATACTTTAGTTTTTAAAATTTGAAAACAAAGAAGTGTGTGAAACGTGTGTGGGGATAGAAATAAAAGCATAATTATTGTAATTTAGATAGAATACAGTAGTATTTTTAGTGTTTACAAAAGTGTACCTACAGTTTTGTTTCTTAAATACCTACTTACCTAAAGTAAATGTCTCAATGCCCGACTTGTCCTATAATAGTATTGGCACCTTCAATCTAAAGCAGGGTGTCACTTGTTGGTATTAAGGTGTCAATAGTGGAACGATTACGTTATGAAAGAGTTATTTAGTATGTTGTATCAGCAGGGAGTTTGAATTTTGATTTGTTAGACGACCGGATATTATAATACCTATAATTAAGTAGCCAGAGCACCTTGAAGTCCGGGTTCAATCCAGGCAGACATTTAGTATGATAAATACGTGTGTTTGCTCTCAAGTCTTGGATGTTTAGTATATTTAGTACAGTAGCAGCAGAAATAGCTAAGCAACCGAAGTGGTCATAATGATCTGCACAAGGTCTGTCTATAACAATAGAGCCGTTCTTACCTATATCATTGTGACCGCTTCGGTTGCTTAGCTACTTGATGCTGACTGTGTGTGGCTTTGTCAAGTAAGTACCTAAGTAAACGCTTTATTCAAGTTACAAATAATGTGATACAAGTGCAAAGGCGGGCTTTATGTATAAGGGATTTCTACCAGTCAACCTTACCGAACCGAAATAGAGCCGTGCTTAGATCATTGTGAACGCTTCGGTTGCTTAGCTACTTATGTGACTTCTGCTGTAAAGGCTTTGTCGAGTTTGGGACTAAGTCAACTTGTGTCAATTGTCACATATTTTGTTTGTTATAAATTATGTTTGTTGTTATAAAGTGAAAAACCATGCGTCTGTTGCCATGCATGCGGGCTCAGGATGAGGACGAGGATCACTCCAAGCACATCGACCGCGAGATCAAGCAATGGATCAAGAATTATAATGACGTAAGCGCATATTGTGATCAGTATTTCTATTTATCCCACTTCCATTTCCCGTGTGTCCGAACGCATATAAACTCTTAACAAAACATACGTACTCGAACAAACTTATTTATTATTTGGCACTTTTCAGCGTGGGTAGTTCGGAATCTGCTACTTGCAGTCTACCCACTAAACGTAAACATTGTAGGTACTTACTTATCCCTTTAACTTTACAATCAAAAACAAGGTAGCTACACACGGTAGTGAGCACTTTTTAACGTTTTATTTCAAAAATAGTTCGAACAGTTTGAAATTATGTACCTACCTAAGCTAGAAAGGCACGGAAAGTAGGAAATACCTACGCGTGTTTTGTGTTTTTTGTAGGATAATAAAAATATTTTTATGTTTTTACCCTACTGCCCAAGAAGGGTTATGTTTTTCGAGCATGTATATGTATGTATGTATGTCTAATCCTTTGGCACACTCTACGGCCTAAACCGTTTGACGTATTTCAATGTATGAGGTGTCATTGGATTCGTCGCAGTTGTGGGAGTGACATAGGGTATATTGTTTCCCGGAATTGCAGTCGAGTTGTCTTTTTTAGGGTTCCGTACCTCAAAAGGAAAAACGGAACCCTTATAGGATCACTTTGTTGTCCGTCTGTCTGTCTGTCTGTCAAGAGCCTTTTTCTCTGGAACGCGTTTAGGTAGCATGCTGAAATTAATATCAAATACTCAAGTCTGCGGTCCCTTGAAGCTATGAAAAAATCAACCTTCTAAGTCAACGCAATCAAAAGATACAGTCATTAAAAAAGCTATTTCCATACAAATTCCCGAAATCCAAAAACCTAAAGGGTACTTCCAGTTGTCCTAGAAACTTGAAATTTGGTATGAAGGTAGCTCTTATAGCGCAACCACTCCGAAAAGTCTCAAAATCTTAAATTTTTATGTCTGTCTGTAGATTTCACAGGCCAATATAAGTTGACCCCACACTGCGTACATTTTGCTTAGGAGCAGGGCTCTGCTAACACTGGCCGGTTTTTTTTTAATTTTAAGATGGTTAGGTTATAGTGGTGGTACTAAAAAGATTCATAAATTAAATTTTAGGCGATCAAACTACTTCTGCTGGGCACAGGCGAGAGCGGGAAGACTACCATAATAAAGCAAATGAAGATCTTGCACATACAGGGATTTAATCAAAGGTATTTCAATTTACGCAATTTTTTTATACACAAAGGAAGGTGTACGGTCCGTGCAAACCGCACATTCACGTGTCAGCACTTTACGTTATGTTGTGTTATTTCATATTTTTTATTAGTATTAAGACAGTGCACGCTTAACCGCCGCAGTGTACATCGGTGTATCATTTATCAAATAAATCATCAGTTCAGTAAAATCTGCAGTGTATCACTTCTATCAGTATCAATTATCATCTAAAGCTTGTATGAGACCACGGTCCCGTACATAAGGCATACGAGCAAGTGGGCCACCTGATGTTAAAGTGATCACCACTGCCCATAGACATGTGCAACACCAGAGGGACATAACATAGAGGGCTGAGATGAAATGCCTCTTGTGCTTGTTATTTCCTTGGCTGTCTTACTCTCTACACCGGAACAATACATTACAAGCACTGCTGCTTATATATATAGCGAGTAAGATTTATAAATCACTAGTTTTTGCAAGCGACTTCGTCTGCGAAATCTTCGGTTATCGCTATCCCGCGGGAACTATACATTTTTCCCGAATAAAAAGTAGCCTATGTTATTCCTTAATATTCAAACTATCTTCTTGCCACATTTCAACTATATGTGTGCTGCGGTTTTTCCGTGAAGAGGTAACTAACAGAGAGACAGAGTTACTTTCGCATTTATTATAATATACTGTACTAGCTGTTGCCCGCGATTTCGTCTGCGTAGATTTCGGTTTTCGATATCCCGCGGGAACTATACAATTTTCCCGAATAAAAAGTAGCCAATAGCTCAGCGGTTTTTTCGTGAAGAGGTAACAAACAGACAGACAGAGAGACAGAATTACTTTCGCATTTATAATATTAGTTAGGATTAGGATAGTATAGAAGTATAGATTAGTATAGATTCCTTACTGAATATAATGACTCTGGTCCATGGCCTTGAACAAGAAAGATGGTACCTGAAAATACAAAACGTTAAAGGTACTTAGTAATGTGATTTAGGATAAGAATCAAAGATTTTTGCCGCAGCGAACGCATTGAGAAGATAAAGTACATCCGCCACAATGTTCACGAGTCGATCCACGACATAGTGCGCAACATGGCGCGCCTGTCCATCGCGCTGGCCAGCCCGCGCAATGTGCAGGCGCAGGCGTACGTGCTGCGCTGCGGGGCGGAGGGGCCGCCCGAGTACGACGAGGTAGTACCATCACCATCTTTGAAATTTATTCAGGGATTTCAGGAAGCAAGACTTTAGTTAATTTTAGTTTTTTAACAAAAAGAGTGCGTGGTTTTTATAAACGACTAGCTTATGCCCTGCGGGTTTGCCCCCGTGTAATATTTAAAAATGAGCTAGTTCCATGTCGGTAGGCCTCCAACAAGATGGAGCGACGACCTGGCAAAGGTCACGGGACCGCGGTGGATGCGGAAAGCACAAGACCGATCTAAGTGGAGAGCCTTGGGGGAGGCCTATGTCCAGCAGTGGACGTCTTTCTGCTGACATGATGATGATGATAGTTCCCTATCCCGCGGGAATTTCGAAAAATCCCGTCTTAGTGCACCTCTAGGATACTCAAAATTTGCCAAATTTCAAGTCTCTCTGTCCAGTGGTTTAGGCTGTACGTTGTCTGTCAGTCAGTCAGTCAGTCACGGTACTGTTTTATATTTTATAGGTATAGTTATGGAAGGTAAACAAGTGATACGTACGTAGTGAAACGATAACTACGCCGTAGTTACTTTTTACTGTGTATTAGCTTACGATATTAACCCTACAATTTGTACTTATTTAAATACTATGTTTTATTAACCCCCGACGAAAAAGAGAGGTGTTATAAGTTTGCCCTGTGTATCTGTGTACTTATCTGTCTGTGGCATCATAGCTCTCAAACGGATTTACCGATTTCGATGCGGTTTTTTTCAATCGAAGGCTAGTTTAATCGAGATGGTTCTTAGCTAAGACTCATTAAAATCGGTTCACCGGTTTTCGAAATATTCAACTTTGAAATGACAACGTCGGGGGTTTTTCAACTTTTCTAATGGTTATTTTATTTTACACCATATCATGTCAAAAATCGCATAGGTACTCGACTTGCTTTAATAAAGTACCGACAGGAAGTCGCAGGCGCCTATCTTGATCTAGATACCTAGTACAGATTACTATCAATAGGTCCAGTAAGTACCTACTTGTGGAAATGCTTAAAATTTTTGTGTCCATTGAAGATAAGTTGAAATCAAAGGAGCGACTTGAAAGTCAAGTATTCTAATTTCAAAGAAGTCAGTGACGAATAGAGGTACATGTGGGTAGGTATTTCAATTTGAAAGGTTCTGTCATTTAATCACACGGAGTATAGTTAAAGTGAGAAAAGCATTCCCCTGTCAAAATGTTTAAGTACATACTCATTACTTTATTAACATACTCAATACTTTATTAACATTTACTTTATTTACTTTGTTTTACATTGTCATAAGATTGATTTTTGCCTGGCCCGTGGGTGGTTTTTGCCTGGCCCGTGGGTGGTTTTTCCACTATGTTTATACCTACCTTGCTATCCTAAAGGTATAAATCTACCTAAGTATTACCTACTGTAATTTTTTTCCAGGAATATTTCGACCACGTGCGTGCACTGTGGCGCGACGCCGGCGTCCGAGAGTGCTTCAAAAGATCCAACGAGTACCAGCTGATAGATAGTGCTGAATAGTAAGTGCCTTAGTAGGTATTCACTGACTATTAGTGTTATAAGCAATCCATGCAAGCAAGCCAAAAGCCAAGCCAGTACGATCAGGTTTACTTTCAAGTCCAGGCAAACTTGAACTTGAATCGTGTAGAAATAATAATAAACCTATTTTTTTAATACAGTTGCTCAAAAAGTGGGGGTGCGTGTTGGATAACCTCCTCGTGTGCTCGACCGTTACGGTTCCCTCTTAAGAGTCTTAGGGGGGAAGAGTAGCGTTTGGGCTGGTGCACCCTGGGCAACAACGGTTAACTATAAAACGATTATTTATAAAATAGTTAACCGTTGGCTAATATCCGACGAAGGGGGGGGGTTGGGTTTTTAGGTTAGCCTGTGAAGCCTAACCTAACTAACCATAACGCTAGAGTTACCGAACAACGTCTAAACACTCATAGTGTCTCCATACTTGACATTGGCGAAATCATCGATTGTATCGATGGAGCCATATTTAAAAAATTGTATTGTATTTACGCATGAAATGTACCACTTTTTGAGCAATACAGCTCAAAAAGTGGTACATTTCATGCGTAAATTTATATTTTTTATACCTAGTCCTTTTCCAAGGTGCCGGCTCTCCCCCGCCTCCCTCCCCCTGGGCGCCGGCGGGGGGCGGTGGGGCGGCCCGCCCCGTCGTTGTATTTTTTTCGCAAATGTATTAAAAAGCGTCGTTTGTTACTCGTGCGGAAGTGTCATTTTCACTCGTCCCGAGTCTTGACCCTCGCCTTGCGGCTCGGGCCTTGACACCTCAAGACTCGTGCATACAAATACTTTCCGCACTTATATCAAACAGTACTATTAACTAATGGAGGCTTGAGTGACGTTTATGAATAATGGCATAGGCAACAACTTAAAATTATATTTACCAGTTAACTTTGACTGTTTCAGTTTTCTAGACCGGATAGACCTGATCGAGAAACCGGACTACATGCCATCGGACGCCGACATACTGCGCTGCCGGCAGAAAACCTCCGGCATACAGAAAATAGAGTTCAAAGTGAAGGTACACTCAAAAACTGAGTCGCTTAAGGTATTGCTACGGACCAACCACCCTCTGGACACCAAATGTCAGGACGAACGTGTCCGAAACGCATATGCTCATTTACAGCTATAAATCTCTCTAGCCTCGAATCGTGGCTCACTTTCGACCTGATGACAAGCGAGATGACAAGCTATGAACCAATCACGACTTCACGACGCATTCCCCCGGCGCGCTCGCGGCGGCTTTTTTCGTAATGATTTTCCAAGTAAATTATAGAAGATGCGGTGTCCCGTCGGCTGGCCCGTGGGTAAGTACTACTGTGGATCCACTCGAAGAAGTCATTGTGATACTGATTGCGAAAACGTTCCACAGAGGTACGTGATTCAGTTTCTTTTGCTGCACATATCCTGTACAGTGAGCAGCAGAAGTAGCTAAGCAACCGAAGCGATCTAAGCACGGCTCTTTTGTTAAAGATAAGTATAAGAGCTTGTGCAGATCATTGTGAGCATTTCGATTGCTTAGATACTTTTGCATACATACTTACACAAATAAACAAAATAGTCATACTTAGCTACATATTTTATACATTTACTAGCGTACTTAGATATTGTAGGTATAGGTATATGAAGTCAAAGTTGATAACCTCCATAATGTTAATAAACTATGGCATTATAGATATGGAAAAAGCTAGACAAAAATGAGGGTAGATGTTAACGTCTGAGTGTAGAAGTACCCAACTAAAAGACAGCTTTTTAAATGTTCTTCTTACGTTTTATTTTTATTTTTCTAACCGACAAAAGCTACTTTCATAATGACCATTACAGATTTAGATATGAGAAAACGTTATTTAGGTATTACTGCAACAAACTACAAAAAAAACTGCCAAATGTTTCGGAAGAAAAAAAATACTTACGACTTAGTAAGTAGGTAAGTAACATAAAACTTTCTCCTTTTTTGAAATTTGTTAAAAATCCTCTCGTATGTCCTCGTAAATCAGTCTTTAGGTAATAACAAGCTAAACTTCCAATCTTTAAACAAATTATTAGCACTTTGTGACTGTGTGTACTGACTTAAAAAAATCTCTTCAGGTACCGAAGTCGATGCAGGGCGGCATCCAGGACTTCTGGATGTTCGACGTTGGTGGGCAGCGGGGGGAGAGGAAGAAATGGATACAGGTTAGGTCACTTTTCATTTCTATGTTGCCTTAGAATCTTACTGGAAGGCTGAGCCGCCGTTTTATAAAGCTACAAGTTACAATTTACAAGCGGAAGTCTCATTCGATCACGTTTTGTTAGAAAGAGACTTCCGCTTGTAAATTGTAACTTGTAGCTTTATAAAACACGGCCCTGGTGTAATAGGTTGGGCACGTGACACTGAATGCCTGGGTACGGGGTTCGATTCCCCAGCTATGCTATCTTTCCTGGTTTTCTAAATATTCTGGTTTTTTAACGGTATATTTAGAAATTTCATGTTATTATTTTTATATGAGCTGAATAAGTTGTTTAGTTTACGGGTGGTACCTAGGACCTTGTGCGAGGTCGGTCAGGATCGCTACCACCATCCTGCCGCTAAGCAGCAGTGCTTGCACTGTTGTGTTCCGGTGTGGAGAGTAAGACAACCGGTGTAATTACGGGCACAAGAGGCATTTCATCCTAGCTCCCTAGGTTGACAACGCTTCCGCAAATGGGATTGCGGGTGTCTATGGGCAGTGGTGATCACTTACCATCAGGTGACCACTTGCCCGTTTGCCTTCCTTGTCGTATAAAAAAAAAGTTGAAAAGCCCCGTCATAATGTGATGTGATCGCAGGTGTTCGAGGGTATCCACGCCATCTGGTTCCTGGTGGCGAGCAGCGATTACGACCAGACCCTGAGGGAAGACGGCACCACCAACCGCCTGCGGGAGGCGCTCGCGCTTTTTGAAGATGTCTGGCAAAGCAGGTGAGGCCAGAGTCCCTACTCCGAAATCCGAAATCCGAATTTCTTATCGGACCGTCCCGCTCATGCCAATATTGGTTAACACGAAAGCGAAAGGGAAGGTCGGACAGGAACTTCGAATTTCGGACTTCGGAGTAGGGCTCAAAGCCTCTAAGTACTCCGAAGTCCGAATTCGAAGTTTGAGTCTGACCGTCCCTTTCGCTTTCGTGTTTCGTACAGTCCGCGCGCGAGCTCTGAGAAGTCGGGACTGGGTTTATTTAAATTTTTAATAAGGTAGGTACTAAAATAACTTCTTGGTAGCATTGATAGAAAGGGATATCGATCGCGGCGATACCTTAATACCTAATAGAGGTTTGATGAGCTCCCGACGACCTACCAGAAGGCGAAGTGTTCATAGGGCCTCCCCCAAGGACGGACGATCTGAGCGTCTAGTGTAATCAACGACCAAAAAAACGTCTTATCGCGTTACACTAGTAACTCAGACGTACCGACAACAAACAATTCTCATACTGTTTGACACCCGTAACGCAAACGCGGTCGAGACGTATTTTTGGCCGTTGATTACACTAGGCGCTCTAGTAAAGACCGGGGGAAGCCATTGTCTGCGGGTAGCACAAGACCGATCGTCGTGGTGATCCTTGGGGAAAGCCGCCGTCCATCAGTCGTCTTCTGGCCGATACTTACTGACACACACACACACACATACAAACACTAACACTCGCATACACAGGCACACTTTCACACACTCGTATTCCTTCACACACATGTCTTTTGATACATAAATCCACTTTGGCTGATGATGATGCCTGTCCCCCAGATTCCTCCTGGAAGCGGGTCTGATCGTGTTCCTGAACAAGCAGGACCTGCTGCGGCAGAAGGTGTCCCGCGGGCTCGGCATCGCGGACTACTTCCCCGAGTACCGGGACTACCAGGGCCCCGGGGACGAGTACGACCGGACCAAGATGTTCATACGGCAGATGTTCGTGGTAAGTTGATAGGACAAAATAACCCTTCATTTGACAATAATAAAATTATGTATTTGACGACCGAATAGCCTAGTGGGTAGAGACCCTGACTAAGAAGCTTGAGGTCCCCGGTTCGAATCCCGGTCGCGGCAGATGCCTGTATGATGATGTATGTATTTATCTATACAAGTATGTTTATTCGTTGTCTAGTACCCATAGTACAGGCTTTGCCTAGTTTGGGACTAGGTCAATTGGTGTCAATTTGTCCCATAATATTTATTTATTTTATTTATTTATGTAAACGATGGTAGTCGTGCGAGCAGGCCCCTATGTCACCATCTTTACAATTGTCAGTTTTCAATGACAATTTGAACTACATTTCTTTGACAATATGAAGCGCGCTAAAACAAAAGCTCTTCAAGTCAGCAGTTGACACCGATTTGTCATTGAAAACAGATAATTGTTGAAAAGTTGGTGAAATAGGGGCCAGAGCCGCGGCGAGCAGTGTGCGTCTCGCTGCCACTTTGTCGTGCGCTCCCAGAGGAAGGATTACGAAACACGTCGGGGTAAACTGGACTTATGTACGTGACTGGCCCGATTATTTCACTAAAATAGATAAAGAACCTCCGATTTCTCTGAGTCTGCTTAAAAAAGTGGTAGGCACCTATTATCTAACTAGCTTATGCCCCGCGGCTTTGCCCCCGTGAAATATTTCAAAATGGGCTAGTTCCCTATCCCGTGGGAATTTCGAAAAATCCCTTCTTAGTGCACCTCTAGGATACT
The DNA here is from genome assembly GCA_963691665.1 of Clepsis dumicolana. Taxonomy (NCBI): domain Eukaryota; kingdom Metazoa; phylum Arthropoda; class Insecta; order Lepidoptera; family Tortricidae; genus Clepsis; species Clepsis dumicolana. The sequence goes on along the minus strand of OY829531.1, from coordinate 5,874,622 downwards.
CAAGGTATGTTTAATGCCAAATTGCAAGCCTCTAAGTCCAGTGGTTTAGGCTGTGTGTTGTCGTCAGTCAGTCAGTCACGGTACTGGTTTATAGGTATAGAAGATAATAATGGTATTACCTGGTATTAAGTAGGTACCTAATAACATGAGGGTTGTTCCCTTTTAGTCAAATCAGCAATTTTTTATGGAATGTCAAAACGTTCCGTTAGTATGAAGTTTGTGCCTATTGAATTAAGACCTGTGACGTCATCATTCTCAGTGATCAAACCGCCTACTTTTATTAGTTTTTGTTAATTAAAAATCGTTTTAATTGCAGCAATAAGTGAGGCATCGGTTTTTTATCAGTATTTTCGGAAGCTTGATAAGTGATAAGGAGTTGTACCTTCCATCATCACCTCATCAACACGAGATGATGACTACCAGACGCAAGTACTCGAATAGCTTTCGAAAATATATGAAACACATGATACGTACTTACCTATAAAATTTTAGGGTTGCCCTCGATTTCCCTGGGATCCCATCATCAGATCCTGACTTGGTGACAGTGGGACCAACTAGAAATTATACCCTTTCAAACAAGAAAAGAATTTTTGAAATCGGTTAAGCCGTCTTCGAGTAATCAGGGCACATACATAAATATATATATATATATATATATTCCGACGAATTGAGAACCTCCTCCTTTTTTGAAGTCGGTTAAAAATGTTAAATGATCTTATTTTGACATCAGTAAACAACCCTTTTGATCTTAACATGAATGTGCACCCACAGGACGTGACGCAGAAGCGGCGGCCGCGCGCGCCGCCGGCGGCCGCGTCCGGGTTCGTGGTGGGCGCGGCGCTGCGCGCGCGCGAGTGCTACTTCCACCTCACCACCGCCACTGACACCGACAACGTGCGCGCCGTGTTCCGGGACACGCACCAGATCATACTCACGCACGTGCTCAGCAGCATCGGGGTCTACTGACACACGCACACACACACACACTCTCACGCACACACAAACGAACACACATTCACGCACACACACAAACTGACACACACGCACTCAAATATACTGACGAGCAAAAATAAGATAAGATAAGATAAAAGATAATTTATTGCCACAAAGAACAAGGTTACAAGAACAGACTTAACTATTATCCTTATAATAAAAATTTTCAGTACACCCCTGAATACATCCCTGTTGCAAGTCGGCGAGCGGTAAATATTGAAAGCATAATTATAAACTACAATGGAAAGAGAAAAAAAAACGGGAAATATAAGACATTATGAAAAAAAAACCAATGGACATAATAGGCAACTTCCACCACAACACCAGTATACCTACACTAACATACATTCACGGTTCATTACATAATTCATTTACCTGTAATTTATAAAAAAACCAAAGCAGCACCTAGCAGTGCCGCCGTAACGGTTAATTTTTCATAGCATTTCGTATGTAAAGTGACCCGTTATTTTTGCTCTTCAGTATATACAACGTGTTACGAAATAACCCAAAAAAAATGTAGGGTTAGGGTTGGCATATTGTAAGTATGACATTTTTTTTTATTATTATTTCATACAGTGATTCAAATATTGTAAATGGACCATTTAACCCCCTTTCGGATTTACGGGTATTTTTGTTAACAACTGTATACACACACACACACACATACACACACACACACATACACACGCTCTTTAACATACACAGGCCCACCTAGCCATATATACACACACTCACACACAAACACACACATGAATACATACGTACACACACATATACTGAAATAAATATACTGACGAGCAAAAACAAAGCGTATACAACGTGTTACGAAATAACCCATAAAACATGTGGAGTTAGGTTTGGCATAAATATTGTATGAGCTTTTTTTTTCATTATTATTTTATACAGTGATTCAAATATTGTAAATGGACCATTTAAACCCCTTTCGGATTTACGGGTATTTTTGTAACATCCTGTATACACACACACACACACACACGCACACTTATGTCTTGTCATACCTACATAAATCAATTGTTTTGCTGTCTACTGTTAAAACGTTCCTTCATAGTAAGCGTATTCTGTTAATCACTCAAAAAAGTGTTAAGGTCAACACAGGCTAGTTCCTGGCGCGGGAACCACCGCTACGCCTACATAAGAACTAATCTTCAATGTGAATTACTGTGAGGTACCTACTTACCTAACTTCTGTGAATATTGTATTTTTTAATGAATAAATAAACTGAATTTAATGAATTGACAGCAACTTTTCTTAGATACCTACTCCTGGTGTACTGTACTTATAATACTCAAAAAAACATTGAATCCAATTGACAATAAATCGGCGGTTGAAAACTATGAATGTCTTTTTAACCGACTTCAAAGAAGGAGGTTCTCAATGTAGCTAACTACTTCTTTTTCTTAGATGCATCTATACTCCTTAAAAAATATCGAAGATCATAAAAATCGGGTCAGAAATTGACACTGCACTGTAACATTTGTTACAATGTAACATATAAATATGCAAGTGTGAGAGCGACGAATGCTTTATGTCGTTTATAAACATTAGCTTGTTAGGGGGTCAGGCGCAATTAACTTTGAACGAACACCAGACATTACTAAGTACTAATTCATTGACGCTGTAAAAACAAACATTCATATTCGGCCCTCAAAAGGGCCTCGAATGTCAACATATAATTTAGAAAAAAAAAACTTTATTATCACTAAAAAAATCACTAGTAACTCTGGCTGTTGGAGCTATTCTTATAGTTTCTTAACGCCTTCTCCCCTTCCAGAACTGCGTGCTTTCCCAGCTCCCCTGGGATGAGCAGCCTGGTCGCAGTCCTGATCTCATCTTGAGCCAAGGTAGTTTTCTTTGAATGGGCCACAAGCCTCCCGGCCTCACAAGCAACCTGCTCCAAGATATCATTAACAAAATTGTTCATAATCAGCATACTTTTTCTCGAAATGCCTACGTCGTGCTCGCTGCATTGCTTCAATAACTTGAAAAGATAAATTGAGAAGCTTTCGTAGTTTCTTTTGATCTTCTTCTTCCCCATGATGCCTTTCGGCTGAATGACGGGCTTCTCCATGGACTTGAGCGGCTTCTTGGGAACTTTCACGGGCGCCATTTTGTTTTTCAACTGTCAATCGTTAGTTTCAAAAACTGCGGTCTTTATATAGATCTGATAGGATAAAGTGGGGTTATAAAGTAGCTATAACCAATCAAACTCGCACAGAAGATTACTGAGTAACAAATAAATCGGGTATTTTGCACAACAGTTGTTAAAATCTACCGTCAATTTTAGGACAATACTTGTACATAAGCCGCTCGCATCTAACTGCCTTCATTCTCATTTTAACCTCCGAGTGAAACCATCTTAGAAAGTTCAAGATGACTGGCCGTGGCAAAGGTGGCAAGGGACTTGGCAAAGGTGGTGCCAAGCGTCACAGAAAAGTTCTCCGAGACAACATCCAAGGAATAACTAAGCCAGCGATACGTCGGCTAGCGCGCCGAGGCGGCGTCAAGCGGATTTCTGGCCTAATTTACGAAGAAACGCGCGGCGTGCTCAAAGTGTTTCTTGAGAATGTGATCCGAGATGCCGTGACGTACACCGAACACGCCAAGCGGAAGACTGTCACCGCCATGGACGTAGTCTACGCGTTGAAACGTCAGGGACGGACGCTGTACGGTTTCGGAGGGTAGTCTAGAAGTTAATTTTGAGACGTCAAAATCTATTTTCGTTACTACAATTATTTACGTAAAACATAATTAATAAATACTAATATCATAAAACTTATCTTTGTTGACAAGGTCCTTCTCAGGACCGCAACTTTTCTGGTTCTTCGCAGACGTCAATGAAAGATTCCTTTAAATAAAATAAAAACTTTGTTCTTTTGTCTTCGTACCTATTTGATCCCGAATTAAGAAAAATGAATAAATTAATTAATCGTGTAAGAGTACCTATTATATTGCCTACCTACAATAAGCCTACCTACCTGCATTTTCTAACATATCCAATGGATATTATCCATACCAGATCAATTAAATAACGATCACTGGAATTTGATGTAAGTACAAGTGTTAACCTAAATTAACATTAAGTATCCACCTTACTTATTTACAAGCACAAAAAACATTGCCAGTTAATAAAAAGCTTGCAAAAAGTAAGTGCCTAAGTGCCAACTTAAATTATTAATATCCTGTCCCTATCTTACAGAGTAAGGGTTTTTACTAAGTATAGATTTTTTTTATAAATCCTACCTCTACTTACCTACCTACAACGTAAGACATAAAACAAATACATAAACATTAATATACTTAATAAATATCAGGATATGCCACTTGGATAAGCCCGTGCGGGATGCGCGCGACTCATCGCTGCCACTCATTTTAGTGCCACAAAATAGGCATCAATAACGGAGTATGTAGCGAAAGGCTCGTCCATACGCTGTATACATAGTATACGTACATACTTACACGAAATAACGGTATCCTAATCAATTTCCACTCCCATGAAAGAGCTTAAAACTTTCGGGTAGTTTCCCCACGCAGACTCGAAAGTACCCACATTCGAACAAAGTGACACTAGCAGGGATAGCGCGTTCGTATATAAACCTGCCACTCCGCTACTCTGCACAAAGTAAAACAGTAGCATTAAGTTAGATATACAGACACTAAAGTTAGGTTAAACAAAATGGCGCGTACGAAACAGACCGCAAGGAAATCGACCGGTGGCAAGGCGCCACGCAAACAGCTGGCCACGAAAGCAGCCAGAAAAAGTGCGCCGGCTACTGGTGGTGTGAAAAAACCGCACAGATACCGCCCCGGCACCGTCGCCCTGCGAGAAATACGACGGTACCAGAAGAGTACGGAATTGTTAGTTCGTAAGCTACCCTTCCAACGACTAGTGCGCGAAATCGCGCAGGATTTCAAGACTGACTTGCGCTTCCAGAGTTCCGCTGTTGCAGCGTTACAGGAGGCTGCTGAAGCTTACTTAGTTGCGCTCTTCGAGGATACAAACTTATGTGCTATCCACGCGAAGAGAGTGACCATTATGCCTAAGGACATGCAGCTGGCGAGGCGAGTGCGGGGCGAGCGCGCTTAGTGTTAAGACTTAGGTTAAAATATATGTATTGAAAATAATTATACTTAGGTACTTTAAGGTTAAGAAGTGAATCTTTGACAAAGCCCTTCTCAGGGCTGCAGTGTTTTGTTTCTGCTGGCGTCAATAAATACCACCTTACTTAGGTAGGGGTACCAACAGGCCACAACAATTCGGCGATAATAAAAATTTCGTTGACTAAAAAGAGTAAACAACTTCATATTTTTTTCCCATTTATACCTACCTACGTCTACGTAGAGACATAATTTCTTGATGTTGAATTAAAAATTGAGGGTAGATATTTATGATTATGAACTAAAACAATTACTTTGCTCACCCCCGACCATATTAGAATATTTAGTAATTTTTATTGTTTCAATTATTCTATTAAATATTTATTGACAGTCTTGTTCAAAAGAAACAACAATTTTAGTCCTGAGAAGGACTGTCTTTCAAATCTTTCCACACCACGTGTCTTAATAAATTAATAATTACCATGCAAAATTATAAAATCTTCATCACTTAATATAAACAAATTATTCTTGACATTTTCAACAACAGACTGCTTTTCGTCTTTCCTTCACCAATTGACACAACGGAATTCCCGAGCATTCGGGTTTAAGTCTTCATGCCTTTAAATTTCTTTCATCAGAAATATTGTCATCCACCACCGAGAAGGCTTCGCGAACGAAGCAGTCAAAGTATCCTTCAGGCATCACCTTCTTTGGGTTTAATAGTCTTTTTCGGTAGCAACTCCTGCCTTATCGAGGGCATAACGCCTCCTTCAGAAATCACCACGCCGGTAAGCAATCTTCTTAGCTCTTCGTCGTTTTTTACAGCCAGAAGAATATGCCTGGGAGCGACTCTGCTCCTATCGTTCTCGTGGGCAGCGTTCGCGGAAAGCTCCAGCATTTCAGCAGCCAAATACTCCGCCACTCCTGCCAAGTATACCGCTGCGCCGATGCCGACTTTCCGAGCATAGTTTCCACTCTTTAAGATCCTGTGTATCCTTCCAACGGGGAACAAAACGCCCGCGCGCGAAGATCGCGTCCTGTTTTTCTTCTTAACTATTTTCCCTCGCCCGTCCATTTTGGTGACCGGTTGCGTGTTCTATGACTGTATTGAGCTGGTTTGGGCTCGGAGTTAGTGGAGGTACGGAGGAGTGGTGAACGATGCACCAATGAGGAGAGAGGTTGGTTTTCAAAACTACCCTCGATTCTTTTGTTGGTGTAGCTCGTTAAAAATTATGCAGGCGGGATGAAAATGCCTGGATATGATCTACCTGCATTTTTTTCTTATTTAGGCGTCTCATTAGTGATAAAGAGGATACTTATTTGTTTCTATTTCAACTATACTTTTTTGTAAATGAAATGACATATGTAACGGCCGTATTTGCAAGTTTTTTTAATTATGTGGGTCGATAAATACTTACACTCAACATGGTATCACATTTTTATATTTTCCAGTATCTTTATAAAATAGTTGCTGTGTTAAAGAGATTATGAACTACATATACCCCAATCTAAATAAAACAAGTCTAAATAGCAATAATTTATTTTGATTTGATAAACATAAATGCCAACTAGAATTTTACATTAATAATACACTTTGGATATCACATAAAGAAGTAAATCGTTCATATATTAATATTTACTAAATTTACATACTAGATTGGATGATTATATGTTATATATTAAATTAAAATAAAAATAAAATAATGATTGACTATAAAACATGACGAAAATTGATTTGATAATTTTGAGGCCCCTATATATAATCAAAATTAGTCTAGTATACATTTCAGTGCGATTCAGTTACATTGAAATGTATGTATTTAATAGATTAAATTTTTTGACGCAAGAGATCTTTATTTGAACGCATATACGCGTTTCACGTACTTTCAAATTATTTGTAATACAATAAATATCATGGGACAATTGACACCAATTGGCCTAGTCCCAAACTAGGCAAAGCCTGTACTATGGGTACTAGACAACGGATAAACATACTTGTATAGATAAATACATACTTATATACATATTAAACATCCAAGACCCGAGAACAAACATTCGTATTCATCGTACAAACATCTGCCCCGACCGGGATTCGAACCTGGGACCTCAAGCTTCATAGTCTCTCACCACTAGGCTATCATCGTTAGCGTTTACAGAACTGACGCCAAAATTTTAACTGACATTAATTAGCTACGCATAGTTTACAATAATAATCATTCTTAACCCCCGACGAAAAAGAGGGGTGTTATAAATTTGACCAGTGCATCTGTGTATCTGTCTGTGGCATCATAGCTCCCATACGGATAAACCGATTTCGATGCAGTTTTCTTTAATCGAAAGCAAGTTTAATCAAGATGGTTCTTAGCTAAGTTTCATTAAAATCAGTGCACCCGTTTTTGAAATATTAAACTTCGAAATGACAATGTCGGAAGTTTTTCCACTTTTCTAAGTTGGTTATAATATTTTTGTTACATTCTTACATACAATAATCAAATAACATCAAAATACTTTTAGTATTTTACAACATTAAATAACTCTAGGTTAAACTATCTATTTACAAAAATAATATTGTCAACGTTTCGTTTTAAATTTTTTTTTAAAGATTGAGTTAACCGACAGACTAAATTACAATAAACATAAGGTGCTTCTTGCGTTATTTTTTATCAATTTGTGGATTCATAAGTGAGTTCTGACTGAAGTGCTGTCAAGTAGTTTCAATATAATCTCAGGTGTTATAAGTGAATCTGTGACGCTCACGTGTCGTGACGCACACTTGTCGTGACGCCCACGTGTCGTGACGCACGAGCGTCGTCTAAACGTTGAACCGCGTCTCCGAGCCGTCCGCCAGCATGAGCGTGACGGTGCGCGAGTTGGTCCACACGAGCCGCGCCAGCCGCGCCGGGTTGAGACGCGCGACGTCCGCCATCGGCGCCGTGCTGTAGCACTTGACACAACGCGTCTGCGCCGCGCCGAGACCGAACATGCCTGGAAAGGAAACGTATGTAAGTAGTAGTACAATTAATAAAATGCTAAGACGATTTTTATATGACGACTAGCTTCTGCCCCGCGGCTTTGCCCCCGTGAAATATTTCAAAATGGGCTAGTTCCCTATCCCGTGGGAATTTCGAAAAATCCATTCTTAGCGCACCTCTAGGATACTCAAGGCTTGCCAAATTTCAGTCTCTAGGTCCAGTGATTTAGGCTGTGCTTTGTCTGTCAGTCAGTCAGTCACGGTACTGTTTTATAGGTATAAGATAGATTGCTTAAAAGAAGTGCTTTGTTTCTTTTATTGTAGCTACTTTACCCAGCTTGTGAGGGTGGTAGGACCTTGTGCTAGGTCCGTCCGGATCGCTACCCCCATATTACTCGCTAACCCTACCACTAAGCAGCAGTGCTTGCACTGTTGTGTTCCCATGTGGAGAGTAAGACAGCCGGTGTAATTATGGGCACGAGAGGCATTTCATCTTAACTCTCTAGGTTAGCAGCGCATCTGCAAACCCCATTAAGTCGTAAGATGTCCCCCCCCCCCCTCACCAGCGGTGCTCTGCCAGAAGGACAGGCGGTTGTCGGCGGTGGCGTAGGACACGAGGTAGCGGCCGTCGGGGCTGAACGCGCAGGCCGTGACGGGCCCGCTGTGCGCCGCGAGCGACTGGCAGCGCCCCGCGCGCAGCTCGTACATCGCCAGCTGGCCCGTGTGGCTGCCCACTGCAGCACAATACAATAATTACATACTTTTATTACTTATCGAAAAAAATTCAAAACCATTGTCAGCAAATCGGCAGTTGAATGCTCTTTCACACGTCGATTTTTTTTTTAGTCTACCAGCGCTTTCGGAAAGACCATGATTGCCAAGAAGAATGCGCCGCAAGAAACTTGCTGGCACAAAGTATTTTTTTCTAAAAACAAGTTACATGGCTCTTACAATACATAACCAGAGATGAATTACACAATGAAGACTCACTGTATCATTATAAAATAAAGAAAAAAAAACAGCAATTTAGAAACAAGTGTAAAAAAAAAATTAATAGAACAGCAAAACCAGAACACTTTACTGGCACTATTTACTTGATCAAGAGATGTATAGGGTCTCCAGGTCAAATATCCACGAATATCATTAAAATTACATTACCTACATTTCAAATGTCTAAAATATAAGGAACTAGCTGTTGCCCGCGACTTCGTCCGCGTAGATTTCGGTTGTCGCTGTCCCGTGGGAACTATACAATTTTCCCGAATAAAAAGTAGCCTATGTTATTCCTCAATATAATAATAATAATATCATGGGACAAATTGAAACCAATAGACCTAGTCCCAAACTAGGCAAAGCCTGTACTATGGGTACTAGACAACGGATAAACATACTTATATAGATAAATACATACTTATATACATATTAAACATCCAAGACCCGAGAACAAACATTCATATTCATCATACAAACATCTGCCCCGACCGGGATTCGAACCAGGGACCTGAAGCTTCATAGTCAGGGTCGCTAACCACTAGGCCATCCGGTCGTCTCAACCAAACAAATCAAACCCAAACTATCCAAACTATCTTCTTACTAAATTTTTGAAGAGGTAACAAACAAACAGACAGAGAGAGAGACAGAGTTACTTTCGCATTTATAATATTAGTTAGGATTCACAAAAGATCGCCAATCGTTCATGCAAGGTACAGTAAAATGTATGTACAATCCTGACTCTGTCTCTCTGTCTGTTTGTTTGTTACCTCTTCACGGGAAAACCGCTGCACCAATCTAGATGAAATTTGGTAGGAAAATAGTTTGAATATTGAGGAATAACATAGGCTACTTTTTATTCGGGAAAATTATGTAGTTCCCGCGGGATAGAGATAATCGAAATCTACGCGAACGAAGTCGCGGGCAACAGCTAGTATTTTATAAATGTCAATTCGAAGTTATTTAAAAAAAGTTCGTTATCTGTCGTAAAAAAGTACCAATTCTATTAATCGTTTCCCATAATAATCATGTGACATTAGGTGTTTTTCCGTAACTGTTAAGTGTTCATGAAAGTTATACCTAAATCAATCCTAAAACTAAACTATAAAAAAAAAACTGTTTCATAATTAGACTAAGAAACTTCCGTTTACACTTGATCTGGACGTAATTCTACTCTTAGATAGACAGATAGTCGTTATTTTTCAAAACACACACAAACATGTATAAAACAATGCAATACATTTGGTAAAACATTTGGTATACCTACAAGAATAAATAGAAAATACAAAAACACGAATAACAATGTAGTTCAAAAGAACATTTGTGAGTGCCAAGTCCTGCGAAACTATCTCTGTGCTCTCTTAGTGGCAAGCAATATTCATGTCTAGTCTGTCTGTGTGTCTGTGTACCTGCGATCCTCCTGGTGGCAGGGCAGTGCGAGACCTGGTTGTAGCGGCAGATGGCCGGGAACACGTCGCTGAGTCCCTTGCTCTTGAGGTGCGACTGGTCCACGCAGTGAAGGATTATATCCATCACCTGAAAAGTGAATTTATTTGGATATTTAAAAACTACCATTGTTAACAATCATTTTCGTATTGAAGAACTCGGCGACTTTTTAAAATAAACTGATCAGTGAAAGTGCAGATGAGGCCAAAGATGTTGCTCACTGGTTCCGGAACAGCCTATTCACGCCAGCCTTAAACTCGTACATTGTATCCGTCCCAAAATAAAAACGATAAGAGCAAATACTTTGGTAGTTCGTATTAGAAAAGATTAGTGGGCATTTTTGATTTTTTTTATAATCAATCGCTATAACCAATCACTATTAAAACATAACACGTTGCCTGTGGCTCCATACCAAAATTATAGCGTCACCGTCAACGTTAGTGCCTTAACCAGGATACAGTTTTTTACGACTGGTTTATGCTCACTCTATGGAAGAATTCCCTGCCCCGTGGGAATTTTCAAAAGTCAGTCTTTATTCTTACTTTATAAGCAAAAATTCAGCTTTACAGTTTCAAGGAAGAAGGCTTAAGATGGGCGTTAAAGAATCGCCAGTCATGACTTTTATTTTTTAGAGTTCCGAACTTTAAAAAGCGAAAAAAACGGAACCCTAAGAGGATCACTGCGTTGTCCATCTGTATGGCTGTCGGTGTGTCAATTTCAAATAAACCAAAACCAGTACTTCTATTGGCCAAGAATCACGAAATTAGGCACGACGCAACGTCTGACGAAATAAGTCATAAGTCAGGGAAAAAATCCAAAAATAACTTAGGTACCGGCCCGTTGGTCCGAAGATATCTGGAGGGCAGATGGAAAGCTGTAGATGAGACTGACATGGTACCAGGCGTGAAGATTTACCCAGCAGTGGGTGGACGTGGGCTGATTAGAAGTAAGACTCTCAATCGGAAGGTTCTTTTTGTAATTTGAATATTTTCTCACCTCAACCAGCAGCTCCGCCACCTCATTGTGCATCCTGTCTATGAGCAGTTCGATGCCCCTCAAGACCTCCGCGCGCCCCTTCTGCAGCGCGTGGTACGCCGGCGACGGCTGCCCGCTCTGCTGCGCGGCCGCACAGCGGGCCACCTCGCGCGCCATTGTTGTTATAAACGCTGCTGGTCTGCGAAAAAATATGGTCATTCGTTACCATCATGAGCCTATATCAACTGCTGGAAAATTCGTCCGGTCCAGTACATTTGCTTGAATTTTTTTTCACCTCATTAAAAACAAAAATTGCGCATGCGTGGTTATAGGGACTCGTGTTTATTTTTCAACTTATTTAATTAGCTATGTTCTTAGAAATGTACTCAAAAACGTCGTATAGTATAGATACACGGTTGGCAAGGTTTTACAAACCCATTTGTAAAACCTTATTTACCAATCTCTTATCACAGATAACTATCATTCAGTAGCGTTGCGTAGGCGGAACATTTGAAGAATGGCAGGAGAGGAAGACGTTAAAATGCAGTTTTCTTTCTATTTTACAAGAACAGGGGGTGGTGAATATTGTCTTCGCCCCGGGTGGCATATTATTCCACGTTACGCCACTGCTATTATTTATGTATGTATGTAAACGTGGGCGCTAACGATGGGCCTCATAAGAAAACTCAAAAACATTCAGAGGGCGGTGGAGAGGGCTATGCTCGGGGTTTCTCTGCGGGACAGAATCAGAAATGATGATATCCACAGTAGGACTAAGGCTACCGACGTAGCCCGAAGAATTGCAAAACTTAAGTGGCAGTGGGCGGGGCACATTGCTCGCAGGACTGATGGCCGATGGGGTCAGAAGGTTCTCGAATGGAATCCGCGGACCGAGAAACGAGCTGTCGGTAGGCCTCCAACAAGATGGAGCGACGACCTGGTAAAGATCGCGGGACCGCGGTGGATGCGGACAGCACGAGACCGGTCTGAGGGGAGAGCCGCGGGGAGGCTGCCGGCCAGCAGTGGACGTCTTAACGTTGACATGATGATGATGATGATTATGGTACCTCGCAGTGGCGATGAGCGTGAGCGCGTGGCGCGCCGTGCGGCAGGAGTCAGCCTGCGCGGTGAGCGGCAGCCCGTAGCTCATGGACGGCACCAGCTTGTCGGCGTCCGAGCACATCTCCAGCAGACCTGCAAGTTCGATAGATAGATAGATAAAAAACTTTATTCGACAACCATGGCTATGACAAATGCAGTAAAACAGTCCAGTTGTAGCTTATTCGGTACATTACGTTGCCAAGCAGATTTAGTACAACACTTATTGCCTATTTTGGACACGTTTTCTTTTATACGACAAGGAAGGCAAACGAACAAGTGGGTCACTTCAGCCGTGTTTTATAAAGCTACAACTCACATTTACAAGCGGAAGTCCAGTAAAAAGATTTCACAAGACAAGACAAGTCAAGGAAAATATCCGAAGAACCTTAGGTGCGGAAGACTCAGTGCACGAGGGCGACTCACACCTGTACATGTAGCACGGCGCACCATTTTGTCGCTTGTAGCGCAGTCCGACCCTTTCACAGTGATGGAATCAGTGAAGGACGCACTGAGCGACAAGCGACAAAATGACGCGCGTGCTAGCTCCCCTGGTCGGTTTCATGTGTGGTGACGTGACTCACCCAGCAGCACGTGGCTGACGTCCAGGTAGGGCTCCCACACGGTGAAGCCGCGGCCCAGCAGGTCCACGGCGGCGCGCCGCAGCGGCGTGTGCGCGGGCAGACGCGCGCACGCCGGCGACAGCAGCAGGTGCGTCAGCGCCAGCGCCGTCAGCCGCGCCAGGTTGTTCGACGCCGACAGGTTGAACCCTGAGCGGGGACACGCGCTTATAAACAAGGACCAACCAACCATTTGGACACCAAATGTCAGGGCGAACGTTTCTAAAACGCATATGCTCATTTGCACCTATAAATCTCTCTAGCCACCAATCGCGGCTCATTTTCGACCAGATGACAAGCGTGATGACAAGCTATGAACAAATCACGACGCACTCCCCCGGCCCGCTCGCCGCGGCTTTTTTCGTAATGACTTTCCAAGTAATTTATAGGAGATGCGGTGTCCAGAGGCGGTTGGTCCGTGGGGTTTAAGGTCGGTGACCAGATAGCCCAGTGGTTAGAGACACTGGCTATGAAGCTCGAGGTCCCATGTTAGATCCCCAGCGGGGCAGACATTTGTATGGTGGTTATGAGTATAATTTTCGAGGTTCTAGTTAATTAGGAAAATAACATCCATTTTCAATTCCAAGATGATGGACACATTTTTTTCTAAAAGTCAACATGGGTGTCATTTTCTAGGTTTCCGGGGGTGCTGATTACGAAAATGAGATCCGTTTTCAAATCCAAGATGGCGGACACATTTCTTTATTAAAAATCGATATGGGTGTCATTGTATATGTTTTCAGGGGTGCAGATTACGAAAATGACATCCATTTTCAAATCCAAGATGGCGGACACATTATTTGTTCAAAATCGATATGGGTGTCATTTTCTAGGTTTTCAGGGGTGCTGATAACGAAAATGACATCCGTTTTCAAATCCAAGATGGCGGACACATTTTTTCCCTGGGAGAACGTACCCTAACACCAAGATTGGCTTAGGTATAGGCCGAATTCTTTCCATGTATTCAAATCTCAGCTCGCAGCATTAGTATCTACCCTCGTTTCGTCAGTCTACCCGTGATCATGATGCATGTAACTGCGTCGAAATATCGGGAGCTCATCAAACCTATAAGGTAATCGCGGTCAATATCCCGTTTTCATTATGTCTAAAGGAGGGGTTTAATCCCAGAGACGTAAGTTACAGCTAAAAGTAACGTATGTGGAAAAAAAGACAGTATTAGTCTCTGTCTTCCACAAATGATGCGACTTTTAGATGTCATTTTCGTCTCCGGGATTAAAAAACTAGACTTTAGTCAACGATAAATTTATTGTTTAAAATAAACTACTGTGAGATTCATTGAGGGTATCGAAAATCCGCTAGGATCGCTAGTGTTAAATGAGGTCTATCTGTCATTCTCCACCAATCATAGGCAAGCTACTGGCCTTTTGTTTGGTGGAAATTGACATGATACTTATTATTATTATTAAAAGTAATTAGGCAACTATGTGTATTAAATGTCAGTGCGAGTCATGCGTTGTGCTGTGATGTAGGCAGCAAATTCTTCGCAAGTAAAGTGTATAATGTAGGTGTATAATATACACGCATTTAAAAAAAAAAACATAAATAAGGAATTTAATCAGTTCAGGCAGAGTAACTTAAATTTCTTTAGGTTAGAAAATTTTAAAGAAAAACAAAAGATTCTTTACGAAAATAAAACACAGCACGATAATAGAAAAAACAGTTCACAAAAAGTTCAAAGTTCAGCCTTACAACAAAAATACAGTTCGCTTCTTAGTTACATGCTGTAGAAGTGTAAAATATGCTCGTGACCCTTTCAACGCCAACGACGCATACAAAAACTGTCATCCACACGCCAAGTTGGCATAACGTCAACGCGGACTTAAACCTTAAGCATGTGTTCGTAGGTCGCATTTGCACTGCAGCCGGACGGACGCCTATAAGCGTTGGTGGCGTCGTAGGTATTAGAAACGAAATTTTATATCAGGTTCTGGCTGTATGGTCGTTTCCCTGCGCCTTGTTACTTTTTAATTTGTTTCGACTGAAGATGTCTCTACTATCTTGGTGTTGTTGCATGCGTTGTACTGCTGTGCAAGTTTTTGTTTTTCTTTAGATGAAACCAGATAAATACTGAAGCAATCTTATTTATTATTATAAATCCGAGCGTAGGCACGTCGGCTCATGACGCTTTTAAGCGTCCTTGGCATTGAAAAGGTAAGAAAAACGGGGCACCCTTACCTTCAACAACGGAATTCTTTCTGCTGTCGCCGTCTTTGCGTCTCTTGTTGCCAGCTGCTCCTAAACGAACGTCAAAACGGATAGCCAATTAATAAACTTAAAAAAGCGAAAAAGAGGGGGGGGGGAACAAGCAAAATTCCGAAAAATATATAAAGATAGAACACCACAGCAACACGCATTTTTGCAATATTTTTGGAACACAGGATATAATGTAATCTTATCTACAAATAAAATGTAAAATTTGCACTATGTTCGAGCTTTTTATAAGTATAATAGAGTATATACCATACAATACAAATGTTCTTATTTAGATTCCAAAAAAGTTACCAAAGATGGCCGAACGTCACTGTCACAAATGTCATAGTCATTGCGACGTTCCAGATGTAACCAACCTATGCACATTAATAAAAAATAGTCATATAATATTTTGTTGTTATTTAAGGGTGAAGAGTATCCCAAGAGGCCGCCATGTTTGCCATACGTGATTTGTTGTCAATATTTTTATGTGCATATCAAAAATATTTATAAACTAGAGAGCGCCCGCGGCTCCGCCCGCGTGGAATATTATGCTAACGTAAGGAATCTCTATAGCAATAGGAATGTGTCCTCTGGGTAAAAAGTAATATTTCCAATTAGTCCGTCATATAGATTATCAAAATGTATTTATTTATTTTTAGCTCTGTATGATATCAATAAAAAATTGCATAGATAAAATTTTAAATTTCCGTAGACTGAAATGCAGGATAATGACTGGATTTCTTTATCCCTGAACGGCAACACTGGCATAGATAATACATCGCTCGCTTTTGGCTCGAAATTCGAACTTGAGATTTTATTTTGCTTAATATACAAAACTTACACACTCAATATCATATTTTCTCAAGTTTTTCGCGATTCCCAAGATCAAAGAATCGAATTGCTTTAAAAATCCAGAGAAATAATGCGATGTTTGGGAGAAACGTGTCAAAATGGTGTTGTAGAGCGCCATCTCGCTCTGTGTGTTTCTTTTATCCCGTTTTGGTTTTTCGACTTTTATTTATAAATAGTGTAAACGCAAATTATGAGATTAATAGTTTCCAAACGTTGTTAAAACCTGAAGTATTACCTGAAGTATTATATGAACTTTTCTTCTACGCAACAGTTTCAACCAAATATCTGTAGGTGGAATAATTATTTACATTAAATTATTTATTTATGCGGTTCCGTTTAATTTTAACTTTGCAATTATATACAAATAAATTACTTATGTACATTATTTCGAAAAGTTAAAACTTACCGATGCTAAACTTTTGCATTTTATTGGCAGCACGTGAGTAGTTTCTTTGGAATCTAAATACGGCGTTAAGTTTAGTGATTGCGTATTGATAGTGAAATTTCGGCTTATTATTTGTATAAATTATATAATATACATGTACAATATTTTATAAATAAATGTGGCATAGCTGTGGATGTGGAAAGTACAAGATCGGTCTGAGTGGAGAGCCTTGGGGGAAGCCTATGTCCAGCAATGGACGTCTTTCGGCTGACATGATGATGATAGCCGTGGAACAGCCTATGTAGTGGCCATCCTACGTTCGCTGGTCACGCCCTACCTTCACTGGCGACGTCCGACCTTCGCTGGTGACGCCCTACCTTCGCTGGTGATGTCCTGCCCGAACTCGGCGCCGATGATGCCGAGCAGCACGACGGCGGTGGTCTGCTTGCGCTTCAGCTCGGCGAGGGACGACGGCTTGCGGACAATCTCCTCTTCCTCCTCCTCAAACTCTTCCTCCTGCTAGGATACGGGGATCGAGATTTGAAAGGGCCAGCCTTCTATGAGAATACCTTAACTGACTTAGAAAATATTTCTCAAAGTTCGAACTTAAACGCAAATATACAGAAAGATCAGAAATATAAGTTCTCGAACCGGGACTCGAACCTAGAACCTCCAACATACTGTGGCGTCACGCTACCAACTGCACCATCTGAGCAACCATTGGTAGCAGCGAAAAACTTAGCGAATACTGACTCGCTAGCGCCATCTATGTAACATCTCTGTACGAGAATTCACAGCGGAGAAAAGTTGAAAAACCCCCGACGTTTTCATTTCAAAGGTAAATATTTCAAAAACGGGTGAACCGACTTTAATGAAACTTAGCTAAGAATCATCTCGATTAAACTAGCTTTCGATTAAACAAACGTTTGGGAGCTATGATACCACAGACAGATACACAGATACACATGTCCCACTTATAACACCCCTCTTTTTGGATCGGGGGTTAACAACAATGAATACCGTTAGTAAAATTAATGTTATTATACGTATTTATTTCTCATTTGTCTTCGAATTGCTGAAAAACGTGTGACCGTCGATTCAAACCGTAACACGTTAACAGCCCCCATACAAAAGTGTTTCAATTTCCTTATAAGTCCAAGCAAATAATTTAACTTCAATCACAAGGCCGTGCTCCCCTTATGGGTCACTAAAACGACCAGTTACGCACTCGAATTAGTATAAATAATTCGGGGTACTGCTGTCCACCTGTTGAAGACTAAAGTTCAAAAGAAAGGCTAATTTAAAATTATTGTCTAATTCAAAAGCATATATATGGGTCAATCAACTTTTCTTTGCCACTCGTTGCCATTATTTATTTATTAAGATTAAGATTATTTATTTATTTATTTACTCAAACGTTAGGAGTTTCGACAGTTATATATCAAGTCCTTCATTCTTCATCTCCTAAGCATGTAAATCCTGACTTTCGGGGAGTGGGGTCTTAGAAAATCATATTTTTGATTAGTTATCCAGGAGACATCTCCATGGCAACGAGTGATAATGAAAAGTTGATTGACCCATATATATGCACCTTTCAATACCCACTCTGTAAAATGTAATACTCACAGCTTTAGCAACTTTTTCCGCGGGCTCCTTATGGGCAGCATGTGGGTTGATACTCTCGGTGTGCGTGTACAGGGGCAAGTACTGGGCCCAGTTGTCCACCAAACCCTTGCGGCCCTTGGGACCCATTCTGAGGACCAAAATATAAAATTCAGTTCAGGTGTTTATTGATCAAAAACTCTGCAGAATGACTTTGAGTCTTGACAATAAATTGCACAAGAACGTTCTAAAAAGTGATCGGTTTTCACAATTTTATTTCAATTTGTAATAATAACAGATTGATTAGATCAATATTTAACCGCTGGTTAATTATACTCGTAATATACTCAAACAGCAAACTGGAAAAATAAGCAAAAACACCAAGTCTGTTTCTCAAACAATGTCAGCAGCCCAGTACCTACTGAGCATGGAATGATGTAATTTTTTAGGAAATTAAAAAAAAGAGGATATAAAGCTATTGTTCATATACAATTTGTCATTTTTCCAGTCTAGAATTCCAGTCTAGTTTTCTGTTTTTAATTTTAAGTTGGTTAGGTTATTTTCTCTACTTACCTTTTTGTAAAATGAATTTCTAGAAAATCTAAAGCGCTTAGTTGATGCAACTTGTGACCAAAGGGCTGGCAGTTTTCTCTCTCAAAGAATCAGCATCGCTATTCAGCGAGGCAACGCTGCCAGCCTTTTGGGCACTATGCCACGGGGGCCTTACTTAGATCTAATTTAGTTTTAAGTTGTAGTTTATTTAGTTTAAGCTTAGATTTAATGTCATTGTAAATTGCTTTTATTATGTAAATAAAGTATTTCTCTATTATTTATAAACCTAATGATTTCTCATTTCTAGCAGATTATGATATATACCCAGGGGTACAATAAATCGCCCACCCCATTTTTAATATTTATTGTAAAAGTATTCTTTATTTAAATAGCAATTTTTACATTAATCAAGGAAAAAATTCTTGGGCGATAAATTTTGCCTAAGAGTATATTTTTTGTGATAAAAAAAATTATAACGTTATAATTAACGCACCTATAACATAGTTAGAAAACTGAGCATTTCCCAAAAACTTACAAAGAACGAGCTTTAAGTTTAATTAGTAACGTATCTGACCTGGCGAGCTCCGCCAGCAGCAGCGCCTGCGCCGCCTCGCGCACCTCGAGGCAGTGGTGCTGCCACCTCCTGGCCAGCATCTCCACCTGCGGCCGCTTGAAGCTCTTCGCGCCTAAGGAACAATGCTTTTATTAATACCTATTCTAATCCTAACTAATATTATAAACGCGAAAGTAACTCTGTCTCTCTGTCTTGTCTCTTTGTATCGCTGTCTGTCTGTTTGTTACCTCTTCACGGGAAAACTGCTGCACCAATCTAGATGAAATTTGGTAAGAAGATAGTTTGAATATTGAGGAATAACATAGGCTACTTTTTATTCGGGAAAATAATACAGTTCCCGCGGGACAGCGATAACCGAAATCTAAGCGGACGAAGTCGCGGGCAACAGCTAGTATTTTATAAAATTTTGGTATCATACTCAAAATTTCATGTTCTTTAATTTGATAGGAAGTTATGAGAGAGAATCCGAAAAAATCCCAAAATTTCGAGGGTTTTGTAGCTGCCCAAAGTTGTCCCGAGATATCTCGTGCTACAATTTTGACTATTACTCAGTTGCATCCATATACAATTGAGTGTGTGGGTGTGTGAAGGTTGAGAAGGTCGTCCCTGAGTACGGACACGGGGAGTACGGGAGTACGGTTATACTTAGCAAAACTTCCCAAAAAAAATGTATCGCAAATTGAAACGGATTAGTGTAGGTTAGTATTGTACTCGTAACATAAAAACTGTTATTGTTAGTATAAAGAAGCACGTATAACGTGCAGCCCGGGGCTCGCAAGTGTTCGCATGGTTGCGCCTTATTGCAATGCAATGGGGTGCAGGCTTGAATGCATGGCTCGGTCCTGGGCTGTATACGAGGGCTGTTTGATAAGTACCCGTTTTCTAAATATATTAATATCACTGGCCGCAAATAAGTATACCACCTTTTTAAGCCATTTTTCAGAGGCGGGAAAAAAAAGGCATTCTTTTGTTTTTTTTTCTCATTCGACAACAATTCAGTGAAGGCGTGAACTTAAAATTGTATTTTTGGAAGGAAAAACATGTGATGAAATAAAAGTAAGAATGCAAGCGGTTTACCATGAATGTGCTCCTTCTATGACAACCGTCAGATATTGGTATAACGAGTTTAAGCGGGGGAGAACAACCGTCTTTGATGAGGATCGCCCAGGCCGGCTAGTTGAGGTGACTACAGACGATATGGTTAAGAAAATTGAAAATATCGTTTTAGCCGACCGCCGAATTAAACTTCGTGAAATCGTTGATGCTGTAAACGTTTCAATTGAGAGGGTACAACATATATTAGAAGAAAAATTGGGTATGAAGAAAGGTGGTTTGGCCGTGTTCAAACGTAACCTGAAGGAGTTTCTGCGTCGTTTCGTGTCCGTGGACGAAACGTGGGTCCACCACTACACCCCGGAAATGAAAGAGTAGTCGAAGCAGTGGATTTTACCCGGTGAACCTGCTCCAAAGAAAGCAAAAACCGTCCCATCGGCTGGAAAGGTCATGGCGACCGTTTTTTGGGATTCGCAGGGTATTATACATATTGACTATTTAGAAAAGGGAAAAACAATAACAGGGCAGTACTATGCCAATTTATTGGATGAATTTGACACCGTGTTGAAGGACAAACGACCCTATTTAAAAAAGAAAAAAGTACTGTTTCATCACGACAACGCCCCGGCTCATTCGTCCAGAGTTGTGACGGCTAAATTAGCACAGTTACGCTACGAACTATTGTCTCACCCCCCGTATTCTCCAGATTTGGCCCCATGCGATTTCTTTTTGTTTCCCAACCTAAAAAAATGGCTCGGTGGCAAGCGATTTGGATCAAATGACGAAGTCATTGCCGCCACAAAGGCCTATTTTAATGACTTTCCAAAATCATACTTTTTGGATGGTTTATTAAAGCTTGAGTATAGGTGGAACAAATGTATAGAGTTAAAAGGTGACTACGTAGAAAAATAAATGCATATATACAAAAAAAAAGTTTTTTTTTTCCATAAACGGGTACTTATCAAACAGCCCTCGTATGTATAATTAGTTTAGCTTAACGCAAACAGGGTGCAACTGTGGTTAAAGTGAGCGCAGTATTCGCCAATAAACGTCATGGTTTGGCGAAATTAGTGACGTAACTAAAACTATGTACCATTTGAGAATAAATAAATAAATAAGAATAATAAGGAGTTTGGATCTTGCGAGGATAGAGCGGTATAAGCTCACCAGCGGCGACCACCTTGTCGGGCAGCAGCGCGCAGTGCAGCGTGGCCAGCAGCGACCAGCCCTGCTTGATGTGCGTCTGCTGCGCCGCCAGCTGCTCGGCGCGCTCCTCGTCGCCGGCCCACGAGCTGGCCGACCTGGCCGACGGCCTGGCGACGTGTCATCCTGGTCAGCGAGGGCTAGCGCGGTCCAACCCTCGCTGGTGTCGAGTGAGGTCTGGCTGTCATTCGCCACCAATCATAAGCCAGTATAGTTGAATTGAGAAATCTTTTTACATGTGAAAGTGTTTATGGCATTGACATACGATTGTTTTTTGCCTGACCTGTGGGAAAACTTTCTTCACGAGACTTCAATGAGCTTGTCACTCATTGGTGGGGTGTGTCAGATAGACCTCACTCGACGCTGGCGATCCTAACGGTGTTTGATTTGCAATAACCATTGTTGGCGCGAGCAAAGCGTCTCTGTGTCAGCTTGGGCAAGAAGTCTTTCGTATGTCCGGATGACCGGCTGCTCTCCTCTACAGGCCACTGTTTCACCAACTTTACAATTGTCGGTTTGTCATGACAGTTCGAACTACATTTCTTGGCCAGTATGAAGCGCGCTAAAACAAAGGCTCTCTAAGTCAGCAATTAACAAAGAATTGTCATTGAAAACTGACAATTGTAAAGTTGGTGAAATAGGGCCTAGTCACATTTCTCAACCGATTCTCATAACATTTTGTGAGCAGGTTCGATGATACATTTTAAGGTACTTTTTTTTTCCACGTGTGTAACGAAAGAAGTTTCTTATATTTGCCATAAAAATACATACAATGTGGCGGTGAGCCCGGCGTTAGCTTCCCTATCCCCCCCCCCCCCTTCCCCCAGCAAGGCGAGGCGGCGGCACGCGGCCAGCTACTCCCACCGGCCACTTGGAAAAGTAAAAAGCACTAGTGCGAAAATTCCAACTTTCCGCACGCTACGCAGCCACACTTTTTGAACAACTGTATTTTAAAGTATGTATGTATTTAAAAGAAAATTTCAAATATTTCCTGATAATAATTTTCGACGTGTGTCCAGTCAACTGTATTTTAAAATCGGACCTGTGTATGCGGCGGTGGAACTCGTGGTCCGGCACGAAGGTGGCGTTGCTCATGCTCATCAGCGTGTTGGCCAGCGCCACGATGGACAGCAGGTGGTTCGTCGTCAGGGTGGTGCTCAGCTCCCAGTGCAGCTTGGACGAGAACAGTCTGCGGGGGCGGGGCATCATCAGTACCACTAAAGACGATAGAATCAGAAGGGCCGGGACCGCCAAAGTCTCAATGTCTCGTTCCATTATAAAAAAAAATCTACGAATTGAAAACCTCCTCCTTTTTTTGAAGTCGGTTAAAAATAATAAGCCTAGTGCGGTTAGATTCACTTTCACCCGTGGACCGTCCTTTGAATAAAGTTTAAATAAATTTCAGTCTTAATAAATTAAATCACAAGGTTTTTACAGCGCAGCGGGGCTCGGTCGACTTTATCTATAAACGAAATCACTATAAAGTATAAACAGTGTATGATCAACTGAAAACTAATGTTTGGGGAAAAAAGCGACTGGGACGTGCATTGACTTACCAACACCATGGACTTACGGTCAGCGCTTGAAAACGTCCGAACCAAAAGACCACTAAACGAGCGTCAGCCAGTCTTAGTTTGGTCGAACGACAGCGCTATGACGTATGGCTGTCGTCGAAAAATGCCGTGTTGTACTGGGACACATTTTTCGTAGATTTTGTACTAGACCCAAAGTCCATGGTGTTAGTACGTCAATGGGGACGTGAGCGTATGACGAAATTGATTGATTACTACGTATGTAAACCTACGATTGGTAAAAATAAAATGGGGAAAAACGCGAATGGGAATAAAAATATTGGGGAAAAACAATATTGGGTAATTTATCTACACAGTCGTTGCTGGGTTGGTAAGTTAGTTTGTCGGTTGATTGATAAGTTGATTAAGTTGTTTGGTTGGTAAGTTGGTTGGTTAGTTGGTAAGTTAATTGATTTTTCGGTAAGTTGGTTGGTTAATAAATTGCCTGGTTGGTAAGTTGGTTGGTTAGTTGGTTTATCGGTTGGTCGGTCGGTCGGTAGGTTAGTTATTTGGTTGGTTGGTCGCTCGGTTGGTTGGTTGGCTGGTAAATTAGTTTTCTGGTTGGTCAGTCGGTCGGTTGGCAGTTCCATGTTATCAGCGTGTACCTGGTGAGCTTCTCCTGGCGCAGCAGGTCGGGCGGCAGGTCGGAGGTGAGCAGGCGCGGGTCCTCGGGCGCGCCGGCGGCGGCCGCGCCCAGCCGCGTCGGCAGCTGCACCGCCATGTGCCCGTGGCGGGACACCACGCCGAAGCACACCGGCACCTGGCAGACGGACACATGCACTTGGTCAAAGCTGGACGCGGACTTAGCCTCTGTCGTAGGAATAGACTCATTATCATTTCAGTCTGATCAGATCACATCCGCCGTTAAAACGTTACATCCAGTCGTAACAACAAATACTTATGTTTTATAGTGTAATAAAAAGCCGTTGTAGCCTAGTTATTTGACGACTATGCCACTTCTTTTTCTTAATAAAATTACGATGACATCATAATTATAATTACGTATAACTAAATGGGTTGTATTTCTCAAAGACAATGTTATTAATATAGACCGAGTGACTAAATCACTAACCTCAGATTTTCACATGCCTAACTTGGCTGAACATGTCATGGGAAGCAATAATATGTATACTAAGACCTTATGTAACCATATGTTCATTGTGAATAAATAAACATTTCATTTCATTTCATTTCTAAGTATCCTCTTTTTATTATCTATATGTTAAAGTAAAGCCTTGGGGCGTGTACTGCTGTTGTAACTAGTGGCTCGTAGTTCTCGTGACCTCATTTTTGATTTTTTTTTTAAAGGAATCCATTAACGAATCGACAAAACACTTCTATAATTGAACCTGCACCCATACTACGAAATTCGAAAATCGAAATTCATATCGTATCGTCCCGCTCACTCTCGTGTTAAATAATATTAGCTTGAAAGGGACGGCACGATACGAAGTTCAAATGTTGCACTTCGTAGTCAGGGGGCTGATTACAAAATTTCTCGAAGATCAGGTAATTTTTGAACATATTTCTTTCTTTTTTTCTTTTTGCACAAGACCGGTCTGAGTGGAGAGCCTTGGGGGAGGCCTATGTCCAGCAGTGGACGTCTCTCGGCTGACATGATGATGATGATGATGACGATTTCTTTTTTCTTCTTTACAAAGATATCCAAAAAACAAATCGACAGCGAGACAGACATACGAATGAAATTTTGTCGAAGCTGAAGCAAAGACGCTACACTCACTTCGTCCTCTCGGTCAATTATCTGTGCCATTTTGTCGCTTTTGTCGCTCAGTGCGTCCTTCACTGATTCCATCACTATGAAAGGGACGCACTGCGCGACAAGCGACAAAATGGCGCGCCGTGCTACATGTGCTGGTCGGCTTCAATCGCGTTTCATCTAAGACGCTGATGGCACCAGACTCAAATCTTACCATGGGTCTCAGCAGGCCCAGCTTGGACTCGCAGACCCGGTCCAGGTCTGGATCCAGGCCCCACGCATGCAGCAGCGATATGAGGATCTGCGCGATCTGCATGGTGTGAGGAGGCTCTGCGAGGGTCATGTCAGCGGGACGCTTCTTCTGCGCCTGCGCCGGCTGGTCTGTAACAAGGAGACAGAGCATGATTTTTTATGGATAAAGGAAAAAGTTTGTGCAGACTTGTCATTGGTTTAAAACCAGTGGTATCAACTGAGAATGTTTTTCCCACCTTTGCACCGGGAACGAATATTCCAATCCTACGTAACGTAATCGAGTAGCTGTATTCTGAGTCGAGTAGTAACGTTGTCGAGAAATTTGCATGATTTGTGGGTGGTAGGACCTAGTGCGAGGTCCCTCCGGATCGCTACCACCATCGAATTCGCTAACCCGATCGCTAAGAAGCACAGCTTGTTTTGTTGTGTCCCGATGTGGAGAGTAAGACAGCCGGTGTAATTACGGGCACAAGAGGCATTTTATCTTAGCTCTCTAGGTTGGCAACGTCTGCAAACCCCCCCGGGGTTGCGGGTGTCTATGGGCAGTGGTGATCACTTACCACCAGGTAAAAAAAGCTAAGAATATTTGAAAAAATGTTATTATGGTCTTATTAACCTAAATAGAAAGAAGCCCTACTTAAAAATCTCCGTTATTAAAAAGTATTTACATAAAACAACATAACAAGATTAACATTATAATAAACCCATAAAACAGAGGCGTCTGCGCATAAAAACGAGAACACGAAACCATTACCGACCCAATTGCGCAGTCGGCTAAATTAAAACGATACATAACCGTGTAATGGTATAATAAATAAACAAACTAACTGGACGTGAAATATTATTACTATTAGTAGCTCTGGGAGCTGTAGACCTTGCCAGAGGGTCGAGCACGAGTTTTCGAATCCTGCGTAACGTTACGTTGTATCAAAATCGAGAAACCTCATACAAAATTTTAGTTCCAAATACGCTCACGGGCGGGCGCTGTTCCAAACGTCATACAAACTCGATAACGTTTATTATTCGATTTTACGTGACGCAGGTTTCGAATATTCGTACTCGGGCCTCATGACTCAAAATTTAGTATGAGGTTTCTCGATCTCGATACGATTAACCGTAACGTTACGCAGGATTCGAAAACTCGTGCTCGACCCTCAGCTCATTTTTGAAGTTTTTTTTTTATCCTCTAACCCAGCGGTCCGCAACCCGCGCCCCGCGACTGTTTAAGCCACTCAAATACAGCCAGCAAATGTTTTAGAATTTTTAATATCACAAATACCTAAATGAAATGAAATGAAATATTTTTATTGCGAGAATACAGGTCATAAGTTACATAGGTACATATGTATGTAAAAAAAACAAATTTAAGCAAGTGTCAACAAAATAACACCCTAAATACCCGTATAGAATTATCTTCATGACTACGGTGTTCGTGAATGATGGCTGGCAATGGCTCGCCTATATCTTTGGCCCAGCCTCGCGTGTGGCATATGTACAATGACAATGCAAAGAAAAATCCGTTAAGCAGCTGTACCTGAACCAGCAACCTCGGTAATCCGTACCACGCTCCACCAATTAAGCCATACTTAACATTGGTGAACCTAACGAATTTTTCAATGCATTGTGTCATATTATTATTTGGAAGATCACTCCTCAGCGCCATCTATGAGTAGCTTAATCAAGCGGCTCACCCACTAAGGAACTTCTACAGTTACGTATTAGTGGCAAGAGATGGAGCTATGCGATGTTTTCCTTCATCGAAAATCTCGTGATAAATTACAAATGTAATTTCACCATCATTTTCAAATTCAAGTTATATGGAGAAAAATATTAAATAAAAAGCTATTTGAATAATTTATTAATTAAGTCAGAATTTCGACCACTAGGCGATTACTAGTTTGTACTATAAGAATTTTTTTTTAAATCTATTTATATTAAAAACATTTCAAAAGATCTTGGTCGTGATCCGGCTTCATTTTATTTTTATTTAGGAATTTTATTTTACTATACAATTTCATTTCAAAGTCAAAAGACTGTCAGAATACCAATTTTAGCATAATTACACGGTGGCCACACAACCAAGTGTAATTCGAACAGTTAAGGCTAACCGGTAAAGCGATAGTTAATTAACGGTATAATTGTTAAACGGAATGTAAGGTTAAGAATATACGTACTACCTAATTTTAAAAGACTGCTAAATATTATGGGACAAATTGACACCAATTGACCTAGTCCCAAACTAGGCAAAGCCTGTACTATGGGTACTAGACAACGGATAAACATACTTGTATAGATAAATACATACTTATATACATATTAAACATCCAAGACCCGTGAACTACTTGATTAATTGATAATTACTGGCTTGATTATATGTTGGAGATCATGAAAAAATTATGGACCGGTGTTTTGTTATTTTGGCTCACACTCATATTTTCCAAAAAAAAACAGTCTTCAAATTAACTAGGAATTGGCTTTAACAAAACTCTCTACAAGAGTTAGAGGGATTGGTCACTTTTTAACCGACTTCAAAAAAAGGAGGAGGTTCTACGTTTCACTGTATGTATTTTTTTTTATTTTTTTTTTATGTATGTACATCGATTACTCCGTCAATTGTAGACCGATTTTCAATTTTTTTTTATTTGAAAGGGTATACTCCTGAGGTAGTCCCATTGTCACCAAGTCATGATCTGATGATGGGATCCCAGGGAAATCGAGGGCAACCCTCAAATTTTACAGGCACGTACTGTGTGTTTCATATATTTTCTAAGGTTATTCAAGTATTTGCGTCTGGTAGTCATCATCTCATGATGATGAGCTGATGATGGAAGGTACAACTCCTTAGCGGTTAGAAGTTGGAGGATAATTCTGAAAATGTTAATTCGTTATTCGAAAGGGTATACTCCTGAGGTGGTCCCACTGTCACCAAGTCATGATCTGATGATGGGATTTCAGGGAAATCGAGGGCAACCCTCAAATTTTATAGGCACGTATCATGTGTTTCATATATTTTCTAAGGCTATCCAAGTATTTGCGTCCGGTAGTCATCATCTTATGTTGATGAGCTGATGATAGAAGGTACAACTCCTTAACGGTAAGGAGTTGGAGGATAATTCTGAAAATATTAAATCAACGTAAAATTGTGAAATAAAAATCTTTTAACAAAAAAGTAAAACCGCCTTCAAAAAAAACCTTGGAAAAAAAACGTTAAATAATCCTCTAAAATAATGATAAATAAATAAAATAAAATTCATTTATTTCGGACAACAGAAACTAAAGCCTAAAGTTTTATGGCCTAGCACTAAGCAGCAGAAATATGAAGTCGGTGCTTCATTCAAAGAATATTCCGCTCGCAGCGCAGGCTTTAGTTTCTGTTGTCCGAAATCAACGCATTTTATTTTATTTTATTTATTTATTTTAGAGGATTATTTTACGTTTTTTTTTCTAAGGTTTTTTTTTAGTACTTTGGAGGACAAGTTCTCCGAATAGGTTGAGTTTGGGCAGCTAAAAAAAATACGTGTCCGTTATTTTAGACTGCTCTCTAACATGTATAAAAACAAATCAAATCGGAGCCGGACAGTTGGCTACCTTTCCATGTAGGTTCGACATTCCGTACAGTCTCACGAAACACATTGGTCCCGACATCTTCTACGGCAGGATTGCCCACCCAGGGGGGGCACGTCTCCCAAGGGGGGCATAGAGAGATGTCAAGGGGGGCCGAAAGGGTTTGCATTTCCTTTTTTTTTATACCGCTAAGGCGTCAAATACGCAAGAAAAAACAAAAAAAAACAAATAATATTTCAATGTAATGTTTAATTATTTCACTTTAAACTTTTAAAGTTTGTTTAGTAAAGGGGGGGGGGGGGGGGGAGGCATGAAAATATTATAGTCAGGGGAGCCTCAACAGACAAAGGTTGGGAAACCATGTTCTACGGCAATCTATATCTATTCCAATCGCCATGGCTCACGACTTTTTGACACAGGTCACTACCTTATAAAGGGTACGGTATTGTGTTGAGTCGCGGCGATTGTGCCACACGCGCACGGCGTGGTTCCTGCGCGTACGCAAGTGCGCCGGCGGCGACTCCGTACTCAGGCTGTACATACAATTATACACTGTTCAAAAATATCTAGGAATCCAACGCGTATGGGAGTCCGCACGTAATTGATCCTTACATTTTTTTAAGCCCCGACGAAAAAGAGGGGTGTTATAAGTTTGACCTGTGCATCTGCGTGTCTGTGTATATGTTTGTGGCATCAAAGCTCCCAAACGGATTTACCGATTTCGATGCGATTTGTTTTTTATTTACTTTGGAAATCCGCGTAAACAGCCAATCACGGTATTTGTGAATGGAGGATTATTGCCATTTTCAGTGATGTTTGTTTACCTTTAGGGATAGGCAAAGGAAACCAAATCCATACAGCCAAGTCTGATTTAAATTACTGAAATAATAGAATAGTCCTATCATGGTCAAAATCGTCAGTCTGTCTGTCCTACTTATGTCCTGTCAGCTCTTCATGGCTTCCGTTCCGTAAAGCGATAATGAACTTTATGGCGAGCTACGACCAGGAACAGCCGACGACTTCTATAGAGGGTAACAAACAGGGGGAATACGCGTTTTCACTTGAATCCTTCATTTGCTGTGCACTAACATGTTAATTTGTTCTATAATTCACTATTTTTACTGTCTATCAAGCAACATTAAGCACAAAAAAAATCAATTGATTGACACGATCCACTCCCGCCGGTTTTCCATTTTCAGTGATTGTGTATAGTCAATTTTTAAGGCGTGGAAATAACGTCAAAAGACAACTGTGCAAAAATATTAAAAACGATTTAATTTCGTGAAACATGATTAATGATTACGAATATATTTAATTATATTAAGGATGAATTCATTTTATTAATAGTTTTTAAGTTTTAATCTGTTAGCTAAATACACAAGCATTCGACGCGTCATTTTACAAAAAAAACCGCGGAATATTTTTTTTTGCTATTCGAATATGTTCATTACTCGTATTGAGCCACTATTGGGCGTACTTTGTAAATGTAAATTGTAAGAAACTTACTTGTAATAAATATTGTAATTTTGTATAGAACGTCGTTTTTTACTCGCATTCAAAGTGAAAAACAGAGTGTTTAACGCGAGACTAAACAACCATAATGACACTCTAACTATAGCCACCCGAGCAACGCTCGGGTGGCTAAACATCTCGTGTCATTATGGCTTGTTTTAGTCCCTTGTCACCCAATCTACTATTTTCCTTGACTTGTTTCGTGAGACCTTGCTTAGTGCCAGATTCGTGGTCAATGGGAAGACCCAAAATCATTTTTTTTTTTTAAGTTAAGCGGCAGTTGAATGCTCCCTATTTTTTGAGTCTATCAGCGCTTCCGGAAAGACTTTTGCCGAGAAGAATGCGCCACAAGAATAAATATTTTTACACAAAATACTTTTTTTTTAAACAAGTTACAATAGCTCTTACTAGAATACATAACCATAAATGAATTATTATAAAGAAAACTCACTAAATCATTAGAAAAAAATACATACTTATATATTACAGTATTACCTATACGAACTAGTAAGAAGGACCCTATAGGTTTATTATGCTTGGTGTTGACAGAGAGACAGACAGTTTCTGAATGTTCAACTCGGGCGCGGCAGTAACATAACACTTCTTGTTTATATCTAACTAGCTTATGCCCCTCGGCTTTGCCCCAAGTGAAATATTTAAAAATGGGCTAGTTCCCTATCCCGTGGGAATTTCGAAAAATCCCTTCTTAGTGCACCTCTAGGATTCTCAAGGTATGTTTGCCAAATTTCAAGTCTCTAGGTCCTGTGGTTTAGGCTGTGCGGTGTGCGTTGTCTGTCAGTCAGTCAGTCAGTTAGTCACGGTACTGTTTTATAGGTATAGATATCATTGTGATAGTATTATATTGTTTAAACTCGACATTGGCGAAATCATCGAGTAATACATACCTGGAACCATTAAAATATGAATGAACTATAGTATTTGTATGGTCACCGGTATTTCTATTTAGTTGTAAGGTCGTCTGCAGAGTCATTATCTCTCTGATCTACATATTGCTATAGATTTGATATTTAATAGAACAATGTCTACTCGGAGTGCAATTAAAAAGTGGCCTAATGAAATCTCATGTTATTGGTGGGGCAATAACACAAATAATAGGGATGTTGCCTCTTGGTCAAATCAGCAACTTTTTTTGAAATATCAAAACGATTTGATCGAACCCGTTAGTATGAAGTTTGTATTTAATCTTTAATCACATTGATTAATTGATTTGACCAAGAGGCATCATCCCTATTTCATATCTCGAACGTCAGTCTAATATTAGTTAAAATAGGATTAATTAACGTATATGCTAATTGGTAGGAAAACATCCGCTAACATTGCCTATTCTAGTGCCGACTTAGGTCATTTAGGATACATTGCCATATCACCACGTTCGCACAAGTTACTCAGTGTTGCCATACCTACTTGCCATATACGAATGGTGACGTACTAACGCATGACACACAAGGAAAGTGCGAATAATAAAGTACTTATGTAGATAACAAGCCTGTTGAGGTGTGTTGTAAATAAAATAAATGAAAAACAAATAAATATCATGGGACAATTGACATCAATTGACCTAGTCTCAAACTAGGCAAATCCTGTACTGCAGTTACTAGACAATTTATATAGATGCGCATTAAAATTTGAAGTGTACTGACATTTTCATTTCAAAGTTCAATATTTCAAAAACGAGTTAACCGATTTTAATGAAACTTAGCTAAGAACCATCTCGATTAAACTAGCTTTCGACTAAAAGAAACCGCATCGAAATCGGTCCATCCGTCTGGGAGCTACGATACTACAGACAGATACACAGGTCAAACTTATAACACCCCTCTTTTTCGTCGGGGGTCAAAAAAGCATTAATATCAAGAGCTCCACGTGGTAAAGCCAGGTCTGGGATTGGTTTGTAATTTTACTACCCAATGCATTTTACATCCTGTATATTTATGCTTACCATTTTTACTACCCAATGCATTTTACATCCTGTATATTTATGCTTACCATTTTTACTACCCAATGCATTTTACATCCTGTATATTTATGCTTACCATTTTTACTACCCAATGCATTTTACATCCTGTATATCTATGCTTACCATTTTTTTTCTTGGTTCACCATATTTATCCTGAAGCCATACACAAAATGAGATCGCATTTCGCCAGCCTTGACATTATCGACGCGTACGCACCTGCAGCCCTATGGGGCGGATGCTGTGTCATATGTTAAATATACAAGTATAATGTATGTTAACTACAAAGAGAAGGAAGTAAGTATGTAGATACAGAACAAAACGAGCCTACCTATTTTAGAGAACCTAACTATAAAGCTCGAGGTCCCGGGTTCGATCCCTGGTTGGGGCAGGTATGTATGTATGTATGTATAACTCGGAGACTAGGGACCGGGACGAGACATCGCACACACCAGCGGACTTGGTTTGCTAGCTAGCTGTGTCAGGATGAAATGGGTTTTACACGTAGTAGAGCTTGGTCATGAGCTTTACTCATCCTCAAGGTCGATTGAGGTGGTAGAAATAACTGCAGACACATCATGTTTCACTTCTAGGCCAGTCTTTATTTGATTAAGGCCTACATCAATGACTCTACCGCACGGTTCGGAAATAACCTCTATTGAGAAGATACCGGCAAGAAACTCAATGAGGTATAATCTTTTCAATAATAACACCATACGAGGTCTAAATTAGTTACAATTGATATCACAGTTAACTCGTTACCATTAACGCGAAATGCAAGTACCATATTGGAAACGTTGGAGAGTTCTGTGCTTGCGCCCATTCACGTGATCTATTGCCAAGATATCATTTAAGACTCAAAATAAGACTCTGTACTTGGGGCACAGGCACTTAGTTCATTAAATCACTAACAATTCTCATTAAAACTCAAAGCACCAAGCCGATGCAAACGGATTACATTACCAACTTGTGATCCGTCCGACCCCCCGATCAAGAATGCCCTTTTCTGTTTAAAGTTACTAAATGTCATTTCGACCTTATACAAACTACCCACAAAATGAACCAAGCACAGACCACTCCCAAGCAGTATTTATTTGACAGCTGTCACCGCTTGACGTTTCGTTAAAATCATAACAAATGAAGGTAATTTATAACTTTAGACTATGATCAACACCGACTAGTGTATCGATTCTCCGACATATATATCTCTTTATTGCACATAAAACATAAAATAACAGAACAAGAGCAAATGTACAAAGGCGAGCTTATCCCTAATCAGGTATCTGTATGATGAACAAGAATGTTTGCTCTCGAAACTTGGAAGTTTGATATGTTTTATGTATGTATTTATCTATAATTAGAATGTTTATGCGTTGTTTGGTATCCATAACACAAGTTCTGCTTAATTTGTAGGCTTGAGTCGGTCAGGAACTAAGAACTTTTAGGAATGAATTCCCGTCGCGGACCGAAAGGAACTAAATACTTTCGCATGATTTGAATCGGTCTTCGCTCCTTTAGTTCAGTAGGTAGAGGAGTGGAGTGGATGAATCGCTTGAGCGGGACGGAGAGAGTGAGAGTGACCGATCGTCCAAAGTGTCTCTAGAGCAAGTGGGAGTGAGATTGACAACTATCATTTCGTTCCGTGTCCTTCACAGATCAAAACAGTTCTAACTCGTTCGCTGAACTACTGAACTAAAGGAACTAAAAGACCGAACTAGTTCCTTTCACCGATTGAACGAGATCGGAGCGCTCCCTTTAAAGACCGAGCAGGCACAACTCTATTAATTTGAGGCTAGATCGGAGCGCTCCCTTTAAAGACCGAGCAGGCACAACTCTATTAATTTGTGGCTAGATCGGAGCGCTCCCTTTAAAGACCGAGCAGGCACAACTCTATTAATTTGAGGCTAGATCGGAGCGCTCCCTTTAAAGACCGAGCAGGCACAACTCTATTAATTTGAGGCTAGATCGGAGCGCTCCCTTTAAAGACCGAGCAGGCACAACTCTATTAATTTGAGGCTAGATCGGAGCGCTCCCTTTAAAGACCGAGCAGGTACAACTCTATTAATTTGAGGCTAGATCGGAGCGCTCCCTTTAAAGACCGAGCAGGCACAACTCTATTAATTTGAGGCTAGATCGGAGCGCTCCCTTTAAAGACCGAGCAGGCACAACTCTATTAATTTGAGGCTAGATCGGAGCGCTCCCTTTAAAGACCGAGCAGGCACAACTCTATTAATTTGAGACTAGATCAAATGGTGTCAATTGTCAAACGATACTTTTTATTTATTATTATAACATATTTTTAGAAAATAAAAACTGTGTCAAGTTTCTTGCGACTAAAGAAACTTGGAATTTATAAAATGTATATTTACTTATTAAAGAAAGCTAATTCTAGTGTTTTCATATCCGTACACATCATCGTACGTATCGTACACAATGACGTCATCATCATCATCATTATCACCAACCTTGTTTAACGTCCCACTGCTGGGCATAGGCCTCCTCTCAG
This sequence comes from Clepsis dumicolana, assembly GCA_963691665.1. NCBI lineage: Eukaryota > Metazoa > Arthropoda > Insecta > Lepidoptera > Tortricidae > Clepsis > Clepsis dumicolana. The sequence goes on along the minus strand of OY829531.1, from coordinate 5,839,881 downwards.
AATGAGAGGGCTTGGGCTATAGTTCCCACGCGGGCCCAGTGCGGATTGGGAACTTCACACACATCATTGAATTGCTTCGCAGGTACTGCGTGCAGGTTTCCTCACGATGTTTTCCTTCACCGAAAAGCTCATGATAAGTTACAAGTGTAGTTACAATGACGTATTTGCAAAATATTAAATTACTCAAAACATAATAATATTCACAACCTCCCGTGACACAAGCCCGCACGTCACGAACGTCACTGCTGACTTGTTCATATATTTTTCCCCGCAAACAGCGGCACCTATTTCGTGGAGCCATTTTTTGAGCTGAGTTACGCTTCTATAGATATTATTATTCGTAGAGGACAGCGCATATAGTTAGCCGTACGGCCTCAAGGCTAACTAACCAGCCGCCAGGCTAGCCACGCCCGCTCCATACAAAGATATCTATATATATCATATTTTCTTCTACCGGCTAACAAAGAGTTGCGAAAGATGTTAATTTAATCATACCGGTGAACAAAGAAATAATAATTGATTCGCGATGCCATTTCACGGTAACATGGCGAATAATTCTAGAGATGTGGTTTATTCTCTAACCAGCTGTTGCCCGCGACGTCGTCCGCGTAGATTTCGGTTATCGCCATCCCGCGGGAACTATATAATTTTCCCGAATAAAAAGTAGCCTATGTTATTCCTCAATATTCAAACTATCTTCTTACCAAATTTCATCTAGATTGGTGCAGCGGTTTTCCCGTGAAGAGGTAACAAACAGAGAGACAGAGTTACTTTCGCATTTATAATATTAGTTAGGATTAGGAAGTTAGGATTCTTCGTTCTCAGCGTTGAGGGTGTCAGTTATGACAATGTATTTATAACATGAAACTACCGTGAGACTCAATCATAGTGAAGTAAAATGGATCACTCACGTATATAAGTCGAGTTTAGCCCAATATGGTTCGGACTGATTCGTTTAAAAAAATACATTTTCATGAAAGCAATAAGAAAATACGAGAAGGAAGAAAACGGGCGGCAAAAAACATTCAAACATTGCCTATGTATAAGCATCTCGCTTGCTATTTATACTAATAATTGAACGGTAGTTTGGTGCCTTGAGAATGGGCTCATAGGGAGATCGAAACGCGTTAACTTATAGTGTAGTGGTGGTGGTGTTGATTCGTGTGGCTGTGGAGGTGATGGTGTTGCATGAAAAGATATATGTATCAATTAATAATTGACATAAATACGATATTTGTAAAAACGAAACCAACCAAATTATACAAAAAATCAAGCATTCTTGGCCTAGGCCGATAAGTGTTACATTACATTACACCTACTCCAGCGACAAATCTTTTCGCTCTGATAACTGACGTAATAAGAGGCTTGTATAATGACGGGCGGATAGGGCAAGGTGACAATCTGGTATTTGCCGGATCCGGCGGGGCGAGCGACCGGTAATGCCTAGTGGGGGCTGAAAGTCGGGGATTACTGTCGATAGGGAAATAACGTTAAATTTATAAGTTAAGTTAGTTCATATTCTACTGGTGACAAGCAAAATAGTCACCCGACGATATGTTACAGTAGAAACGTGAAATATGCGCTTTTCGGTCACCAATTTCATTATTTCGATCACCGTCAAGATTTGCAATTTGTTTTTGCGATGTTTTGGATTTTAAACTAATATAAATCCACTATTTCTAACTCACCATCACCGTTTCATCAACGTTTTCGTTTCGAACAGAGATACATGCAATTTATAAAGAAAGGATATCATAGAGTATATATATCATGGGACAATTGACCCCGTCCCAAACTGTGCAAAGCCTGTACTATGAGTAAGTATTATATTAAATAGACCCCAGTAACCCTACTTATACACATATTAAACATTCACAAACAAACTACTTATTTTTGCAGTGGGAGAGCCATATACTGTAGCTACTTGCTGCCATACGAACGGGCCGGCTCGCCCGGGGAAGTACCACCCTCTCGCAGAAAATCGGCGTCAAGCAACAGCACCCCTGTCGCGTTTCGTCCGGTCAGTGAGAGTGCCGGAGGCCCGATCCCCCTCTAAAGGCCGGCAACGGAAGTGACTCTCTTGGGGTTGCTGGTTCTCATGGGTGGCGGTGATCGCTTACCATCAGGTGACCCGCTTGCTTCGCCTTCCTTGTCGTATAAAAGAAAAACATCGATATATCCCACGTCCCTACATCGACAAACCTAACCTTGTACATAAGGAAAGTTGTCAAGCCGACGGGCACCTCGCGATAACTATAACTGACTCAATGTATTATGACGCATTGTAGGATCTAGATTTAATATCTGTGAAGCAAGCAATTATTTTTAGGGTTCCGCACCTCAAAAGGAAAAACGAAACCCTCTTAGGATCACTTTGTTGTCCGTCTGTCTGTCTGTCAAGATCCTTTTTCTCTGGAATGCGTGAATCTTTGTACGGAAGCCTCGGTGCACGAGTTTGAATTGTCAGTTTTATATTACAATTCGAACTACATTTCTTTGACAATATGAAGCGCGCTAAAACAAAAGCTCTTCAAGTCAGCAGGGGTATTTCACCAACTTCACAAAATTGTCAGTTGCAATGAGAATTTCGTGCCAATTGCTGACTTGAAGAGCTTTTGTTTTAGCGCGTTGCATATTGTCAAAGAAATGTAGTTCGAATTGTCATTACAAACTGACAATTGTAAAGTTGGTGAAACAGGGGCCTGGTCAGTCCAAAACAAAGCATCCACAGCACACCAGCAACGACAACGGTCACGCGTAAAGGTTACCGTCAGTGTCGACATTAAAGATTCGATGCGAGATAATGGCGTGGTTGTTAGACGCAAGGTTCCGGTTAAGTGCTGTTATTTAACTCATTGTTCGCCTTCGGAATGCAGTTTAGGGGTAAACTTTTTGTTCTCACAACAAATCTATATATATATATATATATATATATATATATATATATATATAAAGACAAGTCCTGACTGACTGACGGCTCAACGCCCAGCCCAAACCCCAGGGGATCGATTTTTGAATCTCACTTGGTGACTTAATTCTTACCCATGACATTGATACCACTATTTGCCAAAAGCCTTATTTTTAAATGTCATACCCGCCTACTACCATGCAGCTAATTTGCGTTTATGTCATAGACAATCATGTCAACATAGTAGATTGTGGTCAAGAAGTCACTCAGTGATCTCGTTTACGAGTGGGTGAGAGCATTCGTATTTGATATCATAGGCATGAGAATTTTAGTCACCGGTGAGATTAAAAAATACGAACTTTTTCGAAATCACTGAATTTTGTCACCGGGTGAGATTCAAAAATCGACCCCCTGGACCTAGAAAGCTGAATTTTGACATAGAGGCTCCTTTTATAATGTTGTGTATGGTTCACTGCTGCTACGCAAGTACCCGTACCGACTCTGTCCAGAAGGTGCGCGAGGGATTTAAACGACACACGTGTTATTGGAATGACGGTGTAATCTAGAATAACTTATAGCCCGTTCGCTATACATTATATTCGTATGGTGTGTCCCTACATATACGCCCGGGATAAGGCAGGATTTTTCGAAATTCCCACGGGATAGAGTTAGTTACGGGAGCGAAGCCGCGGGCGAAAGCTAGTCTCATATACATAAATAAATATACAGGGTTCGTTTTAAATGAACCGTCAAGACTTCAGCCAGGGGTTCAGTCAGTCCAAGTGAGGACCCCTGTGAATCTTGCTTTGAAAAAAAAAAAACATTTCCCATACATTCATTGCCTGTGCTGAGGGTCGAGCACGACTTTACGAATGCTGCGTCACGTAAAATCGAATAGTAAACGTTGTCGATTTTGTATGACGTTTGTAACAGCGCCCGCCCGTGAGCGTATTTGGAACTAAAATTTAGTATGAGGTTTCTCGATCTCGATACGATAACTTTAACGTTACGCAGCATTCGTAAAGTCGTGCTCGACCCTCTGGTTGACAATATACAGGATGGAATGTAACGACGGACTTTTAGCGAAAATGGCGTTATGAGTGATGTACAGTCGCTTCATACCTAATAGTATCAATGTTCAAAAATAACCCGATCGTCATGAATTTTTGTGATCAGGTTCGATAATTGTATAGAATTTTTTTGTCAATTCGTTTTTTGGAAATTAAAAAAATAAAACGAAAAATGTTCAAAAATGAAGTCGCGAGGTCTAGTTACAGGTCACAGAGACACTAGTTAATTATTAATCTACTAAGTAGATGTCGACCGGATGGCCTAGTGGTTAGAGAACCTGACTACGAAACTTGAGGTCCCGGGTTCGATCCGGGGCAGATGTCTGTATGATGAATACGAATATTTGCTCTCGAGTCTTGGATGTTTAATTTGCATGTATGTATTTATCTGTATTTATAAGTATGTTTATCCGTTGTCTGGTACCCATAACACAAGCTCTGCTTACTTTGGGACTAGGTCAATTTATTTATTATTTATTCATTTAAGTAAGTATAAGTAAAAAAAAAATGCAACAAAAATCACAGCTACGTACACACCTCATTTACTTTTACGGTAGTATAATTCATTCCTATTAAGGCGCGCAATAAGATCATATCAAAGGACGTGCTCTTGCGCCGGTAATCTGTATTTCGACGGTTTTAGCAACCGCATGAAGTACGTGCTAACTGTGTGAAATAAAAAAAAGAACATCTGGAGTTTTTGAGCTAACTCCCACGCATTTTTTTTGTTTATAACGTAAAAAAGAGGGATGTTGTTAGCTTGACCGCTATGTGAGTGTGAGTACCACCGTAACTCTTAAACGGGTGAATCAATTCGGATGCGGTTCATCATCATCAGACACGTCCCACTGCTGGGCACAGGCCTCCTCTCACAATAAGTTCTCTCCTGAGTGACGGGACAGAATGACAACACTAAAAAGTTGATTGACACTGACACACCTATGTCAAATTTGAGCTCAATCGGATTCGGATACCAACAAGTGGTAGAAAAACAGTTTGCAAATTTTGAATTTACGAACAATTGCAAGTAATAAGAGGTGGTAATCTTAAACAGACCCAACGACTGCCCACACCACATAGCGATCACGGCCACTACGACCTTTCCAACGTAATACTAATATCTACATGTACCATATATATGTACCAGCAAACAGGCAATTACTCTCGCTTTGTTGGTACTTGGTACCACTTACTGTTACAGTTAATCCGATTTTAATAGACTTCATGTAGTGGGCTATCATGGTTAGTCAGTAATTAAAGGTAGTAGTACTTAATTAAATTATTTATTTATTTATTTATATATTGGTATTTACTTCTACTTTGCATTTAGTAGTATATTGTAATATGGTAGGTTTATGTATATGTGTGTGTATTGTATTATCTCTCGATATTTATAATTATGAACTCACTTTGTCTCGATCCCCAGTGAACTATTCCTCTCCACCACTCAAAGCAGAGATCCCTTAAAGGGATAAGTCCGCCTTTGTACTCAAATGTTATTGTTGCAACTTGTGTTTTATCCTATTTTTTGTACAATAAAGTGTTTACTTACTTACTTACTTAATTAATTAAAGCCCAGTTTACTGGTAGAGTAGTAAGAAGCCTTGCGATTTGCAATACATTGTGATCCTGTAAATCGATTGAGATAGATGCGTCGATCGAGGTGCGCAATGCCACAAGCAATATTTTGCACACGCAAGATGTTCCTTGTAAGTCTTAACACGGGGCAGTATGCTAGGGTTTAGTGTTTAGCGTACCATAATTTCCGTTAAAAAGTCGTGATAGTCCAGTGATTTGATCTACGATCACTCAAGCAGAGGGTCGTGGGTTCAAACCCCGGCTCGCACCTTTGAGTTTTTCGGAATTCATATACGAAATTACGTTTGTAATGTATCACGAGCTTCGGTGAAGGAAAACATCACTCCTAACAAAGCAATTTAATGATGTGTGTGGAGTTCCCAATTCACGTGGGAACTAGAGTCAAAATAGTCACGCAAATGCCCTGCTGCTTGCCCGTGCTACGATAAAAAAATAAAACAGAAATAAAATAATGTGTGCTTTTGTCGTTATTATATTATAATATACACCTAAGCGCAGAACAATTTTAATTTAATAACACCACAGGTATCTGGGCTTTGCGAGGAATTCTAATAATGACATAGCTCAAAGTTCTACGTCACACGCCATTCACTGTTGTACCATGTAATTTAATGACAAATATCACTCAGTATCAGCTTGCATAGCTACCGTAACCTAATCAACTTAGAAAAGTTGAAAAACCCCCGACATTCTCATTTCCAAGTTCAATATTCCAAAAACAGGTGAACCGATTTTAATTAATCTTAGCTAAGAACCATCTCGATTAAACTAGCTTTCGATTTAAAAAAACCGCATCGAAATCGGTCCATCTGTTTGGGAGCTATGATGAATTAAGACCTAAATTATATTCAAACATGCGAAACCGCGTGAGAACTAAAGCCAGAGGAAACATCGAGGAGACCTGTCCCAAACGGTGGAACGTATACGTCTACATATGCTAGGGTTACTAAGGGCGAGATCGGAATTGCAAAACTTCAAAACACCGCAGCTTAGAGATTTGACGGTCAATCGACAATTAGCTATCACAAAATTTCAGGAGAATCTGTCAATTTTTGAATATTTTTCGTTTTTCTTTTTCTTCAAAAAATTTCCAACAAACGAATATCCGAAAAAAAAAACCATATAAATAGCGAACCTGCACACAAAATTTCTCCGAATCGGTTGAGAAATGTGACCTTTAGAGGAGACGGACAGACGGCCATACCTACGAAAGCATTTTTGTCCAAGCTGAAACGAAGACTAGAGTTCTACAGGTGACCATTACAAAATTCCTGATTTTTTACGGTTTCAGAGATAAAAGGAATTATGACTAGTGATGGACTAAGTTACGGCTAAAAAAATTCTACGAAAAAGGGACCCGGTTTGAAATGTTTAAGGTGTATATCAAGTCCAAATAAAAGGACCAATTAACTTCATACCTGCGAGAAATTTAGTATATCTAAATCGATTTCTATTAACTAATTACTCAATACCTAAATCAGTATGAAACACGTCGCAACCGAGCGGATCAGAAGTATTTTTTTCCAAATGACAGTGAAATAAACGGATTACTCACGTATGTCAGTCGAGTATAGTATACATGTCGGGCTATACTCGACTGACATACATAAGTGATCCGTTTACTTCACTACGATTGAGTCTCACGGTAGTTTCATGTTAAAAAAATTCCAAATGACATTCAAAAATCACATTCGGGATTTGACAAAAGTTCCTTCCTACATTTCTCCCGCCAATATTTTCGCGCGCAGCGCTATAAAATGCGCGGGCGACGCCGAGACAGCATTCAGTAGCCTTCGCGCAGTCTACCACAGAAGTGCACGATGAGATTTCTGGTCAGTTTAATGATTAATCTTTCGTTGGGTTCGATCAGTGATCAGTTGGGTGTGTTGTGCCATGTAGTGCCATGGAAACTGTGACGTGATCGTTAAGAGACAAGGAAATTTGAGAGTGCTTTCGTTGTTAAATATTGTTTTGTCTGTCACAGATTGTCGCCTCCGTCCTCGCCTGCGCCGCGGCAGCGCCCTCGGGCCTGCTGGCGCCCTACGGGCCCGCGCTGCTCGGGCACGGCGCCCCCCTGGCGTACGCGCACGCGGCGCCCCTAGCCGTGGCCCACGCCGCGCCCGCGCTGCCCACCATCTCCCCCGGAGACCTGCAGGGTGCCGCCATCGAGGCCCACGTGGACGCTTCCGACCACGTGCGCGCCGCCGTGGACGCCACCCGCGAGCTGCACGACCAGGCCGCCGAGCTGCACGGGCAGGCCGTCAACGCCGCCGAGGACCACTCGTGGCAGGCCGTTGATGCCGTGAAGACCGCCGAGGCTCAGCTGGACGGCGCCGCCGCCGGCGCCGCGCCCGTGCTGGCCAAGCAGCTGGTCGGCCACTCCGCCTACGCCGCCGCCCCCGCCCTGGTCGGCCACGCCGCCTACGCCGCCGCCCCCGCCCTGATCGGTCACGCCGCCTATGCCGCCGCCCCCGCTCTGGTCGGACACGCCGCCTACGCCGCGCCCGCCCACCACGGCAGCCAGACCGTCGTGTCCCAGTCCCTGCACCAGTCGCACCCCGCTCCCCTCGTGCACGCCGCCCCCGTCGCCTACGCCGCGCACGCCGCTCCCCTGCTGGCTACTGGCTACGCCCATGCCGGCTACGCTCATACCGGCTACGGCGCTCACGGTCTCGCCCACTGGTAGACCCCCGTAGTCATTCAAATTGTGCCAAAAAATTCAAATACTCAAATGTTTGGAATTAAATTAATTATAAACAAGCAATAGAGGTGAGGATGTGTAAATAAACAAAATAGTGAAATTATTCTGTCGTTTGTTTTGCCCAGTAGTCCCAGTACGTACTCTCTACCATGCTCCGTCGCTCACCAGCAACACGGAAGCTGTCAAAGAGCTGTCAATACCGCCCCAGCGGGGGTCACACAAGATATCAAGTGACTGTACAAACTTGTACTAGGTCACATAATACAAGCGTTATTTAAACGTGTGGTGACAATGCTGTCCCCACGAGTCTGACGCGCCCATTGTTTGCGACTTCACAGCTGTTATAAGATAATATCATATTGAGGCTATACCCATAAGGAATCGCATTGTCTTGTAATTACTAAAATATTCACATGTCCATGCGTTGAAAGATTTTTGAACTGCTGCTTAGATAAGCAACTCATATTACAGAGTGCCTGTAACATTTAACATGAAAAAAAAACCTGTTATCGCCTTTTGCTTAGGTTATCACGGGAACTAGGAAATGTGCCCTTCTTTCGTCCCGCGCTCAGTCTACCCTTTCAAGGCAGAGCCAGTAAAGGGCGCACTTTAACAATAAGCGAGAAATGTTCCATTCTAGACCGTGGCTAATCTGAATGTGGCCTCTTCGCACCGGCGAAAGCATCCGGACAGTCGTCTCCTGTCCGGTGTCGACACTACTTAGACCTTCACACTCCGTCAAGTGTACGACACATCCGGACTAGTCCAATGCGTTGCGCATGAGACGTGACCAATGGGCGGACACTCCAACTAAATACACACCATTACTACCACATGAGCTCAATGACGTCTGTGGAGCCCGAGGCCTGTTGCAGTGGGAGGTCGACTAGCTTCCCTCAAAATAGTCAATACCGATTGCGAGGCGATGGACCCGATACAGATATATACGGAGCACTAACTTTTTCGACGTCCACGACCCGTATATCAGCAATTCAGCACCGTAGATTCAACGCCTACGACTGATATATGGGTCATAAGAAGGATAGCATTTGGTTTCTTGCAAGAAAACGGTTTGGCGTATGAATGAGTGCTGACGTTTATCTTAGCGTCGCGTCGAAAAGGTTAAATATCCTGCGACTTGTCCGCACTATGCTAAGCGACACTTATATCACAGAACGCCCAAGCACACGAAAAAAGCACATGAATTCGTTAAAATTGATGTTACTTTAGACAGACAGACAGTTGATTGATAATGGGTATAGCGGCTGTGACGGCCTAGCCGAGCACGTCCACTGAAGTCGGGGCAAAGCTGTAACGGTGGAAACGCCAATAGTATTAATCATGTGTCAAAAAAAACTTGCTAATATTGACAGATAACAAACCAGGAAGTGGGAAATTCGAGCAGTTCACTGTAGTTTCGTAAATGTATTATTGGCAAATCAGCCATCCATATACTTTTCAAATTAATTCACAGTAAGTAAGCCTCGAGGCAAAATTCGATGAAAAAGTGCTGTTTAAACATTATTCGTTAGCAGATTTCAAAGTATGATTTGAAGAATAACATTCGAATTAATTAACAATGACCTAAATTTTATTTTGATATTTGTAGTAAATAAATAACATTATCAAGGACATTTGAAGACTTTGCATAATTTAAAAAGGTAATTGAGGTAACAAAATTAGATATTCAAAAATGACGAAATGCGATAAAAATTAAATTAATTTCTTTTCCTACTTGAATGGCTTATTTTTATTGTATTGTGCAAAAAGAGTTGGATTTTAACGTCTTAGACGAGACCGTGATTACAAAAAAAAAGCTTTTGACACCCACACCGCGTCCGTTTCCGCATTGTCATAAAATTAAAAACCGCTTCAGGCAAAATTCAACTATAAAATACCAACATAGTGAGTGTCGGTGGCTAAAGGCGAAACTAATGTTCCGTCATACAAATGGAGCTGTTTACCTAAGACAGTAGCGCCACAATCGTTGCTCAAGTAAGTTTGTTCTGCGCGCGCGCAACGAGTTCAAGTTCAGTTCACTTTCGTTACACTTTTTGGAGGCCAATGAACTTCGGTGGCCTTGGGAAGGCTACATTTACTTAACATATGTAATATTTGCTAAACCTGTTGCATATTACGAGTTTAAGTTTATCATACAAAAAGATACCCTATGTTTTTCCCAAGATTATAAATTCTTCCTATTTTAAGAAGAGTTGCAATAATTCATTAATTGATTGTAGTGTTTGATCGCATGTATTGTAAAATCTATCGAAACTTGTTTTGAGAAAAAAAAACTTTGTGCCAAGTTACTTGGGGCGCATTCTTATTGGCAATCATGGTCTTACCGAATGCGCTGGTAGACTCAAAAAATTACGCGTAGAAGAGCATTTAACTACCTACTTATTTATTGATTTTATTTTTCAAAATTTTATTGTAGATATTCTGCGTCGTTGGGTTGTCAATAAGAGACGACTGGCTAAAGCATGCAAAAGCTTTTGTCCAACATAGGTAGAAATAGTAATTTATTCAATTAACAATATACATGAAATAAATAGGGAACTGAGATCCACAACACATGCTTCGTCAAGAGGGTACAAAAAAAAATTCTTCCACAACAAGCAACTTCTAATGGTAAGGAAAATCCAAAGTAGGTTAACTAATTCATTCATACCGAGGTGCATCCGGGTGCAACATCGTAGAGGCACCCAAAAACTTAACCGTAGGCTTAAATTCTAATTTCCAAAAAGGTCACACACCAACAGTAATTAGGTTACGAAATTACCAGTTTTTTTTTTGTTTAGTATAAGGAAGGTCAACGAGCAAGGGTGTGTCCATAGACACTAGCAACACCGGAGGAACTACAGACACATTGCCAGCCTAGGGGGCTAAAATGAAATGCCTCTTGTGCCCGTGGTTTCCTTCTCCGCGCCAACACCACAGCGCAAGCTCTGCTGCTTAGCGGCTCGCTCAGTGAGATGGTTAACATTTAGACGAAATTCAGGAAAATGTACGAAATAAAAAAATGTAGCAAAGCTAAGGTCAGTTACTAGTTCCAGCAAGATCAGAGACGGGGGAAAAAGACCTCGAAATAGCAAATCGACCACTTACGATCACTCCCAACTAATTAAGTGTTTAAAGCAAACAATCACACAAACATACCGACCAAACAAATTACAGCTTAGCCTTTTATGCGCTAAATTTGACGACCTCGTATCTCATTGGAACGTACTGCTAGAAAAAGGAGCTTGTTCAGATTAAAATAAAGTTAAAACTTGTGGTTTAAGTAAAGGGCATTTGAGAGCGTGTGAAAAGCAGTGGATTCAAAGGTCGAAGCGGCCCCGGCGCAGGCGCATTCGCAGCGGCTCTCGTTACTTGTATACTTGATTACGTAAACATAGGTTTAGGGGTAAAATGGCACGAAACATACAGATGCCAAAGGACCATTATTTAAGTAGCAATCGCGTGAAGGTAACATTGTATCTACAGCTGAGCAGCAACGCAACTGTAGGCAACAGTGACCAAACAACGAGTGAACGACAGTCAACAAAAATGTAATTTTTAACTAAATGGCATCATTTAACTAAGCTTAACATTCCAATATTAATGTATCTGTGACATGATTCCGGAATACCTACGAAAATATCTCGTCAAACAGCTGTTTATAAAGTACTCCCTTAGTGTTAAAATGCACGAAGTTGTTACAATACAGAAGACAAAATTGAAAAATTAGCAAAACTAAGTAAAATATTTCCGATACTACAACAAAATCACGTTCCAGATTGAAAACATTTTCTGATTTTGACATACCACTTTGTAGCAAGTTACATTTTTGAGATTGCAAACACTGCAATATACAACATAAGGTACCAATTTTTTCCTTCAATTGTTATTTACGTTACACAACTTAAGATCTAACCGCCACTTTAAAACGAGGTAAAATCGAACAATCTTTATTCTTGTGAAAACACTTTCCAGCATTTGGGATTGGGACCTCCTGTTTTTTTAAGCCATTCAAACTACTTAAAGCAGAAAAGCAGAAAGTAAAATTTACAATTGATAGGTACCATACAGGTAAACACTATTAATAAGCAGGCACTCCTTGATTAAAATGACAAGCAAGGTCCGTATCAAAATTAGTTCGCCGAATTGTCAAAACCTCCACTGCCTTCAGACATTTCTCCCGCCCATTTTTCTCACTGAGCGCGCTATAAAACGCGTCAGCGACGACGAGACAGCATTCAGTAGCCTTCGCGCAGTCTACCACAGAAGTGCACGATGAGATTTCTGGTCAGTTTGATGAATAATCTTTCGTTGGGTTCAATCAGTGATCAGTTGGGTGTGTTTTGTGACGTAGTGCCATGGAACCCGTAATGTGATCGTTGAGTGGCAAAGAAACTTGCGAGTGCTTTCGTTGTTAAATCTTGTTTTGTCTGTCACAGATTGTCGCCTCCGTCCTCGCCTGCGCCGCGGCAGCGCCCTCGGGCCTGCTGGCGTCCTACGGGCCCGCGCTGCTCGGGCACGGCGCCCCCCTGGCGTACGCGCACGCGGCGCCCCTGGCCGTGGCCCACGCCGCACCCGCGCTGCCCACCATCTCCCCCGGAGACCTGCAGGGCGCCGCCATCGAGGCCCACGTGGACGCTTCCGACCACGTGCGCGCCGCCGTGGACGCCACCCGCGAGCTGCACGACCAGGCCGCCGAGCTGCACGGGCAGGCCGTCAACGCCGCCGAGGACCACTCGTGGCAGGCCGTTGACGCCGTGAAGACCGCCGAGGCTCAGCTGGACGGCGCCGCCGCCGGCGCCGCGCCCGTGCTGGCCAAGCAGCTGGTCGGCCACTCCGCCTACGCCGCCGCCCCCGCCCTGGTCGGCCACGCCGCCTACGCCGCCGCCCCCGCCCTGATCGGTCACGCCGCCTATGCCGCCGCCCCCGCTCTGGTCGGTCACGCCGCCTACGCCGCGCCCGCCCACCACGGCAGCCAGACCGTCGTGTCCCAGTCCCTGCACCAGTCGCACCCCGCTCCCCTCGTGCACGCCGCCCCCGTCGCCTACGCCGCGCACGCCGCTCCCCTGCTGGCTACTGGCTACGCCCATGCCGGCTACGCTCATACCGGCTACGGCGCTCACGGTCTCGCCCACTGGTAGACCCCCGTAGTCATTCAAATTGTGCCAAAAAATTCAAATACTCAAATGTTTGGAATTAAATTAATTATAAACAAGCAATAGAGGTGAGGATGTGTAAATAAACAAAATAGTGAAATTTGAAAAACTCGTATTTTATTCCCATTCAAACAAAATAAGCCTTCGTCGCTACGTTAAAGTTCACTTAAAATTCGAAAAAAAATACACGCTATCGCTCAAAATAGACATCACTTAGATCTGTTACATTTCTGGTCACGTATAATATAATAATTATCTGGATTCTGGCAAAAATCATATATGTTGTTGCCTTTCTAAAAGTAAGTACCTATAATACTGAACTTGAAGAAAATAGCCTACTACTGCCATAATGTAATTCAGGTCGCTCTGGTTAACCTTAGTTTATTATTTATAAATGCGTACATTAGCGACCTACATGTAGCATTTTTTTTTTCAATTCAGTCCGCATAATCTGACTCCCTAATAAGTATTTCGGGGCCTCTCTCATTTATAGAAACTTGAGTTTAGGGATTCTACAAAGACGTATGTGTTGGAGGGCAATGAACGGAACGTATAAAATTTAACGCCAAGTCTTTTCAAGTTCCTGTAAATAAATGAGTAACCAATTTCATTAGCATGTCATTTCATATTCAATCTCAAAAACTTGTAAACTTAGCAAAGTCAACATACGGCTCACTTCCATTTCGAAAATCACAAAGCCTGCTCTGAATCAAACATACTCCTGAAAGCAAAAATTCGGGCAACAAAATTTCGATCCACGCCTAGCTTGTGATTAGGGCACCGTATAAATGTGATCAAAACTTCTTTATTTCCATTAACCAGGCAAGGATAGCCTAGTGGTTAGAGACACTGACTATGAAGCTTATGGCCCTGGGTTCGATCCCCGGTCGGGGCAGATGTTTGTATGATGAATACGAATGTTTGTCCTCGGGTCTTGGATGCTTAATACATATTAAAGTATGTTTATTAGTCGTCTAGTACCCATAGTAAAGGCGTTGCCTAGTTTGGGACTAAGTCAATTGGTGTCAATGTCCCATTATTATTTTATTTTTATTTATTTATGTATTGAACTATACGGATTTTTTTAATAAACTTTATATGTCACGATGGCTATAAAGTCTGGTGTAGAAACACCGTGAGAATGGTGCTTCGTGACGAGTATGCACCGACATGCATCAAAGATCACGAGGCAGCGCGCGCGCACACAGGCGACTGTGCGATGCGACCAAACTCCGCTTCGTTTGAGTTGTCCGTAATGAGGCTATTGCGAGTCAAAAATCCGCTAGGATCGCTCGCTAGTGTCGAGTGAGATCTATCTATCAATTTCCACCAATCACAGGCCAGTAGCTTGTCTCTCATTGGTGGAGGATGACAGATAAGAACTCATGCGACACTAGCGATCCTAGCGGTTTTTTGACTCGCGATAGTCCTCATTATTTATTACTAGCTGTTGCCCGCGACTTTGCGTAGAATTCAGTTATAGCTATCCCACTGGAATTGTAAAAAAAATCGTAAAATACATCTTAAGTTTCATTCTAGGGTATAGGCTATCTCCATTCCAAATTTAAACCAATTCTATCCAGCTGTTTCAGTGTGTAGAAGTAATCAACATACATACAAACACAAATCACAAACATTCACATCTACAATATTACTTATTACAATTCAACGCGGGCTTTTCGTAGAAGGAAAATGTCGCTAAGAAAAGAGGTTGAACAATTTAATAATATCAGTCAACTTTTTAATCTGTGATGTAGAAGTAGCTACTCAAGTACTGTAAAATACCACACATAAAACTGCGATAATTGAAATTGAGGACGTCATATGAAATACTTGTTTTGAATACTATGAGACAATGTATCGTTCTATATTTACCACAAATTGCTCCAGTCAGATAGGTATCCGGCACCAGCATTTTATTTTAATGAAGTCGTAGATCAGAGTATCGTCTCGCACCTCTGACGTTTATAATTGATCACGAGCTTTTGAGAAAACCTGCACACTCCTGCGAAGCAATTCAATGGTGTGTTTGAAGTTTCCGGTCCGCACTGGGCCCGCGTGGGAACTATAGCCCAAGCCCTCTCATTCTGAGAGGAGGCCTCTGCCCAGCAGTGGGACGTTAAACAAGGCTGGTAATGATGACGAATGAGCCTAAAATAAACAAGTTCAGGGTAGTAGGACCTTGTGCGAGGTCCGTCCGGATCGGTACTAGCATCTTACTCTCCGCTAAGCAGCAGTGCTTGATTCCAGTGTGGAGAGAAAGACAGCCTAAATTGGCAACGCGTCGGCTAACCCCCCTGGGGTTGCGGGTGTCTATGGGCAGTGGTTATCACCATCAGGTGATCCACTTGCTCGTTTGCCTTCCTTGTCGTATAAAAAAAAAGTTTAATCGTGCGATTTTACAATCGCAGTCTAGAATCTGCGCTCATCTCTACTGGCCATCGTATACCAATGACCTAGTCTTTAGTTCATTCACGCCTATATGAAAATTAACACGTTATATCAATGTAGTAGGGTCTAAAATAGTTCGTCAGTTAGTTGGTACAGGGCATGCAGCGATTATTAGCTTCTAGCTGTAGTATTTAGTAATCAAAGGTGGATCGCATTTCAGTGAAAACAAACATTGGAGCTGTCTAAATAGGTCAAAGTTTCAATAACATAAACGCAAACATAATTATCGGTTTTGCAATATTTTCGAATCTAAACTAAAGAGGAGATTTTGATGAAATACAGACGACACTTTTTCTGTGGATACCTTAGCGATATAGTGAATTAATTGATAAAATTATTTTACACTATCATGACATGAAATCAAGCTTTCGAGAATACCATTTTTTTGTTGGTTGTATCAAATTGTAGCGGAGACGATAGTGGCCAGACCACCGGAAATTCACGACCGGATTATTGCATTGTCACTGGAAATCATAATCATGACTTCAAAGTTGATTAATTCAATACGAAATTCACACATAAGCGGTCGTTTTAAATTTTTAATAAAAGTTGCTGATTTGATCTTATTTTATTACTAAGCGATAAGAAATGTTCTTTTATAATCTTATTTATTTTAGTAGCTATCATTGTACAATAAAAATAACATTGTTTTTTATTCTTGGGAACAGACATTACGTAATTTTTTTTAGACACAGCTGCGTATTGATAATTATCTAAGATAACTTAACGACTACTAATATTATATTACAGCTTATATTGTCTGCTACCTCAATACTAAACTTCATTATATTCTGCATCTTGTTGTTCAAGATATAGCGTTATTTTTATACTAACCTAGAAACAAAACATGGAAGTATTAACTATGTATGTAATACTTAACAATAGCAAATAAAAATATCGCTACGCTATGTAACTCGTTTTTACGAACGCTGACGTATATAACTAATAGTCATAACAAGTTTTTTTTTATAAAAACAACTTCTGAATTGTTCAAGTTGCGAGTTATTAAGGTTAATTTAATGAAATGAAAAAGGTATTGGTCACATCACGTGGAAATAGCTCGACTGATTCGGTCACATTTTCCAAATAACAGAAAACAGAAATGGTTTTTTCAGTCACAAAATCATTCGTAGTAGCCTGGGAAATGAATGCTCACAAGGGGGGTGTGGAGGGAATGGTCGAAAGCAGAAAGTTTGACTTCGGGACTTTGTTTAGACTAGTTTGAGGGTTAACATACTAAAAGTCCCCGCTCTTCGGAGGTTAGCCCTAGGGTGGGGGGCCCAAAGAAGGTCCCGTTTTTTGTTTTTTTGTTCATTTCTCGAAAACGATGTGTCATACCAAATTTAGTTATACTACACAATAAAAGCTGATAAAATTTACTACAACTTGGTTATATATACCTTTTACCTATTCTCAATCTTTGTCTTAGATATGAGCTTCGAAAAACAGTTGTTTTTCAAAAATGCGTTTTTTACCACTTTTTTAAGTATACTAATATTATCAACTACCGTTGAAAATTTATAGAAATTTCAGTTAATTAGTGCACAACCCATTATTTTAAGTATTCTCAGCTGCAAATATATCAGATATTATATCCGTAGACTGTTTATCTCTTAACTAGTCCAAACAAAGTCCCAAAGTCAAACTTTCTGCTTTCGACCATTCCATAAACAATCACTCATTGACCACACTACAGATCACATCACATCAACTGGGAAGCAAACATTCAACCAGTTAGAACCAATTACATGCAAAAATTGCTCGATTAAAGTAATAGGAGCACCTTGTTTCTAAATACCAAATTCGAGAATGCAATTCACCAATGCAATGCAGTAGAATCTGGGGTTTTTTAATATTTGATACTTCGACAACCTGGTGTAACAGGGAGATGGGTTAAAATTCGCCAAGAAGTAAAAAAAAGCATTGAGCTGTCAAAAAAAATTTATCACAAAATGTAGGAATAAGAATAACACATACAGGTAACTCCACAATCACTGAGCTGAATCAATCAAGTCGGTGAAAAAACCCAAATAGACATGTGAAATAAATAAAGATCGCAAACTCAAAGAAGTTATGTCATGACCGATTTATCAGTCGTGCAAAAGGATTTTAGATATAGATAAAATTAGTACGTCCGTGTGTGGTAGCCAGGAAATGATATTTTCGATTCGGTTATTTCCTGATACTGTTTGTTGTTCCGTTTACGTAAGCAACATTGACAATTAAACATAATAATATTTTGAGGAGGTCGCTTTAAAAATAACAGACTCATCTCATCAGCTTTTTTTACGTCCCACTGCCGGGCACAAGCCTCCTCTCACAATGGGAGGGCTTGGGATATCGTTCCCACGCGGGCCCAGTGCGGATTGGGAACTTCACATACATAGACCATTGAATGGCTTCGCAGAAGTGTTCAGGTTTCCTCGAGATGTTTTTCCTTCACCGAAAAGCTCATGATAAATTACAAATGTAATTCCGCACATAAATTCCGAAAAACAATACAATACAAGAACACTTATTGAACACCACATAATAAACAAAACAGAAAAAAGGCAGGTAGAAAATGCAAGGTAGCAATGGGCGGCCTTATCGCTACATAGCGATCTCTACCAGGCAACCATAACGGAATAAAGGGAAGATCAGATTTAAAGCAGGTGGTGCGATTTAGAATTTTTAGGTAATTTATTTAAAACTCAACTTGGTTTGAACCCACGACCCTCTGCTTGAGAGGCCATAGGTCAAATCACTAGGCTATCACGACAAAATAACAGCGCGAGTTAACATCTCTTTTTGTCTATGCTTTGAGCTCCCAGCAGTGGTACAAGCACAGAACTAAATCTCGATTTGGTTCTTTGGGGAAAACGTTAGGTATAGATAGATTTTGTGGAATGTTGTATTTGGAGAAATCCGGTCAACAAGAAGTGATTGGATGTATTGAAGTCAGTTGGCCTGATACATTCTAAATGTCATAATCATAAACAATATAGGTATGACACATTTGAGCAATGCGATGAATAAGAACAGGAACACTTGGCATTTTCGCATTTGGAATTATAATACTATCATAATATACCATAACTATACCATAAGCTTAGCTCCGTGATAATTCTCAAACGGTCCCTATAGACTTTGGTCTTGGCCTTGTTTGAAGTAAATGACGTAACCCGCCCTTAATTTACCTTAAGACTGTTTACACAATATCACAATTGAAACCTTGTTCCACTGTATCTTTTTTGAACAAGATGATTTTATAAAACACTTGTTACATCACGCGTTTGAAATAAATGGTTTTCAAAAGTTCCCATCTAATTTGGTGATTTGTCAGAAAGAAAGTGATAAAATTTGAAAATAAAATGCACTGAAATGGCTTATTATCTTACTTAGATGGACGCATAGCCTAAACACAAACAGAGCAATCAAAAAAAACGTAACGACCTAAGCTCCCAGAAATACTGGCCACCTGGAGCGATTCAATCGAACGCTGATGAAGTCGTCGTCGGGAAAAATAGACGCATTTGTTTAAAAAAAAAATGCATATGGCTTTCATCACGGTCAAGTCGTAGACTACGCACTTGCTACAAAATCTGTCAAAACCACCGCTTCCTGCACCCTTCCCGCCCTTGAGAGCAGGCCACTTACTTTTTTCACGCGTTCCGTTTCGCGCGCGGCGCGCGGTATAAATAGCGACCGCAGCGAAATGAGAGCAATCAGTAGCCTTCGAGCAGTCTACCACAGAAGTGCACGATGAGATTTCTGGTCAGTTTAATAATAAATCTATTGTTTAAGTTCGATCAGTGATTAGCTAAGTGTGTTGTGCGATGTAGTGCCATGGAAAATGTGATGTGGTCGTTAAGAGACAAGGAAATTTGGGAGTGCTTCCATTATTAAACATTGTTTTGTCTTTCACAGATTGTCGCCTCCGTCCTCGCCTGCGCCGCGGCAGCGCCCTCGGGCCTGCTGGCGCCCTACGGGCCCGCGCTGCTCGGGCATGGCGCCCCCCTGGCGTACGCGCACGCGGCGCCCCTGGCCGTGGCCCACGCCGCGCCCGCGCTGCCCACCATCTCCCCCGGAGACCTGCAGGGCGCCGCCATCGAGGCCCACGTGGACGCTTCCGACCACGTGCGCGCCGCCGTGGACGCCACCCGCGAGCTGCACGACCAGGCCGCCGAGCTGCACGGGCAGGCCGTCAACGCCGCCGAGGACCACTCGTGGCAGGCCGTTGACGCCGTGAAGACCGCCGAGGCTCAGCTGGACGGCGCCGCCGCCGGCGCCGCGCCCGTGCTGGCCAAGCAGCTGGTCGGCCACTCCGCCTACGCCGCCGCCCCCGCCCTGGTCGGCCACGCCGCCTACGCCGCCGCCCCCGCCCTGATCGGTCACGCCGCCTATGCCGCCGCCCCCGCTCTGGTCGGTCACGCCGCCTACGCCGCGCCCGCCCACCACGGCAGCCAGACCGTCGTGTCCCAGTCCCTGCACCAGTCGCACCCCGCTCCCCTCGTGCACGCCGCCCCCGTCGCCTACGCCGCGCATGCCGGCTACGGCCACGGACTAGCTCATTGGTAAACTGTGATAGTATGTTAAATACCAAAAAATCTAATACTCAATTGTTTGGAATGTAAATTAATAAAGAAAAAAAAACAGGCAATAGAGGTGAGGATGTGTGAATAAATGACATAGTATTTTATACCGACACTTCTTCAG
This sequence comes from Clepsis dumicolana, assembly GCA_963691665.1. NCBI lineage: Eukaryota > Metazoa > Arthropoda > Insecta > Lepidoptera > Tortricidae > Clepsis > Clepsis dumicolana. The sequence continues at coordinate 5,819,298 of OY829531.1, read as the reverse complement.
TTTCATTTACCTTTGGCAATCTGATAGAGACATCGAAATTCCATATTAATAATGCATGCACCAATAAAAACCCGTCGCTGTCAATCAGTATTGACTGTTAAGGAAATGCAGGTTCTTTGTTTAGCGACTTGTTCAAGTTCATTCCGAAAATAGACCTTTAACTTCAGCCGTATGGTCTCACACCGCTCTCAGCGGCAAAAAACCTGGTACTGTCGAGACATATCCACGTAAATAATTAATTGATCACGCCACGAGAAGCGGAAGTAGAAAATACAGGACCTTGAACGTGAATTCCTTCGCGTACGTACCTATCGAAAATTAAAAAAATAGATCACGGAATTAGAGCGGCCATTATGAAAAACCTTCATACGTTCGGTATTTGAAATAATTAAACACGTCGGCTGTGCGGTGCGGAAGCGAGCCTTCGCCATTTCGTAGTTTATTAAATTACATTATATTTTCAATGTCAATGGATATCAATTAATAAGCCTTTATGAGTAGACGGTGTTACGAAATGAGTAATTAAAAATAATTTGTTACCAGAAGTATGTATAGTTACGGCATCGATGTGCGTTACAACTAGCATATTTTCAGCAATTGTGTAGTTGTAAATTATTATACGAATTTGGACTGCGATGCGAGTTTGACATGATGTTACTTGATGGACTAAGAGAGAAATAAGCACGGACTTAAAATGACACCACAACATATGACGGTATAGGTACATATATAAATTCATATGCAGATTAAGTTAATAACACAGTGGTTTTTTACTTGTATTATATTGGTTCAAATAGATACTTTGCGGCTGATTGCTAATCCAAAGATATAATTTATCCTAAGGACAGTAATTGCAAATTTAATTACATTCGCGGCAATAAATATACTTTAACTAGCTTTTGGGTAAAGCTGGCAAGTCAAGCTATATATTATATTAGATCTTTACTGTATCTTCATTAAACATTGCAGTTATTTAAAAAGAAACAGCAACATAAACAGATGTAAAGGATGGTGAGGAAAATTCAAATTGTGACATTTTATATCGAATTTGGGAATCTTCAATTTAAACATAATTTTAAAGCTGAATATTAACCGAATATAGGTGTATTCTGCTTGATGCAGTGTGGTATAATGTACTCGTATACTGCTCGATGCAATGTGATAGACGAGGGAAATAACAACCGCGTAATAATGTAAATAACTGATGCACTCAGAGACGTTAATTAATATTTAGATTATATCTATATAACTGTTTCCCTACAAACAAAGCATGGATAAAAAAATGTTGAGCAAACGTTGAAGGCTGGTAAGAAATATAACACGAAAGAATTTTTTTTATATACGACAAGCAAGGCAGACAAGCAAGTGTCACCTGATGGTAAGTGATCACCACTGCCCATAGACACCCGAAACCCCAATGGTTTGCAGGTGCGTTGCCAACCTAGAGAGCTAAGATGAAATGCCTCTTGTGCCCGTAATTAAACCGGCTGTCTTACTCTCCACACCGGAACAACAATGCAAGCACTGCTGCTTAGCGGCAGGATTACCGAGTAAGATGGCGGTAGCGATCCGTACGGACCTCGCACAATGTCCTACCACACGCAATATAGAGACAAATCCAAAAGAAACTTTGCTACAATTATTTTAATAGACAACTACCTAATGTATGAAATAAGGTGTAGCTGCAAACCGTACCTCAGTAAATTAAGCATAGCCTTGGAGATATCCTGTTCTTTCAACTAGGCATATAATATAACTTTATACATTATGTATCGCGTTCCCTTTTAGGCAAGCGGTGATAGCACGTCGTCGAATAGAGCGAGATCTAAAATGTTAACTGGTACAGTCAGAAACAATTAATTATTTGTACCTAGTTGTACTAGAAAGCAAGATGTAAGGTGGTTTTAGGAGCTAGAAAGACGTACTTACTGTCAAGTCGAGAGAATCGGACTCGCGCACCGAGGGCTTCGCGCCAGTCAACAATATAGTCCGTTCAAGGTAATGTATTGTTTTATAGTCGAACTACCTCTAATGTATGTATTTTTGGAGGAATTCTGAAAAAGTGTAAGTACTATTTGGGTCATTATTTGGGTGTTGTTTCGAATCACTTTCGTGATCACTATTTTGTCAAAGTGGATAAAGATTATAATGACGTTTTCGGTTATTTGGTAGAAGTGCGAGACCGCTGACAACTGCCTTAGAAATGTCACCAAAATCTACGGCCTATTCAACAAAAACGTGTCCACGAAAGTGAGGCGGTTGAAAAGCTTAAATAATGACCCATTTAGAACCATCGTTTTGTTTTGTAGAAGTCCAAGTCTAAGGGTGCCTTTCCACCAGAGATGTGCTATGCTACGCTGCTATGGATGCGCTGATATCCACCAATCATATTCATTGCTCCACATAGCATAGCAGTGGTAGAAACGGGTGCAATGAATGTGATTGGTGGATATCAAACGCATCCATAGCAACGTAGCACAGCACATCTCTGGTGGAAAGGCACCCTAAGACTTAAGTAGAAGTAGGAATCTAAGTCTAAGAATATTAGTATTGTATTGTTTTGTAGCCATTCTCAATAATCTCAAAACCAACGCCTGAAAGAATAATAAACGCGCAGCAACATTGCAAAACTTAACCACGCAAATGCGCAGGCGCAGGCACTAAGACAATCACTAGTTTTCTCAAGCCACACTCTCACGATCTTTGCTCGCCAACGTAGGTCAGGCAACCTAGATTGCGTACGAGTGATCGGCGCAGGAGTTTGCACAAGCCACGTAGTATTTAGTTCGATTTATATCCGCTAGATGGCGCTGATATTAATTATGAGAACTGGAAGGTAGAGTCAGTGCTACGAGCACGAATATTCGAATGCTAAGTAACGTAAACGAGGTGATATGATAAAGTTACTACTCGATTACGTTACCAAAGATTTTGAATATTTGTGCTCGGGATACAGGCAGTGTTAATACTTGAAAGATAATCGTAACAAAACAACAACGAAGTTTTGCTTATTCGAAAGTATATAAGTAAATACTTGTGTTCAGTTTTTTCAGTTTTTAATTTCTTTGGATTTTCACGGTTTTCCCGTTAAGGTCTATTATTATACTTTAAATACTTACTGAAACGAGAACACACAGAAAACCATAACAACACGACTAACCCCAGGAATCGAACCCAGATCTTTGACATTCCGTGTCCCATGATAAGCGAGCTATTAATCGACCGAAACAAGTCGAGCTATACTCCAATGGCATACATGTGTGATCCATTTATTTCACTACGAATGAATCTCACGGTAGTTTCATGTCAAAAGTATAATAAAATAAAGGTATTGATCACAAAAACCTGCACTCAAAACGAAGTCTTCACTCTCTCGCAATAAGTCGTGTGGATCGAGCAAGAGTTTTAGAATCCTGCGTAACGTAATCGAGTAGTACCGGTATCGAGAAATTCGTATGACGTTTGGAACGGCGCCCGCCCGTGAGCGTATTTGGAACTAAAGTTTTTTTTTTATATTTATTGGGAAACAAACAGCTTAAATTTAATACATAGAATTACAAATAACAGATAAGCCAACACAGTTTCCACTTATAATTAATTTCTTTGTACTTATCTTTATGCTCAGATATAAAAGTTTCGTAAGTAGTTATAAACAAACAATTAAACAGTTAAATAACTCAGTACCTACGTTAAAAACAAAGTAGGCATTACTATGCTAAAATAAAATCAAACAAAATTTAGATCCTTTCTTCAATCATAAATATTTTGTATAAGGTTTCTCGATTTCGATATGTTTCGATACTGAACTTGACCTTCACTTGTGCGCCGGCGCCGGTCCATTGAATTTATATCATGCGTTGATCGCAGCAATCTGTTCCTTCAAGTAAACTCAGTTTTGGCAATAACACTAATGGCTCTGTGAGCTGTAGACCTCGAGACCTAATTTTTGAACGTTTTATTTTTTTATATTAAAAAAAAAAAAACAATATAATCATCACAAAATTGAACCTGATAACAAAATTTCACGAGGATTTGCTCATTTCTGAACATTGTTCTTTTTTTTCTTTAAAAAAAACCGATAAACGAATAAAAAAAAATTTTTTTTTACTGTTTTAGAGATTATGACAAACATTTACATTATGACTAATGAAGTTGTTTAAAAATAAAGGGAACTGTAGGGCCTTTGCGCAACTATTTAACACTCGTCATCGGATCGAAATGTCGGTTTTTGTATGACTGTGACAGCTAGCTGTTTCCGATACCAATTGTCAGCCCATACAAAATGAACGTGATTGTGATTCCGAGCGAGTTAGACAATAAAGGCTGCTGCACACTCCTGCGAAGTAATACAATGGCGTGTGTGAAGTTCCCAATCTGCACTGGCCTGCGTGGGAACTATATCCCAAGCCCTCTCATTCTGAGAGGAGCCCGGTGCCCAGCAGTGGACATAAAAAATAATGCCTGATGTTGAATTATAATGAACGAGTAACTAATTTTATACAGGCGAAGTCGCGGGTAACAGCTAGTAAGAAATAAAGTCAACAACCTCAAACAGGTGAACTTTTCTACAAAAGTGAATCCATTTTATTCTTTATTCGAGAACAAAATGGCGTTAACCTTTTGAGATCTTTATGGGTTTTTTTCTCCTTTGGTTTACGCGGCTTGCGTATTTTCCACAGACGTATGGATATTATGTAGGTATAGTTAATTGCACTGGATAAAAAATATTCCGACGAATTGAGAATCTCCTCCTTTTTTTGAAATCGGTTAATAAACACTGTTGGTGCGGTGCGAGCCGAAAACCTAGGTTTATTCTTTGAATGAAGCACTGACTTCATATTTATGGTTGGCTATAAACTAATGCCAACCTCCAGTAATGGAGTGGCACTTTAAGAAGAAGAATAAACTAATGGCTTTAGAGGATTATTTAGTTTTTTTTTTGTTTGCAGCCGGTTTTACTTTTTTTCTGTTTTATTTCTTAATTCACAATTTAAAGTTACGTCAATATTTAAAGAATTATCCTCCCGTGCGGCGTGCGCGCGGTTCATATTGTAACCACTCATTTTAGTGCCACAAAATTGGCAACAAAAAAGGAGTACCGAAAGGCCCGTCCGCACTATAGATATATGTCTATGAGAATGATAACCATATACATATATAGCGTATGGACGGGCCCATCGTCGGTACTACGTTGTTGCCAATTTTGTGGTACCACAAGTACCGACGCGATTCCCGCCGACGGGTTCGCAACACCGTTCCTATTTCAAAATGTTCCAAAGGGCATATCCTGATGTTTATATTAATGATGCTAAAACATCAAATAAAACTAGTTAACTAACAACTCGCACGAAGCCCTCTTATCTGGAATAACAAAACGCGTCTGACATTTCGCGAGCACTGCCGCCGATGGCCGCCGTATCAAACTCACCTTTAATTATTGGAACAAGTACATCGAGGATGAAGTACATACTTGCCCACATGTCTATTAAGAAGTCCACTGACGTCTAAAATGTACGAATAACTAACGAATAACCGTATCGTACATTTGGAAGAGGATATGAATTGTTTTAAACTTTCGTGATTAAAATTTGGGTACTTACACATTCTAATTTTAAAGATTTTACATAAAAACGCATGTAATAATTTCGATCTGCCCATTTTACTGGCCAAATTGTGACAACATCTAAATTTGGTTCAAATGAAGAAGCTTACAGTTACTCAACAATATGAGAAAGTACGAGAAAAAAGTGGTCAGGTACCATGAACTCTTTCGTAAGAAAGTAATTAAGAAACACAGATAATTAGAAAACTCATTTACTCTCACCATTAAAGTACCTAATCAAACGCACGCACGAATGCATTTATGACGCAACGCCAAAAAAGCACCCACCACCCAATATGGCGGCGATCATCTGTCAAAATGCGCGCGCTTCCTGCATTCTTCCCGCGCTCGGCCGTCTTTTTTAATTTCTTTTTAAAAAGCAAAGATCATCCAGTGTCCGGCCGGGTTGTTCTATATATTTTATTATGGTTCGAGGCGATATAAAAGGGCACAGAGGCGGTATGGGAGGCATCAGTAGCCTTCGAGACGTCTCAAGATGAGAGTTCTGGTCAGTAGATCTCTTTGTTTTTATTTAAACGTGTTTCTTTTTAGTTTTAATATTTGTGCGTTGAGAAGTGGCTATTGGAGTTTACAGTGATAGATTTAACTTTTTTTTAATTTCGTTTAAATAATTAAGTTAAATATACGAGTAAAGCAGTGAATTGATTTTGTATGCAGTGGATCAAACTTCTTAATGACAGTTTAATTTAAAATTATTTGGATTATTAACTCTGGAAAGGAGTAAAACGCTCACATATGTCTGAGGCAAATCCAATACGCTTTTGTCGAAATTGATATGTTACTAGATAGCTTCTTAAAACTGTGTTTTTTCCTAGTGTAATTTAACTTATAATACAAAGCACCTGGGCGGGAGACGTGTTGTGTGTGAAAACTCGTAAAAACGCGTTTTCCCAGCAGTGATGAGCCGAACTACTTAAATCGATATTTCGCCCCCAAATAGCATAAATTTACCCGCGATTTCGTCTGCAAACAATTCCGTTTAGCGCTATCCCGCGAAACTATGACATTTTCCGTGATAAAAAGTAGCCTATAAATGCATTATTCCAAGCCCCTATTTCACCAACTTTACAATTGACAGTTTATAATGACAATTCGACCTAAGTACATATTTCTTTGCTAATATGAAGCGCGCTAAAACAAAAGCTCTTTAAGTCAGCAATTGACAACATTTCATATTTTTCACACCTGGAAATTAATATAGGTATCGAGAGGGCTTTGCCTCCTGAGCACAACACTATATTTATAAAAATGTTATATTACTTATTTTTTTAAATACAAGAGAATAAAATAAAATTACCAATTCTACCAAAACGGCGCAAGAATGGATGTAATAATTTTGCCTTTTTCACGAAAAAAAAAAAAGTAACAATCACACGTAGGTTTGACAATGTCAGATAAATTTAACATCTTGGTTTTGTTTTTTTGATCGTGACAAGACAAAGGCAATTGATCCATCCTAGCGCCGTTTCGGAGTTACGTCCTTTTGGAATAAGTACCTTTTAATAAATTAATAATAAATTAATTACAAGTCCTAATGAAAATTTAAAACCGTAGGTTTGCTCCTCTTTCAAAGTTGAATACAGACAATTAATCAAATTATAGTCTCAAAAATATGAAATGTTGTCAATTGACACCGAATTGTCATTGTAAACTGACGATTGTAAAGTTGGTGAAACAGGGGCCTAATGTTTAATCGAAGTAAGTAGGTATGTGAAGTTATATCAAAATCCGTTCAGTACCTAGGTTTTGCGTGAAATGGCAACAGCCTTACATCCATTCCCACAGATACTTTCGCGTTTATAATATTATTAGGATTATACTAGTTTAGCTCATTTAAAGTAATAATACAACAATATCTTTTTGAGACACTCTGTCCGCTTATTTTCCAAAAATCACTTTGCCAATAACTTATCATACATTTTCTACCATTTAGGCCTTATTATGTTTATTATTTTGACAACTGTATTTATATTGATCTGTTTATCATACTATTGATCACGTATCGATTAATCAGTATGTCTACTCGCTTAAGTAATGGTAATAATGAAAAACCGGTTCCGTTTTTTAAGCGTTAACAATAATGATTTTTTAACTAACCGTAAAAGGAAGGAGGGCTATTTATTGACAGCTGATAAAATATAAAATAAATTGTTGATACTTAGGTTTAAATAATTAAACCACAGCAAACATAAATAAAGTGTATAATATCACGGTATCAAACGGAAGCTTACAAGAGGGCAAGTGACAGTAGTAGTGTGTCATAAACACTTCAATATATATCAATTTAATTGTTATCTAGTTGAACATTTTATTCTTATTGTCATTAATTGGTACTGTAGGTAAGTATTTAAATTAAAACGGAAACTTTCTATCATTTCGACAACCTTCTCAACTATTAACTATGGAAGCCATTTCCGGAATGAAAATATTTCATTTCATTTCATTACAAATACAAATATTGTTAATTGAACACTACAAAACAGTGTAAGGAAATTGCATCAAATAACAGGCAAGGTAGACAATAGGTGGTCTTATCGCGTTACTGCGGTCTCTCCCAAACAACCAAATACAGAAACCAAGATGAAGTACTTAATGACGGAACTATTAGGTATTAATAGTTCTGTTTTTTTTTTTAAAGTAGCCTGCCTCTTCTGAGTGCCTCAAAATTCTGAAACACAACCTCTGTCACAGCATTGTTTTTACCCGACTGCCGAAGGAGAGTTATGTTTTTCGAGCGTACGAGCGAGCGAGGTATTTTTAATTCTTTGGCACGGTTTTCGGCCTAAACCGTTTGACCGATTTCAACATATGAGGTGTCATTATCATAAGATTCGTCTCAGTTGTGGGAGTGACATAGGGTATATTAAAATAAGTTAATTTGCGTTTTTGTTTTTTAAATAATTGTTACTCCGCAGATCCTGTCCGCGATCCTGGCGTGCGCCGCCGCCGCCCCTTCCGGCGCCATCTTGGCAGCCGTACCCATCATACCAGCAGCCATCCCGACCCTCTCGCCAGGGGATCTCCAAGCAGCCGCCATCGACGCCAAAGTGAAGGCCGAAGACCAGGCCCGAGCGTTCGCCGACCAGGCCCGACTAGCCGCCGACCAGGCAAGAGACGCTGCTGAACTGGCATTGGAAAACCAAAAGGAAATCATCGAAGAAACCAACGACGGAGCTAAGGAGAAAACCGAGGAGTTGTTCTGGAACGTTGAGGACAAGAAATGGCAAGCGGTAGACGCTGTCAAGACCGCTGAAGCTAAGATAGATGGAGCTGTCGCCAGCAACGCTGACGCGATAGCCAAATCTCTGACACTCCCTGTGGTTTCTCCTATAAATCCTGTGCTTACTCCTTACGCTAACTTAGTCTACGCGCCTGGTTTGATTCCGTTGGCCCAGCCAGAGATTAAAGATGAGAATTTGGTGAAGACTGCTGAGAATGCAGAGAAGGATAGTGAGAAGAAGATTGAACTGGCGAAGTTGGGAGGTTTGGCGCTGGCTTCTCAGCCGCTGTTGGGTGCGCAGTGGATCAGTGGCCCCGTACTCTATCAAACGGGTCTGATCGGGGCGCCAATACCTCTGCAGCCGGTGCTGACCCCGGCGGTAGTCAAGCAATGGTAGTAAGATAACTTAGGCGGATTAATAAACGGTGATTTCACAATTTGGTGTCTTATTGCAGTTTCTTTTTAAGGGCTTTTTTTTAACTTGCAATGTTTGCGTTTTTGTAAATTACTAGATTTAAAGCAAAATGGTAAGTTGGACTCACATGCAGTGGTCGGATGGACTAGTAATTCGGCGTGGATATGCACATTGGATGACGATGCAAGTACAGTCAACAAAAAGTAGTCACGATTTTTTTTATTTGATTTAAGAAACTTAATAATTCAATACAGGTCTTATCCAGTATTTTTTTTTTGCATATTAGTATTCGTTATACATCATTGTTTAGTTCACAAAAAATTGCTCTTTTTGCTTAAAACAGGACTATTCAGGACTTTTATAAGAACAAGCCTAACCTAGCTTAATATGTTGTAACAAATAAAAAAAAACTAAAAACGTTACGATTAAATTAAAAAATATATATCATGGATGAAGGGTATATTTTGCCACATGACATTGTACTAATAACATGACGTAGTCCCAACATTATTTTCTCCCAGGCTAGTCCTACCACATATGTACAATACAGAGTGACAGACAGGCAAACCAACTCATTCAGGAATGTATGTAAATCCACATAGCTGCATAATATTATTTGCACCGAAGGCAGACTGCTGGTTAAGTTGCGAATATTGAAATCAAGACAGCTGACATTGACATGAAACACAGTACAGTCAGCGAGGACTACAGATAATGATAAGTATCTATAGGAATAATATTACACCAGTTTCCGATACGGTTACGGATACGAAATAATTCCGGATTATCCGTTAGTTTCGGTTACGAATATTAGATTTTTACTTATCTTTTTTTTTTGTTCTTCGTGCTATCGTGCGATCAGTCAAATGACTATGAGCAGATTGGTTGCAAGGGTCATGGCATGTCGGAGTTAACTCCCCAGTGAGAGCCCCTCCATTTGTGGCTGGATGTCTAGGTTAGTTGATCCAGTTCTAGGATTCTGCGCCTCTTAAGACGTCTTATCTGGTCCGGTACAGTAAGTTGTCCTACCAGCTGATTTGGGTGGTTATGCAGTCGCTTTTTGTATTTGGATGAGTAAAACTGGATTTCCTCCTTTACTGTATTAATCATCATATAGTGATGGACTTCCGAGTTCTTAATAGACCAGGGTGTGTCGGCAATTTGCTTGAGGATGGAATCCTCAGCTCTTTGTATTAACGTGATATTGGAGTTGCATGCCGAGCCCCAAAGCTGGATACCATAAGTCCAAATTGGTTTCAGTACAGTCTTGTAAATAAGTAGCTTATTGTCGATGGACAGGACACTGTTCCTTCCGAGGAGCCAAGACAGTCCACGGAATCGAATGTTAAGTTGATCTCTTTTTGCTCGTATGTGGTCCCTCCAAGTCAGCCTACGATCCAAGTGCATTCCCAAGTACTTAACGGTATTGTTTTGGGGTAATTGTTGGTTGCCAAGATTGACGGGTGGGCAATCTTTATTTATTTTTTTATACAACGAAGAAGGCAAGCGAGCAAGTGGGTCACCTGATGGTAAGTGATCACCACTGCCCATAGACACCCGCAACTCCGGAGGGTTTGCAGATGCGTTGCCAACCTAGAGGGCTAAGATGAAATGCCTCTTGTGCCCGTAATTACACCGGCTGTCTTACTCTCCACACCGGAACACAACAGTGCAAGCACTGCTGCTTAGCGGCAGGATTAACGAGTAAGATGGTGGTAGCGATCCGGACGGACCTCGCACAAGGTCCTACCACCCGCATCTCCTCTTCTAAGTGTGAAAGTGATCTGGACTGACTTTGACACGCTAGCCTTAATCCTCCACTTATTTAGCCATCCCTGGACTCCATTCAAACAATCCTGTAACAATTGTGAGGCTTCTTCAGGGTTAGGACTTGATGCTAGTATCGCTGTGTCATCAGCAAAGGTGGCTACTGTAACTCCAGAGTTGTGAGGCAAATCCGATGTGAATATCGAGTACAGCCATAGGGCCGAGCACAGAACCTTGGGGTACTCCTGCCAGAATATCACAGCATGCTGACAAGCTATCTCCTTCCCGAACCTGGAAAAAGTCTCCCTGAGAGGTATGATTCCAGTATCCGGTAGAAATTATATGGTAGGATTGTTTTTACTTTATAAAGTAGTCCTTTGTGCCATACTCTGTCAAAGGCCTGCTGAATGTCGAGGAATGCTGCCGAGCAGTATTCTTTTTTTTTTCAAGGGATGTTCTGACGACATGACATACTCTATGGATATGTTCGATTGTGGCATGATCTTTCCTAAATCCAAACTGGTGATCAGGTATTATTGATTGTGACAGGAGCGGCTTCATGAGTCTCTTTAGGAGGATTTTCTCAAAGATCTTCGAAATCACAGGTAGTAGACTTATTGGTCTATATGAGGATACATCATATGCTGGTTTACCTGGTTTCAGCACCATGATTATCTGAGACCCTTTCCAAAGTGCAGGGAAGTAACCAGTTCTCATTATTCCGTTAAAGAGGCATGTTAAGTAGACAATAGCTTTTCGAGGGAGTTCCTTAACGACTTTCTTATCTATGAGGTCGAAGCCTGGAGCCTTCTTGTTTTCCAGGTGGTCGATCATTCGTTTTACTTCAGTGGGAGATGTCGGCTTAATTGGAATGTCCATTTGGAAGTCTTGACTTAAGACTTCATCAATGTCTGTCTGGTCACCGCTAGGGTCGGGTTCGTTTGGAGTGAATGTCTTTGACAGATGACTGGCGAAGAAGTTGGCCTTTTCTTTGGAATTTTTTGCCCACGTGTTGTCCGATGTTTTTATGGGTGGTTTAGAAGCGATTGGCTTATTTGCTCTCTTGCACACCTTCCATAGCGAATAGTCGGTGGCTTAGGTGGCTGTCAATGCTTCGATTTGAGCTTCTGCCGTATCATTTGCAGCTTTATGTATCGTGTCTTTTAGTTCCCTAATTGCTGCGTTAAGAGCTCTTTTATCCGCCTGGTGCCGGCTAGTATGCCATACTCTAAGAAGTCGTCTCTTTTCAGTATTTTTTTCTCTAATTTCATCAGGCACTAGACTATGTCCAGCCCGTGAGCCCGTAATCTCAGGCGTACAAGTCCAACAGCTTGTCTGCACTACAGTTGTGAATTTAGCCACAGTGCTATCAATGTTTTACTTATCTAAAAAACAAATACGTAAATAATTTGATAAGCATTATTAAAAACAAAGGACCTGTCACAATTATCCTCAACTAGGTAACAGTTGCCCGCGACTTCGTCCGCATAGATTTCGGTTATCGCTATCCCGCGGGAACTGTAAAATTTTCCCGAATAAAAAGTAGCCTATGTTATTCCTCAATATTCAAACTATCTATTTACCAAATTTCATCTAGATTGGCGTAGCGGTTTTCCCGTGAAGAGGTAACAAACAGACAGACAGAGAGACAGGGAGACAGAAAGACAGAGACAGAGTTACTTTCGCATTTAGTTAGGATTGGGATTAGGATTAAGTATTCGAAACTTTTATATCGTAGTACCGGTTACGGTTACTGAGCTCTATAACATCACTGATAAATATGTCCACCTCTTATATATAAAAAAACTGTACTGTGTAAAAATATTTTACACATTTATTAGCTTAAAAATAAACAGCCATGCTATCTAAATATCTAACAGATACGCGTAACTCAATTAAATTTACGAGCTATGAACACATGAAAAACTATACGCACCCTTGCGTTTCGCTGCGATAAAAATGAGTTATATTCTTGTAAGTATTAAGTTATTATTTTTAAAAGACATAATTGTCGGTGTTGCGGCAAGTGTATTAGATAGATAGGATTTGATAAGGGAGTCCTCGGTATACAAACGTATTTGGGCGCTCATGCATACATTCAGTGCTTCTAATGTAAGTTCTGACACAAGAAAAAACTGGAAAAGTGCGAGTCAGACTCGCGCACCTAAGGTTCCACACAAAGATTTTCCCGCTTTTCCTCAGTGTTTTAAGTTGTCCAGTGTTAGCAGAGCCCTGCTCCTAAGCAAAATGTACGCAGTGTGGGGTCAACTTATATTGGTCTGTTACATTTACAGACAGACATAAAAATTAAAGATTTTGAGATTTTTCTGAGTGGTTGTGCTATATAAGAGCTAGCTTCATACCAAATTTCAAGTTTGTAGGACAACTGGAAATACCCTTTAGGTTTTCACAGTATACGTCAATTTGTATGGAAACAACCTTTTTAATGTCTGTATCTTTTGATTGCGGTGACTTAAAGGTTTGATTTTTCAGAGCTTCAAGGGACTGCAGGCTTGTGTATTTGATATTAATTTCAGCATGCTACCTAACCGCGTTCTAGAGAAAAAGGGGTCTTGACTTGACAGACGGACAACAAAGTGATCCTATAAGGGTTCCGTTTTTTCTTTTGAGGTGCGGAACCCTAAAAAATACATACAATGGGACGTAGAACCTCCTCCTTTTGTGAAGTCAGTTAAAAACGTCTCGAACGAGTTTAAATTTCTATGGGCAAGTTGGCAATGCTTATAGTATCGCGTTTCGGCAACAAACAGTAGGTCTAACACAACTCACAATGCGACTTCTATCTCGCGCGAGAACAACTGCCCGTCCTTTTCTGTCACTCAGAATGCAACGGGACGGGTAATACAATCTCGCGCGACAAACAAAGTCGCGGCCAGTCGTGCTAGCCCTACAGTAGGTCTAGCACAACTCACAGTGCGACTACTATCTCGCGCGAGAACAACTGCCCGTCCTTTTCTGTCACTCAGAATGCAACGGGACGGGTAATATAATCTCGCGCGACAAACAAAGTCGCGGCCAGTCGTGCTAGCCCTACAGTAGGTCTAGCACAACTCACAGTGCGACTTCTATCTCGCGCGAGAACAACTGCCCGTCCTTTCCTGTCACTCAGAATGCAACGGGACGGGTAATATAATCTCGCGCGACAAACAAAGTCGCGGCCAGTCGTGCTAGCCCTACAGTAGGTCTAGCACAACTCACAGTGCGACTTCTATCTCGCGCGAGAACAACTGCCCGTCCTTTTCTGTCACTCAGAATGCAACGGGACGGGTAATATAATCTCGCGCGACAAACAAAGTCGCGGCCAGTCGTGCTAGCCCTACAGTAGGTCTAGCACAACTCACAGTGCGACTTCTATCTCGCGCGAGAACAACTGCCCGTCCTTTTCTGTCACTCAGAATGCAACGGGACGGGTAATATAATCTCGCGCGACAAACAAAGTCGCGGCCAGTCGTGCTAGCCCTACAGTAGGTCTAGCACAACTCACAGTGCGACTTCTATATCGCGCGAGAACAACTGCCCGTCCTTTTCCGTTACTCAGAATGCAACGGGACGGGTAATATAATCTCGCGCGACAAACAAAGTCGCGGCCAGTCGTGCTAGCCCTACAGAGCCTCTAGCGGCACATATCGATAACAAACTATTCTCATTGTATTTGACACTTTAACGCAAACGCGAACGAGACGTTCTTTTGTGTACAAAAATTACACTTAAGTGTGCTCCCAGAGGAAGCACTATGGACTTGACTCAGATACGTGAATTATTCGTTTATGTAACGTTAGTTCGTGTTTCTGTTAATTTCTGCCACCTAAATTAGCCTCTTCATCTTGGTTTCTGTATTTTGGTTGTCTGTAAGAGATCGCTTTTAAGCGATAAGACCGTCTATTGTCTACAATACCTGTTTTTCTGTAATTTTCTTGTATTGTATTGTTGGTGAAATAACGGGCCGTTCTTTATCGGTAGACTTCAAATGCATAGAGAACTATACATAGAAGACATTTTGTCTTGTCTAATGTGTCATAAAACAGATAACAATATTGAGTACTGACAAGACCGAACACGGTTCGAAATTAAACAGATTTCATAAGCTAGCCCACACGGAGGTTCTCTAAGATTTTGCATTGCCCCAGAGCCAGAAACCTAACTCTAAGCACTTACTTATATATACCACTTACTACAATAAGCGACCCACAGACAACCAAGAACGGCTGTGGTCGGCTCTAGTGCGTGATCCAGGATATTATTCTCTAAGGCCTGCCGCATATTCAGCCACTAGTCGTGGCCAATAAGGCAAAGACCTCTCGCCTTGACTTCCACATCTACCTATCCTGAGCCGCATCTGCCCCCCGACTACGAAGTGCAAAATTCGAACTTCGTATCGTGCCGTCCTTCTCAAGCTAATATTATTTAACACGAGAATGAGCGGGACGATACGATACGAACTTCCATTTTCGAATTTCGTAGTATAGGGGCTGGACAATCTTTTAATTCGGAGTCTAGGTCGTTAAAAATATCGTCGTATACAAAATTATAAATACATGCGTGTCAAAATTACAAGAATTTCTGTTGAAATACCTAGCCAAAATTTATCACATGTCGCAATATCAAAATAGAGATAGTAAGGAAAGCCGTGAAAACAAAAATTCTGAAAAAAAAAAACAAAAATATACTGCATGAAACATGAAACAAACATCAGTGTTAAATTAAGTATGACCTCGATTATAGTAGAACATCAGCTAATCCCAGTCGCCTCTCGGACTATAATAAACTAGACTAACTTAGCATTTCACAAGGTCTAGAATAATCCGCGATATGTCAAGAATATGAGATATGATTTAACAAAAAGGAAACTAATTATTAACGACTTCCTTAATTTGTTTACTCGTAATTATGATTTTTTTAGAACTATATTTTACTTTGAAAAAGGTATAGTTTGCCTTCGTTCGCCCTTTTTAAAGCATAATAAGATACAATTAAACCTGTGTTAGGTATTTAACAGGGTAGAGCACTAACTGAAACGATCAGTATCTTAGTTAGAGCACTTTAGTCTTATCAGTGAACTAGCTAATGACCGCGGTTTCGCTCCTATGAGAGCGTACAAAATTGACATTTAATTTTTCTGACACCTGAAAATTACTAACACAGGCATCGAAAGAGATTCGCCTCCTGAACACATCAATATATTTCAACAAATTTAATACTAGTTATTATATAAAATACAAGACAATGGAATAAAAAGAGCAATATTACCAATAGGTACTACCTTTTTTACCGATTCATTTTTTTTATTAAAATAAAAAGAGGCCGCAAGGTCTACAGCTCACAGAGCTACCGACACCGATCACCGATGTGATCCTATGTGGTACCGATTTTAACACCGGGCTCTCACACTACATTGAACCAGATCATACAAACACCAAAACCCTGGAACGGGTTTACTAACGTTTGGCCAAATAACGTTTGGCAAACTAATTCATTTCCCTAATGTTTCATTTGGTCAAAATGCTCTTTTGCCGAAACTGTAAATATTTCAGGATTTTTATAAAAACAACCTAACCTAACCTATAGGGTTCTACGAGATGGCCCTGGAATAAATACTGAAATATTTAAAGTTTCGGATAAAAGCATTTGACCAAATGAAATATTTGGGAAATGAATCAGTTTGCCAAACGTTTTTTGGCCAAATGGAAGTACACCCCTGGAGCGTGATGGTACATGCTCGTCATGCGAGGTTACCACACCGGCCTGGTCACCCGATTCATGGCAACCGTGAGGCGAATACGTTTAACTCTAACAGAGTGACTCAGACGCATTGGTCAACATAAACATTATGACATTGAGAGCGAAATGCGTTTAACGGAGAAAACTATGTTTTTTTTTTTTTTTTAGGGTTCATGTGAAAGAAAGAAAGAAAAATTTAACGTAGGTACACAATTAACAAGTATAATGAAACAATTAAAAGAAGTGAACATAGTCGTTGAACAGGATCCCTCTCAGCATTGTGCCGAAAGTAGTTGCAAGTAAGTAAACACTTTATTGTACTAAAAAAAACAGGATACAAACACAAAAATCTACAAATAAAAATAAATCGCTTGTGTGTGGAGAGTAAAGCAAAGCATCTGCAAACCCTCCGGGGTTGCGGGTGTCTATGGGCAGTGGTGATCACTTACCATCAGGTGACCCACTTGCTCGTTTTCCTTCCTCGTCGTATTAAAAAAAACGGAACCCTTACAGGATCAAAGGGTGAGCAAAGTAATTATTTTTAGTACATAAATATGAACCTCAGCAAAGTAACGCCTGATTCAATAAGTTCCTTATAGGATATCATAGGGCTCGGATAAATATGTAAATTTATAAATATATCATATCACTTTGTTGTCCCTCTGTCTGTCTGGCAAGACCGTTTTTCTCTGAAACGCGTGAAGGTAGCAAGCTGAAATTACCTACTATCAAATACGAAATACTCAAGCCTGAAGCCCCTGGAAGCTGTGAAATATCAAGAGGTTTCTGTCAGATTTGACCCAAAGTGATCGCAAAGGCTTAAAAGGCAGAATATTGTTATTTTGAAGCCGTTTAAAAACAGCTACGCCACAGAGCTCTCAATCTTTGTAAACATACGCGTTTTCATGTATATGTTCACACCTTCGCACCCAAATAAGTAAGCACATTATCAGTACAGCAATATCCAAAGTTATTGTAACTGTAGCGCGGTATGGCGTCAGCCGGCCTTCTTACATTCCTGATACGAAACTAGATTTAACCGAAGGTTGTTACCCCTGCCCACTCTACTTATAATATCCCACCAGTGGTCACCTGGTCTATTTTTAAATGCCGGAGACGAATATGACAAGAATGAAATGATTCGGGCTTAATTACATTAAACATAATAAAAACAGAATAAATAACTAATATTATAAATGCGAAAGTAACTCTGTCTCTGTGTCTTTCTGTCTCTCAGTCTGTCTGTTTGTTACCTCTTCACGGAAAAACCGCTGAACCAATCTAGATGTAATTTGGTAAGAAGATAGTTTGAATATTGAGGAATAACATAGGCTACTTTTTATTAGGGAAAATTGTATAGTTCTCGCGGGATAGTGATAACCGTATTCTACGCGGACGAACTCGCGGGCAATAGCTAGTAAATAAATAAATATCATGGGACAATTGACACCAATTGACCTAGTCCCAAACTAGGCAAAGCCTGTACTATGGGTAATAGACAACGGATAAACATTCTTAAATACATATTAAACATCCAAGACCCGAGAACACACATTCGTATTCATCACACAAACATCTGCCCCTACCGGGGATCGAACCCGGGACCTCAAGCTATTGACCGCAATTACCTTATAGTTTTAATGAGCTCCCGGTATTTCATCAGTTTGCCCGTGATAATGAATCACGATGCATGTAACTGCGTCGAAATACCGGGAGCTCATCAAACCTATAAGGTAATCGCGGTCAATATCCCGTTTTCATTATGTCTAACGAAAATGACACCTAAAAGTCGCACCATTCGTGGTAGAAGGATGTAGGTCATTATGACTTATGTCTTTTTTCCACATACGCTGCGACTTTTAGCTGCAATTTAAAAACATATGTCGGCTTGCTACGCTTCTTCTCCATATAAACTTTATCATAAATTTCACAATAATCCGTGAGCGCAGTATTCTTATAACTACAACATACAAAACTTGAAAACCCCCGGCGTTTTATTTTCAAAGACTTACCTGTATGTCTCGAGAACCGCTGAACCGATTTTAATGAAACTTAGCTAAGAACCATCTCGCTTAAACTAGCTTTCGATTTAAAAAAACGCGTTGAAATCAATTTATCCGCTTAGGAGCTACGATGCAACAGACAAACACTCAGATACACTACGTCAAACACCCTCCGTTTTGCATCGGATCCAGGATCCAAAGTTTTTGCTTCACGTATTAATGGGCTATAGGCACTTCACACACAGCATCCAACCACCCAAGCCCTCTCATTGCGAGAAGAGGCCTGTGCCCAGTAGCGGAGTAGGCTGATGATGATAATTATTAATGTTGATGATGTATTAATTATACAGATTTGGATAATCAAAATCATGGGTAATGAAATCATAAAATTCTCATTTAATACCAATAATGAGACGATAATCACGTTTGTACTAATTTCCATCATTTACGTTGCGGTTTGCTTATTATCCTCGGGAAAGTTTTTGCAAAGATGCGATAATAGGTAATAATACCGGTCTCATCATCTAAAATGACATAAACACACAATTGTCATAAGCATCAGCAACTTTACAATTGTCTGTTTTATATGACAATTCGAACTACACTTCTTTTCCAATATGAAGCGCGCTAAAACAAAAGTTCTTCAAGTCAGCAATTGACATCGAATTGTCTTTTAAAACTGTTAGTTGTAAAGTTGGTGAAATAGGGGTTAGGATATGCCCTTTGCAATATTTTGAACACAGGAAAGGCAGCGCTCTCACAGCTCACAGAGCAAATAGTATTAAAGTAGTAATTTATTGTCATAATTATAATTTTACGAATTTTACGTACGAACAATTGAAAGCTGAACTATTTTTATGATCATTTTCAATCATTGGGTGCAAGGGTTTAAAGCTCTATCCAGAACGTTCCAAGTTCAAATTTTCGAAAAAGATCCTGGCTGGAATAACGCAAGCAATTAAAAAAAAACTATAACGGGTGCATTCTTTCGAAAAAAAACTTACATTTACCGGTGGTGTAGTGCAAAACGAATTAGGTTCACGTGATTCCGTGATGGATACAGGACGTGTGGCGCCAGTGCCGATGGCACGGGTATGTTGGTAATCTAAATGTCAGGGCGCGCGACAGTTTTTTATTTGGACCCAAAGGCTTCCTGCTCCACCCATCGGATCAGCGGCTTTGTAAACATGCCTTTGCGAAGAGTTTGGTAAACGTAGAGGTGGCAAAATAATAAAATACAGTCATCATCATCATCATCATGTCAGCCGAAAGACGTCCACTGCTGGGCATAGGCCTCCCCCAAAAATAAAAATAAAATAAAAAATAAAAGTACAAAAGTATAATTCCGTACATTCTCATTTAATTTTATTTCAATGAACGTGATTTGACGTGACATGTCAGTTAATTTTTTTTTAATGGAACAAAACGAGCCGAAAGCTCAAATAGGAGCTTAGGTCTCACTTGGTGTTCGCATTCGATTTTATTGAAGAGGAGACTTCAATACTTTTACATATTAGTTGGCACTCATACTATGAAAAATGGAACAGTTTAAATTTTTGATAGAAGAGTCGAATCCGTAGCAAATTCATACCTACCTCAATAACATAAAAATGTCACAGGTCCGTGAGATAAAAACACTTACCTATCAATAACGCATACTAATTCAATAATTTAATTAGCCACATATAGACACGGAAACAATTAAAAATACCAACGGTCCACCTCTAGCCCTTCCTATGGCAACAAAAGATACTTTATCGTACCAACTATTACTGGCCACTTTCAATAACTCGCCGCGTTCAGCAACGCCCGTATAAAAGACCCAACGCACCACTGGACAGCATTCAGTAGCTATCTAGCAGTCTGACTAAGAAGTGCAAGATGAGATTTCTGGTAAGATTTCTCATTATAACTAAATACCCAAATTAAAAGTGATAACGAAACGCAACAAAAAAAAGTTTGACAAAAATCCTGAACGCGCCCTTAGGTTCCATTCAAAATTTTCCGAACGCGTTCCAATTTTCGCGCGCAAATTTGACAAGTGCTTTTTTTTTCATTTATAAAGGGCAAGGACAGTGTTCAATTTCAAACGGCTTTCCGTTATCATTTTCCTGCGAATGCGGATGAAACCTTGTTTAATTAAAAGTTGTTTTGACGCGTTTGTAAGTGACAAAAAATTCGGTCCCATTATTAATTTGACAAGGTCACAGTCACATGCGTATTTAATTGAAGTGTGATAACAATTTGTGTTTTTTTGCTTCGTCATACAATTGCGATTGGCATTTAGAATCGACTTGTAAGGCATAAACTGCTATGATAATAAGTTTAGACATATGTCAATCTGTCAATCATGTCATATCTATCATACAGTTCTTTGCATTCCAATTCAAATTAGCGATTAGCTCTTATCAGCATAGATAAAATTAACGACTTCAAAATATCCTCGAATAATCTTTTAAGAAATACAAAAATGTTTAAAGAAACCTCAATAACCAATCAAACCCTTAAATAATTTAACAACCGTTAAAAACGCAAATTGCAATTTGAAAAAAAAACAGCATTTAAATAAAGAACATATAACTGGCAGCATATAAAATCGGCACGCATTACCAATTAAACAATTCATCTGTCGAATCAATACCGAGCCTTATTTGGTCGCAATAAAGATTGTTGTGAACGCATAATTATAATTGCATGAGAAGGCCGTCGCATGCGACGATTCGCGACGTTGTTTGCATATAAAAAAAATGAAGGGCATAAGGCATAAGTAGAGACAGGTGTGAAATTATAAAAAATGGAGCATTTCTGAGTAAACATTCGGTCATACTAGGTACTGTTCAGTTTATTAACGAAGATATTCCATACACATTTTGGAAATAGATAAAGTTCAAAGATGATGAATTCTATTTAATTATGTATCTATCAATTATTTGTACGTTGTGGAGTGTGTACCAGGTTTGCTTAGTTTATGACTATTGTTGCATAGTTTCCCCACAACATTTCTTTATTACACAACAGCAGAGTTAATTCGTCAAAATTCAAAATTCAAAATTTTATTCAGCAAATAGGCAGTTGAATGCTCTTTTACACGTCATTTTTTTTGAGTCTACCAGCGCTTTCGGAAAGACCATGATTGCCAAGAAGAATGCGCCGCAAGAAACTTGGCACAAAGTCATTTTTTCTAAGCCTTGGCACAAAGTCAACATTACCTAGTCTTATTGTACTGACCATATTGCAAAACCAACTTGATCATTCCTGTACACAGGGCGTTGTCAAGTGTTTTGTAATTCGAAATAACCGCGACCACTCCCTTTAGGAAATAAGCTAACAAAACCAGTATTCAATGTCCTATTATTATGCCTAGAATTAGAATCTAGACCAAGTAAAGTTTGTAGATTACAATTTATAATAATGTTACAAATTCTCCTTTATTTCAAATCTGTTTAATTTTTAACGATTTTAAACTATTGCAAAACCGTCTTGGGATAAGAATTTAGTACATACAACCTCTTTGCGAATCTAGTTTTGAGACCAGTGCCTATTTACACAAATAAAAACGAAAAGAACATCTGCCATTGGTCAGTTGCAAAACGTTCCGAATACGGCTGACAATGAGTGTTTAAAAATAATCGGTTGACATTAAAAATGGCGAAGACACATATTGTTTGAGTTTGTTTAAGTTTCAACGAGGAATAATTTAGACAAATAGAACATCAGTTGGATATGTAGTGATGCAACCTTTCTGCATGAACTCACGACTCTTTTCTTTTTGGGGCAGACAAAGACCAGAATCAAACTTGTCTGTGGCTACTATTAAATTAAAAATGTATGTTTTCATTAATGGTTTGTAAGTTTTTAATTTATAAACATTGACAAGAAAGGTTTTATACGTTTGAAAGACCAGAAGTAATTACGGTGTTTAAATACTTGTTTGAATAACTGATGTGAGATTTATGTTGAATTTTAAGAAAACTTTAAAATCAAAGTTCATTTTAGCAACATTCGTAATTGTCAAACTTTGAACTGGGATTATCAGGAAAAACATGGAGATGGATCACGATTTGGTCTTAAATAATATACAAATAATGTCATGTAATAATGTAATGTATGTTAACTTAGTCAGTTATTAAAAAAAATACAACTTGTAAAACACAATGTGAACCAGTGTTGCCACATCACAAACACGCCAAACACATGTAAATCCAATTAGTTCGTGTGGCAGCTCGCAATCGACTCATCGTTCTGGGTTATTTTTTATCCACATTACAGCAGCGAATTGTGTCGAAAAAACTGCCATCTTTAAATTAAAAACGTGACCTGAAAGAACCTTTTAAAATTCAAGGAATGCAGACGAGCAATGAAAGTGATTTGTTGGTCTACTGAACTCGCTATTTAGGGAAGTTGTATTACAATATAATTAATGCAAATGTATGATTATGAAGGATGTTGCTAAGAGAGCGGACGCCGAACGAATACATACATATTTATGACTTGTTACGCTTCCGTTTTAACGCTTTGTTAACTTATAATTAATAACAAAACACTTTGTTTTAGAAGCTCCTATTGAATTCGCAGTGTTAGACTGTCATTTATTTTCCGATCATAGAACGCCATAATGAACCATGTAATTTTTTCTCTCATATAATATCAACAGAAGCACCTATTGTATCTAGCTCAGCACCATTAACACACTGACGTTTTCCGCGGACATATAACATTAACTCTTTTTCTATCGCGTTAGTTACAAAGAGATATGTCTACAAAACCTTGTATACAGCCATCTTTCTTTGACATTAGAAACGCCACTGACAGCCGAAGTACTTCCAAAACCTGAATCGTAAGCTCACAAAAAATATACACGGTTCATTAAATATGGTCGATTCAATTTTTTTTACACGACAAGGAAGGCAAACGAGCAAGTGGGTCACCTGATGGTAAGTGATCACCACTGCCCATAGACACCCGTAAAGCCGGGGGGTTTGCAGATGTGTTGCCAACCTAGAGAGCTAAGATAAAATGCCTCTTGTGCCGTTAATTACACCGGCTGTCTTACTCTCCACACCGGAACACAACAGTGCAAGCACTGCTGCTTAACGGCAGATAAATAACAACGGCTTCCAAGTACCCATAGATTAACAGCATTTCTTTCCCCAGATCGCTTTCGCCGCCGTCCTCGGCTACGCTTCCGCCAGTCTCCTGGCCCCTCTGGCCTACGGCATCAACGCTGGCGACGCGCAAGCGGCCGCCATCGACGCCACCGTAGCCGCCCAGGACCACAACCGCGCAGCCGTCGAGAACTCCCTGCGAGCAAACGAAGCCGCCGTCCAATGGAACACGGAAGCCGTCCGCCAAGCCGCTGAGGCTAGCCGCGACATCAACGAGAACGCTTACTGGAACGGTGTTGCTGCCAGCCAGAACGTGGTCGCCGCTGCCCAGTCCCAAGCCGCTGCCATCAACGGCGTCGCTGCTGCCGCTAGGGCTGCCCACTGGGGCGCGCCCGCCATCGCTCCCCTGGCTTACGCCGGCGCTCCTCTAGGTTACGCCGGCGCTCCCCTCGGTTACGCCGGCTTGGGTTACGCCGGTCTCGGTCTCCACGGCGCCGCTCTCCGCGCGTGGTAAATCTCACGTTGATTCAACTAACTAAAAATACAGCCGAAACTTTTGACCATGCAACGAAAACGGTGTGAGCTCTTGTGATATTTACAAGGGTTCAAGCTGTTTTGTTACGCATCGTAACGTAGAAGCGCAGCTGCGAAGCTGTTGCGTAAATACAGCTCTCTCCTCACTCTACGCGTCTCTCTCCAACTAAATTAGTCGGAAAGAGACGTGCGTAGTGACAAAGCGATTGTCACCTCATGAAAATCAAGTAAGATCTAAAAATATTGGCGATTTTTAGTTAGTTGGTTACTACGATTTTACCTAGCGCCACTATCATACTATAGTTAAATCAGAACGTCACTGACCGTCAAACTATAGTCAGTTAAACATTCTCATTTTGATGGTACTATAGTGTAGTGTTGCTAGGCAACGCTCACGGTACACAACTGATTGCTCAACGGAACAACACAAAACGGTCTCATCTAGTAACTCTCTTTGTAGATACAATAATGCCATCACTGCCAAAGTGTAAATAAATACACGTTTTTAAGACGATTTCTTTTGATTTTTATTTATATATACCTAATACAACTTTATCCTGAACTAATTTTAAAGCTCATTTATTTTTTTATTTCTTGTTTTAACCCTAACAGCAATTAATACACATTCCGTGAAAATTTAATGTATTACTATTCTAAAGCAATGCCATTCCATACATTCCATAGACAAAGGATCTAAGACATAACCTAACCAACTTAGAAAAGTTGAGAAACCCCCGACATTGTCATTTCAAAGTACAATATTTCAAAAACGGGTGAACCGATTTTAATGAAACCTACCTAAGAACCATTTCGATTTAACTTAAAAAAAAACGCATCGGAATCGGTTCATCAGTTTGGGAGCTATGATGCCACAGACATATACACAGACACACAGATACACCGGTCAAACTTATAACACCCCTCTCTTTCGTCAAGGGTTAAAAACATGACATGCTCTTCCAATTCCACCATAATTATTATGTTTCCGGCAAAATTTTATACATCGCCGCTTATGTATTTATTAAGTGCTTGACAATAAAGCAGCAATGTATAAGAATGTCACCTAGGTTGTCCCGCTGACAGCGATGCGATGTGTTTATGTATGGAAAGTCATTGTTCTAAGGATACCCTACGGCGGACAGACGAACAGACAGCAGACACTTAGTAATAGGGTCTCTTGGCTACAGAACCCTAAGAAACTGAAATTGAATGACTATTTTGATCTTTTTACTACCTCCTCCCTTATACAGATCAAATAAGGATAATAGCATGGACATAAGTTCCCTTTTTAAGAACATGGTTAATCCAGATATACGGCAAGGCCAAATAAATAAGGTTAACATGAATTAACATAAGCAATAATGCCAGTTAAGTAAACTTGCGCATTATTACCGCCAACGCCTTGTTTCTTGAGATCTCGGCAAAAGATATTGTATCTATACCTATAAAACAGTACCGTGACCGACTGACTGACTGACAGGCACAGCCTAAACCACTGGACCTTGACACATGAAATTTGGCAAACATATACCTTGAGTATTCTAGAGGTGCACTAAGAAGGGATTTTTCGAAATTCCCACGGGATAGGGAACTAGCTTATTTTTAAATATTTCACGGAGGCAAAGCCACGGGGCGTGACCTAGTATGTCTTTAAAACAGTACCGTGACTGACTGACTGACTGACTGACAGGCACAGCCTAAACCACTGAACCTAGAGACTTGAATTTTGGCAAACATGTACCTTGAGTATTCTAGAGGTGCACTAAGAAGCCATTTTTCGAAATTCCCACGGGATAGGGAACTAGCCTATTTTGAAATATTTCACGGAGGCAAAGCCACGGGGCGTGACCTAGTATGTCTATAAAACAGTACCGTGACTGACTGACTGACTGACAGTCAACGCACAGCCTAAACCACTGCACCTAGAGACTTGAATTTTGGCAAACATGTACCTTGAGTATTCTAGAGGTGCACTAAGAAGCCATTTTTCGAAATTCCCACGGGATAGGGAACTAGCCTATTTTGAAATATTTCACAGAGGCAAAGCCACGGGGCATAAACTAGTAATATTATAAACCCTTTTCCAGGCTGCACCAATCTAGGCGGCTTAGCAAAAAACTAAAATGTATATCCACAACAGTAATATAACTATTCTTTGATCTTATTGAAATTGTAACTACACTCATGTGTATATAAGTCGAGTTTAGTCCGAAACATGTCGGGCTAAACTCGACTTATATACGTGAGTGATCCGTTTTTATTTCACTATGATTGAGTCTCACAGTAGTTTCATGTTAAAAGTACATTCATGTGGTCGATAAATCGTACTTTGCCTGGAAAAGGGTTAAAATAATAATAACAACTAAGTAGGTACTTATTCTATAGAAATAAAACATTATAAACGTCGAATATCTTATAAACGGGTAAACCGATTTTGATGAAACTCAGCTAAGAACCATCTCAAGCCAGGGCGAAAAAATCTAGAATTACAGCTAATTATCAAAAACAAGTCTACCCTATTAATTTTCATCAAACAAAGAAACTCTGGCATTCTAACTATGTGGCCATAGTCAGTCCTACCCAGCACGAATACAATCAAAAACCAACCCTATAGAACTAAGCACAAAAATCGAATTAAATTCAAGTCACTTAATCACCATGATCAGTGGTTTTCAAACCTAAACCTATCTTTAAAATTAATTTAATTTCGTTACATTTTTTTAAAGAGATTTTACCTTTTCTTTTCAAATTTCAAACTGAAACGCAAATATACAGAAAGACCAGAAAAATAAATTCTCGAACTGGGATACGAACCCAGACCTCAACCATTCCTTGGTGACGCGCTACCAACTACGCCATCTAAGCAATCATTGTTACTACTACTAAATCTACTGCTACTAGATAAAATACCTTCGGAATAGCGCCCAAACGGATTCCTAATGATGACTTGCGCCTACGTGGGTTATATAGTTAACCTACTAACTCGGGGTTAATTTGATGTATTTGGATCAATCAACTTTTCATTGCTGACGTAAGGATTACTCAGAGGTAGCAAGTTAACAGCAAAACTCAGGTCGACGCAATTAAAAGGGTTGCTATTGCTACCTACGCTTTGAGAAACACTGCACCACGTTTAAGCTGCCAACGTAACTAGACACTTACGACCACATAATTAAAATCCATTTTCACTTGAAAGTAAACCGGTACGCATTAACATTCAAAGGTATTTGACCTTTATTTTATTGAGATTAAGAGCTAATTGCGCGTGTAAGGGCGTAGCCGGTCTAGACTGCCTTGGTGAGGGCGTAGGCTTTTGTGTGGAGTAACACACGGGCAGGGAGAATGGCGAATATTTAATTTATTTAGTGTAATGAGAATTTTATGACAGACATACATATAATATCGCTAGATGGCATTAGTATCGCGAGGTCCGTCTAACGTTTCTGTCAAGTTTATAATTGCACTAAATATTTAATGGATATGTTAAACAAAGGACACTTTCAAACTATATCTAAATCAGCAGTCACTCATTTTAGCCTTGTTTTTAACTTAGTAGTTTAATATAATTCATTGTTTAAGTGAAAATAAGAAGAACTCTGCTCATACAATTTGATTTTTGGTCGCCCAAGGTTCAGGCATTGATTCAGACAGCTACCCCCATGAGAAACCTTTCGCTACCCCTTAGATGCCTATAGCCACCCTCATGAGATACCTTTAGCTAGGTTATAACTACCCCTATGAGAAACCTTTAGCTACCCCTCTAAGAAACCTATTGCTAGCCCCATGAGAAACCTATAGCTACCCCCATGAGAAACCTTTCGCTACCCCTTGAGATGCCTATAGCTACCCTCACGAGATACCTTTAGCTAGGTTGCTACCCCTATGAGAAACATTTAGCTACCCCCATGAGAAACCTATAGCTACCCCCATGAGAAACCTATAGCTACCCCCATGAGAAACCTTTCGCTACCCCTTGAGATGCCTATAGCTACCCTCACGAGATACCTTTAGCTAGGTTGCTACCCCTATGAGAAACCTTTAGCTACCCCCATGAGAAACGTATAGCTACCCCCATGAGAAACCTATAGCTACCCCCATGAGAAACCTTTCGCTACCCCTTGAGATGCCTATAGCTACCCTCACGAGATACCTTTAGCTAGGTTGCTACCCCTATGAGAAACCTTTAGCTACCCCCATGAGAAACCTATAGCTACCCCCATGAGAAACCTTTCGCTACCCCTTGAGATGCCTATAACTACCCTCACGAGATACCTTTAGCTAGGTTGCTACCCCTATGAGAAACCTTTAGCTACCCCTATGAGAAACCTTTAGCTACCCCCATGAGATACCTATAGCTAATCCCATGAGATACCTTTAGCTACCCCCATGAGAAACCTACAGCTACCCCCATGAGAAACCTTTAGCAACCTATAGCTATAACCGTGCTCGACGTACAACAAACCTGTACGTAGAGACACCTCGGACGAATAACTAACGAATGTAGATCGCCTTGAGGCAAGAATAATGCATAATAATAGCTAATTGCGCCGGTAATCTGCGCAGATCAATTGTAGCACAACTGTGGCGGTAGCAAGTTTTATAATACAAGGATCACTTTAGGATTCCCGTGATCTCTTTGGGATACAAGATGTGTATGGCATTCAACCATTATGAGCGCTTCAGTTGCTTAGCAACTATTGCTGATGACTGTCCCAACGAATTTATATTATTCAAAACGAAGTTCTTTTTTTGACGACCGGATGGCCTAGTGGTTAGCGAACCTGACTATGAAGCTTGAGGTCCCGGGTTCGAATCCCGGTCGGAGCAGATGTTTGTATGATGAATACGAATGTTTCTTCTCGGGTCTTGGATGTTTAATACGTATATAAGTATGTATTTATCTATACAAGTATGTTTATCCGTTGTCTAGTACCCATAGTTCAGGCTTTGCCTAGTTTGGCACTAGGTCAATTGGTGTCAATTTGTCCCATGACATTTATTTATTTATTTATCCTGCCATACCTTAAGTCCAGACATAATAACCTTTTTCTAGAACTTGGCTTGACACGCTGCCAAGTATCTAGATAAAATCTTACGGATACCACTTTTTCACTTTAATCCTATTTTTCCAATTCGAACGTTAGTCAATTGTTTTGGTCCTACTTAATTACTATGTTAGTTAATCAATGTCAAAAATAAACCCCGAAAAACACTAATCAAATAACCCGCCCCTGACCGTTTCCGGCGCGAAGGTCCCCGTCACACTCACTTCACTTTAATTGTATTTACTAATAATATTGTAAATTGTATAAGTCATAAACCCTATTAACAAAGCCTAGTGCTGATCGTTAGATGGTTAATTTGTAATTCTTATTTATGATTGTCTTATTTTATTGAATAAATTTTTGACTAATAATAAAAAAAAACTTACCTTAACCTTTCACGTAGGTAAACTTAGCGGGTCTAAGTTTTCTAATAAGAATGAGAACATATTTATTTAAACAGTAAGCAGGGTTGGCAACGCATCTGCAAACTGCCCGGGGTCGCGGGTGTCTATGGGCAGTGGTGACCACTTACCATCAGGTGACCCACTTGCTCGTTTGCCTTCCTTGTCGTATAAAAAAAAGTTACCATGAATTTTTATGTCAAAATTACCTACATGTTTTAATACATATAGCACTGCAACAGATTTCCTACATACATTTTCCCGTATCACCTGCACTAAGCTACGCCTGTACCGCAGAGTAACACTCGTATATAATCCTGTATATATTTCTTTACAGCCGTTTCTTCCTTCCCTTTTCGTTCGAAATACCTAGATTAATCGTCCCAATGCTTGACAGCCTAATGCCCAACAGTTGACACCCGTCTGTCACCTTCAAACTATTACGTCAGTGTGGTCACTATGGGCACAGGGTCATTACCCTTCTTTTTTTTTAAATCTCCTCTCATTATCGTTATCCTGAAAACCCACGTACCTTTGGCCTCGAGCTGGTGTTTCAGCTGTTCCGCTTTCGCTTGTAACTTGGTCTGGACAGTTTCCGCTCCCTCTTTCATCTTGGCCAGGATACCTGCCACAACATACACAGTGGAACATAGAAACTGCTCCTTTTTTGAAAAATATATACAGTGGAACATATAAACTCCTCTTTTTTTTAAAATACACACAATGGAACAAAGAAACACCTCTTTTTTGAAAAATACATACAGAGGAACATAGAAACTGCTCCTTTTTTGAAAAATATATATACTGGAACATAGAAACTCCTTTTTTTTTAATACACACAATGGAACAAAGAAACACCTCTTTTTTGAAAAATACATACACTGTAACATGGAACCTTCTCCTTTTTTGAAGTTGGTTAAGTAAATACTTTTGAAACAATTTACAAGAGGAATAAACGGACAAGAGCATGTCGGAAACGCCCCAGATAGGGTTCCATAGTCGTTACGAAAAAGTCCTCGCATATCAAATTCTGATAGCTCTTTTTTTGGATTGGAAATGGTAAATTGAGCAATGAAAACACAAAATTATGTAAAATTGCAATTTTGAAAAGCTACATTAGCATAACTAAGACTATTATATTTTACAATTTCCGTTACTGTTATTGTTGAAAAAAAAAACAATTCAAAACTTCACTTAAAATGCAGATTACAAATAAAAAAAAACGTTTAAACAAGAAGAAATAAAACACGCATCTTTAGAACACTTGTTTACACATTAACATTTAATACAGGATCATAATAGTTCAAGCATATATGTTACCCTTTTCATTAACTTTCCTAGTCTAATTGCATCAGTTTGTAAGAAAGTGTTCTGAATAAAGATTTTTTTTAATACTTTACCATGTTTGTCTTTTTCCTTCAAAATTCTCTCCATATCGCCGGCCTTGTCTTTCACACGGCCGAAGAAATCTATCCGTTTCAGTAAGCGTGCGACACACATACAATACAATAAGAAAGAAAATCTTCAAGAATTCTGTATGACCTTTAGACGAGACAGAGAGGACAGCCTCCAGCTGATCTTTGCACTACATTATTTCTGAACTAAAAACAATTAATTTCTTCACCCGCGATCACAAGTGAATAATAGTCATATCTGTGCGGCAAATGTATGTTTCCATGCAACACCTCCGCCTGCTACACGAATCAACACATGCCACACAGACCCAACTATCACCACCGCCACTACACTGAACGCTGACGCTTTCGTGTAGCAGTGGAGGCGGATGTGTTGCATGGAAACATACATTTGATGCACAGATATAACTATTTTTAACGTGTGGTGGCGGATGAGCAAAGTAATTGTTTTTAGTTCATAAATATGAACCTCGGCAAAGTAACGCCTGACCCAATACAGTATTTCTGCCGCAATTTGGCAGAAAAAAATTTTGCCGAAAAACAAAATTTTTTCGAGGACGCGGTATACTTACTATAAAGAATGGGGGCCCAGTTGGGAACTTGGTACAACATCGGCGTCTTGTTGGTAGAAATATGAACAGGGTTCTACCACAGTAGCCCTACAAATCCTAATCCTAACTAATATTATAAATGCGAAAGTAACTCTGTCTTTCTGACTCTCTGTCTGTCTGTTTGTTACCTCTTCACGGGAAAACCGCTGTACCAATCTAGATGAAATTTGGTAAGAAGATAGTTTGAATATTGAGGAATAACATAGGCTACTTTTTTAATCGGGAAAATTGTATAGTTCCCGCGGGACCGAAACCGGGGGCGATAACCGAAATGTACGCGGACGAAGTCGCGGGCAACAGTTAGTTTATAATAAAACGTATGCGAATTCACTTCAACTATTTTTATTAATTGTAAGAATGCATTACGACCGGATAGCCTAGTGGTTAGAGACCTATGAAGCTTGAGGTCCCGGGCTCGATCCCCGGTCGCGGCAGATGTTTGTATGATGAATACGAATGTTTGTTCTCGGGTCTTGGATGTTTAATTTGTATTTAAGTACGTATTTATCTATACAAGTATGTTTATCCGTTGTCTAGAACCCATAGTGCAGGCTTTACATAGTTTGTCAATTGTCCCATGATATATTTGCAAGTGAATGGTTACAAGTGTGCGATGAGTGTTTGAGATTCTGCGAGAAGATGGATGCACGACCTTCTACTGTAATATTGTAATTACTAACCTCTTATGTTTTTGTATTTTATGTGTTTTAATTAAATTTTATCTTAGTTTCATAGTGCTTTGGTTTAACTGTTATGCTATGAAGTTTAATGAATAAATCAATATATATAATTTATTATAGTATAGTAAATGTTGCTTACCGGATATCCGCTTGGTCGCGTCAGGGCTAGCAGAGCGAGTCAGCGCCGCCACTGTCATGTATTCGCTGGTGATCAGACCAGCAGCCTGGACGGTAAAGAATTATTGATTACTTTTTTTTTATACGACGAGCAAGGACCATAAAACCAAGAGGACTGCCAGTGTCTATAATACGATGTCGCGTTCCTTTGAAATAATAAGCCTGCTGTAGCTAGTTTTACTACGGAGGGGTCTCTGTACCATTCATTTGGTATGACATTTAGACCTCTGGCTAACACAATAGCGCTATCTAAATTCGTTTTTTTCAATTCATAGATAGCGCTATTGTGTTAGCCAGAGGTCTAAGTGTCATACAAAATTAATGGTACAGAGGCCTCTCTATAGTGAAACTAGCTACAGCAGGCTCATTATTTTACAGGAACGCGACATTGTATAGCCATTGGCAGTCCTCGTGGTTTTATCGTCCTTGACGACGAGGAAGGCAAACGAGCAAATGGGCCACCTGATGGTAAGTGATCACCACCGCCCATGGACACCCGCAACCCCGAGGGGGTTTGCAGACGCGTTGCAAACCCAGAGAGCTAAGATGAAATGGCTCTTGTGCCCGTAATTACACCAGCTGTCTTACTCTCCACATCGGAACACAAAAGTGCAGGAATTAGGATTACACACGTAATTACATGCAGACCGTTTTTAGACTTTCGTATCCAAAGGGTAACTAAGCCAGTGAGTATGTTTGTTACTACTTCAGGCTAAAACGGCTAGACGGATTTGGATGAAATATGGAATGGGGATAGCTTATACCCTTGATTAAAATATAGGCTATCTTTCATCCAGGAAAATTGTATAGTTCCCGCGGGATAGCGAACCGAATTCTACGCAGACGCAGTCGCGGGCAACAGCTAGTATAAGATACAGCAGTGTTACCTCAAGGCTAGCGGGGCTCATGGTTGAATATTCCTCGCTCAGCAATTCCACGATGAGCCCTTCAATATCGAAGAACAAGATGTGGCTTTCCGGATCTGTAATATAATAAGTACTTTTCGATATAAGTGCGGAAAGTATGTCATTTTTACTAAACGCGACCAATATTTTATCAACAGACATATTTTAACATGAAACTACCGTGAGACTCAATCATAATTAAATAAAAACGGATCACTCACGTATATAAGTCCCAGAGGAAGGACTACGAATTAGTCTGAAACATGTCGGGCTAAACTCGACTCATATACGTGAGTGATCTGTTTATATCTAATTAAGACATATATTTGTCTACATTTTAGGGTGTTTGTTAGATTGTTAGTTAATCTGTAGTGTTTAACACATTGATAGTGATAGTACGGTCGAGGAAATTAATTCCTGGCCCACCATGGAACCTTTTCACAGTAAACGTCAGAGTGCCATCGCATAGCTTGACAAGGAAAATCGTTATGACGTTTACTATGAAAATGTTCTATGGTGGGTAAGGAATTAATTTCCTCGACTGTACATAGCACAAACATTGCTTTCAAAAATTATATTACAAACCGAAATAACTGAACGTCAATTTTTATTAGCAACAGATGTTTACACATAGTAGCGTTCTTAATTTAAACAATCATGAATATCCATAGCAGTCTTTTTTTTACGCCGAGGAAACGAGCAAGTGGGTCACCTGATGATAAGTGATCACCACTGCCCATAGACACCCACAACCCCGGAGGATTCGCAGATGCGTTGCCCACCTAGAGAGTTTTACGCCAATTCCTTAATGCTTTATCTCCTAAGTGTGCAAATCCTGACTTTCGGGGATGTAGGGTCTTAGAAAATCTTATTTTAGGCTAGCTACCCAGGGGACATCTCCATGGCAACAAGTGGCAATGAAAAGTTGATGGACCCAATTACACCGGTAGTCTTACTCTCCACGCCGGAACACAACAATGCAAGCACTGCTGCGGTAGGATTAGCGAGCAATAAAATGACAGTTTAGTGTTGGTACCTTTGGGGTTGCTCCGGAAGCCCTGCACCGTGAGCTGGGCGCGGCGCGCGCGCGCGGGCTCGGCCAGCGGCCCGCCGGCGCCGCCGCCCGCGGGCGCCTGCAACGCGGCCAGCCCGCGCTGCGTCGCCGCGCGCATCGCCGCCACGTTGCGGTGACGGAGGCCCCTGGGGAGCAGTAGCGAGTTGTTATCAGCGGTGTTGCGAGTCGACCCTTTATAACCCCCCACAAAAAAGAGGGGTGTTATAAGTTAGACATGTGTATCTGTGTATCTGTCTGTGGCATCATAGCTCACAAACGGGTGGACCGATTTCGATGCGGTTTTTTCAGTCGAAAGCTATTTTAATCGAGATGGTTCCTTAGCTAAGTTTCATTATAATCTGTTCGCCCGTTTTTGAAATATTGAACTTTGAAATGACAATGTCGGGGGTTTTTCAACTTCTCTAAGTTGGTTAGGTTATCTAACTCGAATAACTCGAGTTGATTCGGAACGTTGATTCGAATCAGAATACGAGTAGACTCGACTCGGATCAACCGGATGGCGTTCGCCCAGTCCGCGAGTCGGCGAGTCGAGTCGAGTTCGGCGTATTCGAGTTGGCATGGCGGTGCGGTGTCAGTCAGTCAGTTAGCCAGTCACGGTACTGTTTTATAGTTATAAATGATTGAGTCTCACTGTAGTTTCATGTTAAAAACAATGAGTTTGTAAGGGCCTACAGTTGCTAGGCATGGCGTTTCAGCAAATGGGTTAGCGGGCCAGTCTGCTCCCACCTTCCAGAGAATAATATTGTGTTCGGTAACTGTGTACTGTGTTGAAATAAACATTTATTAACAATTCTTATTTATCAATTAATAGCCCGTTAGGGAGTCCCAACAAGTTCATGACGAATGTAAAGCGGAGAGCCGCCCAGACCGTCCGCAGGGTCTCGTGGCACGCCGCCAGCACCTGTCCTGCTACCATACCTGAAGAAGTGCACGGCAGGGTTGGCCAGCCCCTGCAGGCCGCCGGAGCCGGCCGCCAGCGAGCCGCCCAGGTCGTCCGCCAAGGTCTCGTCGCAGGCTGCCAACACTTCTTCTGCTATCATACCTGCAAGGACAGAAATTATGTTTTTTTTTATGTAAAAAAACCAAGTTTGGATTTTTTTTTTGGTCATTCCCAATCCCAAAATGTGCTGCTTTGCCTTTTTTTCTGTAACAATTAAAATTTCTTAAATATGGCTGGTAGCACATTTTCGCAAATCATTATTTACCTGTAGTACAATTTCCATTCGCGTTTTCCCTCATACTATTAATTTACCAATCGTAGGTTTTCATACACATCCCATAAGAGGCACACTTACGATAGGTACACCTAAGGCACACTGAAGGTACGCCATAAGGTACACTTAAAGGACACTTGAGGTACACTTAACCCTTCGAAAGCTTAAGTCACGGATCCGTGCCAAATTTAAGTGTAACGTTGCGTCTAATCTAGCTATAATAATTCATATCTTAACAGCTATCATAATTAATTCGATTATAAAACTGTAAATTTAATTAAAATTATTGTACGGAACCACTAATAAAATTGTTCTGCGCGCGGGTAAATTAGCCCCGGCAGTTTGTACGCGCTCCCGCTCGCCGAACCCTAAACACATAATAACAATAACTATAGATAGTTATGCACTTCTATATAAGCGGCAGTAGCCAGTCGGTCCGCGACCGTCATCGTGTGTACTCGATACTAATACCTCACGTCAAACTTTTAAGCACACGTAATTAAGCTCCAGAATATATATATTTAAATCAATAAATTAAGTACTAGTGCGTGTAGCATCAAGTTCCCGCTGGGGTGAGTTTCCATTGCTTCAGACCCGCTTAAGTGTGCCGTATTTTGCTGTAAATGTAACAGCTGTTCCGAGCCACCTAACTCTTTCCGTTAACCGCCGCTAGTTTTCAAATTTAAACTATCTTGGATGGCCGTTGGCTTTGAACAGTAACCGACCCTTACGAGTGGCCAGGCGCAGCCGCGGTCAAGTAGTGCCCTAATGCCTGTTGTCCTTCCAGGAACCACCCTACCGCTATCAACCTGGGCACCGTCTAGCCACCACTTCAACCCCTGAGCCGGCTCTGAGGGAACTGGGCCCGAAGACCACGACGAAGACAGGCCATCTTCGTCGCTACTCCTACAGCTGACTCCGAGCGCTGCCGCCTACTCCTGAAGAACGGTCTCCTTCCGTCGGTCGTATTGTTCAGGCCAGTGCCATCCTATAGTAGCTCATAGGAGAGTCGTAGGCGTAGTCTGTGCTATTGTTGGCATGGAAATAAAGTGTCTTGCTGAAGTGCTTGTTTTCTTCCCACTCCCTGCTCTACCTGCTGATTGTGGTCCTCTTCAAGGACCTACGTCACATAAGGCTACATTTTTCTTTTTTTTTTGCAATCTCTAAACTTAGTATCCCGAAGACCGAACCCCCAAACTTAGTTCGAATCCCGGTCGGGGCAGATGTTTGTATGATGAATACGAATGTTTGTTCTCGGGTCTTGGATGTTTAATATGTATATAAGTATGTTTATCCGTTGTCTAGTACCCATAGTACAGGCTTTGCCTAGTTTGGTACTAGGTCAATTGGTGTCAATTTGTCCCATGATATTTATTTATTTATTATTTTAGTAAGTATTGCAACAAAAGAGACTTCAATGCAGTTTTTTTTTACTTCCCGCTTACGATGGGTTAAGGTTCACTTGAGGTACACTTAAGGTACACTTACGATACACTTAAGGTACACATAAGGTACACACCGTGCAACACTCGGTCCAAGTGCCCCGTCTCCATTTGCCAGACGTACACCGTCCCGTCGCTGCAGCCGACCACCATGAAGTCGTCCCCGGGCCGCCATTTTATGCTGACCACGGGGAACAGATGGCGCGAAGCCAGCGTCACACACTTGCGCTCCGAGAGACCTGGGGAATAAAACATACATTATCATCATCAGCCTTCTTTTAAGTCCCACTGCTGAGCACATGCTTCTACTCAGAATGAGAGGGCTTGGACTACAGTTTAGATTGGGAACTTAACACACACTGTTGAACTGCTTGGCAGAAGAGCTCACTTCGCTTTCCTTCACCGAAGAGGTCATGATAGTGTAATTTAGTAACCGCGCGAGCCGAGCCTTGGCGCGCAGTGTGCGTTTCGCTGCCTCCGAGTCGTGCGCTCAAAGAGGAAGGACTATAAATTAGCCCGAAACTTAACTCGACGTATTTACGTGAGTGATCCGTTTATTTGAAAAACTACTTACTGAGCAACGTCACACTATGGTCCGAGGCGACAGAGCAGATGCATTTCTGAATTCGAGGCTGCAACAAAACAATAGTAAGTTTTTAACATAGACTAGCTCAGTTTTTTTTTAAACAGCATAATATAATTAGAGCATTTGTTTATAGTTTAATATTTTTATAGTTCACTGGTTGGGGGTTAAAAGTGAAGATTTATTGTACGACAAGGAAGGCAAACGAGCAAGTGGGTCACCTAGCCGCTATTTCAGCAACTTTGCAAATGTCAATTGTCATTGACGATTCGGTGTCAATTGCTGACTTGAAGAGGTTTTGTTTCACCGCGCTTCATACTGGCAAACTAATGTAGTTCGAATTGTCATTGAAAACCGACAATTGTAAAGATGGTGAAATAGGGGCCAGATGGTAAATGACCACCACTGCCCATAGACACCCGCAACCCCGGAGGGTTTGCTAATGCGTTGCCAACCCAGAGAGCTAAGATGTAATGCCTCTTGTGCCCGTAATTACACCGGCTGTCTTACTCTCCACACCGGAACTCAACAGTGCAAGCACTGCTGCTTAGCGGCAGGATTACCGAGTAAGACGGAAGATGGATGGAGAAGCATACTTGCTTGCATGCTTGGTTGCTTTCATGTTTGCTTGAATGCTTGCTTGCTGGCGTTGTTGGATGCTAGCACGCTGGAATGCTGGCTTGCTTGCACGCTTGCATGCATCATCATCATCATCATGTAAGCCTCTAGCGTCCACTGCTGGCCGGCGGCCTCCCCCGCGGCTCTCCACTCAGACCGGTCTCGTGCTGTCCGCATCCACCGCGGTCCCGCGATCGTTACCAGCTCGTCCCTCCATCTTGTTGGCGGCCTACCGACAGCCGGTCTCACGGTCCATGGACGCCATTCGAGAACCATCTGACCCCATCGGCATGCATGCTTCTTTGAAATGCTTATGATTCAAGGGAGCGAAGCCGCGAGTAAAAGCTAGTGATTCCATATTTACATAGTTCGTTGGTTGGGGATTATTCCTA
Organism: Clepsis dumicolana; assembly: GCA_963691665.1. Lineage (NCBI taxonomy): Eukaryota > Metazoa > Arthropoda > Insecta > Lepidoptera > Tortricidae > Clepsis > Clepsis dumicolana. The sequence goes on along the minus strand of OY829531.1, from coordinate 5,780,334 downwards.
TTATTCATAAATCTATTTTAACTAAAATGCCGTTAAAGTTCGTTTGTCCTTTTTTGTCACATTGACATTTCCGTTAGTAGGAAGAGGACAAAACCTATTTTAGCTTATGTAGGCTTGAGTGACGTTTATGAATAAGGCCCTAAAAATGTAAACTCTGCTCATAAAGGATAGGCAAAGGAAACTGAGTCCATGCAGTCAATTGAATGGCTTGAACCTTTCTTATCTGTTTCATGATTTTAGTTTTCTTTTGTATAACTTTTTTATAGTCTTTTGTCTGCAAATTGTCTTGACTGTTTATTTGTTAAATGACCTCCTCCCTTTTCACCGTTATGTTCACTGTTTTTTTGTCTCGTATTAAGGTTTAGTTTTCATTCGCGGTCCCTCTGAAAACCAGCGCCGGGGCCCCAGCAGCAAATACATATTTTTCTATTAGTATTTCTCACGCTGCAGTTGGTGGGCGGCACGATGAGCTGCGTGATCTCGCCGGCGTGCACGCAGTAGCGGTGCAGCAGCTGGCCGCCGAACAGGTCCCACAGGCACACCGCGAAGTCGATGCCGCCCGACACCAGGTGCGCGCGGTCGTACCTGAGGGAGATAACGTTCGCCATTAGATACGCCACGGCTTCACCGCGCGCAGACTACCAGTTGTAGGTGATTAGGTGATTCGGTGAGGCTTGATGTTTGACATTATGTCAGTGTAATGACAGCTAATGAGTGAGGGCCGCATTTTGTCAGCACTGAACAGGTGCGTGGCCTGTCTTTAATGTTTTATATATCGATAAGTTTCGCATATAAACTATAGTCGTCCCACGATAACTCTGCAACGAACTGGCAATAGTAGAAATCTAAAGTTTGTTTATGGCAACACTGATTTATAGTCAAACGACACGTTTTGAACTTTTGATTAGATTAAACACAAAACAGGTCATGGTTCATCCACCATCCACCATTAAAATACCTCTCATATTTCGTTTCCTAGATTTTTTTTTACCGTACAACGGCAAAACCTACTAAACACTGGCAAAATTGTCCTCCAATGAAAAGAGCCATATTTAAAAAAAAACAGCAACTTTTAATTGCTACTATCATTATTATTTTTAATTAAAGAAATGTCCGAGTGACATGAAAAAAGTATTACCACAGCGTGATTTTTCTGTGTTGCCAATTAATATCTTATGCAGAGTTATCGTGGGACGATTATAGCTTATGCCCGGCGGCTCTGCCGCCGTGAAATATTTCAAAATGGGCTAGTTCCCTATCCCGTGGGAATTTCGAAAAATCCGTTCTTAGTGCACCTCTAGAATACTCAAGGTATGTGTTTGCCAAATTTCAAGTCTCCAGGTCCAGTGGTTTAGGCTGTGCGTTTTCTGTCAGTCAGTCACGGTACAGTTTTATAGGTATATAGAAGACCAGAAAAATAAATTCTTGAACTGTGATTCGAGCCTAAGACCTCCACCATACCGCGGCGTCGGGCTACCAACTGCGCCATCCGAGCAATCATTGCTAGCAGCGAAAAACTACTATATATTCACGTTTTAGTTTATTTCAAATTACTTAGCGAATACTTAGTTGAGTATTGCTTCGATCGCTTTGTAAGTAAACAACACTTTACTACACAAAAAAAAATCAGAATAAAAACAAAAGTTATAACAATCAAATCCAAGTACAAAGGCGGACTTATCCCTTTAAGGGATCTCTAGCAGCCAACCTTTTTGGTTGACTATTGAAAAAAAGTCTTTTTTTTTTAAATATCGTACCTGGGATGTACGTGATGGGGGTAGAGAAGACAATTGACTCTGCCGTTGTGACCGTGCAGGAGTTGATGCGGGGGCCAGTCTGAAACAAGACAAGCCCTCAGTATTAATTAGCCTATAATAATTAGATTTTTTTAACAGCCGATATTTGACGGCCATCATCCCAGTACAATAGGGTAGTTGACTGATGTCAAAATAAAATCATTTTACATTTTCACTTATCAAGGTTTCGAGAATACTCCTAAAAAACCAATGCCTCACTTATTACTGCAATTAAAACGTTTTAAATTTAACAAAAACTATAAAAAGCGGCAGTTTGATCACTGAAAATTAAGACGTCATAGTTCTGTAATTTAAATACAAACTTCATACCAACGGATCCGATCAAATCGTTTTGACATTTCAAAAAAAGTTGCTGATATGAAAAAGAGGAAACATCCCTATTAGACCGACTCGCTCACCACGGCCTTTCCTGCTCCTCGGGCGCCGGCCGCCTGTCACGCCACGCTGCACTCAACGACATCCTCAGAAGGGCACTCGTCAGCGCCAACGTCCCCGCTGCTCTGGAGCCCCAGATTGCGCGGGGTGATGGCAAGCGCCCTGATGGGATGTCGTTAATCCCCTGGAAGATGGGCCGTGCGCTGGTGTGGGACGCCACTTGTACGGACACCCTGGCAGCGTCCTACGTCCCACTAACAAGCAAACGGGCAGGAGCGGCAGCGGACGCCCGGGAGCGCCTCAAGGTCAGCAAGTACAGCTGTCTCGGCGCCCAATACGAGTTCTTGCCGTTTGGCGTCGAGACGCTGGGTCCCTGGGGTAAGGGTGCGCTCGGGCTCCACAAGGAGCTGAGCAAACGCCTGAAAGAGGCAACAGGCGACCCTCGCGCGGGCAGCTTTCTCGCGCAAAGAATTGCTATTGCAATTCAGCGCGGGAATGCTGCCTGCGTGATGGGCACCCTGCCGAGAGGTCCAGGTTTGGTAGGTATTTAATTTTTAAGTTAGTTTTAGTTTTAATATTTTAATTTACTTTGTAGGTAGTGTTAATTTCATAAATAATCTTATGTATAATTAAATATTAGTGTTATCATATGTCAATAATGACATAAATTGTACTGGGATGACAGCTGTCAAATATCGGCTGTTAAAAAACGTAACTATATAAACCTCCGCAAAGTAACCCCTGATTAAATATATATATATATATTAAGTTTATGCAGTCGGCATTGCGCGAGTGACACTTCTGGTGTTGCAAAGCGTTTCAAGGCGGCGGTAATCGCTTAACATCAGGCGATTCGCACGATTGTTGGCCACCAACGTGGTATAAGGATAGATAGATAGATAAAAGCTTTAATATAAAAATTAAATGACCAACTAGTCCTCATCTCCATCTGTGAGCCCTTACCGTCAAGTTGCTGATGGTTGCCGTGCAGCAGCTGCAGCTGTACTGTGTGCGTGGCGTTCACGATCACTATAGACCCATCTTCGCGGCCTACCACCAGCCGGTTGGCCGCCAGGAGGTATATCGAAGCAGTCAGCTTCACTTCTGCAACAAAACAAGGTTTTGATAAATGATAAAACTTAAGTAAATACTAAAAATTTGAAGAACCTCCGACATTTTTAAGACCCCGACGAAAAAGAGGGGTGTGTTACAAGTTTGACATGTGTATCTGTTTGTGGCATCGTAGCTTCCAAACAGATGGACCGATTTCGCTGCCTTTTTTAATCGAAAGCTAGTTTAGTCGAGACGGTTCTTAGGTAAGTTTCAGTAAAATCGGTTCACCCGTTTTTGAAATATTGAACTTTGGAATGACAACGTCGAGGGTTTTACAACTTTTCATTACTCGAAATTTATAGGTCTTATCCATCTTATGCTTTCGTCACCATAATGCATCCATGGGCCGCTCTAGGGTGATTAGGTCCTTGTCCTTGTCTCTAGAATGCCATTGTTCCACATCCATCAATCTATATACCTAAAAAACCAATACCGTGACTGACTGACTGACTGACAGACAACGCACAGCTTAAAGCACTGGACCTAGAGACTTGAAATTTGGCAAACATATCACTTGAGTATCTTAGAGGTGCACTAAGATAGGATTCTTTGAAATTCCCACGGGATGGTGAACTAGCCCATTTTGAACTAAGCCGCGCAAAACCGCGGGGCATAAGCTAATGTGATGATACTTACCAGGCTCTGAAGGGTGATGCAGCTGATCCAGAATGCCGACTGGGCTGGGGCTCATCTCCGCCCACGCCATGTCCAAACTGGTCAGGACAACCGGCGCGTGCGCTGACAGACAGAAAAGATTCGTTACAACTCACCCACTCATTTGGGACTGGGTCAATTGGTGTCAAAGTGATATTAATAATAATAATTCATTTATTGCGACCACATGTCCATAGATGGTTAGTAATTTTACCTTATATTAATACAGAACAAACAATATTATTCTCATATCTTCGCGTACAAAGTCGCGGGCAAAAGCTATAGTATGTAATAGGGTTGTTTCCTCTTAGTAAAATCGACAACTTTTTATGAAATGTCAAAACGATCCGTTAGTATGAAGTTTGTATTGAATTAAGAACTATGACGTCATAATTTTCAGTGATCAAAATGCCACCTCTTGTCAGTTTTTGTTAAATTAAAAATCGTTTTAATTGCAGTAATAAGTGAGGCATCGGTTTTTATGAGTATATTCGAAAGCTTGATAAGTCAAAATGTAAAATGATTATATTTTGACATCAGTAAACACCGGACCGGGAGACGAGCTGTAGGTAGGCCTCCAACAAGATGGAGCGACGACCTGGTAAAGGTCGCGGGAACGCGGTGGATGCAGACAGCACGAGACCAGTCTGAGTGGATAGCCGCGGGGGAGGCCTATGTCCAGCAGTGGACGTATTTCGGCTGACATGATGATGATGATCAGTAAACAACCCTATTATGATGATGATGATGGCTTACAAGGCGTAGTATTAGCAGTGGGCGTGGCGGCGTCATCGACGCTCCACACGGAGACCGTGCCCGCTGAGTCGCCTCTCAGCAGGAGGCGGCGCTGCTTGCCCCCTACAGAGGTGACGACGAACCGCATGGCAGGAGGACAGGAGAGCAGCTGGAAGGAAGCTCACCGTGATTGACAAATCCATCTCAGGCCGAGCAACGACTTGAGTTAGGCACTTACCCCGAGGGCGTATTTGTGTCGTCTGACGTTACGTTAACCCCAGGTTACTGTATAACTCAGGTCGGTACAAGTAGGTCTTAAAGAGTTGCAAACAAGTTTTTTGTTTTTGTTTATCTACACACATATCATAAGTCCTCTATAATGCGTTCAGAAACCGTAGAAAATGACCAGCATTGCAGCACGACGGCGACTGCTCGCCGCCAACCGCCACCAGCAGTAAAGTAATAATAATCGATAACGAATTCGATGTTTCAAATTTGAAAGCCAACGTAATTTACAATCATAGTGAAATAAAACGGATCATTCACGTATATAAGTCATGTTCGGTCCGACATGAATAAATAATAATGTGATATTTTTTTGTTTACAATAAAAAAAAAAACAGTTTACGAAACGTCAGCTCGGTATGTTTGTCTATGATTAAAAAAAACAGTCAAATTTGTGACAGATACCTCGACGTTTCGGACGCGACGTAAAAAAATTGTAGTTTATGCAACTCCACATAATTAGGCCTTAAAACACTCGTGTGATCCTATTATAAAACTCAGCTTCGCCTCGTTTCATAAAAACACACTCGTGTTTTAAGGCCGCTCATTATGTAGCAGTTGCATAAACTATAATTTTTTTACGTCGCGTCCGAAACGTCGAGGTATTTCAATATTTTTATGTCGAAAGTCCTAATGTGTTTTTATTTCAAACAAAAAAAATTAATGGAAGTCTTTGTAGTGAAATAAACGTAAAACTCACGTTTGTCAGTCGAGCATTGCCCGACATGTTTCGGACTAATCCGTAGTCCTTCCTCTGGGAGCACACGCTACGCCGGTCGCAACATTAGTCCGAACCACGTCGGGCTATACTCGACTGACATACGTGAGTGATCCGTTTATTTCACTACTTATGATTGAATCTCACGGTAGTTTCATGTTAAAAGAAGCTTTTGTCATCATATCCATATTTCCATGCCAAATTTGAAGTCAATCTGACCACTGCTGCTAAAAATAATCTAACGAACTGAGAAAATTTGAAAAACCCCCGAAATTTTCATTTCGAAGTAACATTTCTTAATAACGGCTGAACCGATTTTTATGAAACTTAGCTAAAATCCATCTCGATTAAACAAGCCGCGTCAAAATCCGTTCATCCGTTTAGGAGCCACGAATCACACAGACACACACACAGGTCAAACTTATAACACCCCTCTTTTTAAATCGGTGATTAAAATAATAAGTGTACGATACAAGCATCGCACATTCCACGCGTCAGCTCTATTCATAATTCATTATTTTCTTTATCGCTGTGTTAGCATTAATTGTAATTATATTCAGTTTACGTTTATACGTGCTCCTAGCTAGTACCTTTTATACCTTGGTTATCAATAAAGTCAAACACCATTATAAGTGTTTCTATCATACATCAATAATCAGATCAATGCTGTTGTACGTATCCCGTACATCAAATGGTCCTTCGAACCGGATTGTTTAGTGACTGCGTGTGACAGTAACTCGGTCCAAACGGCCTCCCACAAGCGGGTCTCACCGTAAGGATCAAGAAGGCACAATACCACATACAGAGTGTTAAACATTCCACATCAAGTGAACATCATCAGTTTTAAATCATCATAAGAGACGTCAAACTACTATCAATTTAAACCTTAGATATCTTAGCAAGGTCTAAGTTCTAAGCATCAGAAGCTGCAGCAATCAATCAATCAATAAACCAAGGACACAACCATAAATCAAGCATCAAACAATCAACATCAGTGGCCACAAAAACATCAGACAACAATCATCAGACGAGTTTATTTTAATCACCTATCAAGGCAACTACTTATCTTTACAAGATGAGTGGCATCAGAGAAATGGAATCCCTATCAAATGAACAAACTCAACTTATGGCGAATATGAATCGAATGTTAGAAAATTACAAGAAGGATCGGCCAAGCCGTCGAACGGTGTCTAACATCACGAGTAAGTTATACGCTATCGACGGATTCTGGCAAGAATTCTTGGACAATCATAAAAGGCTAATGGAATCCAAAATCAAGGACTTCCCTTACTTCACCGAAAACAGTTATGAAAAAACAAAGGCTTTCTACGAATCAACTAAAGCCATTCTGACAGATCATTTAGCGGTGGCACAACAGAGACCGCTATTACCAAGGGCACCTGAACCGCAAGTCAAACCTACGCCGTCACAACCATCAACAAGTTGGGCGACGGAAACCAAAGAAAAAACATCAGATCCCGCCCCGGAGCATCATCAACCCGAGGATAACAACTCCACCGAAAACATGAACCAATCAGACACCGAGCAGAAATCCACGAGCAATCCTCAGAACACTCAAGAATCATCTTATCAAACTCCGATCAGTCCAGTGTTCGCCATTCCAATTTTTCATAACCTTGACAAATCATCTCTAGATTCAAGCAAGGTCGCGGAAAAAATGAGAAAGCAACAAAGCAACTTCAAGGCTTTTGCACGCACTATTTTTTATATCGACCTTTCAATAGTCAATGAGAAATGGGAGTTGGAAGACTTGCTTAAGACCGTTCAATCTCGCTGGGCAACCATTGATTCCCTTCACTGGGACATCGACAGTGAGCTTCTCGAAGATGATGAATTATACAATCAAGCTTTCTGCAAATATGAAAGGAAATTCCAAAATATCAAGAAACTTATCAATACAAAAATTTGGTCTATGAATCATCTTGAGAAGTCAACGCCGATGATGGATATACCACCTTTCAGTGGAAATTATCAACAATGGGTATCATTCAAGAACCTATTTAACGAAGCGATACACTACAATCGCTCCATGTCCAATGCTCAAAAGATGCAATTTTTAAAGAATAAAGTGCGCGGTGAAGCTGAGAAACTCATATAGAATCTTAACATCAGCACAGAAAACTATCAAACCTGTTGGGAGATTTTAAACCACAGATACAACAACACAAAGCTCATCTTTACAGCTCACCTTAGCACTCTATTATCAGTGCCAACAATGCAGCATCAAGCATATCCACAAATCAAGCGTTTACATGACACCACAAATGAATGTTTGAACGCAATCAGAAACCTCGGTGTAGATATCAAGTCATGGGACCCACTTATTGTCCATATTTTGTCACAAAAACTGGATACGGAAACTCATACAGAATACATCGAAGCACTTAAAAACCCACGGGATTTGCCGAAACTAAAGGAGTTCCTCGATTTTCTAGAAATGAAATTTACATCATTCGAAGCAAGTCGACGCAAGTTAGATACTCCAAAATTATCGCAACCTGAAACATCAAGAAAACCCCACTATAAATCATTTGGAAACATCACGGACCCATCATTAACCCCAATGAAATCAATGAACTTCAAATCAAGTTATCAACAACGCAAGAACTGTCCAGTATGTAACAAGAACCATGGAATATTTCATTGCGAAACATTTCAAAGCGCAAAAGCCGACTCCAAACGTAACATTATTTCAAAGTTACATTTATGCAAGAATTGCCTTTATAATCATTATGGCAAAGACTGTATTTCATCAAGTCGATGCCGCACGTGTAATGAAATGCATAACACGTTAGTACACAATGCCTACACACTGCAATCAGAAACTAACGAATCGTCGAATAAGTGGAAAAATGTCGGCAATGTCACTCAAGAACACAATAATATGATTGAAATATTATTAGCGACCGCACTAATTAAAATAAAAGCCGCAGATGGAAATCACTATACTATGCGAGCCCTAATAGATCCAGGTTCTCAAATGTCCTTAATCTCAGAGAATGGAGCCCAACTTCTGCAACTACCATATGTACGATACAAGCTCTATTCATAATTCATTATTTTCTTTATCGCTGTGTTAGCATTAATTGTAATTATATTCAGTTTACGTTTATACGTGCTCCTAGCTAGTACCTTTTATACCTTGGTTATCAATAAAGTCAAACACCATTATAAGTGTTTCTATCATACATCAATAATCAGATCAATGCTGTTGTACGTATCCCGTACATCAAATGGTCCTTCGAACCGGATTGTTTAGTGACTGCGTGTGACAGTAACTCGGTCCAAACGGCCTCCCACAAGCGGGTCTCACCGTAAGGATCAAGAAGGCACAATACCACATACAGAGTGTTAAACATTCCACATCAAGTGAACATCATCAGTTTTAAATCATCATAAGAGACGTCAAACTACTATCAATTTAAACCTTAGATATCTTAGCAAGGTCTAAGTTCTAAGCATCAGAAGCTGCAGCAATCAATCAATCAATAAACCAAGGACACAACCATAAATCAAGCATCAAACAATCAACATCAGTGGCCACAAAAACATCAGACAACAATCATCAGACGAGTTTATTTTAATCACCTATCAAGGCAACTACTTATCTTTACAAGATGAGTGGCATCAGAGAAATGGAATCCCTATCAAATGAACAAACTCAACTTATGGCGAATATGAATCGAATGTTAGAAAATTACAAGAAGGATCGGCCAAGCCGTCGAACGGTGTCTAACATCACGAGTAAGTTATACGCTATCGACGGATTCTGGCAAGAATTCTTGGACAATCATAAAAGGCTAATGGAATCCAAAATCAAGGACTTCCCTTACTTCACCGAAAACAGTTATGAAAAAACAAAGGCTTTCTACGAATCAACTAAAGCCATTCTGACAGATCATTTAGCGGTGGCACAACAGAGACCGCTATTACCAAGGGCACCTGAACCGCAAGTCAAACCTACGCCGTCACAACCATCAACAAGTTGGGCGACGGAAACCAAAGAAAAAACATCAGATCCCGCCCCGGAGCATCATCAACCCGAGGATAACAACTCCACCGAAAACATGAACCAATCAGACACCGAGCAGAAATCCACGAGCAATCCTCAGAACACTCAAGAATCATCTTATCAAACTCCGATCAGTCCAGTGTTCGCCATTCCGCCAATTTTTCATAACCTTGACAAATCATCTCTAGATTCAAGCAAGGTCGCGGAAAAAATGAGAAAGCAACAAAGCAACTTCAAGGCTTTTGCACGCACTATTTTTTATATCGACCTTTCAATAGTCAATGAGAAATGGGAGTTGGAAGACTTGCTTAAGACCGTTCAATCTCGCTGGGCAACCATTGATTCCCTTCACTGGGACATCGACAGTGAGCTTCTCGAAGATGACGAATTATACAATCAAGCTTTCTGCAAATATGAAAGGAAATTCCAAAATATCAAGAAACTTATCAATACAAAAATTTGGTCTATGAATCATCGTGAGAAGTCAACGCCGATGATGGATATACCACCTTTCAGTGGAAATTATCAACAATGGGTATCATTCAAGAACCTATTTAACGAAGCGATACACTACAATCGCTCCATGTCCAATGCTCAAAAGATGCAATTTTTAAAGAATAAAGTGCGCGGTGAAGCTGAGAAACTCATACAGCATCTTAACATCAGCACAGAAAACTATCAAACCTGTTGGGAGATTTTAAACCACAGATACAACAACACAAAGCTCATCTTTACAGCTCACCTTAGCACTCTATTATCAGTGCCAACAATGCAGCATCAAGCATATCCACAAATCAAGCGTTTACATGACACCACAAATGAATGTTTGAACGCAATCAGAAACCTCGGTGTAGATATCAAGTCATGGGACCCACTTATTGTCCATATTTTGTCACAAAAACTGGATACGGAAACTCATACAGAATACATCGAAGCACTTAAAAACCCACGGGATTTGCCGAAACTAAAGGAGTTCCTCGATTTTCTAGAAATGAAATTTACATCATTCGAAGCAAGTCGACGCAAGTTAGATACTCCAAAATTATCGCAACCTGAAACATCAAGAAAACCCCACTATAAATCATTTGGAAACATCACGGACCCATCATTAACCCCAATGAAATCAATGAACTTCAAATCAACAACGCAAGAACTGTCCAGTATGTAACAAGAACCATGGAATATTTCATTGCGAAACATTTCAAAGCGCAAAAGCCGACTCCAAACGTAACATTATTTCAAAGTTACATTTATGCAAGAATTGCCTTTATAATCATTATGGCAAAGACTGTATTTCATCAAGTCGATGCCGCACGTGTAATGAAATGCATAACACGTTAGTACACGATGCCTACACACTGCAATCAGAAACTAACGAATCGTCGAATAAGTGGAAAAATGTCGGCAATGCCACTCAAGAACACAATAACATGATTGAAATATTATTAGCGACCGCACTAATTAAAATAAAAGCCGCAGATGGAAATCACTATACTATGCGAGCCCTAATAGATCCAGGTTCTCAAATGTCCTTAATCTCAGAGAATGGAGCCCAACTTCTGCAACTACCATATGTACGATACAAGCATCGCACATTCCACGCGTCAGCTCTATTCATAATTCATTATTTTCTTTATCGCTGTGTTAGCATTAATTGTAATTATATTCAGTTTACGTTTATACGTGCTCCTAGCTAGTACCTTTTATACCTTGGTTATCAATAAAGTCAAACACCATTATAAGTGTTTCTATCATACATCAATAATCAGATCAATGCTGTTGTACGTATCCCGTACAATAAGCATAGCAGGATACAACAATCCTACAACTTAAGGATTATAGGTTAATTTCGTAATGCATGATTTTTCGTTTCTTTATACTTCTATACCTATAAAACAGTACCGTGGCTGACTGACAGACAGCCTAAACTACTGGTGCTGGAGACTTGAAATTTGACAAACATGTATCCCAGAGGTGCACTAAGAACGGGTTCTTCGAAATTCCCACAGGATAGGGAACAAGCCCATTTTGAAATATTTCACGGGGGCAAAGCTGCGGGGCATAAGGTAGTTCGAAATGAACAGTTTTTTTTTAAACATACCTTATTATCAGGATGGGCCAGCAAACCGAACAGAACAGGGCTGTCGTGGGCCACGGTGGGCCCGTGGAAGCCTTTGTGATCGGGCACCGAGCTGTAACATAACACGCGTGACAGATGACAGGTGACAGACCAACACCTTTGTAGGTTAAGCCAAGGACCATAAAACCAAGAGGCCAGTGTCTATACGACGTCGCGTTCCTTTGAACTAATAAGCCTGCTGTAGCTAGTTTTACTACGGAGGGGTCTCTGTACCATTCATTTGGTATGACATTTAGACCTCTGGCTAACACAATAGCGCCATCTAAATTTGTTTTTTCTTTCAGTTCATAGATGGCGCTATTGTGTTAGCCAGAGGTCTAAGTGTCATACAAAATTACTGGTACAGAGACCTCTGTATAGTGAAACTAGCTACAGCAGGCTCATTATTTTACAGGAACGCGACATTGTATAGCCATCGGCAGTCCTCTTGGTTTTATTGTCCTTGGTTAAGCTAAGTGGGGATGCAGAACCCCTTAACCCATTATCAGTTCCCATTGAGTAAAATATGCTCTAAAATCTATACTTGTACTTAATTAATAATAATAAGCTAAGCGAGGTTATATAATACCTAGATAAAATTTCAGAAGTCCTAATGAAAATAAATATAATAAATAAATATCATGGGACAATTCGACACCAATTGACCTAGTCCCAAACTAGGCAAAGCCTGTACTATGGGTACCAGACAACGGATAAACATACTTATATACATATTAAACATCCAAGACCCGAGAACAAACATTCGTATTCATCATACAAACATCTGCCCCGACCGGGATTTGAACCCGGGACCTCAAGCTTTATAGTCAGGGTCTCTAACCACTAGGCCATACGGCCGTCGAAAAAGGGTTAATACTGTAGCGACTGAACAGCTGACTGACTTTTCAATGAATGTTTGCCTTTGCCTGTCGCCGAAGTAGAAAATGGCTACGCATGTATTTCAGACTTAATCCCTTTTTCACTATTTTTCCTCATTCCGGGGTATTCTGACAGTAAATTTTTGCCGAAATACATATTGAATTGTCATTTGAGCAAATTCAAAACGGTCGTTACAAATAAATGTTTTTGTTCCATCAAAGATTACTTGAACTTATAGTATTAATTATTATACATATCGACGGTATTCTGACTCAATCTCGTATATGAACTTTGACGAAATTGGAATAACCATCCTTAGGTTCGCGGTCTAGTGGTTATTCTAATTTCGTCAAAGTTTATATACGAGGTTGAGTCAGAGTACCGTCGATATATATCTACATAGACAAGGTAATATGTACATAATCAATAATACATAACACACGACACCAGTAAGATGATCTTATGGAAGTGCGCTAAGCAACTAAAAACGAAATCTACTTCTACTTATAAAAGCAATCCAAAAAGTCTAAAACATAATGAAATAAAAACGGATCACTCACGTATATAAGTCGAGTTTAGCCCGACATGTTTCGGACTAATTCGTAGTCCTTCCTCTGGGAGGACTTCCACATACATGCGTGAGTGATCCGTTTTTATATATACGTGAGTGATCCGTTTTAATTTCATTATGATTGAGTCTCACGGTAGTTTCATGTTAAAAGTCTAAAACAATTTACTACAGCCGAGACCAATAGATACGAATCGGATTATGTGCTCTCAAAAGATTGACTTAAAAAAATATACTCTACAACGCTTACTAAAAATAAACACTAAAAAGCACTACGACACAGGAGCTAGCAAAATAACACGTAGAGACTAAAAATGCCATCTATGGCGTGGTATTTCTCTAGAAAATAATACCAGCAGCAACCGTCTCAATGAAAAAAAACTCTGATCGGCCACAGACATTCCTACTTTGTTAGGTGTTAGAGGCACATACACGGACCAACCACCCTCTGCACACCAAATGTCAGGGCGAACGTTTCCGAAACGCATATGCTCATTTGCACCTATAAATCTCTCTAGCCTCGAATCGCGGCTCGCTTGCGACCAGATGACAAGCGAGATGACAAGCTATGAACCAATCACGACGCATTCCCCCGGCGCGCTCGCCGCGGCTTTTTTCGTAGAAGCCTAAATGCGTCGGTGCGGTAGTTGGTCAAACCAGCAACTTTTTTTTTTATTGCCAATACGACCGCTAAATGTGAAGATTGTATTACAATTTATAATATTCATTTCCAGTACTAAAACCTCCTCCTTTTTTGTTTTTGTTAAATGAAAAACATTCCGACGAACTTAGAACCTCTTCCTTTTTTTGAAGTCAGTTAAAAATAGCATTCAAAATGTTTTAATAGTGTAAAATAATTTTGTTTTGACATCCGTCATCAACCCAATGACAGTTTATAAGTCAAAAATTCGCTAGGATTGCTAGTGTCAAGTCAAGTGAGGTCTATCGCTTCTCACTCATTGGTGGATGATAGATAGACCTCACGCGTCACTAGCGATCCTAGCGGACTTTTGACTTGCGTTAGCCCTAATTGAGCAAAAGCCTTGAATATGACAACAATATTTAATGAAAAAATTCAATTCCTTTTCTTGTCGGTCTGTGTATGTGACGATTCGAAATCTAAATACAGTCGAAGAAACTGAATCGAATACCACTGTGGAACACCTGTGCCTAAGAAATAATCGTGCAATTAACTGTGAAAACGTTCCATAGGGGTACGCGTTACAGTTTCTCCGACGTATTAGTCAGTTCACTGCTAGTACTTTACAAACTGTAGCCAGTAAATGTACAGTCAGAACGAAATGATGCTAACCTACTGACAGCCCGTCCGCGCAGTTTGCTATAACAGAGATTGATTATTTAGCTTTCGACGAGAAATTCTTAAAAAAAAAATACATCAAATTCAGGAACATTTAAGGGGCAAAACGAGCGGAGAAATTATTAATTGACTAGTGTCTTGAAAAAACTGTTTAATCCGTCAAAAAATATTGGACACGTATTTTTTCTTTCGTAAATTGAACAATAAATGACGAAGATATAGTGCGATGGAGTACCACGCGGCGTCAAGCTGTGTTACACGTTGTACCATAAGAATAAATAATAACATAGTAGAACGCAATCTCTTTTGACCGAGTCCAAAACGCCGCCATTAATATACCTACTTCCCCCTTCACGTCGTTTCACTCCTCTGTCATCCAGGCGTGTTGCTAGGGTTGCTTGCTGATAAATATTAGGTACTTACGTCTAAAGATAATATCACTAAGATATAAGTTTTTCTTTACTTTGAAATCATTATTTTATTCCAGTTTTACAAAATATGAGATTTATAAATCATTACGTACCTACATAATTATAGACACTTCTAAATAAGAAGTTATTATAAGTGCCATTCCAAATGAAGCCATTTAAGGTGATTTAAGTAAGTATTACTTAACTACAAATATAAAATAAAATACGTACAGGCTCACGTAAACCTATTACAACCAAATTATAAACAACCAAACGCGCGTGCGGCGACGCCGGCCGTGACAGCCTAACTGAGTAGTTTGTTTAACGAATACTCTAATATCGTGACCTTGAGCCCGTCCGGAGCGGGTGTTTCCGTTCTACTATGTTATTATTTATTCTTATGGTTTTACCAAGAAGTGACGTCACAAAACCCCACTCGTGATCTTTGATGCACTTTATTTTTGTACAGATGGACCACTAATATAAGTTACATCGGCAATCTTCGACCGCGCAGACGAGTATTGACCAATGCCGAACTAAACCGAACGTAAGCACCGGGCAGTAAAGACCTTATTGCGTTAAGTGCAAGGTAGAATATGCAATGATTGCTAGGTAACAACTGACGCACTGTCGCGTGGTGCGGCGCTGAATAAAATGGCGGCCATCGCAATGGCGCGCGAACGTCTGACCAATGGCTGCTCAAGATTTTACCCGCGCAAACGTTATTATTGGCTAAAATGGTTTCGACCCTTAAAAAAAATGCTCTTTGCGCAGGTACATAGTTGTAACTTATATTTATGGTACAACTGTACATTTTCATTGATTTTTATAAATAAAAATTAACGTGTCCAATATTTTTTGATAATGTCACTGGCGGGCTAGTTACTGGTACAAGATTTTTTTTTTTCAACAATATCTCGTCATAAATGTTATTTTTGTATGAAACAAATATAGAGCCATATTTGCTTAAAACGTGCAAGTTAGCGCATTTAAATCATATTAGTATAGAGATGGAATATTCGTGTAAGTACAATAATTAACTCATTGTATGTTAGTACAGAAAATAACAATATATTTTTTTAGAAACCAATTTTAATAACGGGCAACTTTAACAACAGGCATGTACTGTCGGACTAATTGATTTCCGTCCCACCGTGGAACCTTTTCACAGTAAACGTCATAGTGACATCGGATATCACTAATCCGTCAGATAAGATTTTGGTCTGATGGCGATTTTCGTCAGATTCGTTACCCGTCAGATCCTTTGTTTATCCGATGCGTTCTTCGTCGGACCCGTTTATTGTCAGATTAGTTTTTCGTCATATCAATTACAAGCGATAAGAAACGTTATTGCGAAGCAACAAGTACAATGATATATTTGTCGAAAATCAAATCTGACAGTAAACGGGTCTGACGAAGCACGCATCTGATAAACAAAGGATCTGACGATTAACGAATCTGACCAAAATCGTATCTGACGAATATAGTGATATCCGTGACATCGCATTGCTTGACAACTAAAATCATTATGACGTTTACTGTGAAAACGTTCTCCGGTGGGTTAGGAATCAATTTGTTTGACCTTACCTAATAATTAACTAACATACAGTGTACAAATTATTGTATAATTTTGTTAAACTATAAGAGGCATTGTGCTCTCATGAAACTAGAATGGTATCTTAATCGCTTTCAATGATTCCATGCCAATTTATTAATAAAAAGGTATTTACACCTTCGCACTATGTAAAGTCAACATTACACGTTTTTAAAGTGGTCAATCTCAAAAAACATATAAACTTAAAACAGTATTTGACAGCTGTAACTTCCATAAAATTCATAACCCAAAACCACGAAATCGTATTAGAATGACAGCTGTCAAATACAATTTTAAGTCTTGTTATCATGTCTTCGCGTACCTTTACCGCTCGTAACATGAAATGCTGACTGAACCAATAATTTCATTTAGTTCCAAATAATAACACACTATACTAGCTTTGCTCTGAGATGATCCCTGACAAATGTAATAAACTAATTCTATGCATTTTTATTTTGACAGTCATCCCGTTCGAAATTATTTTTTAAGTTTCAAACTGAAACGTAAGAATACTGAAAGACTAAAAAAATAATTCTCAAACTGGGATTCGAACCCAGACCTCCACCAAACCGTGTTGACGCGCTACCAACTGATCCGAGCAATCATTGGAAGCCGCGGCCGGCTCACAGGGATCATCCTCAAGTAACGCTCGTACGGCTCTCATTCTTCCATCCTTCACTTTCCATCCCTCTCGTTTTAAGCTTAAAACTACCCAACAAATTGATATGTTTTTTACGTACTTGGCAGGCAGTTTGTAAAGATATCCCTTGCCTTCCGTGGACCAAACAAGGACCCTGTCTGGTGCCAGGAAGTCGCCTGACATCCAACGCTCACCCGTGGGCGCCTGGATGGAGCAAAGAACCGAAAAATCACCTGCAACGAGAGTAGAACGCAATTTTAATTAAATTGTACATTAAATAAGTTATAGTAAACGCAAATGAGCAGCAGCGAAACTGCGTGCCAAGCCTCTGCTCGAAAAGTATAATGGAGCGACTGTATCGTGACTGACCTGCGTCATATAATCTGACAGTACTATGGAGCGACTGTATTGTGACTGACCTGCGTCATATAATCTGACAGTATTATGGAGCGACTGTATTGTGGCTGACCTGCGTAATATAATCTGACAGTATTATGCAGCGACTGTATTGTGACTGACCTGCGTCATATATCTGACAGTATTTCGCACAAACTATGAGTACTGTGCGTTGGTTGTGAGCGCAGCAGTTGAGTGACAATGCGTTGAGACAGCGGATCTGTTTCGATTCGTTCTCGTATATGGGCTCAGATTGCTTGTTCTCGTGGCCTAGGAGGGACCATACCTGAAAAAAAAAATCCTACTACAACTTTTTTCAACAACAATATTGCTCGTGATACGTGTGTTATAAAATTGTGTTTTGCAGCATTTGTAATTGCGGAAACTCGTCCGCGGTGTGTAATTAGAGTTAAACTAGTATAAATAATTTGCGTAGTGCTTTTGCGTGTGCGCATTAATAAGTGGAGAGGGAAAAGCAGCGACATTGATTCTGGAAGGAAATACGAACGATAGCATTTCTATCCTCTTTTCACCCGACTGCGAAACGTAAAGGAGGGTAATGTGTTTAACAGCCTATGTATGTTTGTTACTTTGTGGCACTCTAGAGACCGAGCGCGTGGGCCGATTTTAATGATTCTTACGTCAATCGATTTGTGTTAATCTTGCGAGTGTAACTAAATACATGGCAGTAATTTCAATCCAATATGGCGACTATCAAACGCCACATAGTGAAAAGTCAATAAATAATAGTTGACAAACTATATCAAATGGGGTATCACTGAATAGGTATTTGAAAATCAACTTTAGGTTTCTTTTATCATTTTTCATTTTGATTCGCAAACATTCTTAGTTAATATGACAAAAAATTTTACTTGTTCTGTGGCAGAAACGCACTTTAAAGCACATGGCGCTCAGGTATTCTTGTAATGGTAAAAAATAAACTTACTTTGACAGTCCCAGTTATGGATATCGCCAACACGACGTCATCTTTTCTGGACGACGGACGAAGCACCTGAAATTAAACAGCTTTCAGGCCCTATACTACGAAGTGCAAAATTCGAACTTCGTGTCGTGCCGTCCCGCTCACGCTAATATTATTTAATGCGAGAGTGAGCGAGACGATACGATACGAACTTCGATTTTACGAAACGAATTTCGTAGTAGTCCCCCAGTTCTAATGTAAGCTGTACAAACTGCTAGTTTTCACCCGCGGCTTCGCTCCCGTGCCAGAACTCTCAATCCCGTGGATAGATCGCAAAATCCCTATCGCTATCCCTTGTGTAAGTTATATGATCGAAAAATAATGTTTTTTCATACAAATTTCTACTCCACCTTATTCACCCCTTTAGACAATGATAAATAAACAATTGGTGGTGGAACAATAGACACCAATACTTACAATGACTTAATCCCAAACTAAGCAGCCAGCTTGTGTTATGGGTACTTACAACTATTCATTTTTCCGAAGAATATCTCAAAATTAATTATAAAGTGATCTCAAATGGAGTATTTTCTTGTATTTTTTCGCGGTTCTCTTTATTTTTACCGTTTTCCCTTGAATACAAATTATCCTTTACTAACCAGAAAATGCTAACCCCGGGAATCGAAATGCTATACCCCTATACCCCTACACTACGGCTAGCATAGGAAGACACATTGAATTTTTGCCATGTATTCAAATCTCATCTCGATTATCACTTTTTGCAGTGATCTATAAAATTCAATTCAACAGTTTTTAAAATTATAGTTGCCCCCTTCCCTTCTTAGTGCACCTCTAGGATACTCAAGGTATATGTTTGCCAAATTTCAAGTATCTAGGTCCAGTGGTACTGTTTTATAGGTATAGAAGACAAGTGACTCACATGCAGAGCGGATATCCAGTCCGGATTCATCTTGGAGCTCAGGCAGAAGAGTATCTCGAGCGAGAACGGGTCCATGACCAGGATCTCGGCGTAGTAGCCGTTGCAGAAGAGGCGCAAGTCTTCGCTGTTGCACATGTGGTAGGCCTGGGAACGGAAACGGAAGGTTGTACCCAGGGCCTTCGTGTAATTCGTGTAAAAGAGCATTCACCTGTCTATGATTTGCTGAATAAAATATTGATTTTGATTTTAGACAAAAGATCGTTTGTACAATGCGCATCATTTGCTTCCTACTTTCTTTAGTTAAATAAAAGTTGTGCTACGAGCCTAATAAATACTGTATTAAATAAAAAAAAGAAATCATTTACAAGAGTCAAAGTAGTACCTGTATGTTTGTGTGTATCTGTGACAGCTTGACACTCTCCCGGCACTTGCCGTCCACCAGATCCCAGGTGCACATCTCACCAGCCTCAGAGGAGCTCACGATGAAGTTGTTGTCCTGAAAAAAAAAACAGTCAGATACTCAAGTTTCGAAGTAAGAATTGTTTTTTTTTTACAAAAAAATAATCAACCGACGACCGCTATCCCTATCCCTTATGTTACCCTGCAGATGAGGCCAGAGATGAACTCACTGCTGCAGTAAGACCCTTTCACTCAAAAGTTCAAAAGACCTGGGTTAATTCTGTCTGAAAATAAAGGTAGGTAAAGTGAAAAAAGCTTCCCCGTGGGTCAAGCAAAAATCAATCTTCTGTCAACCTATTAACACTTACGTGACCCGTTTTAAAAGGGGAGGGGGGGGGGGGGGGGGGGTCTTGACATAGTATGGATGATCACCCTGAGGTGGGAGGTAGGTAAAAAAAAGTCACATAGTATGGGTACATTCCCTTAACAGGACTGTAAAAATATTTCTCAATTCAACTATACAGAAGATGGGAGTGAAGTGAATTCAATTCATTGGCAGATCATATTCATGTTCATAAAAATGAGGTTATTTCAAAAATATAGTGTTGTTTAAGTATATTAAGATATAACAAAACTGATAAATCAAATAGTATTAATTACATTGATAAATGTCTTAATTGAGTGAAGGAAATGTGGCGATCTTATTGAGACATATAAAATATTGCATGATCACTATAATGTCCCAAATATCAAGAACCTATTTAGGATCAGTACAAATACGCGTTTGAGAGGGCATTCTATGAAACTGATCAAACAACTGAGTGCGAGCAACCCTAGGAAATACTTCTTACCTAACCGTGTTGTGAACTCTTGGAATGAACTACCCGAATTTGTGATAAGTGCGCCTTCAGTGAACAGTTTTAAAAATAGACTGGACAGTCATTTAAAAAATATTAAAACACAAGTGCAGTGATATACACGTTTCAGCTCTATGAGCTGCTAGTGTATTATTTGAAATAATAATAATAATAGTAATTGATAAAAATTTGTGTAAAATTAGATACAATACATATTATGTCAACAAGATTATGTGTCATACATTTGCTATTCGTAACTATTTAGTAACTGTGCTATTTATTTAATTACTTGAATAATCGAAGCCCTAGACAAACATGTCACGGGGGCAGTGTGCCCAACAAGCAGGCAGCGAGGGGTCATCTTCAAAGTCTCCGGATCTACAGCCCAGATGCAAACCTGACCATCATAGCACCCCGTTACCAGAGTCTTCTGGTCCCGGGACAGGTAGACGGCAGAGACACAGTGAGTGGGTGCATATCTGCCCCAGAGGACCACCGGGACTATTAGATTTGTGCCTGGCATTGTTGAGCTGCAAAAATAAAACAAGAGAAATAGGAATTAATATTCACTAACGGAACAAACTACTTTTAAAATTCGTATCAATAATACTTAATATTAAGTACTGAAAATTATGCAATAAATATTGGTTTACTCAGTTGATGCCTTTAAATGCAACTCAATGCTGATAAGGTAACGATTGAAGAAGTTACAGCTGTGAGCTGTACTAATGAAGTATCTCTAAACTATTAATATTATCATCACAATTAATTATGTCATGTAGCCACAGTAGTCACAACAGCTGATGGCCATTAACTGGCTTTCCATAAGGAAGGAAACAACATAATGTACCGTGAAAACGTATTGTTTGTATAACAAAACGATAAGACATGGGATCTTACAGAAATACGCATAAGTGTCCCACAAGGGCGTATCGATTTATCCACTTTATAACGTACCATCAATGCTTGCAGGCTCGGGAACACTTTAAAAACACAGATACTTCAATTACCATCCATGTAGAACACGACTGAAAAGCCCAGCAAGTGATAAAGTTATTAATTCCAATTAAAATTACGATTACGACTATTATTATCGTAAGCAGCTGACTGACAGCTGCTTGACAGCTGGTTGTTTTCCGTAAGTTGGTAGAATTGGATCACTCGACAATCGGATGCGTTCAGAAAAAAAGTCGAACACCTCTAAAATAAAAGTATCGATAATCTGCAATGCAAAAGTCACAAATCGTTCAAGTTTAGAATGCTGTCATATTTGACGGTTACATTCAATATTTATAAGTTTTTGCTTAGAGCCATCCGAAATGAATAAAAATAAAATGGGTTCGTCAACTAGAATGCGGTCTAAACCCAATCTAAAAGATGACAAATTATCAGAACTAGCTGGTAAGATAGATGAAACTGACGAAATGAAACTTAAAATGTTGGCTGCGATGGAAAAGATGGAGAAGCCGGAACCTGACGACGTCCTGTACCCACCGGAGTTAAATGCCCACTTGATTGAGCAACTAAAAGTACAAACCAGTGATTAAAATGCTCACGCGGCCACTGATCAGGCACCGCTTCAGAAGGTTCTCACATAACCTTACTTTTTCAGGTTATGACTTGCGAAAACAACGAATTACGTAAACTGGTTTTCACTAAAGACTCTGAGATTAATGAGTTGAATAAATCGGTCATTGACCTCAATCAGCGTATCCGGGACATCATATCCGGATCCGGTCCTGCCATATCCTCAAAGTCTGCAGGCATCATCAGTGCGAAGATAGCTGATTTGTGCAAACAGAACCGCCATCTCGTGGCCGAACTAGAAGGGTAAATAGAATTCATCACTTTTAATTACCTAACTAATGCGGTACTGTTTGTATCGTTGCTTCCATCAGGCTTCAGTTTCGGTCTTTGGTCCAGTATTTTTAGGGTTCCGTACCTCAAAAGGAAAAAACGGAACCCTTATAGGATCACTTTTTTGTCCGTCTGTCTGTCTGTCTGTCTATCAAGGCCCTTTTTCTCTGGAACGCGTAGAGGCAGCATGCTGAAATTTATATCAAATACTCAAGCCTGCGGTCCCTTGAAGCCGTGAAAAAATCATCCTAAGTCAACGCAATCAAAAGATACAGTCATTAAAAAAATCTATTTCCAAACAAATTGCCGATTTCCAAAAACCCAAAGGATCCAGATGTCCTAGATACTTGAAATTTGGTATGAAGGTAGCTCTTATGACACAACCACTCCGAAAAGTCTCAAAATCTCAAAATTTTATGTCTGCTGTGTATGTCACATACACAGTGTATACACCGTTTACCACTGCTAACGACATCTAGCGTCGAATAGGAGAACTTTGTGCGGGCGCGGGGTCATTGACGCTTGTTCCCCTACTCGCCACTAGATGGCAGTAACATCCGAAGCAAAATATGGAAACAGGGCTTTGCTAAAACTGGGCCACTTAAAACATTGGGGAAAAGCGGGGAGATCTTTATACGGAACCCTCGTGCGCGAGTCCGATTCGCACTTGGCCGGTTTTTTAATTTAAGCCTGAGTCCGGATGACATCCATTCAACTAGCTTTGCTGTTCCCCAGTCATAAAACCAAAAACGCCGCTCTTGAGCGAAAAATAATGCAGCTGGACTTGATCAATAAAGAACACGAGAAATTAGACGTATGTTTGTGCAAAGACGAGCCCATAGATGTCAGTCCCGACGAGCTCAAAGATTTGAATAACAAGCTCGCTGTCGTGAACAAAAAACTTTACGAAAGCAAAAACAGAAACCTGGAGTTGAAGAATGAGATTCTGATCGCTACGAAGATATTACAACAGGTTTTCAAATTATTATTTTACATTAGACGTATTTGCATGTTTTCGTCTTTTTGAGCCTTCCGAAGAAATTAAACTCTACCTTTTCCTTTTTCCAGGAGCTAGGAGACAAATTCACCAGTATTAAAGAGTTACAAAACGATATGGCCGGATGGAAAGGTCGCGCGCAGCAGATCCTCTACCTACAGGGAAGAATAAGTGAACTAGAGGAGAAGCTAAATGGGAAGCATAAAGATTTATTAGAGGCCAAGAAGAGGGACCAGAGCCAGGTGAAATTAAAACCAATTTCAAAACCGAAACCTATGTAACACTAAAAAAAACTGAATCGCTGTCCTCAAAGTCTCATTTTATCGCAAATGGATTGAAGTATCATCTTCCTCAAATATCATTCACATACGTCTTATCCTTTCAATTATTTCCTGCCTTTAGGCTAGGCAACGGCCAATATCTTCCATACAATAACCAACTCTTTCTGGGTTTTACT
The DNA here is from genome assembly GCA_963691665.1 of Clepsis dumicolana. NCBI lineage: Eukaryota > Metazoa > Arthropoda > Insecta > Lepidoptera > Tortricidae > Clepsis > Clepsis dumicolana. The sequence continues at coordinate 5,756,251 of OY829531.1, read as the reverse complement.
CACTAAGGACGTAATTCTTTCTAGGTCATAAGAGAAATTGAAACGAAAAGAAAGAAAGAAGTCGATCGCGCTATGAAGGAACTCGAAACAACTAAAGAAGACAATCAAGAGTTGAAGAAAAAACTGGAAGGGGCTCGTTGCCGGATCCGTAACTTGGAGTGTGACGCAACGACCATTCGGCAGAAGATGCAGACGTTCGTGGAGAAGAGCAATCATGACGACTTGCTGGTTAACGAACAGAGAGTAAGTTATATTACTTATGTTTCAGTACCAAGATCGACAGGTACAACCGTAATTACTACAGACAGACATGCTCAATCTTACCCATAACACAATGGTAACCCATGGAAAATGTGTGCATTTTTTGTATTAGGTATTCATGTTAAGCTCAGAGTATTTTTCTGATGCGTAATTATATTATCCACTGACCCATAGTCCCATGTTACAGAATCAAATCAAGACTTTAGAGCTGTATTACCAAGAAATTCTAAAGGAGAATACAGCAAAAATGAATAAAATGAACAGCGAAATAGAAGAATACAGGAAACTGAGTAAAAACACTGACGCTAAAATAGATGCCCTAAGAAAACAGTCCGCAGAAAAAGCTGCTAAAATCGAAGAACTCAGAGCTCAACTATTGCGATACGAAGAATGCTCACTGCAAAGTGTGTTCTTCACGCCAATGAAAACGGCTACTGACAATGAAATTAAAAAACTCTCAGATTTAGTTACGACTCTAAACGATAGATTACTAGCGGAAAGACGAAACTGGGAAGATCTTGAAGCTTCGCAAAGAAAGTTGAAAGAAAAAAAGCGACGATTGGAAAGGAAGGTAGTCTCATTAGAGAATGAGCTTAAAATTTTCAAAGATTCTAAGAGAGGCTCTAAAATTTCCAGAACTTCTTTGAAAGAAACAGGACCGCAGTTTGACTTTTTGGCTTCGACTTCCGTGAGTAAGAAGCAATCTTCCATCACAGCAGTAACAGAAAAAATAAGTGATACAACTACGGAGTCACAGACAGATGTATATGAGGCTCTGGATAAAGACGAATTGAAATATAAATTAGAACTTGCCGACGAAAAGTTGAAGATAATGGAAGACAAACTGAAAATGATTGAAGAAGAGAAACAGGAGGATTACAATAATCTAACGGAGATGATTCAAACATCCAAGCAATTATTCAATGAAGCTTTATCGGTATTACAGAAGGAGAAATGTGTATGTTCGTGATTGTTTTAATTATCTTGTACGCCATATTTTAATAAACTGTTTATTTTTAATAGCTTTTTTTCAGTGATATAAATGGATCACTCACGTATGTCAGTTGAGAATAGCCCAACATTATTATTTCGGACAGGGTACTAGTAGAGGAAGGACTACTGATTAGTCCGGAACATGTCGGGCTATTCTCGACTGACATACGTGAGTGATTCGCTTATTTCACTATAATTGAATTCATGTTAAAAGCTTTTTTTTATTAAAAGTAGGGCTTGGTGACTCAAAATGTTACTTTTACTTTAACATTTAGACTAATCTGACTATGCTATTTTCCCGACCAACTGACGCGTAACAAAAATATATTTAATAAAAAACGTGAATGTGTGTGTGTGTGTGTTGTGTGTGTTAGTAGAAAACGTATCTGTTGTTTTAATTTGGTAGAAAATTTTATTACACGGGCAACACCAATCGCCGCCATTTATCATTTTTTGTCATGCGCGCTCGGGGATGCTACGATATTTCGTGCTCGTGAGTGTTTTTTGATATCTAGTGAATTCAAAAGTTTCGAAACGTGTAAAACTTGTGTTGCTCTGTGAAATATCAGTGTTAACTCAACAGTGTTGTGTTTTTGTGTGTAAAATACATTCAAAATGAATAAAACTTGCGCGAGGTGTGAGAAAACAGTTTACCCGACCGAGGAATTGAAATGTTTGGACAAGGTAATTTTCACTGCATTCCATATGAAAATTAGCACTGTATCAATTATTGCTCCGTCACGCATTGTTTACAACTATCAAACATTGTTTATACTTTCTAACTTTCTATCCTAAGTTACGTTAACGAAACTTTCGAGTTCGTTATTATTGTTGAAGGATTCGTCTGGGCTCTGGGCTTCGGTGCTCCAATTCATACAGCCGGTGACTCACTAAATTATTAAATTGCCGCAGATATCATTGTTGTTCTCATCATAACGCCTTATATGTATTATGTTGACCTTTTCATCTAATTAGAGTCCTTTTAGGTATTAAGTATAACCTTGTGTCACATTCTTTATTGATTGTATTCAAATGTGTTGCGATCTCTCGATTCTCAGTGGCTGAATGTAATTAAACCTTGGCCTCCTGAGCCTGGCTTAAAAAAACATCAATGGATAGTCAATCATCAATTTCATAGTGGCAAAAATCAGCAGAAACATTGAAAGTTTTGCAACTTTGAGCAAGGAAATGTAATGGGTGTTTTATTGAATTACTTTAGTATTTCGTTCAACTGGCGCAAGACTTTTAATGCTGTTATCAGGTATTATCAACATCAGAGACAAAAACTCTGATAACAATCAAATTATGTACTTTGGTATTTAAGCAGCACTAAATATAGACAGATAAGATAATGTGCTAGTACCTGGTTTTATTGCAAAATTACTACCATGTCACACTGTTTTTAATTACTTCAATTGCAGCTTACCCAACATTTACCTAATGTTTTACTAGTAATTCAGAGCTCCCCTACATGGATCATAGATATTGAGCTCTAAATATGAATGAGCCTTCTAAATGTCTACAAAATTGTAATTATTTGAGTAGGTAATCATGCATGTAGGGTTACCATATATCCGGATTTGACCAGAGATCTCAGGTTTTTTTATACTCTTCACCGAATTGAGGCCGGCCTTTGAAAATTTCAGGGTTTTTAGGCCGCATCACTCGCCCCCTACCCTTATGGCATTTGTGTGAGAATTTGTTTTGGTATGAGTTTGTATGAATGTAACAAAATTTTATGTGAGCATAGACATGTGATGTACTATCAAACCAAGTTGTACCATGACCCACTGTGGAACTTTTTCATAGAAAATGTCATGGTGACATTGCAAGAAAAATCATTATTATTATTATTATTATTTATGATGCACAGGCAGCTTAATAGCTGATGTGTGCATATCATTGTCCACTTGTGTGATTATGATTAAAATATTTGTCAAGTCTGTTTTTAAAAGAGTTCACTGAGGGTGCACTGATCACTTCTTCGGGCAAACTGTTCCACACTTTCACCACGCGGTTGGCCAGGAAATGGTATCTGGGTTTGCTAGTACTTAAAGTGCGTATCAGCTTCAAAGAGTGTCCTCTCAGTCTCTTGTTCATGCTCCTTGTAAATATATCATACAGTATAGGTACATCGTAGTGTCCAGACAGTATTATGTAGGTTTCAATTAAATCACCACGCTGCCTCCGGCGCTCCAGAGTTATAATCCCAATTCCTCCAGCCTGTCTTCATATTCCTTGTTGCGTAAGGATGGTACCATTTTTGTTGCTCTCCTCTGCACTTTTTCCAATAAGACTATGTCTTTTTTGAAATATGGGTTCCAAATCTGGAAAGCATACTCCAACAGTGGTCATACATAAGTTTTGACACTTATTGTGAGAATTTCTAGGGTGGGCCAAGAATCCAATGGTTCTGTACATGTGTTCCTTGTCCGCCTTGAAAAGTGGCAGAAGAAATGTAGTAGCCGTCTGTTACCTTAAAATTTCTTGCCTGTTTGGAGTGCATGCCATGACCAAACTCATGTGAAGTAAGTAGTTATGATGCAACAGTTAAGCGGAGTCTTACTGTTACTTAAGAAGCCAGTCCAGTGACATTCAGCTTAGATGATAACATCTGCGTGACGCAAGTTCTTTAATTTACTTATTTCTTGATATCTAGCATGTTTTTGTAATGATTTAGAGTTTTATTGAGATTTATTACAATCATCCAATCATTATACTTGGCCCGGAACCGGATATCAGGCAAGTTTAAGGCCAGATAGCCTTAGCTTAGTCTAAGTCTTAGCCTATTTTCACATTGCCTGTAGTGTCGTTCAGCACCGCAAAAGTATTGGGTAGGTAGGTAGGCATGTGATGAAAAGAATCTGAGCGCATTCGGGTGTCTTATTAATATGCGAACAAAACCTATTACATATTTTGCTTATTACTTTGATGCGCGATTTCTGTGCGATTATTTGATTACTTATCGGTTGATTTATTAAACAAGCAAAGAAAACAGTTAAGCTAAAATGTTTTCAGTAAAAAAAGATGCCAATCTGGTAAAAAAGGCGTAGTTTTTTTTTTTACATCCGGTACCTATCTGGCTGGATATTACGTAACTATCCTGTATCTGGCCGTAGAGAATAGACCGAATATTGAATAGGTAGTTACCCGATAATATCTGTTTAATTTTTAATGTCTATACCTTTTAGTAGCAGAATCTTTTCACAATGAAACTGTTTTTTAAGCAAATATTTTTCGGGTGTGCCGGGATTTGAGCTGGCGCTTCTTGGCTCACTGTGCCGAGTATGCTACCTAATCTAATTACACCAAAACGCTACTGACCAAGCACGGTAGTGTAACTCGATTAGCCACAAACAACACATCGAGCCAAAAACTGCGGTTTTAAAGTAAGGCCTAATGCCCGTTTACACTGACAACACTTATAAGTCATCTCCTAGTCAAGGGTCCCTTATCCTAAGAGGCGCCTGATCTCTCTCCCTGGCCTGATGTCATTTTCACCATCTTAGATGACCACTTAATAAAGCCCGAAATGTCGCCTATAAGTGCTAAGGGATCCCTTAAAAATTAAGAGTTGTTGGTGAAAAGGTGCGGGAGGTGGGACCTTGTGCGAGGTCCATCCGGATCGCTACCAACATCTTACTTGCTAATCCTGTTGCTAAGCAGCAGTGCTTGCACTGTTGTGTTCCGGTATGGAGAGTAAGACAGCCGGTGTAATCACAGGCACAAGAGGCATTTCATCTTAGCTCTCTAGGTTGGCAACGCATCTGCAAACCCCCCGATGTTACTGGTGTCTATGGGCGGTGGTGATCACTTACCATCAGGTCCACTTGCTCGTTTGCCTTCCTTGTCGTAGAAAAAAAAGGCATTAAAGATTGCATTTAAAAACCTCTTCCCCTTATCTCCAATCGCCGCCCATTCATCCATGAATTAGCCGAGATAAAAGCTATCACTTTCACGTGCACAGCTAATGACTAGCGCTATTACGCGAAAGAAACTCTCTGTCGAGTTAACACCTTTTTCTGTACCTAATTAGGTACATCGAGAATCAGATCATGGCGCTGATAATGGTACAGCCGATCAATACATGAAGTCTATCTAGTGAGGCAGCGTTTTGTTTTTCAACTTGTGGCTTTTAATATCTTTTTGCGCAGCCCGTAGGCGCCCCAGTCGGGAAATGTGAAGGACCCAGAAATAGAAGGAAAGAGTTTGTAGGTATGTAGGTACCTCGCGGGCCGAAAAGAAGGGCTGAAACCTCATTGCTCGCCGCAAACTTCAGGTAAAAGGTTAGCTATGAGCAAGGACCATAAAACCAAGAGGACTGCCAGTGTCTATACGATGCCGCGTTCCTTTGAAATAAAAAGCCTGCTGTAGTTAGTTTGCCTCTGTACCATTCATTTGGTATGCCATTTAGACCTCTGGCTAACACAATAGCGCCATCTAAATTCGTTTTTTCTTTCAGTTCGTAGATGGCGCTATTGTGTTAGCCAGAGGTCTAAGTGTCATCCAAAATTAATGGTACAGAGACCTCACTATAGTGAAACTAGCTACAGCAGGCTCATTATTTTACAGGATCGCGACATTGTACAGCCATTGGCAGTCCTCTTGGTTTTATCGTCCTTGGCTATAAGTTTCAATTGGTAATGTTCTCGTTGAATAGGTAGGTAATGGTAATTCCAATCCACACATACTCGTAGTAGCGAGCAGTGCATAGTTAATAGAGTCACGGGTGTTACGGGCGGAGTAGTTTGACCTACTTCCTAGCAACTAGCAGAAAATACATAGGCTGATAAACACATTACCCTCCTTTGCGTGGCGCAGTCTGGGGAAAACGTCATTCAGAGGGTCGAGCATGACTACGAATGCTGCGTAACGTTACGGTTATCGTATCGAGATACCTCATACTAAATTTTAGTTCCAAATACGCTCACGGGCGGGCGCTGTTCCAAACGTAATACAAACTCGACAACGGTTACTACTCGATTTTACGTTACGCAGGATTCGACAAGTCGTGCGTGACCCACAGTACCATTTTGTATTACATCACGTAGTGAATGTAGATTTCGACCGGTCTAACATCTGGTTCCGTGGTGTAGTGGTTATCACATCTGCTTTACACGCAGAAGGCCGCCAGTTCGATCCTGGCCGGAATCATATCTTTTTGCATTTTGTTTCTTTTTTGTATTTGTTTCTTTGAATATCAGTTAACTTTTTTGTTTGTATGAAACTATTTTCGACATATCTATATCAAATACGCGAAGTGAAAACTTTGGATTTTTTTTTAAGAATAGGTATTGCGCGAATAGAGCAGTGTGAAATTTGTCATAGTTAGTTACTTACCTTTTTTTGCCTAGAAATACCTACCTACCTACCTAGAACATTTATATGGGGAAAAAGTCCAGAAAGCTATTTGTAAAATTTTAACTCCCGACCCGACCCAAAAAGAAGGGTGTTATAGGTAGGTACCTACCTAATATTAATTTAAGTTTGATGTGTGTACTTAGCTATGTAGGTATCTCTTTGTGACGTCGTAGCTCGTAAACGAATTATGGGACGTATGATTGGAGTATTTTTTCTGTGTAAAAAACGACATACCTACCATCTGACTTATGTCTAATTAATTAGTAGGTAGCATGTTTAACACCAATTAAAACAATTGCGTGACCACTGCAGTGAGTTTTTTAACATTAACCTGGGAAAATATAGTATCTTACGTGACTAAAATAACAATACGACGTTATGTAGGTATCTATAGAATACAATAATTTATAAATATTATACTATAATACTTTGATTGGTGAAATGTACAGCTATAGTAGGTGTCCACGCCTACAAGCGCCATCTACCGCCGCACGCGGAACCTCGCCTACCCCTTTTTTTTGAGAAGCTTATACTCTTGCAAGTCACCGGCCACGAAAAAGCACTAAAAAATGTGTATTGATGTAAAACGAAATAAACCCTTTTTATACATTAAAATAAACGCCTTAATTGAATTGGGATCCTGAAAGCCACCGAATCCTGCACAGTAGGTACAGTCAGCAGCAGAAATAGCTAATCCACCGAAGCGGTCACAATGATCTGCACAAGCTCTTATGTAATAACTAGAGAGCTCCCGCGGCTCCGCCCGCGTGGAATATTATATTATGCAGGTACGGTATTGTATATTTACGTAAGGAATAGCAATAGGAATGTGTCCTCTGGGTATAAAAGTAATATTTCTAATTAGTCCGTCAGACAGATTATCGGAAAAAAAATATTGGACACGTATTTTTTGCTTTATGTTATCAATAAAAATTTACATAGATAAAATTTTAAATTTCCGTTGACTGCAATGCAGGATAATGAATGGCTTTCTTTATCCCTGAACGGCAACACTGGCATAGACAATAGATCACTCGCTTTTGGCTCGAAGTTCGAACTTGCGATTTTATTTTGCTTGATATACAAAACTTACACACCCGATATCATATTTTCTCAAGTTTTTCGCGATTCCCAAGATCAAAGAATCGAATTGCTTAAGAAATCCGGAGAAATAATGCGTTGTTTGGGAGAAACGTGTCAAAATGGTGTTGTAGAGCGCCATCTCGCTCTGTCTCGTTTCTTTTATCCCGTTCTGGTTCTTCGACTTTATGTATTAGATAGGCGCGTGCTTAGATAATTGTGAATGCGCCGGTTGTCTAGCTACTTCTGCTGCTGACTCTACCTACAGATGTGCTTTAAAGAATTGTAACAAAACTTTATTGCAACGAGAGATCGAAATTCGACCGTAATAACACAGTATAAATAATCCTGCTGTAGTTATAATACCTAGTTTCACTATAAAGAGGTATTTATAAGGTACGCGGTACCTTATTATTTTAAAGGTACGCGACATTGTATAGATAATGGCGGTTCTCTTGGTTTTATCGTCCTTGACTTAAGAACCATCTCGATTAAACTAGCTTACCATTTTAAAAGACCGTGTCCAAATTCAGCACAATATTTATAAAAAAACCGACCAAGTGCGAGTCGGACTCGCGCACGAAGGGTTCCGTACCATTATCTATAAAATGGCAATAAAATAATTTCTGTTGTATGGGAGCCCCACTTAATTTTTTTTTTTTTTTTTAGTATTTGTTGCTATAGCGGCAACAGAAATATATCATCTGTGAAGATTTCAACTGTCTAACTATCACGGTTCATGAGATACAGCCTGGCGACAGACGGACAGACAGACAAACGGACGGACAGCGGAGTCTTAGTAATAGGGTCCCGTTTTACCCTTTGGGTACGGAACCCTAAAAACAAAGCATTGTTTTCGATATTTGTATTTCGATGGATTTAATTTAACTACGGGCAAGTTGTCAATTAACCGTCTGTGAGTGAGTCGGTTAGTCTGACGGTTCGTTCTAGTTACCATTGTACAGCCATCCGTGGACCGAATTGAATTATTAAATCAATAGAACGTGGGTGCGGTCAACAACTGTTGACACCATGTCGACCATGATTATGGGACAGTCCTAAAAAAAATATATATACAACAAATAAAAGAATAAATTAAGCGAGGGCGCCACTTTGTTCGTAAAGTACGAACCGTAACTGTCACATATCTTTCTTACCTAAAATGCTTGATATGGATACACATCGATAATCTGTTATCATTTAAGTAACACTTAACAGTTACTAACACAGATTGTGATGCGAAATTTGCCTAAGTAAGTTAGTAGGTAAGTCTTAGCGATGAAATATTATATTATTAAATTTCTTAGGAACCTATTTTTGAAAGAGTTGTCGAAATATGTGCCACACGTTGATGTTTGCTGAAAAAAAATTTCTTCAACTTTTGTTACATGTATGGAGTGCACTCACTAGAAATACAAATACATGTTTAATGTTTACTATTTGAAGCAACTATTGAGTAACGTCGTAACTTCAAAATCTACACAATTGGTGGATTCAATGCCATTGTCCATTCTCTCCCAATCGTTATGATAATAAACAATGCAGATGTAAACACGGAATTAGAAAAACTAAAAACATTATCGTGTCGTCTGTTACAAATCTGATACCAAAATGTTGATTTTTTTATTTTAACAGGCATGCTGGCTCCACACTTGCATGTCAACCATTTTTTTTTTACTTTTTTTTTTAACGGTGGGAAATGCATTACGAATACCCCCGCGCCGTGGGGACGATGCGGTGGTTATATGGGTCTCACCTCCCCGCATCTTCCCTCTTCAAAGGGAAGAAGGGGGAGGCATACCCACTAAAACTAATAAATACTAATAAACTAATGTACTGTTTTATTTCTCTGTATGTGTAGAATGTATGTGAATAAATGTTTTTCTCTCTCTCTCTAAAACCTTCCGGTGTTGCCCTCCTGCCGGTCTGGTACATGGTACTGTTGGTAGGCGACGGGAGATGGCTAGAGATGCACCAGCAGCGCTTCCGGCCGCCTCAAGCTTAAAAGCCAGGGCTCACTTGGACATTCGTGTCAACCTGGATTATTCCGTTAGCCCTTGTGAGTTAACCCAGTAATTTGGAGTTAACTTTTTGTCAGAAGATACAGTTACGTCGTTTTAAGTCAGAGTTAGTGAGTTACTGTCTAGTCTGGGTAGCGCGGGGGTGGTCGCAAAACGCGTGTCAGCTGGTGGGAAACCAATATCCAACGTATGTTACAGGCTTTACAGCTGTTTTTTGTAATTTTTGCTAGCCCCCTCCTGTACTAAGAATTACGTGAGTGATCCGTTTATATGTTTTCATGAGTATTGTTATTGTGCTTATTTTTTTGTTTTGTTTTTAACCCCCGACGAAAAAGAGGGGTGTTATTATTTTCTTTGGATACTTTTAAATCATTTTTGTCTCCAGTCCCCATCATCTTCCCCAAGCTTGGCCACCCTACCGTCACGGCGGGTAGTCGCACAATGACTTGGCGCGCTTGAACGCACACGTTTCCCAGATACAGCAGTGTAAGACATACATACAGTTCAGATGGGGTCACGAAGGTCAATTAAAAAATCTTGAAGAAATTTTAGTATACCTACTTAAATAATCGTTAACCAACTTAGAAAAGTTGAAAAACCCCCGACATTGTCATTTCAAAGTTCAATATTTCAAAAACGGGTTAACCGATTTTAATGAATCTTAACTAAGAACCATCTCGATTAAAATACCTTTCGATAAAAAAAAACCGCATCAAAATCAGTCCATCCGTTTGGGAGCTATGATGCCACAGACAGATACATAGGTCAAACTTATAACACCCCTCTTTTTCGTCGGGGGTTAAAAACAAGTTTATATTGTACGAGGGCTGTTTGATAAGTACCCGTTTTCTAAATATATTAATATCACTAACCGCAAATAAGTATACCACCTTTTTAAGCCATTTTTCAGAGGCGGGAAAATTAAAAAAAAATGACATTTTGTTTTTTTTTTCATTTGACAACGATTCAGTGAAGGCGTGAACTTAAAATTGTTAAAATGGAGAAAGAACAGTATCGGTCTGTAATTAGATTCTTATTTTTGGAAGGAAAAACATGTGATGAAATAAAAGTAAGAATGCAAGCGGTTTACCATGAATGTGCTCCTTCTATGACAACCGTCAGATATTGGTATAACGAGTTTAAGCGGGGGAGAACAACCGTCTTTGATGAGGATCGCCCAGGCCGGCCAGTTGAGGTGACTACAGACGATATGGTTAAGAAAATTGAAAATATCGTTTTAGCCGACCGCCGAATTAAACTTCGAGAAATCGTTGATGCTGTAAACGTTTCAATCGAGAGGGTACAACACATATTAGAAGAAAAATTGGGTATGAAGAAAGTATCGGCGAGGTGGGTGCCGCGTTTACACACGGAGGAGCAAAAACGGAACCGACTGACTTCTTCGGAGCAGTGTTTGGCCGTGTTCAAACGTAACCCGAAGGAGTTTCTGCGTCGTTTCGTGACCGTGGACGAAACGTGGGTCCACCACTACACCCCGGAAATGAAAGAGAGTCGAAGCAGTGGATTTTACCGGGTGAACCTGCTCCAAAGAAAGCAAAAACCGTCCCATCGGCTGGAAAGGTCATGGCGACCGTTTTCTGGGATTCGCAGGGTATTATACATATTGACTATTTAGAAAAGGGAAAAACAATAACAGGGCAGTACTATGCCAATTTATTGGATGAATTTGACGCCGTGTTGAAGGACAAACGACCCCATTTAAAAAAGAAAAAAGTACTGTTTCATCACGACAACGCCCCGGCTCATTCGTCCAGAGTTGTGACGGCTAAATTAGCACAGTTACGCTACGAACTATTGTCTCACCCCCCGTATTCTCCAGATTTGGCCCCATGCGATTTCTTTTTGTTTCCCAACCTAAAATAATGGCTCGGTGGCAAGCGATTTGGATCAAATGACGAAGTCATTGCCGCCACAGAGGCCTATTTTAATGACTTTCCAAAATCATACTTTTTGGATGGTTTATTGAAGCTTGAGTATAGGTGGAACAAATGTATAGAGTTAAAAGGTGACTACGTAGAAAAATAAATGCATGTATACAAAAAAAAAGTTTTTTTTTTCCATAAACGGGTACTTATCAAACAGCCCTCGTAATACAAGGTTTATTCTTGCTGACAGTACTGAACTTGCTTTATCATGCAATCTAGATATCCATACCAAATTTCAAGTAGAAGTCCAGGGCTAACTCTAAAAAAAAGATGCCAAGTTTTTCCTAGCAACCGACTGTCTCACTCAGTATCACAATACATTTAAACGCTCCTTAATCACCGTCTAACCAACACCTCATTAACAGAGTTGAACTAAGAATAATAAGTTCCACATAAAAAATTCGCGTACTTAAATTTTGAATCTTAATACAGCTTTCATAGAGTCGAATACTTAGAAAACTTGGGGCAGTTCGAACCATTCTGTACTGAACTTGCTAGGTGTTAACTAACCGTTGGGCAATGCGCAAATGTAATCAATTTCAAAACGCGAAGGCCGTACGCGCATGTAATTTGGACATTGTGAGGAATTCACACGACACGGATTGTGTTAGTGTTACAAAGACTAGATCTAGTTTTGAGAAATATTACAGTGTGGGTTTCATTGAAACACGTCGTAGCCAAATGATTATTATTATAAGCCTGGTGAAGTGTCCCACTACTGGGCAAAGGCCTCTGGAAATATCTTGCACAATTTTTCTTGCGTGCCTAAATTTGAATCGAGTATATCCTCCTTTTGCGCAGACATAAGTATAATGTGTTCTCATTCTGTTGTGCTGCTATTGTGTGTACGACTATGACATCATCCACGTGACTAACACAGGAAGTAATGTCTCCCAATTTGGCCTATTTCTATTCACTATACCGAGAAAGGATGAACTAGCTGTGCGGGACAGCGCAGTCCACAGTTTAGTTCATAGTTATAGGTTAAGATCATATTATAATAGACAGATAAATGTTATATAGTAAAATAGGCTTAAGCACAATTATAGGTAAATATTGTTGATTAATAGACCTAAGCATAACAATGTAAATAGATAGTAATAGATAGAGAAAACAATAAATTGGTATCGGATCCGGCCCCGGCCCCCGCGCTCGCCCGAGTGTGAGAGAGACAGACGAACCCGGTGCCCTGGGCTCCCGCGCTCGCCCGAGCAGTATAAATAGAGCCCGCGCGGCGCCGGGTAGTCAGTCGTCTCGGAGTCTTCTCACAGTCGTCAGCCAGCCATCTCTCAGGAAACAACCTCTTCTACGGATCCGATCAGAAGCCAAAAGCATCGCGTTTTATTTGAACCCCAAAAAGTGCGGGTCCCTACAGTCCGGCCCGTATACTAGCAGATTGGTTAATAGACTGGCCTGCCCTATGTCACAATAGTTTATAGTACATACATTCATCATCATCATCATGTCAGCCGAAAGACGGCCACAGCTGCACATAGGCCTCCCCCAAGGCTCACTCAGACCGGTCTTGTGCTTTCCGCATCCACCGCGGTCCCGCGATCTTTCCCAGGTCGTTGGCCGAACGACAGCGCTATGACGTATGGCTCTATGGCTGTCATCGACAAATGCCGTGTTGTATTGGGACAAATTTTTCGTGAATTTTGTACTAGACCCAAAGTCCATGGTGTTAGTAAGTCAATGTAATATTCAATGTGCGTTTTGGTTTTAGGCACAGAACTGTATCGGGACAGTAGGAAAGAGTTCATCAACTTGTATGGGAACCGAGCGTGTAACCATTTTAAGTATTTTGACGTCACAAGTGTAATTTAGTGAGGAAATACCTAATTAACGGCTCCAACTTTTGCGGTGGTGTATGAACAGTTAATTGTTAACGAAGTATTTTGTTTTTAACACCCGACCTCAAAATAAAGGTGTTATAAGTTATAACTTTGACATGTATATCTGTGTATCTGTCTGTGGCATCGTAGCTCCCAAACCGATTTCAATGCGGTTTTTTTAATCGAAAGCTAGTTGAATCGAGATGGATCTTTAAAATCGGTGTTCACCCGTTTTTGAAATATTGAACTTTAAAATGACAATCTCGGGGGTTTTTCAACTTATCTAAGTTGGTTAGGTTATGTTTTTATATGATAACGTAGCCCGTGGAAAGCGGTAGGGAGCTGGAACGCGTAATGAGGTTCTCAGCCCTTCTTTTCGGCACGTAAGGTAAGGTAACTGTGCAACCTTTTCGTAGAAAATGTCATGGTGACATCGCATTGCCTGACAAGGAAAACCATTGTGACACTTACTGTGAGAACGTTCTACGGTGGGTTAGGAATGAAATAGTTCGACTGTACGATCGAGGAAATTAATTCCTAACCCACCATGGAACCTTTTCACAGTAAACGTCATAGTAACATCGCATAGCTTGACAAGGTAAATCGTTACGACGTATACTATGAAAACGTCCTATGGTGGGTCAGGAATTAATTTCCTCGACTATACATGCCCTTTGTTGACTAAACTACTATTATTCCACCAAGAGGAAACATCCCTATTCCATGAATCAATTGTCAATCATTAAATCATTGGAACAGTCACGGTAATAGCGTCATTAGACTGGAAAATGACTTGGTTCTCATTTCGATAATAGAAGTAACTGCAGACGGTTTTAGTGAAGCAGATGGTAGTTTGAACCGTTGGTGCGGGTCTTAGAGCCTTAGAGCAGGAAAGGAATGGAGATGTTAACGCGCGATTTCCCCTCTGCCAAATCTCTAACATCAAGTCTGATCAAAATGATCAGGGTCTGTTGATTGGGTGCGTGTTTTTGGCATTTGTGTGAGGGTTTTGTTTTAGTGTGCGTTTGTGGGAACGTAACAAATTTTGACAGAAGCGTAGACGTGTGCTGTATGTGTGTGTTACTCGCCCACCTCAAAAAGTGGTGGGAAAATTGTAGTGCATAGCCCTAGCTAAAGCCAAAGCCAAAGGCGGCTCCCGTCTGTCCGCTTTATGGTGTGGGTAATCAGACTAGCACGGTAAATTTTATCCACGGCATAAATCATTCGTCACTTTCTAGCAAATAAGCAAGTGCGAGAGAGAGTATTATGATTTTTGCTATGAGAATTCCGCTAATATAATATTGCCCAAGCTAGAGGTTGTTTAGTTTATAGTATGTATGTCTTGGGAACATAATTTAGTATGTAAATTTAGTTTTTAAGCTTCACTTTTGTTTCGCATGCGGTGTTTACCTATGTATAAGTGATTTTGACACTCGTTTCACATGTTTACGCAAGTATTAAATTCTGATTGTATTAGTGTTAGCAATTGTTGGCGAACCTTAATCAAATAAATAAAATATCTTATGCACATTTTTTTTTATACCTACGACTAGGAACTACTACGCATATGCAACTTTATGAGTTATCGCGATTTAAAGTTTGGAACGATGTGATTATCCATATAATTTTCGTATAATTCTTTTTTTTTTTAAGTGATAAAAAGACAAGATGTACAAATATTTGTATCTGTAACTGAGTAGTAACTTATAGTCCATTGACTGCTCTACATTTTTGAGATTAAAATCTCGTTTAAAAAAAACCGGCCAAGTGCGAGTCGGATTCGCGCACGAGGGTTCCGTATAAGGATTTCCCTGCTTTTCCCCTGTGTTTTAAGTTGTCCAGTATTAGCAGAGCCCTGTTCCTAAGAAAAATGTACGCATAGTGGCGTCATCTTATATTGGTCTGTGAAATCTACAGACATACATAAAAAAATAGGATTTTGACACACCCTTATAGCGTACCCTTTAGGTTTTCAGGGTACAGCAATTTGTATGGAAACAACCTTTTTAATGACTGTATCTTTTGATTGCGTTAACTTGGAAGTTTGATTTTTTCACAGCTTCAAGGTACTGCAGGCTTGAGTATTTGGTATTAATTTCAGCATGCTACCTCCACGCGTGCGAGAGAAAAAGGGTCTTGACAGACAGACAGACGGACAACAAAGTGATCCTATAAAGGTTTTTTCCTTTTGAGGTACGGAACTCTAAAAAGTGACTAGATATGTTCTTTCCGAGTACCCTTCATATAACAGTGCCTAAAAAGGCCTCATCATAGTTAAACTGTGCGACTTGTAGTCTGTAATAGATCTATAACTGCACGGCCTGGTTCAGCAGATGGCGACGTAAGGTCGCGGGTCCGGTGACACTTACTAACTTTGCTTTAATTGACGTTTACTTAAACTGCAACTTTTTTTTTAATACGACGAGGAAGGCAAACGAGCAAGTGGGTCAACTGATGGTAAGTGATCACCACCGCCCATAGACACCCGCAACCCCGGAGGGCTTGCGGATGCGTTGCCAACCTAGGGAGCTTAGATGAAATGCCTCTTGTGCCCGTAATTATACCGGCTGTCTAACTCTCCACACCGGAACACAACAGTGCAAGCACTGCGGCTTAGCGGCAGGATTAGCGAGTAAGATGGTGGTAGCGATCTGAACGGACCTCGCACAAGGTCCTACCACCCGCAATAGCTAGCAATACCACACTAGCTGTTGCCCGCGACTTCGTCAGTGTAGATGTCCAGTATCGCTATCCCGCGGGAACTATACAATTTTCCCGAATAAAAAGTAGCCTATGTTATTCCTCAATATTCAAACTACGAGTAGGTATCTTCTTACCAAATTTCATCTAGATTAGTGCAGCGGTTTTTTCAGAGCTAACAAACAGACAGACAGAGACAGAGTTACTTTCGCACTTATAATATTAGTTAGGAAGTTAGAATGTCGTGATGATGATAGCGTGCTTTGGAAAATTATTACTAAAATACCGTATGAAATCCCTGTCCTGTTAAAGTTATTGCTAACTCCATTCATGGAGAGGAAATGTAAACCACAATGGTATCGCAGTATTAATTTTATTAATTTCTCTATTAAATACTTCGGAAGGAATTCCCAACGGAAAATCATGTTAGGTGACATGTTGTAGGTACTTAACAGTTTTAAATAATTCGCGGTTAATTGCATTAGACATAATGAAAACGGGATATTGACCGCCATAATATTACCTTGTACAGTCGAGTTCTCCAATATCTAACAGTCAACCGTTCAAAAATATCTATACACAGACCTTATTGCCAGTTACATAAGGTCTCTGTTTAGATATTTATGAACCTTTGTCTGTACAGATATTGGAGAACTCGACTGTAGGTTTGATGAGCTCTCGATATTTCGATGCAGTTGCATGCATCATTAATTCATTATCACGGGCAAACTCAAACCTAAAGTGTTATTCTATGGAACTTGCTAACTATGTAAACAAACCGAAATAGTAAATTTATCATTCAGAGACAATTTCAGTATGGCGGTTTGATTATATAGTTAGCAAGTTCCATAGAATGAAAATATATAGGGTAATCGAATCGCGGTCAATATCCCGTTTTCATTATGTCTAATGTTGTACTTATACATATATTTGCGGGTGGTAAGACCTTTGTGCGAGGTCCGTCCGGATCGCTACCACCATCTTACTCGCTAATCCTGCCGCTAAGCACCAGTGCTTGCACTGTTATGTTTCGGTGTGGAGAATAAGACAGCCGAGGAAATTACTGGCACAAGAGGCATTTCGTCATAGCCCTCTAGATTGGCAACGCATCTGCAATCCCTCCGGGGTTGCGTGTGTCTATGGGCAGTGGTGATTATTTATCATCAGGTGACCCACTTGCTCATTTGCCTTCCTCTTCGTATATAAAAAAAAGATCACTTTTATTATCTGTACATAGACACATTTGGGTATTATTTTTAACCGACATCAAAAGATGACGTTTGTGTTTTAATTTCTTGATCCATTCGCCTGTAGGTATTACGTTTCAGCATTTTTTTTTTACCTAGGAATCGAAGGTTTGTTAAAATGTATTATTTGTTTCATTAAAACATTATTTACCGATTGTTCAGCCGGCCCCGCTACCGTTAACTATATCACTAGTTAATCCACCTACTGGTGGAGATAACTGGCAGTTTTAACTAATGGTTAGCTTTATAAAGATAAGGTTACTGGGGCAGCGATATTGTAAACAAAAAAATGTTGCTTTTAACTTCTTTGCTTTCCATTACGTGACCCGTCTGCTCGTTTGTCCCGTTTTATTAACCGACTTCAAAAAAGGAGGAGGTTCTACGTTCCACTGTATTTTTTTATGTATGTACATCGATTACTCCGTCAATTGTAGACCGATTTTCAAAATTATTTTTTTATTCGAAAGGGTATACTCCTGAGGTGGTCCCATTGTCACCAAGTCATGATCTGATGATGGGATCCTAGGGAAATCGAGGGCAACACTCAAATTTTACAGGCACGTACTATGTGTTTCATATATTTTCTAAGGTTATTCAAGTATTTGCGTCTGGTAGTCATCATCTCATGATGATGAGCTGATGATGGAAGGTACAACTCCTTAGCGGTTAGGAGTTGGAGGATAATTCGGAAAATGTTAAATCAACGTAAAATTGTGAAATAAAAATCATTTAACAAAAAAGTAAGCACTAAGCAGTAGAAATATGAAGTCGGTGCTTCATTCAAAGAATATTCCGCTCGCACCGCACCGACTTCATATTTCTGCTGCTTAGTGCTAGGCTAGAAAACGTTAGGCTTTAGTTTCTGTTGTCCGAAATAAGCGCATTTTATTTTATTTTATTTATTTATCATTATTATATTAAAAACATGATTATACTAATTTATTGAATCAGGCGTCACTTTACTTAAGTAATTGTTTTTAACCCCCGACGAAAAAGAGGGGTGTTATAAGTTTGACCTGTGTAACTGTGTATCTGTCTGTGGCATTGTAGCTCGCAAGCGGATGGACCGATTTCGATGCGGTTTGTTTTAATCGAAAGCTAGTGTAATTGAGATGATTCGTAGCCAAGTTTTATTAAAATCGGATGACCTGTTTTTGAAATATTAAAGTTTGAAATGACAACGTCGGGGGTTTTTCAACTTTTCTAAGTTAGTTAGGTTAGTTGCAGGAAGCAGGGGGAATTGCGTTCACTTAAGGAAAAACGCCCATATTTTGGAAATCATCTAGCTTTATTTAGAAACATTCAACCATAACAATAGATTAACTAATCAGTCATTAAAAGTCGAACACAAAACAACGCAATGTCTGATACAAAACGAGAAAAAAAATCTTTGAAAAAAAACAGTTTTGAACGTCATTACCCCTACCTGTGGGTAATGCCGTTCAGGCGATGGGGTAATAACGATCAAAGTAAAATTAACACAAATAATACAACTGAGATAGTTTAACAACCAGAAAACAGCTTTTGACAACTAAAATAACGTTGACAATTATAGCCATTAACATACGACCAATATTTTTGAAAAATCAGCATTATTAATAATAGTATAGTTTAGGCACATAAATCACTGCTGTACCCCTCTGCAGAATTCCACCCGGAGCACATGTCATGACTTCACGTCCCGCATACAATACAGCGATACCATATTTCATAATTTCGCCTAAATTCCTTGCCTAGGTTACACATGTTGTAGATGTCACCGTCAACATCCATTTCTTCATCGCTGTTGTCGTTGCAAATAATTCAATTAGGTTTTAGACATCCCCCTTCAATCACAGCTTTTACGTTGAGTAATTTCCCTCGCTCCACACCGCTGCACCGTTTTTTAGGTAGTTCTGTGAAATTTTCTAATAATTTTCTGTATAGGAAATGAAAATGGGTAACGGCGTTCATACGAACGGTATTACCGCAAACGGACTTTTTTTATTAAAATTGAAATTCAAAATTGTACACGTCAAATTGTGCAATAATATCTACTCAGCATTTACATGTAATGATTTAGCAACAAAATATATATATATATATAATAACAAAGACTCAATTTTAAACTTACCGACGAAAACGTCCAGTGAAAAATTACATCAAAATCTCTGCAAACGAACATACGCCCCTCAGTCTCAGTGCCCTAAGCACGACTTGTCGAATCCTGCGTTACGTTACGGTTATCGTATCGAGATCGAGAAATCTCATACAAAATTTTTGTTCCAAATACGCTCACGGGCGGGCGCTGTTCCAAACGTCATACAAACTCGTTATAGTTTACTATTCGATTTTACGTGACGCAGGATTCGACAAGTCGTGCTTAGGGCACAGATGCTTCGAGCTGACTGCTGTCAGTGGTCGCCACTTGCCTAAGCATTACTCCCCCCTCGCCTCAGCCCTCACACCGCCATTATTCACACTGTTTTTAATAATAATAAGTTATTAGAGTGAGCGCCATTACCCGCTGGCCGGCATTACACCTGCTTCCCCTAACACCATTAGTTTTAAATTTGGAAAAAATGCTGCCTCCATACTTTAGGTGTTGCGAGTGCCCACGTGCGGCTGTGATTGCTCACCATCGTGTAACCCTGTAACAAAGTATTTTATTGTTATAAACAGTTATACCTACCGAACCGCCGTAATGTAACATTTATATTTAACCTCTGAATCATTACTTGCGTAAACAAGAGGTGCGAGTTCACAACATAGGAATTACTTGTACTATACTACTACATATTTAGAAATACACTGACTATTACTTGTACAGTAAAAAAAAAAAGTTTTTTTTTTCTGACTACTTTTTTTGACTTTATTTACATTCATGATCTCAATTGGAGTAGGTCCCCAATTTTTAGGGTTCCGTACCTCAAAAGGGAAAAACGGAAACCTTATAGGATCACTTTGTTGTCCGTCTGTCTGACTGTTAGTCCGTCTGTCTGTCTGACTGTCAAGACCCTTATTCTCTGGAACGCGTGGAGGTAGGATGCTGAAATTAATATCAAATATTCAAACCTGCGGTCCCTTGAAGCTGTGAAAAAATCAAGCTTCTAAGTCAACGCAATCAAAAGATAGTCATTAAAAAAGTCGTTTCCATACAAATTTCCTTACTTTGAAAACCTAAAGGGTACTTCCTAGAAACTTGAAATTTGGTATGAAGGTAGCTCTTATAGCACAACCACTCCGAAAGTCTCAAAATTTTAAATTTTTATGTCTGTCTGTAGATTTACCAGACCAATATAAGTTGACCCCACACTGCGTACATTTTGCTTAAGAGCAGGGCTCTGCTAACACTGGGGAAAAGCGTTAAAATCTTTCAACGGAACCCTCGTGCGCGAGTCCGACTCACTCTTAACCGGTTTTTTTAATTCTTCACCGTTTTTCCGTGAATATCAATTATGCTTTTAGAATACTCACTGAAAAATGAATACATAGAAAAAAAAAATGTCAACCCCGGGAATCGAACCCGGATACTCGACATTTCGTGTCGCGTGCCTACCCTTAAACCAAGATTGGCATATGGGTATAGGCCGAATTTCTTCCATGTATATATCTTCTGTCTGTGGCATCATAGCTCCCGAACGGATGGACATATTTCAATGCAGTTTTTTTTAATCGAAACCTAGTTTAACCGAGATGTTTCTTAGCTAAGTTTCATTAAAATCGGCTCACCCGTTTTTGAAATATTTAACTTTGAAATGACAATGTCGGGGGTTTTTCAACTTTTCAAAGGGTTATGCATCGTATGGTTTTATGATGAAGACCAGAGACCAGCCAAGTATTTGGCCGAACAGCGTTCCAGTTGACGTCATATCTTATCTTATGACAGAGTGACATAACTGGCGGAAGTACTGGCTTGACGGTTCCTCTTAATTGGATATTGTGTGTTCTCTAGTTCGTGTATATATGTATTTTATGTAGTGTATACTTCTTGATATGTATTTATTTATCGTTATGTTATTGGTATGTACTAGAGTGTATCTGTATTTCTATGTATGTGTATTTTAAATGCTTTAGTTAGGCAATTAGGTTAATTTCAGGTTCCGGATCCTCTTACTTTTATTTGTATGTCTACTCTTTTTTCTGATGTCCTGTCAATCGCCCGAAGGTTAACTGGTAGAGATCCCTTTAAGGGATAAGTTCGCCTTTGTACATTTGCTTTTGTTCTGTTATCTGTATTTTTTTGTTTTATGTGCAATAAAGAGATATACATACATACATAACGCATGCGCTAATCGCTTTGGCACGCTATATAGTCATCTAATTGCTATACACAACTAACTATACCTGCAGAAAACATGTGCACTTTGTTGAAATACTTTAAATCGTCTTAGCATTGGAAGACTCCTTTTACTGTGTTATTTTTTCACTATTTTTTATTTTTACGGTTGGACGGGTCGTTAGAAATTAATATCATATCTCCAAACCAGCCCGGGAATCGAGCGCGGTACCTTATCATTCCGTGTCACGTGCGCAACTTATCACACCAGCCGTGTGTGTGTATGTTTTAACCCCCGACGCAAAAAGAGGGGTGTTATTGTTGTTTATTGTTGAAAAAATGTATTTTATATGGTATTACAGTCTTAAACATAATGCACCATGAAAACGAAATTACTAGCTACACTTAAATATACAAAGTAAAGTGGATGGTAGGAATGGAAGGAAAATAAAGAAAAAATAAATTATAAGTTTGACATGTATGGGTGCATCTGTCTGTGGCACCGTAGCTCCTAAACGGATGAACCGTTTTGGACGCGGTTTTTTTTTTAATGGAAATCTAGTTTAATCGAAATTGTTGGTTTTTTATAATAACATATAATGAGGTCGCGCGATAGGTCTGCAGCTCACAGATTACCAGCCACTATTAATCATCCGTACGGCTGAAGAGTGGAATTACCTGCCTGCGTCTGTGTTCCCTGAACACTATAATCTGGCCGTTTTCAAGTCTAGGGTGAATGGGCATTTGCTAGGCAAGCGTGCTCCATCGTAGACCACATCTTCGCTTACCATCAGGCGTGATTGTGGTCAAACGCAAGCCTATAGTGTATAAAAAAAAATAAGAGTATGTTTATCCCCAGGTGTGGCACAAAGGATGCTTCAAATGCCAGGAGTGTGGGATGACGCTCAACATGAGGACTTACAAAGGCTACGGCAAACTACCCTACTGTGAAGCGTGAGTACATTTCATAACAATCGAAAATCTAAATTTTATTCAGTAAAAACGCGGATAAATTGTGTTTTACACGTAATTGTTAGGGTTCCGTACCTCAAAAGGAAAAACGGAACCCTTATAGGATCACTTTGTTGTCCGTCTGTATGTCTGTCAAGACCCTTTTTCTCTGGAACGCGTGGAGGTAGCATGCTGAAATTTATATCAAGCCTGTAGTCCCTTGAAGCTGTGAAAAAATCGAACTTCTAAGTCAACGCAATCAAAAGATACAGTCATTAAAAAGGTTGTTTCCATACAAATTGCCGTACCCTCAAAACCTAACGGGTACTTACAGTTATAGTGAAATAAACGGATCACTCACGAAACCCATAATTTCATGTTAAAAAGGTACTTCCAGTTGTCCTAGAAACTTGAAATTTGGTATGAAGGTAGCTCTTATAGCACAACCACTCAGAAAATTCTCAAAATCTTAATTTTTTATGCCTGTCTGTAGGTTTCACAGACCAATATAAGATAACCCCACACTGCGTACATTTTGCTTAGGAGCAGGGCTCTGCTAACACTGGATATCTTAAAACACTGGGGAAAAGCCTTAAAATCCGACTCGCACTTGTCTGGTTTTTATATGTAATATCATTGCTTATGTCCGACACCCTAATGCCCAATAGTTGACACTCGTCAATCAACTCTGTTGCTAGGACATAAGGTTGACGGTGATATAACTATTAGGTCAGGCGCAGGGACATTACCTTAACTGGCGGCTACTTATTAAACTTACGACCTAACGAGGCACTAATGAGTCGAATGGCCACTTAATTTCGATAATGGAGTTTCCTCTACGTATTCGGCGAAACAAACGAGACAAACCGTTAAGGTAAATAGCGGGTTTAACTTGGCCACGGACGATAAAACCAAGGGGACTGCCTTAAGACTATACAGCCCCAAGACTACGAATTGCAAAATTTGAACTTCGTATCGTGCCGTCCCTCTTGAGCTAATATTATTTAACACGAGTAAGCGGGACGGTACGATACGAACTTCGAATTTCGTAGTATGGATGGGGGCAGGGTACGAATTCAGCTAACGGCTAAGCTAAGGTAAGTCTAAGTGAGTGGGCACCCCTGTGGAGTTCTTTTAAAAAAATCCTAAATTTCAAACTGAAAAGTGAATATACAGAAAGACCAGAAAAATGAATTCTCGAACTGGGATTCGAACCAAGGACTTCTACCATCATAACGTGGCGTCGCGCTACCAACCGCCATCCGAGCAATCAGTGGTAGCAGCGCAAACTATTATGTTCACGTTTCAGTTTATTTCGAACGAGATGGACGGGATTAAAAAAAACATTCTCCCATACATATTGTCAAACAGCAGAGGCAATGAACGTATGGAAGATTTTTTTTTTTTTATTAATTTTTTCCACGTAAGTCTGTGCAAGTAACCGAGGGATGATTTATTTTTTCTATGTATATCTATACATTTTAGCGTACATTTCTGGAAAGTGTGCGTTTTGGAAAATGTAGTTTTTGGGAATATGCACTTACGGGGAAAGTGCCCTTAATGGGGAAGTGTACATTTTGCGGAAAGTGCACTTTTGGAAAAAGTGCAAATTTCGGGAAAGTGGGTTTTTTTAGCCTAACCCCGTAATAAGTAATAGGTAACTTACGGATGTGATCTACGGGCGAACTTTACTGCGGTTTATGGATTCGCCGGTTTAGTTCCCACGTTTACCACGGACAAACCAGTCTTGTGATAGGGAGAAGGGCTAGGGCAGCCTGGTGTGAGTAATCTTACCGCGCCAATCACAAACTTGTCAGAAATGTCACATACGCTGTAACGTGACGAAGTACAAAAAATGTTCAACTACTCTAGACGCTACAGGTACTTAACAAATACTTGTTACTTCGTTAGTCACAGACAAATTACTCGCATGCCATTATTTCATGTATGATTCACTTGCATATACCTAAAGACTTAAAAGGAAGTCGTACTTATTCAAAAATGTTACAATGTCAGTTAAGGAAATAAATAAGAGCAGAACCTAATACAATGTTTACAATCGAATCAAAGTCGGCTGGGCAGCGTTCGGTAAGCTACGCAACATCTTTTCTTCCCAAACACAGCAGGGTCTCAAGACAAAAATCTTTAACCAGTGTGTGTTGCCAGTGATGACGAATGGAACTGAGATGTGGTCCTTTACAGTGGGCCTCATAAGAAGGCTCAAGGTCGCTCAAGGGGCAATGGAAAGAACTGTGCTTGGAGTATCCCTGCGAGATCGAATCAGAAATTAAGAGATCCGTAGAAGTTTGGGGAGGACTCCAATAGAGAGATCTCTCTCCAGGCAGATGTTATGCCTGGGGACCGAAGTCCGAAGGAAGAGAGTTGTAAGTTGTATTTATGCAACCGACTTGAGAAACTTCGTTAGCGCGATGTAGAACAGTGACGTAGAACAGTGACGTCACTCGCGTGTGGCGCTAGGGTCGCTACACCAGCCCCCCTTTTTAGACCGGAGGTCGGTGTGGGAGCGCAGTCTGTGCGTCGCGAGGGCGCTTGCAAGGGCCAATTGCGAGGTTTGCTCAGCCTCGTTGGCGAGCGATGAGTTGGTCCGCTGTGCTGGCGGCAGCGATGAGTTGTTCCGCTGTGCTGGCGGGAGCGATGAGTTGCTCTGCTGTGTTGGCGGAAGCGATGAGTTGTTCCGCTGTGCTGGCGGGAGCGATGAGTTGCTCCGCTGTGCTGGCGGAAACGATGAGTTGTTCCGCTGTGCTGGCGGGAGCGATGAGTTGCTGCCAGTCTGGATCCTCGTCGGAGTGCGTAGCAGTGTAGGAGAGGGTTGCACACTGTAGACACCAGGCATGGAGATATAGCAACATGCTAGTGGTGCACAGTGTTGTAGTCTGGCGTTGCTGTGAGACTGCGTCATTGTCGTAGGTCTTGGAAGGTTGCGTTTTTTGTCCATAGTCGAGGGTCACCAGTTTGGGGAGGACTCCAATAGAGAGATCTCTCTCCAGGCAGATGTTATGCCTGGGGACCGAAGTCCACAGGAAGAGAGTTGTAAGTTGTATTTATGCAACCGACTTGAGAAACTTCGTTAGCGCGATGTAGAACAGTGACGTAGAACAGTGACGTCACTCGCGTGTGGCGCTAGGGTCGCTACAGAAGAACTTAAGTTACCTATATAGCTCAGCAAATTGCACATCTTAAATGGCAGTGGGCAGGGCACATTGCTCGCAGAACTGATAGCCGTTGGGGCCGTAAGGTTCTGGAGTGGTGTCCGCGTACCGGAAGGCGAAATGCTGGCAGTCCTCCCGCAAGGTGGATGGACGATCTGGTAAAGATCGCGGGAAGCCACTGTGGGTAGCACAAGACTGATCGTCGTGGAGATCCGTGGGGAAGCCCTTTTATGTCCAGCTGTGGACGTCTTTCAGCAGATATGACATTCTCTACATACACGGGCCTGTACGCGCATCCAATCAGAATCACTTATTGGTTGCACCAGTAAGGACATCCGGCGCAGTAAGGACGCGATTAGGGCGGCGCGTGAGCATGACGCAACCACAACGGCGATCACTTTCGTTTTTTACTACCTCGCATTGTTATAGTACGTTACGTTACACTATGGCTGCCCTAGCCAAAACCTAGACGACCTTCGATCAATAGAGTCTGGCTACTGAAACCTTGCGAAAAGACGGCGATTTTTAAAAATCTTGAAGTGGCAACACTTTGTATTACAAGGGATTTATGGTTTTGATATTTTTACATTTTCACTTTCATTTAATTAGTACCTAGTTTCAATTATTATACAGTCAATTTGCAGGAACTTCTTCCGAAAAGAGTGAAGATGAGGCCAAAAGCGTAGACCACTGGTTCAGTAAGGACCAGGAATCAGGGAACCAGATTTCATGCCTGATCACGACCAAGACCGTTTGGCAGCATTTCTCAATATGACATTTGACGTAACTCTCCATAGCCAGACTCTAATAACAACTAGATGACGGGTCAGAGGATCGAAAACGGCACGACAAATAAAGGCTTGCATAGTGAGATCATGTTTATTGCACCTTTGACTTACCAACACCACGGACTTCGGGTAAGCGCTTGAAAACGTCCGAACCAAAAGACCACTAATTTGCAAAAGAGACCACTAATCGAGCGTCAGTCAGTCTTAGTTTGGTCGAACGACAGCGCTATGAGTCATAGGGCAGCGCGATGACTATGACGTATGGCTGTCATCGAAATTTTTCGTGAATGTACTAGACTCAAAGTCCATGCTGGTGTCAGTAAGTCAATAATTATGAACTAAAAACAATTACTTTGCTCACCCGCGACCACTCTCTCTCTTGCTTTTAGTGGTCGCGGGTGAGCAAATTGTTTTTAGTTCATAAATATGGACCTCCGCAAAGTAACGCCTGCTTCAATAAATTAAGTTAATAATTGCATAAAGATATTCACGATAAAATCGTCATTTGAAAGTGTATAAATGACAGTATAGCTCCAGCAATATCTTTTTTGTGTCCACGAGAAGAAAGTCCAACGATTTTCCACACTTTTACCAGCACATTAACTAAAACGACGACGTGCCGGCGAAAAAAAAACCCCGCGCAACAAAACTGCATGACGGCTGATTCGTCACAAATCACACTCAGCTGTTCGTCATAACATGACCACATACGCATGACGTGGTTGTCTGTGCAGGAGGTAGAAACGTGAGGTGATTACATGAATGATGTTATTGAGTAAGGTTAATCATTGTACCACAGAATAACTTATGGACTATGGTACTTTAAACATGAAACTACCGTGAGATTCAATCATAGTTATCCGCACAAAGCGTTTTCGCTCTTCCTTCATCATCCGTACGGCTAAGGAGTGGAATTCCCTGCCTGCGTCTCTGTTCCCTGAACACTATAATCTGGCTGTTTTCAAGTCTAGACATGATTGTGGCAAACGCAAGCCTATGAAAAAAAATAGTTAAATAAATCGATCACTCATATCGAGTAAAGCCCGGTGTTTCGGACTAATCCGTAGTCCTTCCTCTGGGAGCACATTCTACGCCGGTGGCGAAACGTAAACTCAACGTTTACGTTTACTTTCAATTCCGTTTATTTCACTATGACTATGGTCTATGGTACTGCTTATGCTTACAGAGTGACCACTCATTTTATCTACTACGGGGGTGTTGTCCAACTTTGAATTGAAACTTCATTGATTACTATAATTTTTTGAATTAACTACTTATATTTTGACATGTTAAATAATGTGTAATTTTCAAATCGAAATAAAGAGATCGATATATCTATCTATCAATCTTGCATCGGTGGTTAAAAAATGCTGTTCACATTCCAGACACGTGCCGAAAGCGAAGCACACGACGATGGCGGAGACGCCCGAGCTGAGGCGGATAGCGGAGAACACCCGGCTGCAGAGCAACATCAACTACCACGCGGACTTCGAGAAGAGCAAGGGCAAGTTCACACAGGTGCGTTGCTCGAAGCCCAAAACACAGCACAGTGCGGCAATGGCTTGGACGCATGTCGGCGGTGGACCTGTTCATACATCTCCGCTAGAGATCCACCCGCTAAGCAGAAGGTGAATAAGAAGGTGTGTGTTTTGGGTTTAAATAAAGGTTGCCTCCGACGATACGCACATTCTGAGTACTTCCGTTCGAACAGAGCCTTCCCTCTAGGTGTCAAAATCAGGTGAACAGTAGCACAATAATCAAATTTAGACCATGGTTCTTTTGAGGCGCGCAGCTTGATAGAAACGAAAGAGAACTTCGCTCTGAGCCACGAGCACATATTGGAATCCTTCCTAGGTTGTCGCCATCGGGGAAATTCATACTTTTTCTTACCAAATACGCACACTGGGGGCATTGTTCCAAACGTCATACAAGTTTTCTTGTAAACGCTCTACTAGATTACGTTACCTTGCATTCGAATATTCCTACTATAGCCACCACTGTAAGCTCGGAGGTCTAAGGGCCCGGAGATGATATACATTTATCCAGTAAAAATTAATAACTCCTGTGGCATAAGCGATTAACGAATTCCACTTGGACGAAGTCTCGAGCTAACGCTAGTAGGATACAACCTATAATCCTACTTTAATATCCTTCCAGGTGGCAGACGACCCCGAAACCCTAAGGATGAAGGCGAATACAAAGATCATCAGCAACGTCGCGTACCACGGGGAACTGGAGAAGAAGGCGCAGATGGAGAAGCAGAGGCAGATCAACGAGAATGGAGAACTAGTTGGTAAGTCCTCCTCGGTCTACGCTACAGTCTAATTGGGCATGGTGAATGGTTTATGTGGAAAGGAAAATTTTATGTTGTTTGATGTCGACGCTCGATGAAGCCATTGGTTTCTGGGTGATATGGAGCAGTCAAAGATGTTTTGTCAGGTTTTTACAGTTAAAAAGTTGTATCCCTGTTAAATAGGGTTCGCAAAGATAAAGAGAGGTTGAAACGCCTTTTAGTAAAATACCTTGTTGGTTGCGCTTAGTTTAAATAAATGTCATATTAAACATCTTTGACTGTCTAAAGCGATGCCACTTAATATTTGTTCAGTTTTTTTTGCAATTTCATTACGGAAATGTTAACGAACGTCAGAACAATTTTATTAACCACGAAAATATCAGTTTTAGATTTTAAAATAGGATGATTTGTACGACATATTGTGACTAAACATGTGAAACTGTCGTTCCTTCATGTCACCAATCTACCATGTTTTATGCAAATAAATTATTTTATCTACACACATATCATAAGTCCTCTATAATGGGTTCAGAAACCGTAGAAAATGACCAGAATTGCAGCACGACGTGGCCTTCTCACCGCCAGCAGTAAAGTAATAGTCATTACGACATCGAATTCGATATCGTAATGACTTTTCGATATCGAATTCGATGTTTCGAATTTGAAGACCAATGTAATTTACAATCATAGTGAAATAAAACGGATCACTCACGTACATAAGTCGAGTTCAGTACGACATGTATAAATAATAATGTGATAATTTACAATAAAAAAAACAGTTTACAAAACGTCAGCTCGGTATGTTTGTCTATGATTAAAAAAAAAAGGTCAAATTCGTGACAGGTATGGGTATGATAATGCCTTCAGCTTCTGAACCCATCTTAGAGTACCTATAATATGTGTGTAGATAAAGTAATGTATGCAACTCCACATAATTAGGCCTTAAAACACTAGTGTGATCCTATTATGAAACTCAGCTTCGCTTCGTTTCATAAAAACACACTCGTATTTTAAGGACCTTCATTATGTAGCAGTTGCATAAACTACTATATGATTAATATCAGTGTTATATTAATCACAGCGTAAAATACGGCTTCATCTGTCCTTCGTAATCATTTTCTGTATTATTCAACGTCATTCGCCATGATATCATTTATGGGAACTCCCAAATGCGAGGGCACAACACCGAATCATTGTTCGCACAGCGTTTGTTGTTTGTGAATGAATATTCCATTGATGTCTGAAGGTGTTTTGCGTCAAAATTGTAGAGGTACTTGGTAATTGAAGGCATCTTAATAAGTACTATAGTCTCCAACACTATTACTTGGTTATTGTCATTGTTTTTGCGACAACTTGTAATATGGTTCAAGAACGGTCATTTAAAAGTGTTGGCGACTGTATTGGTATCATACTTACTCCGAAGGACGCATTTTGTAGGATAAGTGAATTGCTCGTGCAAACAAAAAAAATCTTAGTTCCGAATTGAAGTCTATTTTTTAATCCCGCGGAGACGAAAATGACAGCTAAAAGTCGCACCATTTGTGGAAGAAAGATGTTAATCATTGTTATCTATACCTATAAAACAGTACCGTGACTGACTGACTGACTGACTGACAGACAGACAACGCACAACCCAAACCACTGAACCTAGAGACTTGAAATATGGCAGACATGTACCTTGAGTATCCTAGAGGTGCACTAAGAAGGGATTTTTCAAAATTCCCACGGGATAGGGAACTAGCCCATTTTGAAATATTTCACGGGGGCAAAGCCGCGGGGCATAAGCTAGTTCCGCATACGCTGCGATTCTAGCGATTTTAGTTTCCTGCAGGGATGAAAAAGTTCTTCAAAAAGATTCAAAAAATGAGCGTAGTAAATTATGTGTTCATGTTTTAATGATGTGAAAAGATTTTTTTTTCAATCGTTCGACCTTTTACTTGGCGCAAAACATGTTCATACCACACCATTTTCAAGGGATATAAAGTTAATTGAATTATTCTCGGTTTAAATGTGTATCATTGAAACAATCGTTTCATTAAATTGGTTATTAAGCTATTGTTTAAACTGCAGTCGGCATTAGGTATACGTGTGAATCAAGAGCTCAAAAAAATCTAAATACTGTCTAGAGTGAATAGAGAATGAGCTAACGAAGTCATCTCGTTCAAAATATTTTTTCAGTAATTTGAAATAAAGTGAAACGTGAATGAATAGAAGTTTTACGCTGCTACCAATGATTGCTCGGATGGCGTAGTTGGTAGTGCGTCACCACGGTATGGTGGAGATCTGGGTTCAAATCCCAGTTAGAGAATTTATTTTTCCGGTCTTCCTGTATATTTACGTATCAGTTTGAAATTTGAAAAAGACGAATAAATCAAAGAGTACCGCAAGTCTCTTAAGGTCTCGGGTCATACGAAATGAATGGTACAGAGAAACTATAGTGAAACTAGCTGCAACAGGTTTATTATTTAAAGTAACGCGACATTGTATAGACATTGGCGGTCCTCTTGATTTGATCATCCTTGTTTTGAGGTGATTTTTCAGTTTTTTCATTCGTATAGTGTAGATCTACTGTTGACTGTATATTATTTAAAGTAATTCTCAAGCTTGTGATTGATTAATGATTACACACGCGATAATACACGCTAAATTGTATCGCAATCCCCTTGAAAATGGCATCATCATCACACGTGTCTAATAACTCCCCACCGCTTCACATGTAGACGTACCGACCGACAACTATCATCAACAACTAGAGAGCTACGCGTCCGAGATGTTGCCCGTACCGCCGCCGCCGAAAGCCCAGGTGTACCAGCCGCCGCCCGCGTACCAGAACCAGAACCCCCCGTACCAGAACCAGCACCAGTCCTACCAGAACCAGCAGCAACCGTACCACAATCACGCGCACCAGAACCAGAACACGTCCTACCAGAACTCCTACCTACCCCCGCCTCCGGCCCAGTACGAACACAGACCGAAATACGAGGAGTACCCCCATCAGCAGCCCAAGTATGATGAGTACCAGCAGAATCAGTTCGCGTACGGTCAGTACCAGCAGCCGGCGGCGAATTATGGGGTCGGCAGTCAGCAGAAGATCGGAAGGATCCAGGATTATGATCCGCTGAGCGACGGACCCAGGTCTGCACCCAACACGCAGAGGGCGTCGGCTACCCTCATTTATAACAGCACCAGTGATGGCAAGAGAGGTTCGTTGCTTTCATTGTGCTTTACTTGTTGGGATAAGGGATGAACGACTTGCTTTGCTGTGGTTGGCCCAGTATAAACCAGTGTGCTGTGCAGTGCCACTAGATGCTTATTACACTGGTTTTTACTGTTAAGGTTTAAAATGATCGTGTCAAGGGATTTGTTTTGGGTGGGGATGGTTTGAAGTTTTTTTTTTTTTTTATATCGCGTCGGTGGCATACAATATGTAATTTATAATTATTATGACAAAAGTTGCACTTGATCACGTTAAAATAAATTTGTTATTTAAATTAAACCTTGCGAACGTGACGTTACGTCCATGGTCTCGAAGAGACTGAAGAGGCGAGTAAAATCATTTTCTAGCTACACGGGCTTCTCTAACTACTCGCACTTTGTTTTTTTTATGGCCTGGCTACTAGAACTTTAAGCCAGGTCTTTATTAATAGTTTATCCACTAGGGTTGCCACTAGTCCGACACACAACACTCACTACATCCGGCGATTTATGAGACGATATTTGATACAATAGGTATATATTTATTTTAACGTGATAAGTCCCACTTTTATGATAATAATATGTGGTAATTAATAATGCCAAACATCGATATATAAAACATAAAAGATAGGCCTGCACCTGTTCAGCGCTGACAAAAATGCGGCCCTCACTCATTAGCTGTCATTAGACTGACATAATGTCAAACATAAAAGGATACTAGAGTCAACCCACAATAACTCTGCAATGAATTGACAACAGTAGAAATCTAAATTTTGTTTATGGCAATACTGATTTATAGTCAAACGACACGTTTTGAACTTTTGATTAGATTGAACTGGGGGACTACTACGAAATTCGAAGTTCGTATCGTATCGTCCCGCTCACACTCGTATTAAATAATATTAGCGTGAGCGGGACGGCACGACACGAAGTTCGAATTTTGCACTTCGTAGTATAGGGGCAGGTCATCGTTCATCCACAATTAAAATATCTTACATATTCGTTTTCTAAATTTTTTTACCGTACAACGGCAAACCCTACTAAACACTGGCAAAATTGTCCTCCAATGGACAGAGCTATATTTAAAAAAAAAACATCAACAGCTTTTGATTAATACTATCATTATTTATAATTAAAGAAATGTCTGGGTGACATGAAAAAAGTATTACCGCAGCGTGATTTTTCTAGGTTGCCAATTAATATCTTATGCAGAGTTATCGTGGGACGATTATAGGTCACCGATTCATCTAACCACCTATAATTATTGCTTGTCAGCGCGCGGTGAAGCGGTGGCGTATCTGTCTATTTTTGTATATCAGTGACACCAAACAATGGTTAGGTTTGTGATAGTATCGATACCATCTAACTTTTCAAGGTATCGGATATAATAGTGTGCGTGTGTGTATGCAGGAGCGCACCAGCAGCCGGCGCAGGCGCGGGCGGTGGGCCGCGTGGCGGACCTAGACCCGCTGGCCGGGGAAAAAGCCGCCTACGCCAGCCCCGACCAGAACTACATGCAGGTCGTTATACCCAAGCACTCGGCTGACGTCAAACAGGTACTGTACCTCCTCACCAGCCTTTCTTATTACATCTTCATCATCAAGCGGCTGGTAGGACCTTGTGCGAGGTCCGTCCGGATCGCTACCACCATCTTACTAGCTAATCTTGCCGCTAAGCTGCAGTGCTTGCACTGTTGTGTTCCGGTGTAGAGAGTAAGACAGCCGGTGTAGTTACGGGCAGTCTCTGGAAACTTAGAACATTTTTTTTTTCTATTTTGTTTCCGTTGGCAGCATTGAGTGCGAATTAATGCCACATAAATACTAATTGTAATATTGGTAGAAATTTTATGAGCTAATTATTTTTTTTTGGGATGCGAACGCAGAGAAACATTAAGTATGCAAATTTTGATAACATTTATGTTATTTTTAGAGGGTCACTGCATCAACAGACGCACTTGCAAAAAATCTACCAAAAATGTGGTACTGTTTCTGTTATTTTTTATGGCATTCCAACCATAATGTAAAAAAATGTCTGCCGTGACGTATTCATGTTTGTTTGTGAAAATTTTGAAAGTTTTCCCTTGATTTTGTTTTTCCAAGTATGACTGAGTATGACTCCTGCGAATAAAACGTCGTGTAGAGCAATTGCTCCTCCGTTTTGTTTATAAGAAAACTGGGACTTTATTATTCACGTGTGGTGTGATTTTTCTATCGCGATATTTGACGATTTCATATTTTTAAGACAGTGACTCTAAATTTGTGTTTTTGTGCTTTTCACCATGGGTAAAGGTCATAGAATGTGTGATATTTGCGGTTTATAGGAGAGACATGTCGGCTAAAAAAAAAATTATGCGTAAAAGAGCATTCAGCTGCCTTATAATGCTGAATAAAATCTTGAATTTTTTTTTGAAGTGCCTTTAGTCTTTTCATTGTCTGTATTGAGCTGTTTTGGTGTGAAATAAATGGTAACTATAAAAGTAACATTATTACTGGAATATGACGTAAACGTAATAATATTATTCATATTAAGATGAATACTCAATAAATCATTCTATTTACCATTTTCTTGACTTTCATTGATTTATTTTTATAAATTTCATCCACAAACCCCACTGCATACATATCCCTAAAATTATCGATATATCGATGAAAGAAAAAGTATCGATATGATGCAGGACATTCCTATTAACCTTTGCCAATCCCTAAATAGTAGAATTTGTAGAATCACAGAGTAGAATAAAAAAAAATGATAGTTCATCATCTCATGTTAGTAGCATTGTTGTTTTTACGCGAATGTTGGCACTGAAAGGTTGTAAACCTCCTCAAAAAGTGTTGTATGAAGTTCCCTCTCTTAAAACGTAGTGATTATATTCTCTTTGGTTACGGGCACAAGACGCATTTCATCTCAGCTCTCTAGTTTGGCAACGCATCTGCAAATCCCTAGGGTTGCGGGTGTCTATGGGCAGTGGTGATCGCTTACCATCAGGTGACCCACTTGCTAGTTTGCCTTCCTTGTAGTATCAAGTCGATTATTTTCATTGAAAGAAAAAGTGCCGAATTCGTAAGTTTGCTAAAAGATGACAAAAGACAACTGACAACTAGTGACAAGGACAAGGCGTCGATTCGTCTATATGACGACCGGATAGCCTAGTGGTTAGACACCCTGACTATGAAGCTTGAGGTACCGGGTTCGATCCCCGGTTGGGGCAGATTTTTGTATGATGAATACGAATGTTTGGTCTCGGGTTTTGGATGTTTAATATGTATTTAAGTATGTATCTATAGAAGTATGTTTGTCCGTTGTCTAGTACCCATAGTTCAGGCTTTGCCTAGTTTGGGACTAGGTCGATTGGTGTCAATCAGTTGTATTTATTTATTTATTTTATTTGTATAGTGGTAAAGTTGTCAACTTATTTCTCACCCCGCAGAAAGTGTACGTCGCCATGTACGACTACGAAGCGAACGACAGCGACGAGGTATCGTTCCGCGAGGGCGACTTCATCTGCAACGTGACGTCCATCGACGAGGGCTGGATGACGGGGCAGGTGCTGCGCACGGGCCGCACCGGCATGCTGCCCGCCAACTACGTGGATCTGGCGCCCGCCGGCTCCTGCACGCACTAGCTGTACCGTGCACTGTGCAGCACACGGCGACACGGCGGGGCCATACACACTCAATTATACGATGTATACAACAGATACTTGGATTATATGTTGTGTACAGTAAACGACGGCATGGCGGAGCCATACGCACCAAATTATACGACGTATACAGTACACAGCGACATGGCGGGGTAAGGTGACTGGCCAGGTCATACTCACTAAATTATACGATGTGTACAGTCAGTAGCAGAAGTAGCTAAGCAACCAAAGCGGTCACAATGGTCTAAGCACGGCTCTATTGTTATAGACATAAGAGCTTGTGCAGATCATTGTTACCGTTTGTGATCAGACTTTAATCAGCATAGGCCGCGCCGATGGCAAAATTTTTGGTAAGTATACAGTATTTTCAATACACCAATAGTCAACTATACTCAGAATAATACTTCATACTATGTCGACCTGAGCCCCGCTACCGCCCACGCACACTAAATTATACGGTGCATACATCCACATACATAATCTTCATTAATTTACAAAGCAAATTATACTCAGTATAATCCTGTGACACTTCTCCAGCTGTTTTTCAACTAAATTATACGGCGTATGTTAACTAAACCAGTTCTGAATTTTACACTTGTACTATAATATTATAAACGTCTCGTATTATGCGGTGTATACAAAATTGTACAATACAGGATTACACTCGGTATAATCTCCTGACCCTTCTACTTACCCTTGCTTGTTATGTCAGCTGAATTATACGGTGTATACAATAGCCTTTCGTGACTGTATTGTGTAGTCAATTTTAACGGTTCAATTTTGCCCCCGCCAGTACTTTCGTTCACTGAACTTACATAGTCCAAAATACTTACAATAGTATTATACTGAGTATTCACCATATATGTCCCTATATGAAAAAATATATCACAAACGGAAGGTTTTAAATTACTAAAAAAACTACCACAACAATTTTGAGTATACATATTGCTACTAATCCGCTCTGAAAATTAAACTTCACAAGGTTGTATCTTATGTGCATAAGAGCAATATTCTTATATAAATAACTATGTACAATACATATCTTTTTTACCTGTTTTTAAGCTTAAGTAAACGATTCAACTATGAGTATACTTATTTGCTTGTTGTTATTATACTTAAAGAAAAAACGCAATCGCCAGAGGATACTATAAAATATGTCATTCCAGTTAACACAACTTTTTGATTTACTTTGATTCTGCAGTGAGGGAAATTTAAGCGTAGCTGGCCTCTATTTCACCGACGTTATAAATGTCAGTTTACAATGAAAATCCGATTTGCATTCCATTGTCAATATGAAGCGCATTAAAACAAAACCTGTTCAAGTCAGAAATTTACACTGAATTGTCATTGTAAATTGTCGTTTTGTAATGTTGGTGAGATAGAGGCCTGCCATCAATTCGTAGAATGGAGATACTTGCTTTCATATTGCAATTCTACTGCAATTCAAAATTGCCACGGTGGTTTGACTAGAACCGGCACGAATGGGTTGAACCAATTAAAGGGTAATTGACTTGACATGGTAACAGTCTCCATACAAAATGTTTCAATTTCCTCGTAAGTCCAAGTAAATTACGTCAATCACAAGGCCGTGCTCCCCTCGTGGGTCACTAAAAACGACCAGGTACGCACTCAGATTAGTACTATATCTTTCTGAATTTTGCTGCACAGACTTGTGACGGTGTTAAGCCTGTAATTTTCGGTTCCCCTTGCCTACGCATGATTGTTCGAGATATATGTTCTATCCTAACCAACCGATGCTATAGTTATTCGGAAAAAAATAGGGCTTCAGCAAAAAATCGATTATGCGTTAGCAAAATGTACATTATCCGTAAAAAGATTATGCTATATAGAGAGTTCCTGTCATTTTCATGTTTGTGAAGCGTATTATAACAGGTGACACATGTACTTGCACTCGTGCCGGATCAAATAAACTCATATATTCTGTAGATATTGTTATATTTACATTTACTACTTAACAAATATATCGTGCTCAAAAATTCAAACTCAGCTTTCCCTAATGAGCATTAGAACACCAAAAAATATTTCTTTTCACTTTTCAACCTATGATGTGCCAGTGCCAATGTATGTATTTGATTTTGGCCAATGTTCGAATGTTTCGAGATTATGAAATATAGTATTTTCGTTATTAAACTTTATCACACACGTATCGAGGCGGCATCGCACAAATCCGCAAACAAATGCAAGGCGAGGCGATGTTATGATGTCGATTATTATGCGTTACAGTATGGAATTTCGTAAATAATAAACGACTCTAGCTGAGTGATATGTGGTCGATAACCTTTAATATTATGTTTGTAGAAGTCTTTCGCTCCGATGTATTTGCACCTAACTGAACGCTAAGTTAAACACTGTAAATAAAGATGTTTTACAACTCTTAGATATATCTGTGGTGTATAGGACCAGATTATTTTTATATTTTAAAACCGATGGATATGATAATTACAAATTATCATAGTTTAAAACGCTAGTTAATGTTGACATCAACTTTTGCAGGAGTTAACATTGTTTCATTTTAAATTTATACCATATATACTTTTTTATTTCTATGTATCCATTCGTACATTTTCTAGCAGAAAAATCCACCAGAGGTTGTTTCATTTTGAATTTATACCATATATACTTTTTTATTTCTATGTATCCATTCGTACATTTTCTAGCAGAAAAATCCACCAGAGGTCGTTTATCATAATATTATGTAAAAAGCATGTACTGATTAGAAAGGGATATAGAGCCTCTTGTAATCGACGTCCAAAAATAAGTCTTGACCGTGTTTGCGTTAGTGTCAATTTGTCCATAGTAATTCAGACGTTAACCCGTACGCGATCGAGACGTTCTTTGTGTCAAAAATTACACTAGAGGCACTACGATTGCGCCGAGTTTGCCAGTGACAAGGTGAGATCGACAACATGCTACCTTGACACACTGATGTCAAATTTGCGCGTCATTATTATAGTCTGTCATGCAAAATTATCGTCATGGGCAAACTCAAGAGTTACTTTGATAATGCTATATCTCCGCAGCCAAAAGTATTGTGCTAGTTTTTTTTTAACTTTTCCACATTCGTCACTTAAAGTTCCTGTTTTAAAAGTTGTTGTCACAATTGCAAAACTAATCTAATAAATTATAATTCCTATCCTAGAATTTTAAAATATTTTATCAAAATTATTGCATTTTTAAAATTTTAGGCACTGATTAAAATAACAAACATTGTCATTTTGCATTTTTATTTTATTTTTATTTGAAACACATTCCGCGTTTTTAAATGGCTTATTTATTTTGGTCACCCTTTTAATAATAAATGCTACTGAGTACATTTCTAATTAAGTGAAGATATATTTTATTATATTAGCTGTTCTTTACTAAATTAATTTAGTAATTGTTTACTTTATGACCAATATAACTAAGCCACAATGATTAATTTTAGTATGCCAATAGCCTTTATTTTTTAATTAGAAAAGTACCTACTTAGATCACTGTTATAGCACAGTTAGCTTAAGTTAATATTTTATTTATTGTCTTTTTAACCAAAACCATTAAAGTAATAGATAACACTTTGTATAGAAATGGGCTAGCCATTATATTTTTGCACAAAAATCTATATACATTCAATGTTTATCTGATTTTGCGAGTATTTATACCTTTAAATGCTTGTACAAACGCAGATACCAAATTGCTTACTTTGTTACGACGATGGAACCTTTTCTCTGTAAATTAAATATGTAAAGGTTCCTTGCTGGTATCCATTGAAATAATGGAATATGTATTGCAAAAAACATGATTTATTTTAAATAAGAAGTAATTTTGAATACCCCAAAAATATCGAAATGCAGTTGTCGAAATGATTGTCAAAATTGTTATCTGAATTTTCATACATACTGATTGTTTAATTTTCTGTCTAGCCCTTATTAAATTTATAATGTATGTTCGTTGAGATTGTGTCGCTCTCTGTAAATAAAACTGAGAGTATTTTGGGTGTAACGACTTGATCTTATCGAACGGTCTATACATAGCAGCAATACATAGTGTTATATGTTATTTTCATACGCGTAGCCGACATCACGTTTGGGGCAGTATTAATATATCGTCCAATGTTACAGTGCCTTTGTAATATTATATTTTTTTAAACAGCCACACGCATTTTTTATTTATTTACTGAATTCACTAAGGGCTAGGGGGTTGTGTGAGGTCCTTCCGGATCGCTACCACCATCTTACTTGCTAACCCTGCTGCTGAGCAGCAGTGCTTCCACTGGTGTGCACCTGTGTGGAGAGTAAAACTGCTGGGGAAATTACAGGCACAAGACACCACTAGAGGTATTTCATCTTGACCCTCGTAAACATATCTGCAATCCCTCTGGTGTTGCGAGTGTCTATGGGCAGCCAATGATCATTTATCGTCGTTTTCCTTCTTTTTTAACAGACTTCAAAAAAAGGAGGAGGTTCTCAATTCGTCGGAATATTTTTTTATTACCAGACTGCACAAGGAGGGTTGTTTTTGACTTGCACTGTTCGTATGTAAGTATAAGTACAGTTTGCGTTTCGCTACCGCGTTACCATCGAAGCGTGTGCTCCCAGAGGAAGGACGACGGATTAGTTCGAAACATGTCGGGTTATACTTGACTGACATACGTGAGTGATCCATTTATTTCACTATACTCATAAGTATGTTTGTAAGTTGTCCGTCAAATCTTGCACTAGCAGTTATCCTCAATAGATTTAGATGAAATTTGAGGCATACTGAACCCCTAATAAGTCTGAGGCAACTTAACGACCACTATACTTACTTGGAAATTCAACCTTAGTGCCTGAATAATACGGTACAATATCAATTGAGTTTATTTAAAATGCGACTTGCTTCAAAAATGTCTTGTATATTGAACTAGCTTATGCCCCGCGGCTCTGCCCCCGTGAAATATTGGTTCCCTATCCCGCGGGAATTTCGAAAAATCCCTTCTTAGTGCACCTCTGGGATACTCAAGGTACATGTTTGCCAAATTTCAAATCTCTAGGTCCAGTGGTTTAGGCTGTGCGTTGTCTGTCAGTCAGTCAGTCAGTCAAGATAATGTTTTATAGTTATAGATATACTATATTCCATAGCTGTTATTCATTCGGTGGTAGTATGTTCCAATAAATGGGCCCTTATTAAGGGTTATGCAAGTATTCTGCTGGTCTGGCCAGGATCGTCACCACAGGAGGGAACTCTTCAACGGTTAATGGCATAGACTTGAAATTTGGTATGGATATGCAAGTTGGATGACAATACATGTACAGACAAGAAAAAGTACTGTCGGCAAAAAAGCTTGTTTTTTATACCTTAAAGTTAAAGGAAGGATGCAAGGGTAGGACGTGGAAATGAAAAAAAAAACATTTAACAATCATACACTGAGTATTTTTATTATTCTTACGTTATTCTAAACTTATAATTTTAACCTAGCTTAACATAATATGGCCACAGGAAATTCAAAGAACAAAAACACTGCCAGCGACGCCATCTTGTATGCTAGCGACTGTTTTGTCAAAATGATTTTTTTCTGCTGGGTATACCCAGAGCGCCTAGTGTAATCGCCGACCAGAGGGTCGAGCACGACTTTTCGAATCCTGCGTAACGTTACGGTTACCGTATCGAGATCGAGAAACTTCATGCTAAATTTTAGTTCCAAATACGCTCGCGGGCGGGCGCTGTTCCAAACGTCATACAAACTCGATAACGTTTACTATTCGTTTTTACGTGACGCAGGTTTGGTATACTCGGGCCTCAGGCCAAGAAATACGTCTCGATCGCGTTCGCGTTTAACAATTCTCATACTATTTGACACTTTAACGCAAACGCGATCGAGACGTATTTTGTGCTTTATGATTACACTAAGGGCACAGAGCCTCCAGTGTAATTTTCGACACAAGAAAACGTCTCGATCGCGTTCGCGTTTACATCTGAATCACTATGGGCACATTAGCAGCGCCACTAGTGACATGTATCGACAACAAATGTCATACCATTTTGACACCCGTAACGCAAACGCGATCGAGAAGTATTTTTGGCTGTTGATTACACTAGACGCTCAGATGCCTTATTGTCTAACGCGTTCGGCGCTCGGCTTCGCTTTGGCATACCCCATCTCTTTCTCACACAATTTTGTACCGTTTGACAGAAACTGATGCGACTCATGCGACAAGCTAGGAAGTTGACAAAATGGGAATGTGGACGAAGTACAAACTCAACAGTCCATTAATTAAGCACGTGTTTTTTTAGCAACGTTCTAAGTTTCTAACGTGATTAAATGGACAATCCCTAGCGGGAACCGACATTATTTTTTAATAAAAAAAAAGACATCAAAGGCTGAAGCTCACCAGCAGCAGGGCAAAAGATTATTCAGAGCATTCGAAGACTGCTGCGGTATACCCAAGTCTCCTATTGTAACTGTACCAATGACTTTTGGTATATTTATATTACTGTATGGGCAAGGCTATGTAGCGACCAGGCCCTCGTTTCATAAACGTGACAGGTGACAAATGACAACGACAATTCGATCTACACTTCGAAGTTAATATGAAGTCTGGTAATACAAAAACTTTTCAAGTCAGTAACCTACACCAAACTGTCGTTGTCATTCGTCACCTGTCACGTTTATGAAACGGGGGCCTGGGCGCCATCTATCATTCAATAGGAGAACTTGCAGCGACTCCCAGCGCCATCTAGGCATCGAATATAATAAATAAATATGGGACAATTTAACACCAATTGACCTAGTCCCAAACTTGGCAAAGCCTTTATTATGGGTACTAGACAAGCAACGGATAAACATACTTAAATATGGATAAACTAGCTTATGCCCCGCGGCTTTGCCCCGTGAAATATTTCAAAATGGGCTAGTTCCCTATCCCGTGGGATTTCGAAAAATCCCTTCTAGGATACTCAAGTATATGTTTGCCGAATTTCAAGTCTCTAGATCCAGTGGTTTAGGCTGTGCGTTGTCTGTCAGTCAGTCAGTCAGTCAGTCAAGGTACTGTTTTATAAGTATAAAAGATACATACTTATATTAAACGTCCAAGACTCGAGAGAAAACATTCGTATTCATCATACAAACATCTGCCCCGACCGGGGATCGAACCCGGGACCTCAAGCTTCATAGACAGTTTCTCTGATCACTAGGCCACCCGGTCGTCGAATATAATAACTTCCAAGTGCTGTTCCAAATTACTCATCGTAGTTTCTCAAGTCGGTTGCACAAATACACGGACCAACCACCCTCTGGACACCGCATCTTCTATAATTTACTTGGAAAGTCATTACGAAAAAAGCGGCGGCAAGCTCTGGTCGAAAGTGAGCCGCGATTCGAGGGTAGAGATTTATAGGTGCAAATGAGCATATGCGTTTCGGAAACGTTCGCTCTGACATTTGGTGTCCAGAGGGTGGTTGGTCCGTGCACAAATACAACTTCCAACCCTCAAATTTTATAGGCACGTATCCAGTGTTTCATATATTTCTAAAGCTATTCAAGTACTTGCGTCTGGTAGTCAACATCTCGTGTTGATGAGGTGATGATGGAAGGTACAACTCCTTAACGGTTAGGAGTTGGAGAATAATTCTTTAAATATTAACATAACTTAAAATAGTGAAATAAAAAATCTTTTAGCAAAAAGTAAACCCGCCTTCAAACAAAACAAAAAACATAAAATAATTCTCTAAAGCCATCAGTTTTATGGTTTAACACAAATATGAAGACGGTGCTTCATTTAAACAATAGGTATTCCGCGCATACTTAGCAGTGCCCTTAGTGTAATCAAAAAGCACAAAATACGTCTCGATAGCGTTTGCGTTTAAGTGTCAAATAGTATGAGAATTGTTAAACGCGATCGCGATCGAGACGTATTTCTTGGCCTGATCGGCGATTACACTAGGCGCTCAGCATACTTAAACGAAGACTAGCATATAGTGAACGGATCACTCACGCAAATAAATCGTGTTTCATCATCAAACTTAAGAGTTATACTCTTGGGTGGAGTGTCTTCCAATAATCTCTATCAACCAACTCCTTGACCTGATAC
Organism: Clepsis dumicolana; assembly: GCA_963691665.1. Taxonomy (NCBI): domain Eukaryota; kingdom Metazoa; phylum Arthropoda; class Insecta; order Lepidoptera; family Tortricidae; genus Clepsis; species Clepsis dumicolana. The sequence goes on along the minus strand of OY829531.1, from coordinate 5,712,446 downwards.
GACACGACACCGGCCTTCTCCTTTATCTGGTCCATGTAGCTTCGCCTAGGTCGACCTCTTCCTCTCTTTCCTTCAAATTTTCCTTCTAAAATGGTCTTAAAGAAGTTGTCGTGTCGTATCAAATGCCCAATCATTTTCCCGTGTCTTTTCTCTAGTGTTCAGGATCGAGATTAGCCCAACATGTATATTATGCTTCAGTGTAATTCGTAGACCTTCCTCTGGGAAGACCAGATTAATACAGCAAGGTAACAGTAAACTTAATCTTTCTTTTGAAGTTAAAACATTTAATTACCTACTAGTAAACATGAAATCAATCAAATCTTTTTAAACCTTGACTTACCAACACCATGGACTTCGGGATAGCGCTTGAAAACCAAAAGACCACTAATCGAGCATCAGTCAGTCTTAGTTTGGTCGAACGCCAGCGCTATGACGTATGGCTGTCATCGAAAAATGCCGTGTTGTACTGGGACACATTTTTCGTAAATTTTGTACTAGACCCATTCCATAGTTTCAGTAAGTCAATGTTTTTAAACATGAATTATTACAACTAAGACCTTTTGTAAGTACACACAATGCAATAAATAAATGAATATGAATTTTAGTTCTAACGTTTATAGCCAGGGATTTATAGGGAATATCCCACGACTTCACTTGACATCGCGCCATGTTTCACATGGAGATTGTTTGTCGAGCGAAGTTGGGTAACGTTGCCCCATTTCACACGACGTCACAGGCGACATTTGTCCCCTAGTGAGTAGGTACCTGGTTTTAACGTGAAAACAGTCGCTAAACATCGTAAGTATAAATTGAAAGGGAACCCTGTTTACATGTTCGTGAAAAAGAATATGTTGATCTTTAATGGCCTTATTCATTAACATCACTGAAGCCTCCATTAGCTAAAATAGGTTTTGTCTTCTTCTTACTAACGGAAATTTTAATGCAATTTTATATATAAAAAAAAATCCGTCGAATTGAGAACCTCCGCCTTTTTTTGAAGTCGGTTAAAAATAGTTCCGTGTCTAGCCGAGTCAAAGTACTGCCTAGCTTGAGTTAACCAGCGAATATATTTGGCCATTTAACGAGGGAACGCTGGCGGCTTTTTAGACCATGCCACAAGAACCCTATTTAGGTTCAATTAAAGTTTAAGCTCATAGTTTTTGCGTTAGACACTTATTGATCAATCTATAATGTACAAACTAAAGCGGAGTTGTGGAGGCGGCGTTAACATTATAAACCCACTTTTATTTTTTATTTTATTTTATTAATATCAGGAGACAAGTGACACCAATTGACCTAGTCCCAAATTAAGCAGATCTTGTGTTATGGGTACTAGACAACGGATAAACATACTTATATAGATAAATACATACTTAAATACAACATCCAAGACCCAAGAACAAACATTCGTATTCATCATACAAACATCTGCCCCGACCGGAATTCGAACCCGGGACCTCAAGCTTCGTAGTCAGGGTCTCTAACCACTAGGCTATCGGGCCGTCAAAACTTAATTAATCATTATTTTCATTAATAGATGCCGAAATGCATAATCATCCTAAGTAACGCCTCTAAATAATGAAATATTCAATGTAGGTTCAGGTTCAACCACAACAACAATACCGCAATTATACTTTTAAATACTCACTGAAACATTAATACACAGAAAAAAAACATGATTAAATGCTAAACTTGGTGTAAAGGTATGGCACGCCGGGGCAAATGTTTGTATGATGAATACGAATGTCTGTTCTCGGGTCTTGGATGTTTAAAATGTATATAAGTATGTATTTATCTAAACAATTATGTTTATTCGTTATCTAGTACCCATAGTACAGGCTTGGCCTAGTTTGGGACTAGGTCAATTAGTGTCAATTGTCCCATGATATTTATTTATTTATTTCAATTTATTAAATGTTTGACAGTAACTAATCGTGTGATGGACATTTGACATTGTCAGCCGCACAATTGATACGTCTAATAAAGTTTCCTAGAAATTCCGCAAAATAAACAAACAAATGGTAAGGCTATATACAATAGTAGTTTATGCAACTGCTACATAATGAGGGTCCGTTTTAAGGCCTAATTATGTGGAGTTACATACGTTACTTTATCTACACAACACACATATTATAAGTACAGATGGGTTCAGAAGCCGAAGGCATATCATACCCATACCTATCACGAATTTGACTGTTTGTTTTTTCTAATCATAGATAAACATACCGAGCTGACGTTTCGTAAACTGTTTTTTTTTATTGTAAATTATCACATACATGTCGGACTGAACTCGACTTATATACGTGAGTGATCCATTTTATTTCACTATGATTGTAAATTACGTTGGTTTTCAAATTTGAAACATCGAATTCGTAATCGAAAAGTCATTACGACATCGAATTCGATGTGGTAATGACTATTACTTTACCTACTGCTGGTGGTGGTGGTGCTGGCGCTGGCGGCGAAGGCGTCGTCGTGCTGCAATGCTGGTCATTTTCTACGGTTTCTGAACGCATTATAGAGGACTTATGATATGTGTGTAGATAAACATGGTTTTTACAATTGATTAAATAAATGGGTTGCGAGTAAGAATTGAAATTTAATGTAAAGTCGACTCCATAGTTCCCTTTTGTCGTATCGTGCAATGAAAACTCCAAACCCTGGTTATACGTATACTTAAATAAATATGGTATGATTATGTAGAAAATCATACATAAACATTCAAAAACAGCCTCTTTATGGCAGTTGTACGCTGTCTAAGACATAAATATACATAGAAAAATCTGTCCCTACCAACCATAGGGAATATCTCACTGTTTCGTCTGTATGTCAGTCTCTAAAACAAACCGTCCGAGTGCGAGTCAAACTCGCGCACCGAGGGTTCCTTGCCTAACAATATAATAACGATCTCCTTTACTTAATGATCGATGTCTGTTAGTCTGTCAATCGCATGTACATATCAATAACCTAACCAACTTAGAAAAATTTAAAAACCCCCGACATTTATTATTATTTCAAATAATACACTAGCAGCTCATAGAGCTGATACGTGTATATCACTGCACTTGTGTTTTAATATTTTTTAAATGATTGTCCAGTCTATTTTTAAAACTGTTCACTGAAGGCGCACTTATCACAAGTTCGGGTAGTTCATTCCAAGAGTTCACAACACGGTTAGGTATTTTCATTACAAAATTCTATATCTCAAAAACGGCTTAACCGATTTGTATGAAACTTAATTAAGAATCACCGCTAAAAAATCTGCTTTCAAATAAAATAAATAGCATCCAAATCGTTTCACCCGTTTGAGAGCTACGGTGCCATATACACACACACACACACACACACACACATAACGGTCAAACTTATAACACCCCTCTTTTGCATCGGGAGTTAAAAACTACTTGCCATAAACTTCCCATTGATCTAGAATTACAAAAATATTTATTCAATTAATACTTGTACTGTGAGACCTTCCTTCGTGCCAAATTTAATGATTTCAGACAATGATTTAAGTACCCGCGATTGACATACAGACAGACAAAGACCTGATCCTATAAGGGCTCCATTTTTCCTTTTGAGGTACGGAACCCTAAAAATCAGAATTCTAGAACATACCTCTACCGCCTACTGTAGCTATAATTGGCATCATCGCAAAATTCATCATCACTATCCGAATCTTCTTTACAGTAACTCTTTAGGACTTCCGCCATATTCTGCTGTACCATTTCTTCTTCATCCGACGATGCGTCTATGGAATCCACATCATAGACTATCCATTTGCCTAAGAAACCTTTCTTCGTCAAAGTGAGCCAATTCTTCTGTATCAGCTTCTCAAGCTTCACCAAAATATATTGTCCCTTATTCGAATGACTGCATTTATTTTTATCAATCACCCCATACAGTTCGAAGTCGAAGCTATACGAAGTGTCATTCACGTCAGCTGAAAAACTTATAGCTCTATCTAGAATATTTATTTTATAACCATCAGCGCCTATCAACATAATTTTTAAAGTCACTGTCGATTTATTTTGCCTCCACATTATTTTAGGTTTTCTGTCCTGGCTCACTTCTTTGAGTAGTTCCGTTTTCGTGTTCTGACTCCCTACAGATGACAAGTCATCCGAGTCTAATTCTTGTATTTTTAAAGGGGCTATAACTTCATAGTCGCTCAACATTGGTTCGTTAACTGTGTCAACTTTGACAATAGGCGGATCAGCTGGTTTCGGCACTAGCTCATTCTTCTTTGGAGTATTATCAACTTTAGGTTTTGAGGAATCAGCTGGTTTTGATTCGGGCTTCTTTGAAAAGTCGTTAACTTTTGATTCTGGGGCATCAGCTCGTTTTGGATTTAGTTTGGGCTTGTCTGGATAGTCATAAACTTTTGCTTTTGGGGCTAGTTTTGGTTCGGGTTCGGCATCTGCTGGTTTATAACCCCTCAAAACGGCCATGATTTCTTCTGGCATGTTGATATCCCATTTATTACTATCGTCTGAATCCTCATCACCTACCAAAGGTACGGATCTGATAAGCTTGTTTGACAGATTTGTTTCAGCATTTACAAGAGTCACGTCATCATTGTCACCTGGTTCTGCGTTTTGGGTATTGGTATCTTTGTTTTTTGCATCCATGAAATCAAGATTGTCAAGGATAACAATTTCATCCTCGTTTGGAGCAGCCAAATTCAAGTCAATCATTTGATTATTGTACACAACGTTTTCTTCTCCGTTAGTGTCTATTAACACTACAGCATATTTTGTGCCTCCAGTGTAATCTGCTTTGTCCGAAGAGAAATATTTCACGAAAAGTGCTCTAAGATTTTCACCATCGCATCTGTCACATAGCCAGTTAGTGCCGAAGTCTGTCCAATTATCACCGACAGGTTGAACGCCTATCAACCTGCATTCTATAGCCTGGAAAGGCAAACGAGTGATTAATTCATCAGGGATCTCTATCAAATTCTTCAAAGGGACCTCTCTCCAGTCTCCGTGGTCCACAAAGAAACATTTAGCTTTCTGGCCCGAAATGGCATCAACTCTGGCTCTTTCGTAACATTCATCGTCAGGAAACTTAGCTAAAACTATGTCGTCCTCTTTGACATTGTTCAACGGATCACGTCTTTCCTCCACATATTTTTCCACATCTTTAACAAGACCTACCATGGGTTCCTCGAATTTAGTTAAGCGCACGAAGAACGAGCTGGGATCAATTGCCGTAGTAAAGTACACTTCTGACAGGTCTTCGCGCTCTAGATGTGCCCATTGCGCCTTCGGCACCTCTTTAGCAGTCTTCACTTCTTCGACCTCTTCTACTGCGTCAAAATCAGTATTGTCTGTACTTGCTTCGGCTTCAAGAAGCAAGCTAGTCTTAATATTTTTAATGAGATCAGGGAATTCTACAGAATGCGGCTCGAGCATTTCTTTGAAGTTGTTTTTCACAACCATTTCGTTCAGCGACGACAAATCTTGGCAGACGTATATGTTATCGACGAATATTTGATTGGCCACTGCCAGCACTATTTTACCTCGCATATATACATCTTCGTTAGTGTCGACGGCTTTCGTCAGTTGGTATTTTGCGAGGTCAGAAAACGTGATATCTTTGTCTTTCGGAACGACTCCAGATAACCTTACTTGAACAACATACGTCTCAATCTCTTTCAGTTCTTTAGGCAAATGGTAGAGGTATATATCTCTTGAAGTTTCGAGTTTTTCCTCATCGACCAGTTTGATGAGAACGTGGTTCGGATTGCCTGTTCTGTATCTGTTTATTATGTGAACCACTTGACACCGGACGAAGAAATTTTCTTTGATGGACACGGCGCAAACGTCACCGATTTCCGGGATGCCGAGAAGTTTCCTATTAGCGTCTTGACTGAAATACATTCCCATCTTCAAAGAGAGGGTGCTGTACGTTTGTGAATACTTCTGGGTTCCGCTTTTCTTGATATTGGAAAGCAATCGAGCCGAGTACAACACTGCAGTCTGGTAGTGCAGTATTTTGAATGTAATAGTTCCTTCTGTAGGCATCCACTCTTTCGGTTCGTCATGTGTTTCTGAATAAGTATGTCTTTCTCTGCAGTACCAGAAATCTGGGCACTTTCCTAGGGCCAATAGATTTCCGCAAATAGGTACAAGGTCGGCAGCTTTCACCAAATCTTTACGCGTCAGAATTTTCTCGCAAATCCCATTCAGCACATTGGGGAATTCGTCGGTACAGCGTTTGACGAAGTTGAATATTTTCGGGAGCTGTTCCGCGTTTTTGTCTTCAAGAATAATCTTGATGGAAACACTTTCGTTTTCCGACTTGAAAATGGACGGATAGTGGTCGTTTAATGCGGAAAAGCGTTTGCAGAACATGGAGAACAGTTCTGGCATGGAATAGTGCAGCAGATAATGTGCGTCAGTCACGTTCATATGACTCAAATTTCCATCGCAACACACAAGGATAGGGCCCGACACTGGATCAGCATAGTCATTCCAAGCTGCGTTTAAACTCCTTAGATCTTCAACAGTCATCTTGCTATTGCAAGCGAACACTGTATATGCCTGCTCCAGCAAACTCTTTTCCAATTCATCGACTTCCTCATCTTTTCGACAGACCACTACAGTTTTTTTGCTCATATCATTATTTTTGAAGAATTCAAGAGCTTTCGTATTCTTGTTTTCAGGCTTCACGAAATCGACAGTGGTATTGGCTTTTGAGTAAAGCACACACTCTTGAAAAGCTCCTATGCATATGACTGTGTTCGGAGCTTTCTTGGCGAGCGTCTCCATGAAGTCGCACCAAACCCTTGAAGCCAAAACGTATTGGACTTTCACTTCCTTGTTGATTCTAGTTTTTAACATCTCTTTGACCTTAGCCAAGACTACTCTAATCTCTTTTTGATAGACCTCATTGAGTCGTTCACAATCGTCGAGAACTAGAGTGGTAAGTCGTCGCAAATCGACACCAAAATCTGTCTGCACCAGTAACCTAACCAGTACACAAGGCGTGCAGATGAAAACATCACAGCCGTTCAGCAAAGACGTTGTTATATTTAGTATATCCATACCAGCATAGCAAGAGAAGACTTTTTCTTTCGGACTTAGCAGCATTTTGATCTTAAATTCCACTTCTGATACAGATTTTGCTGTGGCACAGACTATGATGCACGTCGGCCCTACACTGTTGACTATGTCGTTGTCACCGTCTGATACAAGTCGACACACTGATGGCAAGTACCCCATGGTTTTACCACAACCCTTTGGCCCTATCAACATCACGCTATACCCTCGGAGGATACTAAACCATGAGACAGACTGCATTGTCATCGGCTGCTGTACCTTCATATTTTTAAGAACATTGTGAATGTTCACATTAAATGGTATGTCACTCAAATTCGATTTGGGCTCAATACGAGCGTTGTTCTTAGTATGCACCATTAATACAGGGTTCACTAATTTATCTACAAAAACGGATAAATTCGGATCTACATTTTTAAAAGGGTTTACATTGTTTGTCTTACTAACTAAATGCAAGTTAACATCGTTTGTTGGTTTCACAGAAACAACTATATCTTCTTTGTATAGTTTAACAATTTCACTTACATCATCATCCGAGTCTTCTTTCTTACTATCACTGCTTAGTGTATCTTTAGCTGTGGTGTTTGAAAGCGAACTAGCACAGTCATGTTCATGTCTTTTCTTTTGATGATAAAGCCTCAGTTTCTTTTGTAGCACCTTGTATTTTCTGAGCAAGCTATGGTTCTCACTTGATGAGTCATCTGCTTTCATTGCATCATCATTCTTTGTTTCTTTAGCAACAACATTTGTTACTTCCTTCTTAACTTCTTCACATTTGCCGGCTTCTTTATTTACAATATTTTTCAAAACATATTTGTTTGTAATTTTTATATTGACACCGGAGTCAACTTCTCCAAACATGTCATCTCTGGTCTCTAGTTCTTCATCTTCTGTCTCTATTTTCGGTATTTCAACTGTCTCCTCCATTCGTGGAACAACTTTGTATGCTAGCTTCATTTTGTCTACGCCTGGTGGACTGTAGGCAACAACCTTCTGTGTTAACGTGTCATAGGTGGGCACCTTGTGCTTCAATGTTTCTGAAAATTAAGGGTTGATTTAGTTGAATATCTAACTGACACATTCAAGCCCACAACACAGAAAGCAGTAGCGGGTCAGTAACGGGTCAGACGCGGGTCGGCGGTGGGACTATTAATTTATATTTCCACCCGTCACGCGCCTGCATTCTGTATGTTCATATTCATTTATTGTGTTGTTGGTCATAAAGCAATACGTTCTTTAATCACGTGAGGCCCTAAAAGGGGGTAGGGGGTTCGAAATATCACAAGGGGGGGGTGTAGTGAGATATCACATGTAATTATTTTTTACACCTTTCCATTCATATTTATGTCAGTCAGAAACCACCTGCAACCTTAGTCTGTATGGAAATTCTTACATGCTATGTATGTAAGTACACCGTGGCCCAAAAATACGTTGACAAAATTAAAAAGTAAAAGTTTTGAAAATGGAACACGTTATGACCTCGTTTGTTTTTCTGCTATATTTTCACACATTTTGGTAACGATTTTGATTCAACAGCTTGTTTAAAATTGTACAGTTATTATTGGTTTTTATCATGTCTTCGCAACGCAAAGCAATAATTTCCTTACACGAAGCTGGAAAATGAGAGTGTGAGATAGTTAGATCGCTAGGTGTTAGTCGTCAATTAGTGTCCAAGACTGTTAAGCGATATAATGAGCTCGGGCATGTCGCCGGCCGCCCAGGAAAAGGCAGAAAGACTCTTAAGAAGAGCACTCTTAGGACTCCCAGGCTCCGGAACATTATCAAGAAACGGCTTAGTCGCAATCCACGGACCAAAGTGCGAAAAATGGCTCGGGAGCTGGGCGTAAGTCATTCGACGGTGCAGCGTATTGTCGCTAATGATCTCAAATTGAAAGCATACAAACTGCGTAAAGCTCAACTTCTTGAAGATAAAGATAAAAAAGTTCGCCTTGACAGATGTCGTTTGATCAAGAAGCGTGCCGCTACTGAAAAGTGGAAAACTATCCTTTTTTCAGATGAAAAACTTTTTTGCATTGAACAGGCCCATAATCACCAAAACGACAGAATGTATTCCTCTAGTCGTCCTGGAGAGGCCGCAGTTATTCCTCACCGCCAAAAGCCGGAATCAGTTATGGTTTGGGGTGGTATTTGCTCGACAGGCAAAACTCCTCTTGTATTCATAGAAAAAGGTCAAAATTAATCAGGAAATATATAGAAGAGATATTCTTGAAGCTGTAGTTCTTCCTTGGAGTCAACAACATTTCGGCAGCCAGCAATGGATATTCCAGCAGGACTCTGCTCCATCGCACAGCGTTCGTAGTGGGCAGCAGTGGTGCAAGGACAATTTTCCTGAATTCATAAGCTCGAAAGAGTGGCTACCCTACTCGCCTGATCTAAATCCGATGGATTATAGTTTGTGGTCAATCTTGGAGACAAGGGCCTGCGCCACTAAACACAAAAATGTAGACAATTTTTACAAACGTTTGCATTTGTGTATCAAAGCCAGAGGAGGATATTTTGAAGACAAATAGTTTTTTTTTAGTTCAATAATTATAATTATAGTTTTTAATGTCATATTGTAAAAGTCATGTAAGTAATTTTAAAAAAACCTAAAAAATATTTGTCAACGTATTTTTGGGCCACCTGTATGTAAGTTGTCCGTCAAATCTTGCATCTGAATATAAAATCAGTTATTCTAAACTGATAGAGATGAAATTTGACATACTTATGTAAATCCAGTGACAATACAATAATCTGGTAGTGAAATCGTGGTGGTGCGGCCATGATCGTCTCCACGGGGGGAACTCTTCGGCGGTTAATGGCATCAGCTTGGAATTTGGTATGGATGTGTAAGTTGGATGACAAAACAAATACAGACAACAAAAATTACAGTCGGCAAAAAAGTTTCCCGTACAAATGTATCTAAAATTCTTTTTTTAGCAGAAAACTTGCTTAATTTTCCTGATAATTATTTTACAGAATTTAATTAGATTTGTATTTAATGATAATATTCTGAAACTTTTAAAGATACTTTCTATATACTTTCTATATACACTATATGTATAGCGACGTCAGGTTTAAAAAACCGGACAAGTGCGAGTCGGACTCGCGCACGAGGGTCCCATAGAAAGATTTTAACGCTTTTCCCTAGTGTTTTAAGAAGTCCAGTGTTAGCAGAGCCCTGCTCCTAAGCAAAATGTGCGCAGTGTGGGGTCAACTTATATTGGTCTGCGAAAGCTACAGACAGACATAAAAATTTAAGATTTTGAGAATTTTCTGAGTGTTTGTGCAATAAGAGCTACCTTCATACCAAATTTCAAGTTTCTAGGACAAGTGGAAGTACACGTCGGGTTTTCGGATTTCGGCAATTTGTATGGAAATAGCCTTTTTAATGACTGTATCTTTTAATTGTGTTAACTTAGAATGTCGATTTTTTCACAGCTTCAAGGGACTGCAGGCTTGAGTATTTTATATTAATTTCAGCATGCCACCTCCACGCGTACCAGAGAAAAAGGGTCTTGACAGACAGACAGACAGACTCAGACATGTTTCAGAAACTGCTAATAAAGGTAGCAGGGACATTTCAACAAAGTTAAACAAAAATAAAAAAGAGAAAATTAAATTAAAAAAAATTAAATAAATAAATAAATTAATTAAATTGGTTATAAAATAAAAAGAATATGGAAGAAAAAGGAATTGTTACTCTCTCACTCAGTAGTGGAAATAAACATGTAGAATGAAGTAAAATTCCACTCACTCTTCCTCTGGTATATATTCTTCTTTCTAACATAATCAGCTTCTTCATCTTGTTTCACGATCGGAACATCATGATGGGCTGGAGACATTCTTTCCATCAACATCTCGGTAACACTAGCATTACCCTTCTCAGGGTTCTCATAATCATTATATCTTTTGACGACTTTAGTATGTATATCCCTCACAGGTTCATCATAGTCATAAGTTTTGAGGACTTTAGTATCTACTCTATCATTTTCCACTATATAGTTAGGTTTCTCAACATTAATATCCACTTTATCAAATGTTTGTCTGTATTGCTTCCTGCTGCTTGCTCTGCCAGCAGATTCTTCATCCAAACCTTTACACAGTTCGAGATCTCTGAATTTTTTGTCCAATACTTTAATTACATCTTCACCTTTGATTGCCCGTTGAAAACGTCTGTTATGCCTGTCTAGGTTATCACATGTAAGAGCTTCTAACTTTTTTGCAGCTTGGTATACTGTTGTTTGCTTGTTCAGAGCCACTTCTGAGCCCTTATTGTACAGTTCATCCGTAATGATGTTCATTACTTCGTCAAGCATGTTTTTCGATAGCCTTGTTGAAATTCGGCCTAAGCTTAATTCTCGGTGGAAGGTTCCTTCGTCATAAAGAGCAAATCCAGACTTTGTTAGATACTCGGAGAGCTTCCTGTACCTACCATCAGTTTTTCCTATCAAAAGTTCACCATACTTGTGGATGTTGGAGTCAAAGATTGATGATCTGAAAAAGTACAAAAATAAAATAGTCAACAATGATGCAGACAACACATTAGGTGAATTTTTTGCTCTTCAGCTATACTTAGAGACTACATTGATAGAAAATAACTACATTTCAATATTTTCCAATCAAACATTTTGGGCCGATAACAAGTACAGTAGTTACTGTACTGTATGACAACATACTAATCATACACATTCACAAAAGTTTCAGATTTCATTCAAAATTTTCATTTAGTTCGCCATTTTCATATAATCAAAATATACTGCGTAAATATTTTTTCTTTTGGCAATTGGGCCAATAACAATATTAAAATTTAATGGATTGAACCTCATCCTCTTTAGAAGTCGGTTAAAAATGACGAAGAAGTCGTTATGAGCCACAGTTGGTTTTATTTTTTAAAGCAGTTAGTTTAAAAGTTACCTTCGATCTATGTATGTTGGTTGAAAGCGGTATTCCGTCGCTTCGTAGAGCACTTTCTTCATGGTCATTGTTGCCGCTGGCTGCCAAGCTATACAGGACTTCGTCACCACAGCCTCAGAGTCGATATCGAGCTCCTGATCCAACGGCACGACGCCATACACACCGATTTGCTCCAAAGAAAACCCGGCGGGCGATCGGTCGAACACTTTTACCCAAATTAAATGCGGGTTGAGGTAATGGAGAATCTCCACATGGTACCAATCAGACTCCATGGTCGGTATGTCGCTGTTTTAAAACACTTCAAGAGTTCTGTGTTTGCTTTATATTCATTTAGCTGAACCAGCAGAAACTTAGAGAGTGAAAAAGACTTAAAACTGCACTCCGCTTTTTGCGAAACCGCGAAACGACCGGTGAACGGTGAACGGAACGTAATGAAAAAAGTAAAAAAAAAAAATTGTTTATGACTTGATCCACTGTTATGGCCCTTCTACACGGTTGGCAACAGAGCTTCCACCACCGTGACCTTGGTGGATGGTTTGATGCTCGGTCGCGACGACGGTCGCATCCACGGTTGCAAACACCGTCTGAAACTTGCGCTATATGGTTGGCAACAGAACTTCCACCAACGTGACCTTGGTCTGTGGTTTGTTGCTCAGTCGGAACGACGGTTGCAAACACGGTGACGGTCTCAAATAGAGTTGTGCCTGCTCGGTCTTTAAAGGGAGCGCTCCGATCTCGTTCAATCGGTGAAAGGAACTAGTTCGTTACTTTAGTTCCTTTAGTTCAGTAGTTCCGCGCTGCGTTGCCCTACTCGGTAGCTCCGGTCGGTCACTCGCTCTCGCGCGCTCCCGCTCCGTTCCGCTCTTCCGCTCAGCTCAACCACTCCTCTACTTACTGAACTAAAGGACCGAAGACCGATTCAGATAGTGCGAAACACAGACCAAATAGCAAGTGGACCGGCGATACCTACAGAATTAGCGTGCATACCTACTAAAATTTGGCACGTAACATGGCTGCTTTTCATAGGGTTGGAACTGTTAAACGTATGCAGATATCGATATCGATAAAGTCTACGCTATAGTAGTTTATGCAACTGTTACATTACGAGTGTTTTAAGGCCTAATTATATAGAGTAGCATACATTACTTTTATCTACACACATATTATAAGTACTCTAAGATACGTTCAGAAGCAGAAGGCATTATCATATCCATACCTGTCACGAATTTGACTGTTGTTTTTATCATAGATAAGTAAACATACCGAACTGACGTTTCGTATCGACTGTTTTTTTAATGTGAATTATGTTGGTTTTTGCAGATATTTCACATTTTCTACGGTTTTTGAACGCATTATAGAGGAGTTATGACATGTGTGTATATGGGTTTGCAGATGCGTTACCAACCTAGAGAGCTAAGATAGAATTCCTCTTGTGCCCGTAATTACACCGGCTGTCTTACTCTCCACACCGGGACACAACAGTGCAAGCACTGCTACTTAGCGGCAGGATTAGCGAGTAAGATGGTGGTAGTGATCGGGACGGACCTCACACAAGGTCCTACTAACCACAAAAGTGAAAATAAAAAACATTTGCCTTAGGCATCTCCAAAGTTTTTATTCATTTCTAATAGTTTCTGAAAGATCCTTTGTCACAACACTTACAACTTCTTTTTCCGTGATAGCGAAACCTCAAATCTATAATCATTTTGATTACAGACATTACCTTACCCTCACACTTGATGTACAAGGCGACACAGGTGACAGGCACGAGTAGACTGAAAAAGAAGAATATTAAGTATCTATAAGTTTATCTCTAGGACATTTTTTTCCAAATCTCAAATCTGTTTCAGGCTGTGCGTTGTGTCAGTCAGAAAGTCACGGTTTTATTTTATATGTTTAGATCTAATAATTACCTGAATTGCTCCGTCACGTCATCAATCTCGTCACATTAAGAGTTCTGTTGAAGCATGACATGTCGAAGTGCATCGAGCAGACAAACCATGTCTTATGTCGTGGGTTTATATTTTCAATTCCAATCCTTTTATTTTTGGCAGTTTCATTCACAGGAAATCTGACGAAAAAAAAATTCAGACAATGTTTAGAATTTCATCGATACCTATGTCGATACTTAGCACCGCATAAGCTAATATGCCAAAATCAAGCAAATTATTTCTGTTGAAATAAATAAAATCATTGGAAAATAAAACAAATCGTACTTAAACAGACGTTCGTACTCATTTTATAAAATCATTATGTTACGATACATGCCAAAATACAATAAAACATTCGAATTATTCAAGGTAACTGGTTACTAACCTTTGAAGGGTCAATTTAGGTTGATTAATGTTTTTTTTTACACTACACTGTCTGACGCAGCACTAGGGCATGATTAGGACAATCAAAGACAGAGCCCTGCACACCATGATAACTCGTTTCTTAGAGTAATCCTCACAAAAACAGAAAATATATTCGGAGCCGGCTACCGTTTGACACCACATCTACCACGAAACTTGGCACGGAACATGGTGGCACCTGCCACGCTGTCGTAAACTCGTGACGTCACTTAGAGAGTGCTGCCAAATTTAGTAACCAACAAATACTGTTTGTCTCTCCTATTCTTATGCAGCTGTCAGTAAGTTAAAAAGAGATAAAATGCCGTTTGACATGTATGTGTCGATATGGCAGATATTTGTATAAGTCACGCTTCATATAGAAGAATATAGCGCCTCCACTTACCTATCTCAATGGTGCGAAAGGATTTAGTTCCTTTCGGTCCGCGATGGGAATTCATTCCTAACAGTTCTTAGTTCGCGACCGACTCAAGCCTAGTCTCAAACCCTGCTTGCTACAACTTCAGTGCGTCGCGAACTAGAATTCGTGGAGAAAAAATAGAAAATTGTTCCTTGCCTTTCAAAACTTCAAAACGTTGATGTCGCTTTAGCACTTTAGACATAAACATAACTGAACTATAACGGTTGACAACGCGGTTTGCAACACGCTCGTGCGGTTGCCAACAAGCCTTCCACCGTCTTTCACGGTGGAGCGAACCCGTTGCCAACGCACACCCGTAAACCAAGGGCGTTGAAAGGTTGTTTATACAAACGGTTGGAAACCGACCACTGTGTTGGAAGCTCTGTTGCCAACCGTGCAGCAGGCCCTTTAAATACCGTTTTTTTAACACAGAGTACCTTTTTTTAACTGTTTTCTAAGAGGCATTATTTTTAATTAATATTGATTTAAAAGTAATTTACATAAATTCAGATATATCTTTACAGTGCGTGATTCCGATTGTTCGTAATCACTCAGCATTTCACTAGCTGAAAACCTCGAACAATATTAATAAACTAACTCAAAGTCTAGATAAATAGAACTTTTCGTTGAAAAACTGAATAACTATGAACGCAACTATTTATGTTAAGTCAACGTCAAACTTTGACAAGTCGGCAGTGAATGAATTCGTGGCCAAGGAAAATAATTGGTGGAAAAATCTTATTAAAATCAAAATATAACAAGAAATTGCTTGTATATTTATCACCATTTCACTTCAAGCGGTACCTGTGACTTAGGTTAGTAGTATTTTGTTAGATGATTACCGTATTTGGCACGAAAATGCTTTGTTTTGTATGTTTGTATTTATGTTTTCATAAAAAGTTGTGAATCATTTTGAGAAATGCCGATATTTGATCCAAGTTTCATCTTTCTGTGATTCCGGAGGGCTGCTTAGCAAAATCATAAACAAACGAGTCTCAGAAAGTATGTGTACTTCAGGTAACACAATAATTTCATTGTATTTTTAGTTTTCAATAGCAAAGAAGCATGCAAATCCTGACTTTCGGGGGAGTGGGCTCTTAGAAAGGATTTTCCAAGGCACCACTTCATCAAACGTTAGGAGTTTTGACAGTTACATACCAATTCTTTCATGCTTCATTACCTAAACATCCAAATTCTGACTTTCAGGGGAGTGGGGTAGAAAATCATATTTTTGTTGTGTTACCCAGGGGACATTTCCATGGCAATGAGTGGCAATGAAAACTGAATGACCCACATAAAAATAGAAAAATAAAGTTATGTTGTTTATTATGCGGTGGTGATCTTGAACAATAAAGAGGAGTTGTATTGCTTTGTGTGCATCAGGATGGGCGTGGCTATCAGTCGGTATGCCGAGCTGTCGACCAATGAGCTGCTGGAGCGCTTCGTGTCTCCGGACATCATCAGCCCCAATGACCCGTTCTGGAACCAGATGCTGTCGTTCAACATCACTCCACCGAGCAGTTCGTGAGTTGACACCCATAACAATAAAAGGGGTGCTATAACTTTGATGTGTGTATCTGGCTATGGCGTTGTAGCTCCTGAACGGGTAGACCGATTTAGATTTGATGCATTTTTGATGGGAGTTGGACTAGAACGGAAGCATCAGAGACTTAAGTTAGGGCTGAAAGGGGGTTAGTGCTGTGTAACAAATTAAACTACAAATTTGTAAGACACTCCTTCATTGCTATGAAATCTAATCACTGGAGTCAGTACTCCGTAAATTATTAAGCCTGGAGTCTCCCCATGAGGCTGACATGGTAACACCAGGTGTGCCAAAGCCTCAATAAAATATAGGATTTAAAAAAATATGTTTTAATTGAGATGGTCTTTAGCTAAGTTTCATCATAACCGATTCCGTCTTTTTTGTGATAGTGGACTTTTAAATGAGAGTTTCAGGGGTTTTAAATTTGTTTTCTTCATTTTCAGCGAGGAGCAGCTAATCTTTGACTCGAGCACCGAAAATCTGCTGCAACAGTTCCTAGCGAACAATGGGGATACCGGCAACCTGGGCGCCTTGGTGCAGGTCTTCATCACGCGCGCCACGGAACTGCTAGCTTCGCCCACCAGCGACAAGTAAGTCTACACAAGCAGAAAGTTGATTTAGTCATCAACGCAAATGGTGATTGTGATATGTATGGAGCAAGACTTAGAGCAGGAATGGAATGGAGATGTTGCCAAAACTCTAACTAAAATGATTGGGGTCTGTTGATTGGGTGCGTGTGCTTGGCATTTGTGTGACAGTTTTGTTTTTGTGTGAGTTTGTAGGAACGTAACAAATTTTGACATGAGCGCAGATGTGTGCTGTACGTGTGTGTTCCTCGTCCCCCTCAAAAAGTGGCAGAAAAATTGTAGTGCATAGACAAGCCAATGGCGCCTCGCGTCTGCCTGCTTTATGGAGCAAGAGAAACCACCGCGTAGTGACAAAGCTGATTTATTACTGATCTTCGTAGGGTGCGTGACAGCGCAGCGTACACGCGTACACACACATGCAAACATCCCAAATTGCCAATGCTCATGTGACTGAAAAAATATTGTTTCAGCGTAATGCTTGCCTGGCAAACCTTCAACGCTCTGTTCGTGATCCGCGCAGTGCTCAAGTACTTAGTCGAAATGGTGCCGGAGTGCGAAGTGTGCAGGCATGTGGATATACAGGTGGCGCGCGCGCCGCCCGCCAGTGACTATGTAAGTTTCGCAATACAATACAATACAATAAATCTTTATTGAACACCACACACGGGCGGCCTTATCGTTACAGAGCGATCTCTACCAGGCAACCATAATGGAATAAAAGTAAGGACAGATTAAGCAGGTGGTGCTATTTAGAAAGTTTTAGGTAACGAATTTATAGTCAATACACTAACAAAGAATACATAACAAGTATAAAAAACACATAATTATAATGAAACTCGATAATAAGAGATACATAGCAATAAATACATTAAATACTATAGAAAAGTTAAGTAATTCAAATGAGCAATGAATATCGTAAGTCAAAATTCCGCTAGAATCGCTAGTGTCGCATGAGTTCTACCTGTCATTCTCCACAAGCTACTGGCTTATGATTGGTGGAAATTGACGGATAGACCTCACTCGACACTAGCGATCCTAGTGGATTTTTAACTCGCCATACCCTCCTTGACAGCATTTTTTTTTGACACCTAGAAATACTAGTGACTGTATAAGCTGTAGACCTCACGAGTTTATTTTTGAATATCTTCGAAATTTTACTAGAATCGGTTCAGAAATGGGACCTGTAGAGGAGAACAGCCGGACAGACATGCCTAAACCGAGACGGAGATGCTTTCCGCTCGCTCAGTCAACGAATACTACGAACGAATGGATGAAATACCTTTACCTTTTTTACGAGAAAGGTCGCGACGCACACTGGTTGAAAAATAGTACGCCAGTTCAAGGATGGACCATTAATTTAACCATTGATTGGAATCAAGGACCATAAAACCAAGAGGACTGACAATGGCTATACAATGTCGCGTTCCTGTAAAATAATGAGCCTGCTGTAGCTATTTTCATTATAGAGAGGTCTCTGTACCATTAATTTTGTATGACACTTAGACCTCTGGCGAACACAATAGCGCCATCTATGAACAGAAAGAAAAAACGAATTTAGATGGCGCTATTGTGTTAGATATATGTATATGTAGCGATATAGACACTGGCAGTCCTCTTGGTTTTATGGTCCATGGCTCGAATCAACCATCTGATGTTTTTCTTTCATATGACCATTTCGTTTCAGTCACCCGCTGACGAGTCACAAGCTGCGCAAGCCAAACAGACAGACACACAGAAGATTTTCAATGCGGAGAGCCGCGTTGAGATGCTGATCGACGCGCTCATAGGCCTCATCATAGACGTCCCTGTCACGTGAGTCGCTCAATATCGGTTTAGTCTTTTGGGAAATACTCCAACAGAAAGATCTCTCGCCAGGCAGATGTTATGTTATCCGGCTTGAGAAACTTCTTTAGCGCGATGTAGGACAGTGATGACGTCACTCGCGTGTGGCGCTAGGGTGTGGCTAGTCTTATGAATAACTAGCTTTTGCCTGCGGCTTTGCAGAACTCTGTATCCTTTGAGTATTTCAGCAAATCCCTCTCTATATGAATTTTATGATTGGCACTTTGAAATTTTGTAAAATGGTTTTCCCTACAAACTTCCACACCACCTTTTTCACAGGAGTAGAATTTGAATTTGCGTTAATCAAATTTTCTTTGCCACTTGTTGCCATGTGGACGTCCCCTGGGTCACTCGTCTATAGTAAGATTAGGCTCCTGACCTTTTTTGCTGCAAATGAGATGTATAGTTAAATTAAAGTGAGAAAAGCTTTCCCTTGCCAAAATGCTTATGACATTGTCATAAGATTGATTTTTGTCTGGCCCGTGGGAAAAGTTTTTCCACTATGTCTATACTACATATCGACGGTGCTCTGACTCAATCACATATACATATAAACTTTGACGAAATTAAAATTACCTCTGTAGGTTCGCGGTGAGAGTGGTTATTCCAATTTCGTCAAAGTTTATATATGAGGTTGAGTCAGAGTACCGTCGATATGTCCCCGTTAAATTTGTGTACTCAATAAACAGTCACGCTGTGTATAAACTTGCTATTATTGACCGAGCGAGCGAAGCGTCGCCGTTTCAGCTTGTTTTATTTGGTTTAGTGACAACACGTACTATTTGCACCTGGAGTGCATCAACACGCTGCTCGTGCTCATGTCTGTGTACATGTTCGCCGGCGTGCACGGACAGACGCGCATGATGGAGACTAGCATTATTTACAGGTCAGTGTGTCATTACGTCGCACCAGCGCCATGTTTTATAAATCTAATTTATTGAATCAGGCGTTACTTTGCGGAGGTCCATATTTATGAACTAAAAAACAATTACTTTGCTCACCCGCGACCACAAATGGTGGTCGCGGGTGAGCAAAGTAATTGTTTTTTAGTTTTATAAATCTGCAAGTTAAAAATTTAAAAGCGGAGTCTTGTCCTATCACCTTTTGTTAGAAAGATAATTCTGCTTGTAGATTGTAACTTGTAGCTTTATAAAACATGGCCCTGGAGTAACATTTACTCCTCGTAACCGTGGAATTAGATCTCACTCCCAAATACAGCGCCGTTAATTCCTTGACTACATCCTACTACAAACTATACAGCGCCCACTACACTACACTATACTATATAGATTCCACTTCCAAATACAGTGCCGGAAATTCCTCGATTAGATCCCATTTCTTAACTATACAGCGCCGGAAATTCCTTGATTAGATAAAATAAAAATAAATTAAATAAGTTTATTAACCATAAAAGTGCAATTACATTTAAAAAGATATACCAATGACTCCACACTAGGCTAGGCCTGTATCGTGGCAGCCAAAAGACCATAATAATAACTAACCAAAGTAGTGCGGTCTGTACCTTACAAAATAAAATCTAATACATTAAGATCAAGTAGACAAACTAAAATAACATAAATTTACATTTAAACATAAATTTTCAAGTTAAGCAAATAGCTGCAATTTTTTGCGTGTATGCGTGTGTGTGTGTGTATATGTGTGTGTGTGTGTGTGTGACTTTTAATTTGTTTGAAAGTGTATGAACCAAGTGCAACATAAAGCTGAGGGGAAAGTAGCCCTTCGAGTGGTGCAGCTCTTGGGATCAGAGGACCGCCAGGTCACGGTCATCCACTACTTTTATCTAGTAATACCTAGAAGTAGTAGTTCCAGGTCAGCAAAAGGCTCAGAATACGTTTTCTAGCCTCGGGAAGCCGACAATGTCTAATGTCGCATACCCTAACCATTTTGTTGTAGATGTGAGGAAAAATGAATGATTTGAACCGTTTTGCAAATTTGGTTTTGACTACGGGTTTGGGTACCTTAAAGATCCTCTTTTTTAACAAATCAGGATAGTCTGACATATTTATGGCTTGCCTATGCATAAACATAGATCCCACTCCCAACTGTACAGCCCGGGAATTTCTTGACTAGATCCCACTTCCAATTATTCAACGCCATGAATTCCTTGACTAGATCCCACTTGATGACATAATTTTGTACAGCGGAAAAAGACATAGATGACGTTAGTGCTATGTATGCCTATATTTTTCATGACATGAGGTGCGGCCGAACGTACACTCGTACCATTTCATTCCTGACCCACCGTGGAAGGTTCTCACAGTAAGTGTCATAATGATTTTCCTTGTCGGCCAATGCGATGTCACCATGACGTTTTCTACGAAAAGGTGCCACAGTGGGGTCACGATTCAGTTGGTTCGATAGTACAGAGGAAATTAATTCCTTACCTACCATGGAACCTTTTCACAGTAAACGTCATAGTGGTGACAAGGAAAATCATTAAGTATAACGTTTACTATGAAAATGTTCTATGGTGGGTCAGGAATTAATTTGCTCGACTGTTCCTAAACTGCGGAGTGACACCCCCTGCTATTTGTCTGTTCCCAGGACGCTCTTCCAGGGCCGCTATGGCATGCACGCGCCGCTGCTGGTGAAGACCCTGCTGCAGCACATCGCCGGCCTGGCGCCCGCGCCCCCGCACATGTTCGGCACGGGCGGCGCCGGCGGCAGCATACTAGTCAACCTTGCTTGTGAGTAACGTATTCACTTAAGAATTTCAGGTTCCGGTTCTTTCATTGTAATTTTTTTTCGTCAATCGCCCGAAGGTTAACGGTTAAATTCTTTTGAGGGATAGTTCGCCTTTGTACATGTTTTGTGTGCAATAAAGAGATATACATGAGTACATGACATACAATACAAGAACTATTTATTGAACACCACATGATAAACAAAACAGAAAAAAGGTACAAAGAAAACGCAAGGCAGCAATGGGCGGCCTTATCGCTACATAGCGATCTCTACCAGGCAACCATAACGGAATAAAGGTAACATACATAACCTACTCATATCCAACTTAGAATAGTTGAAGACCCGCGTCGTACTAATTTAAAAGTTTAATATCTCAATAACTGCTGAATCGATTTTCCTAGCTTTCGACAATTTTTCTGTATACAGTTTGAATTTTTCAGCGCTTTGGTTTTGTATCGTCATGTGTAAATTTTTTTAGTAAAATAAATAAATGGGTCAATGAAATTTTCTTTGCCACTCGTTGCCATGGAGATGTCCCCTGGGTCACTCGTCTAAAATTGGATTTTCCGAGGCACCACTCCATCAAACGTTAGGAGTTTTGACGGTTATATACCAACTCCTTCACGCTTCATTACCTAAGCATGCGATTCTGACTTTCGGGGGAGTGGGGTCTTAGAAAATCATATTTTTGCTGTGTTACTCAGGGGACATCTCCATGACAAGGAGTGGCAACGAAAAGTTGATTGACCCAAACAATAAATTATTAGATATGTTGTAACAGCTGCCGTAACATATTCGGGAGCAAGTTACACTTGGTATGTACTAGAGTGTATCTGTATTTCTATGTATGTGTATTTTAAATGCTTTAGTTATTTGTATGTCTAGTCTTCTTTCTGATGTCCTGTCAATCGCCCGAAGGTTAACTGGTAGAGATCCCTTTAAGGGATAAGTTCGCCTTTGTACATTTGCTTTTGATCTGTTATATTTTGTTTTATGTGCAATAAAGAGGTCTGCATACATACATACATTTTGAGTCGAACCGGCACTTTCCCCAGCCGGCTTCTGGAACCTGCTGACGCTGAGCGCCCCCGCGCGGCCGCACATCTACAGCAGCCCGCCGGCCGACCGGCTGGAGCTGGCGGAGAGCCTGCGGCGCTGGCACCCGCTGGCCAACCAGGCCTGCCTGCTGCTGCTGGCGCTGGCCAACCACTGCGCCGCCAGCCGCTACCGCCGCGCGCTGCTGGCCGCCACCGACGCCGCCAGTGAGTCGCGCAGAGCCGCGGTGTATGCTAGTGGCTTTGTGAGCCGGAGACCTCACGACATCATTTGTTTCTTTTTTTAATTTCCAAAAAACGAATCCACAAAAAACAGGTTTCAGAACTTTATTTCTCATAAATAATCACAAACAAATACACTTCATCACTAGCCTTTTTTTAACGTCCCACTGCTGGGCACAGGCCTCTTCTCAGAATGAGAGGGCATGGGCTATAGTTTCCACGCGAGCCCAGTGCGGATTAGGAACTTCATTCACGCCATTGAATTGCTTCGCAAGAGTGTGTAGGTTTCCTCACGATGTTTTCCTTCACCGAAAAGCTCATGATAAATTACAAATAAAATTCCGCACATAAATTCTGAAAAACTCACGAGGTGCGAAAAGGGGCTTGAACCCACGACCCTCTGCTTGAGAGGCCATAGGTTTCACATTCACTTACATGAGAACATTAAGTATAGAAAAAAATATATAAGAAACGAGCGTGCAGTAACAGATGTTGAGTTGATATAATTATCGAACCTGCTCTCAAAATTTCACGTGAATCGGTTGAGATAAGTTTAAGTATGCGACCTGTAGAGGAGAACAGCCGGACAGACAAGAAAACATTTTTATACGGGCTGAAAGACGCTTCGCTTCGGTTAACTAACAAAAAAAGTATAGAAAAGCTATCGTTCGAATTTACTTACAGAAAATAATGTGGCCGCTTTTTTCTCTCCACTTGCTATTAATTGACAAATGTCCATGGTGTTTCGGTGTAGGAGACGGTAAAATTGTGGGTTACTAGATCGAGAGCAACATAGTCAGTCACATTATATCTTTATATCGTTAGTGACAATCCTGATACCATATAAACTATAGTGAGTGTGTAGTGCTTTTATGTATGTCCATCAAGGACCATAAAACCAAGAGGACTGCATTGGCAGCATAGCCATTGGGCTATACAATGTCGCGTTCCTGTAAAATAATGAGCCTGCTGTAGCTAGTTTCACTATAGAGAGGTCTCTGTACCATTAATTTTCTATGACACGTAGTCATCTGGCTAACACAATAGCGCCATCTATGAACTGAAAGGAAAAACGAATGGCTAACACAATAGTGTTAGCCAGAGGTCTAAATGTCATACCAAATGAATCGTACAGAGACCCCTCCGTAGTAAAACTAGCTACAGCAGGCTTATTATCTCAAAGGAACGCGACATCGTATAGACACTGGCAGTCCTCTTGGTTTTATGGTCCTTGATGGACATACATAAAAGCACTACACACTCACTATAGTTTATATGGTATCAGGATTGTCACTAACGATATAAAGATATAATGTGACTGACTATGTTGCTCTCGATCTAGTAACCCACAATTTTACCGTCTCCTACACCGGGGGCGTAGCTCAGATGGTAGAGCGCTCGCTTAGCATGCGAGAGGTACGGGGATCGATACCCCGCGCCTCCAAATGATGAAATTGCTTTTTGCTTTTTTTTGCTTACCAAATTTTCGAGGAAACGCGAAATTTATCATTTTAACGGTAAAAAATACGTTTTGAAACTTTTATTACCATTTCTAGATGTAATTCTTTAAATATTTTTATCTTTTCTTAGAATTTAACTGACAAAAATAATGGGAGCTTGTGTGTTTAAATATATTTTTTATTTTCCTGTTTTTTATAGTAGGACCCAACTAAATTTTTCAAAATCAAATTTTTATTCAGTAAACAGGTGGTTTAAATGCTTTTTACAAGAAGAACTATTTGATACTGGATTTGCACAGCAATATCAAAAACGTAGAAGATTAAGTTTTTAGGTTAGGTTTTTTTATGTGCCTTTTAATACTAGCCTACAAGTAATATTTTTTAGTCTATCGGCGTTTTCGGATATTTTTTTCCAAAAACAGGTTAAACAACTCTTATCTTACCTGCACACTCCTGCGAACTAATTCAATGGTGTCTGTGAAGTTCCCATCCATACTGGGCCCGCGCTGGAGCTATAGCCCAAGCCAGGGGGGCTCTCATTGTTAGGAGGCTTAGCGTCCCGGTGGTCGAAGCTGTTAGTACTACTACGACTACTAATATTAGTGTTTTGTCTCGAAAATGATATGACAAAATGAAACAAAACACAAATAGTCAATCAACTTTTAATTACCACTCGTTGCCGTGGAGATGTCCCCTGGGCAACTCGTCTAAAATAATATTTTAGTCAAAATCAGTCGAAAGAAGCATGAAGGAATTGGCACCCAACTGTTGAAAATCCTAACGTTTGATGGAATGCTGCCTTAGAAAATTCTGTTTTAGACGAGTTACCCAGGGGACATCTCCATGGCAACGAGTGGCAATTAAAAGGTGATTGACCCAAATATTATCATTAGTTTAATAAGCTTCCAGAAACGGGGCCCGCAGCGGTGGGACTTACCAAAGGCTGGTGATGTGATGAGCAATCTTATCCCATTTTTGACCCCCGACCGAAAAGAGGGGTGTTATAAGTTTGACGTGTGTATCTGTGTATCTGTCTGTGGCATCATAGCTCCCAAACAGGTGGACCGATTTCGATGCGGTGTGTTTCAATCGAAAGCTAGTTTAATCGAGATGGTTCTTAGCTAAATTTCATCACCCGCTTCACCCGTTTTTAAAATATTGAACTTTGAAATTACAATGTCGGGGGTTTTTCAACTTTTATAAGTTGGTTATGTTTCAGATACTTCGGCGGCGACGCCTCAGAAGGACGAGGCTGGCGCCGGCGCGGACATGACTCCGCGAATAGACATGGCCGCGGTAACTATCACCTTCTTCATCACCAGTCGATCATTTTTTTTAACCCACGATGAAAAAGGGGGTGTCGAGATGGTTCTTAGCTAAGTTTCATTTCATTGCAATCGGTTGACCCGTTTTTGAAATATTGAACTTTGTAATGACAATGTCGTGGATTTTTCAACTTTTCTAAGTTGGTTATAGCGACAAACGTTTCACTATTCGTTTCGCAATATGATCAATGATCATTTTACAACGCGCATTTTTTCTGAAATATTTATATTTCAGAACCATCGTATAGAATCTATAGAACCTAGGTTAGTTGAGGTTTGTTTGATAAATGTTTTAGAAGCAAATGCGGGATTTTACATGTCATTTTTTTGAGTATATCAGCGCTTTTGGAAAAGCCATCATTGCCAAGAAATACCTTCACCTCTCCACTTTACCTTAAATCCCCATACCATACCTTACCTAACTTTACCTTAGATGGTTAAAAATAAGAATCTTAATAATGGTAATAGTTCTTCCTGGCAACCATGTTTTTCTGGAGAGGGGTTATGTTAAATTATATTGCACAGCTACACAAATCCTTGTGCGCAACGGCGAGCTGCGAGCATTCCACCCTCCTGCTGTACCTGCTGCTACACTCCTGCAAGGCGTACAAGCGGCACGTCGCCAGCGACCCACACATCGAGAACTTGGTAAGTCCGACCATAGCTTGGTAAGTTTGACCATAGCTTGGTAAGTTTGACCATAGCTTGGTAAGTTCGACCATAGCTTGGTAAGTTCGACTATAGCTTGGTAAGTTTTTTTTATGCGACAGGGAAGGCAAACGAGCAAGTGGGTCACCTGATGGTAAGTGATCAGATGGGGTTTGCAGATGGATTGCCAACCTAGAGATCTATGATGAAATGTCTCTTGTGCCCATAATTACACCGGCTGTTTTACTCTCCACACCGGAACATAACACAACAGTTTGACCATAGCTTGGTAAGTTCGATGATAGCTTAGTAAGTTTGACTAGTACTTGGTAAGTTTGACCATAGCTTGGTAACTAGATGGAAACTCACCCACAGTGTGTAATTACACTATATTAATCACAAGGTCTATTTTAAAATTATATGGATAATTACATCGTTTGTAGTTACAGTGTAATTTTTAGCATCCTTTTACTTCATTTACGTCACTTATGTTTTCGAACACACATCTTCAATTCTTAATTATTTTCTCTACATTCATTTATAGGACCCTGGAACGTTTTAAACTCATATTAACACCATTTCACTTTATTTTCACAGCATTCCTTCACGTTGTAAACGTTTTTAAAATCCTACATCTGCTGATTTACCTTTCTTTGCGTTTCACAGTCTTCTACTGAACTCTACAAAACCGGGCTTCGCACGCGCTTATGCGCTACACTTTTTCCTTTTCTTTTGTGATTGTATCTATTTGTTTTCGTTTTTGTTAGCAATGTGAAAGAACCTGAAAATTAATTTTGACATGTTTTGACGTCTTTGTTCATATGGTCGTCATGGCAATTTCTGTTCTATCTAATAATCTAATCTCCACCAAAATTACTCGTTTCTTCTTGGCCACCTATAAAATTTTACTTTTAATTTGAAATCTTTTGCGTTCTGATTCTGGAGCCGCCGTCGGGCACGCATCTCCGGCCGAATGCTATATAAGCCGTACAAGCGCCCGACGACGGCAGTCTCTCGTCCGCTTTCAACAAATAAAGTACTAAATTAAAGGCCTTGTCCCGGGGTCGCTAAACCCCGGGACCCTGCAGTGCCATCATAAGTTTTTTTTTTCTTCTTAACTGCGCGTCAAAATAAAAGTCTTCATCTCAAAGTTCTTCAACTTCAAGCTGCGCCTTCTGGCACGTCTTGCTCGGCGAGGCGTGTGAGGTCGCCCACCTCGTGCGCACTGTCCTCTGGCTTGCGCCGCCGGGTACTTCATACCTGTGTGCTCCTGGGTGCGAGGCTCATCGCGCGCCCCCACTTCGCTACCTGAAATCACCATCCACGTGCACGCTTACCATTGGCGTGCGCTCTCCGGAACTACCAAGTCTGTGCAATCCCTGGGTGCGTGACTTAACGTGCGCACCCACTCCACTGCCTACTACCATCCCGTACCCGAGCTCCGTCGTGCCGTGCAGTGTGCGCTGGGAAGCACACTTTCCCTCCGCCGCCTTCCTCCGTGCTCCGCTCCGCTCCGCTTCACTCCGCTCCGCTACGCTTGCTTCGCCCTTTTCCTCTACCACTCCACTTCATACACACCCACCTGTACCCATCACCCACTCTACACATTTTCCCCGACGACTCATCTTTTTATTTTTTTTACGAATCTCTTGTAAATATTTGTAAATAATAAATTGTTATTAATTTTCTTTAAAACTTTCTATTTTCTTTTACTAGTTTTAGGTCTAGGTTAGGTATTCTTTTTTTTTTTCACTGTCGCTTCACGACACTT
Source organism: Clepsis dumicolana (assembly GCA_963691665.1). Lineage (NCBI taxonomy): Eukaryota > Metazoa > Arthropoda > Insecta > Lepidoptera > Tortricidae > Clepsis > Clepsis dumicolana. The sequence goes on along the minus strand of OY829531.1, from coordinate 5,684,555 downwards.
TCCAGACTTTCAAATCGCGATAACTCGAAAAGTTGCTGGGGAGACCGGACATGTTTTTTCCGTGTACCCTTCAGTTGGTTTATTTTTTGGATTTCTCTAAGTTTTATTTAGCTTAACAGACTATACAGACTTTTTTATTTGCAGGTTGTACCGATACTGCAGGTGCTATACAACGCTCCAGACAACAATTCACATCACATATACATGTCGCTAATAGTATTACTCATACTGACCGAGGACGATACTCTCATCAAGAATGTGCATTTGATTGTGAGTATTTTTTAAACGATCACAATTAAAAAGGGATCCAAAGTTTTCGTTTTCAGTATTAATATATAGATTACTAGCTTTTGCCCGCGACTTCGTCCGCGTAGATTTCGGTTATCGCTATCCCGCGGGAACTATATAATTTTCCTGAATAAAAAGTTGCCTATGTTATTCCTCAATTTTCAAACTATCTTCTTACCAAATTTCATTTAGATTGGTGCAGCGGTTTTCCCGTGAAGAGGTAACAAACAGACAGACAGAGAGACAGAGTTACTTTCGCATTTATAATATTGGTTATAGGATTTAATATATGTATTTTTTAATTATTTACAGATATTAAAGAACATACCGTGGTATACGGAGCGGACGATATCCTCGGTGTCACTAGGCGGTCTGATGGTATGACACTATATTTTAATTACACTAAAACAGCCAATTCGTACACAAGAAATCAATTTGGGTCCATCGACTTTCATTGCCATTCGTTGCCATGGCGATGTCCCCTGAGTAACTCGTTTAAAATAAGATTTTCTAAAGCACCACTACATTTAACGTTAGGAATTTCAACATTTATATGCCAATTCATGCGTCGTCTCCTAAGCATGAAAATTATGGCTTTCGAGATAGTGGTGACTTACAAAATCTTATTTTAGACGAGTTACCCAGGGGACATCTCCATGGCAACGAGTGGCAATTAAAAGGTGATTGACCTCACTTACATCAATCAATATTTTTTTTGTTAAAAAACAATAATACACACTTTATTTGCGTCATATAATAAATAATAACGTAACAACCGTGATAGCCTAGTGTTTTGACATATGGCCTCTCAAGCAGAGGGTCGTGGGTTCGAGCCCCGGCTCGCACCTCTGCGTTTTTCGGAATCTATGTGCGAAATTACATTTGTACCTCTAATTTTCACTACCTTTTCGGTGAAGAAAAACATCTTGAGGAAACCTGCACACTCCTGCGAAGCAATTCAATGGTGTGTGTGAAGTTTGGACTGGACTGGACCCGCGTGGGAACTATAGCCCAAACCCTCTGAAATTCTGTGCCCAGCAGTGGGACGTAGAAAAGGCTGGTGAAGTGTAGAAATAATGTTTCAGGTGTTGGTTTTGGTTCGGGCGTTGCAATACAACATGGCGCGTGTCCGGGATAAGTACCTTCACACCAACTGCCTGGCTGCCATCGCTAACATGAGCTGTGAGTCTGACATCAAAATTAAATAAATATCGTGGGACAATTGACACCAATTGACCTAGTCCCAAAGTAGGAAAAGCCTGTACTATGGGTACTAGACAACGGATAAACGTATTTATAAAAAAAAAACGAATCGACAAACAACTACACATAAACATAATTATTGAATCTGATCACAAAATTTCACGAAAATCGGTTTAGAACTGCGACCTGTAAGGAGAACAGACGTACGAAAGAATTTTTGTACGGTCGAGGAAATTAATTCCTGACCCACCATGGAACCTTTTCACAGTAAACGTCAGAGACATCGCATTGCTTGACAAGGAAAATCGTTATGACGTTTACTATGACAATGTTCTACGGTGGGTTAGGAATTAATTTCCTCGACTGTACAAGCTGAAATGGAGCGCTTCGCTCATTTCGTTCGCGATGTAATCCATATAATTTTCGTATAGCTACATTTTTTTGAAAGTAATAAGTAAAAAAGTTACACAAATATTTTTATCTGTAACTGAGTGGTAACTTATAGTCTATTGAGTACGCTAAATTTTGAGATTAAAATTTCGTTTTTTTTTTAAAGTGACTAGACACATTCTTTCTGTGTACCCTTCAGATGTTTTTGTATTTTCGTGTATTTAGTATTTTTTTTTCTTGTTTCAGGTGAATTTAGGAACTTGCATCCATACGTGGCGCAGAGGCTAGTGTCATTGTTCGAAACACTTTCGAAGCGACGAGCCCGGTTGTGCAACGAAATAGAAGGTATGATTAAAGTGAGACAAGCTTTCCCCTGTCAAAAAGTTAATGATATTGTCATAAAATTGATTTTTGCCTGGCCTGTGGGAAAGGTTTTTCTGCTATGTTAATGACACAGGCTTGTTACACTACTTGCTGATAAAATTAGCTGGCAGATAAATCCACCTCATATTTCCTGCGTTTCAGTTAGATTATCTGCTAGATAGAGCGATCAGGCATTAGATAGATAGGTAGATAGAGAAATTGGAACTGGTATTGGAGTCACAAGAAAGCACGAGGCGAGGAGAGGGAGGTCTAACGGGGGGAGAATGGGGGGGGGGGGGGGTATGTCTTCGCGCGACAAGCATAAAACATATATTGTAAGTTACGTACCACGCTGACCGCGGTTGCCCGCCGCAGCCGCTGCGCTCGGATCGACTTCCGATTTAAAAGTATCACAATCGGAGATGTAATATCAATCGGAAGTTCCGACCTTTCGGAATCGGAATCAAACCTCCGTAACATCCCTACTAGATAGATAGCTTCTAGCAGAAAGGCTATCAGGAATTTTATCAGCAAGCGGTGAAACTGAGCTTAATAAGTACGAAACTAAATATCTATGAATGATGAAAAAATTCTGGACATGATGTACCGGTGTAGTTTATACACAACCACATACAAGAATTTACTTTTGTTCTATATCTACACACATATCATAAGTCCTCTATAATGCGTTCAGAAACCGTAGAAAATGACCAGCATTGCAGCACGACGACGACTGATCGCCGCCAACCGCCACCAGCAGTAAAGTAATCGTCATTCTCATCTAGTCATTCGATATCGAATTCGATGTTTCAAATTTGAAAACCAACGTAATTTACAATAATAGTGAAATAAAACGGATCACTCACGTGTATAAGTCGTGTTCAGTCTGACATGTATAAATAATAATGTGATATTTTTTTTACAATAAAACAAACAGTTTACGAAACGTCAGCTCGGTATGTTTGTCTATGATTTAAAAAAAACAGTCAAATTCGTGACAGGTATGGGTATGATATATGCCTTCGGCTTCTGAACCCATCTTAGAGTACTTATAATATGTGTGTAGATAAAGTAATGTATGCAACTCCACATAATTAGGCGTTAAAACACTCATTATGTGGCAGTTGCATAAACTACTATTACTTTTGTTCTTTTCAGGTGGTGATATAAATAATTTAGAATTACCTCATCATGCAGAAGAGAAGACAGAAGAAATAGTAAGTGTTTTTTTTTCTGAACGGTGCGCATAAACTGGCAGTAGGGATTATGACTAGTTGGTCAAACTAACAACTTTTTTTGGGTCCCTACGCAAAAAGACCAATAGTTTTAAATTTAAAAACGCTTATTGATCAATACGTATAATGACCAATACGCGAATCGAACAATATTTTATACACAAAATAACCAATCAGCACTACGCAACATGACCAATAATTTTAAATATGAAATCGCGTATTGACCAACACTTCATTCTTAGCCAAGTTTCATTACAGGTTCAGCCGTTGTTGAGAATTTGAACTCTGAATTGAAAATGTCGAAGGTTTTCAACTTTTCTAAGTTTGCTGTAGTTGTTCAACTCCTTGTTTTTTTTTAAACTACAAAAATATGTATTAAAGAAAAAAAAGGGATAGCTACATTAATTAATTAATTTCAGTGACATAAAAGTAATGGTACGGTATTTATTATTTATTCACTAATATAGTTCGCAAGCAGAACCATTGTCACTAACGATATATGGATTTATAATGATCTGATAGTAAATGTTTTTTTTTATTATTAAAAACCCTTCTTAATTCCAGGTGGAACATATACAAGTACTAGACGAAGTACTGAGGATGCTTTTGGAAATCATCAACTCTTGCTTGACTCATCAGCTGGTGAACAACTTGAACGTGGTCTACGCGTTACTCCACAAGAGACAGCTGTTCCGGAACGATCAGTACGCGATCACGCAAAACATAGAGATGGTGAGTAAAAGGTGATGAAATATTTAGTGGCGGGTGATTAGTGGAAAGTGATGAATGGTGAGTGCATTGATGAGTAGGGTGAGATTAAATGAGGAGATTGTGATTAGTAGAAGGTGATTGAGTGGTGAGTGCATTATGAGTACTATGGTGTACTGAATGAGGTTATGAGTGTTGGGTGATTAGCGAAAGTGACAGAATGGTGAGTGAGTGATGAGTAGGGTGTGATTGAATGAGATAATATGAGTACTGGGTTTTTTTTATATGACGAGGAAGGCAAACGAGCAAGGAGTCATCTGGACCGTGTTTTATAAAGCTACAAGTTACAATTTACAAGCGGAAGTCTCATTTTATCACCTTTTGTTAGAAAGAGACATCCGCTTCTAAATTACAACTTGTAGCTTTATAAAACACGACCCAGATGGTAAGTGATCACCACTGTCCATAGACACCCGCAACCCCGGAGTGTTTGCACATGCGTTGCCAACCTAGAGAGCTAAGATGAAATGCCTCTTGTGACCGTAATTACACCGGCTGTCTTACTCTCCACACCGGAACACAACAGTGCAAGCACTGCTGCTTAGCGGCAGCATTAGCTAATAAGACGGTGGTAGCGATCCGGACAGACCTCGCACAAGGTCCTACCACCCGCACAGAATTCCACGGCAACGAGTGGCAATGAAAAGTTGATCCACCCGCTTAAAAAAAAAATTTTTTTTTTATTCGCAGGTGATAGGTTATTTCTCGACGCGTCTCCAGCGGGTGCAGGGCGCCGCGGGCGCAGACCTCAGCGTGACGGAGGTGCTGCAGTGCATTAAGCGGGGCGCCGAACAGTGGTCCAGCGACCGGCTCAAGGTACGACGCAGCCTGTATACACGCAACGATTTGAATTTTACGTAAGCGTTGCCGACCTGGTAGGAGGAGCTTGAGTGTATCTAACGGGGCGCCAAGCAGTGGTCTAGCGATCGGCTCAATGTGAAATTTGAGTTTTTAATAAACCCCATTTGTTCTCTATCCCGTAGGAATTTCAACAAATCCGTCCTTAGTGCTAATCTACATCATAAAGGCAACCTCTATGCTAAATTTCAGCCTTCTAGGGCCAAGGGTTTCGGCTGCACATTGTCTGTCAGTCACTCAGTCAGTAACGGAAGAATTTTATACACAGTAAACTCAGGATACCGAAAGAAATATAATCTATATTAAATTATTAAAAACAAGCTTATGCCCCGCGGCTTTGCCCCCGTGAAATATTTCAAAATGGGCTAGTTCCCATCCCGTGGGAATTTCGAAAAATCCCTTAATGCACCTCTAGGATACTCGAGGTATATGTTTGCCAAATTTCAAGTCTCTAGCTCCATTGGTTTAGCCTGTGCTTTGTCTGTCAGTCAGGGTACTGTTTAAAAAAAAATACCTTGGGACAAATTGACACCAATTGACCTAGTCCCAAACTAGGCAAAGCCTGTACTATGGGTACTAGACAACGGATAAACATACTTATATAGATAAATACATAGTTATATACATATTAAACATCCAAGACCCGAGAACAAATATTCGTATTCATCATACAAACATCTGCCCCGACCGGGATTCGAATCCGGGACCTCAAGCTTCATAGTCAGGGTCGCTAACCACTGGGCTATACGGTCGTCAATAAAAAAATATACATTTATTTTCAGAATTCAAAGATCCATAGATTGATTGACTGATTGATATATAGATTTATAGGTACAAATATGGATTGTTTCAGAAATTCCCCGACCTCAAATTCCGCTACGTTGAAGAGGAGCGCCCCGAGGAGTTCTTCACGCCGTACGTGTGGGCGCTGGTCGGCGGCTGCGGCGGCGTCTACTTCAGCAGCGAGTGCGCGCGCGCCGCCACCGCGCTCTGCTGACCGTCTGTAGCTGCCCACCCGCCAACACCCTGTACTGTCTGTGACTGTATACGGTGCTGTGGGAATAGGTTGTACAGGATGTGGATCAGGCCAGTGAGACTGCGCTGTGATATTTTAATTTTGGAAGGATTATTTGTAGCGACTGTGGTGCCGCACGCGAGTGACGCCACCACTGTTCTGCATCGCGCTTACGAAGTTTCTTAAGCCGGATGCATAAATACAACTTCCAACTCAATGGTATGCTAACTAATATTATAAATGCGAAAGTAACTCTGTCTTTCTGTCTCTGTCTGTCTGTTTGTTACCTCTTCACGGGAAAACCGCTGCACCAATCTAGATGAAATTTGGTAAGAAGACAGTTTGAATATTGAGGAATAACATAGGCTACTTTTTATTCGGGTAAATTACATGGTTCCCGCGGGATAGCGTTAACCGAAATCTACGCGGATGAAGTCGCGGGCAACAGCTAGTTACATTTAAAAAAAAGATATGTCATCAGCACGCCGAAAATGAAGCGCAGAAGAGGCTACAATTGTAGCCTCTTTGGCCCCAGTCACTCTCGAATAAGGTCCAAACTTGCGCGCATTGTCAACATGTTCGTAACATGTTTTTCGATTGTTTTGTGAGCATATGACGTATCTTTACTTATAATGTCATGGTTTCAACTCTCTTCCTCTGGACTACGGTCCCCAGTAGGTCTAACACAACTCACAATGCGACTTCTATCTCGCGCGAGAACAACTGCCCGTCCTTTTCTGTCACTCAGAATGCAACGGGACGGGTGATATAATCTCGCGCGACAAACAAAGTCGTGGCCCGTTGTGCTAGTGTTAGCCCTATGGGCGTAACAACTGTCTGGCTGGAGAGAGATCTCTCTATTGGAGTTTTTTCCAAATATTAATAAAAAACTAACGGCCTAGTTGTTTGAAGGACAGCGCAATCTGACTGGGGTTTTCATCGGATGAACACTATACGTATCATCGGTATATTATAATTAAGTTTCATCATCGTCATCATCATGTCAGCCAAAAGACGTCCACTGCTGGACATAGACCTCCCCCAAGGTTCTCCACTCAGACCGGTCTTTTGCTGTCCGCATCCACCGCGGTCCCGCAATCCTCACCAGGTCGTCGCTCCATCTTGTTGGAGGCCTACCGACAGCTCGTCTCCCGGTCCGCGGACGCCATTCGAGAACCTTCTGGCCCCATCGGCCATCAGTCCTGCGAGTAAGTGCCCCGCCCACTGCCACTTAAGTTCCGCAATTCTTCTAATTTGCTGAAGTATAATTTGACCCCAGCATAAGCAAGATATGTTTTATTCCGCAAGCAGTCTATACGTGCTCCCGTACCTCAAGGTAGTCTCTTCGCTAGGTCATCCATTCCTCTCAATTGACAATATTTAATTTTTTTGACACCTGAAAATATAGGCATCAAAAGAGATCCCCCTCCTGAACACATCAGTATGTTTATATTAATTTAATATTACTTATTATATGAAATACAAGACAGTGAAATAAAAAGAGCAATATTATATTACCAATACTACGAACGAATGGATGAAATACCTTTACTTACCTTTTTTAAGAAAAAAAAAATCTCTAACGATTTTGAGTTTGAACACGTCACATTGTCTTCATAAACGTATTTACTTTTACTAAGGTAAAGGCAATGGATCCATCCTACCGGATAACTGGGCCGTTTTTTATAAAGCTGCAAGTTACAATTTACAACTGGAAGTCTCATTCTATCACCTTTTGTTAGAAAGAGACTTCCGCTTGTAAATTACAACTTGTAGCTTTATAAAACACGACCCGGGAGTTGCGTCCTTTTAAAATAAGTACTTTTTAATGAATTCATTGTTAATCCTAGTGAAAATTTAAAACTATTTTTGCGTTCCTCTTTCCAAGCAGAATACATACAACTAATCAAATTATAGTATTAAAAATGTGAAATGTTGTCAATTCCACCATAACCGATTAAATACCTATGTATTTTACGGTACAGTATATCAAAAATATAGTTTTAACTTTTATAAACTAATTTGCACTGCTTCGTCCTCACCATTTTTTATTTTAAGTATTTACTTTTGTCACCAGAGTCACAATTGTGTAGATGTTTTAAATCAAATATAAAATATTAGATATATTCATTTATTTTTTATAATAGTACAAATCGCCAGTTTGACATTTTTACGTGCTACTTACAACTCTGTTTGTTTTAACATGTGAAATTTAATGGTCAAATTTCTACACGTTTTTGAGTAAAACAAAGACTATTTTTAAACCGTATTAACTTGTACTAGAAAAACATAATAAATACCGCTAATGAATCTTATTACTATTATTATTACACGTTTTCGAATTACCGAAAAACGTGTGTGATCGTTTGACAGTCACTTAATTCAAATGTTAAAATAAAATATAGTATTAGAGATGCCCAACGCCCAACATTGTATAGTTTTTAAATTATTGGACTAAAGCAAAAAAAAAACATTCGCCGTCTCAGTAGTTCCATGCTAATTTAAATTAATTTGAAAGCAATTATTTGCCGTATTTGACAAATGGGTGATTAAGGTTTCGGCATGTCATTTGAGGCTTTTCTGTTTTCTCTCTAACAATATAATGTCCATAACTCTCTTGCTTCAGTAAGACTACGGTCGTGTTTTATAAAGCTACAAGTTACAATTTACAAGCGGAAGTCTCATTCTATCACCTTTTGTTAGAAAAAGACTTCCGCTTGTAAGTTGTAGCTTCATAAAACACGGCCCGCCTGTAACCATAATTTAAGAAGTAGTACGGGGCCGGCCCTCCGACTACGAAGTGCAAAATTCGAATTTCGTATCGTGCCGTCCCTCGCAAGCTAATATTATTTAATACGAGAGTGAGCGGGACGATACGATACGAACTTCGAATTTCGTAGTATGGGGGCTGTATTGTTATTTGACATGTGTATTGTCTGATTTAGTTTTAATGAAAATGCAATATCTGTATTACAAATAAATAAATGATATTTAAATAAAGTGTTATTTTTATTACCGTTTCAATATGAAGTCGGTTAAAAATAAGGACCCTTTTTTCGTTTATAGTAATTTCTGATGACAACGCCCAAACAAAGCTGTCATTTGCGTGAGCGTGAAACGAAACGTGCAAATTTTGGGGTGACCATATGAAAAAGACAGTAGAAAGAACTTTAATTGAGTTATATTTGCTTCCTGTTACTCGATTAAATTATTATTGCATGATATGAAATTATTAAATAATATTCCCATGTTAATTATCAAGTAATTCTAACAAGATCTTTAATGCAGTCACAAACAAGGCTGCCATGTAAAAAAACGAATTCTTTACATTTCCTTCCTTCCGATTTTTTCAATCAAATCAATCGACAGGTGTGGATGTGCGTAAACAAGTGCTTAGAAAACAATCTTAATTTTATGAAAATAAGTAAGTTTTCAAGTGTTTTGTGAGCAAAAACTTTGTAAATATTTTTGTTGATTTTCGTAAAATGCTTCGACTTGACGTGTGATAGTGATAGCCGTGCGCAGGTAAGTGTTCCTAATTCAAATATAAATAGGTATCATGTTTTTGTTTAAATCTATTAAAATAAACTTCTATTGTTTATGTAAGTGAAATCAATAAAAAAAGAATTTATTTCCTTCAGTCGAAACTTAGGGATTGTGATACATTCTGCGTATTTATTTAATTAAGTAGGTAGTTTTGTTCTATGTAATTAAATCTATTGGTAGTAAATATTGCTTTGTGGCTATTTACAGTGTTTGAATCGATGTTCACTTTCTTTTATTATCATAAATTGTATTTGTGTACGTTCCAGCTTTATGTAAAGCTGCCTATTTTGTAGTATAATGATGTTTTCAATTTTGTGTCAATATTTTGCTAATATTTTATACATAGCTAGATAATTTAGCTAGGTACTTGTATTTTGACTGCTTTAAATTGATTTTGCTGTAGATTCGTTGGCATTGGAATATTAACTACTTACTTACTTACTTTTAAGTCTGACCTCAAAATGTACAACTGTGCAAACTTGCATTTACACACTAGACATACTTACTTAAAACTGAAAAACAGATGCAGCCTTAAGAACATTAATTAAATCAACATATTGGGTGTATTGTTTTGCAGTAAAATTTCTTATTAAATTAAAACTATTCCAACAGTTGTATGCCAATAAGTGCCTCATACTTACTTTTATTTAGCACACAAAAAAATATTATGTGGACAAATTGAATTCCTCATACTTTTTTGATGTGTGTAGCACCTAGGGATGTCAACACTCCAGGACTCCAGTAATAATGGTTAATCTCCAGACCTCCCGGGGTGCAATATCTCCGGTTTTTCAAAAATTATACTCATCCGTCGCTCGCACCTCACTAGGTACTCGCTTGCTATGTTTGGTGGTGTCGTCTCTGTCAGATTTTCTTTCATCATCGCCCCCCCTTCCCACTTGATTTCTTAACATTCTCCCAGGTTGGTCCTTTCGAGAGATGGCAACCTAGTAGCACCAGTAGCACCTCAAGTACTTCAACCGAATCAGATATTTTAAAATAATCTGTCTTAAGTTCAAAGTACCTACAGTTGCAGAAACTGAATCTTATACCTCTGTAAAATATTATCACTAATGATTTCACAATGTTTTCTTTAGCAGTTGTATCCATGGCTATGTGACATTTGCTGCGAAACAGTTTTACAAGTGGTATTCTATACGGTGACACTGTTGCATTCAGTGTCAAATTCGATACAGGTATTACAACTAGTTTGACACTGCTATGCTGACACATAAATAACCTTAGAGACATAAAACCCAGTTTGTACGACTGTATCCTGCTTATGGTCCTTGCTGATCATTGTCTAATTCCAATATGTAGAAGGTTGGAATACAGTATTGATTGGTCATAGTTGGCTGTAACTAACTATAAGATATATTACTCAGATAAGCTTATCTACGAAATTCCTGTGTTATCTATTATCCATGGTTATATTTCTGTGGTTGTCTGCTGTATTTAAACTGTCTAGGATAGACGGATATAAATATAGATAGGTACATAACATGGTTATTGCCCGTGTTGACATCGTTGATGAAGGTCAATCATTTCAATGCCATGGTGAATACGAATTTAATCACCACAAGGTCTCACTCACTCCATATTTTTTGTTTTTGACATTTGAGGTTGCAGTTATGCAAAATGCTTATAGGTAAGTCACTTTGTCATCATCAATAGCCTAAGGGTGACTGGGTGACTCAATGAACTATAAACGGTCAAGTAATGGGTACAATGATTTTCGTGACTATGGAAGCCAATATGGAAGTGGCATCCAATCTTACAGGACCCTTTCTACGTTCTAGAAAAAATTGTTAGAAAAATTACATTAAAACCTCTATGATTGTCCACAATCATAGAGCTTTTAATGGCATATGCAGAATTATTATTCAGCTTTTGATCAAGGGTTGCAGCCACCCCATTACCCAAAGAGCTTACACCCACAAATGTTTTTATTTGGGTTTGTAATATGATGTTTTTAGCGATAGACCAGGCGGTTAGTGGCGGCGGTAGTGGTTACATTAATTTGAACACCCACATTCCTGTCAACTGTCAAGATTTACGGCCAGCCTAATCGCCCTCGTGACTGCTTTATTAACTACAATTTAAGTTGCGTTGCTGCAAGTTGCGGGCAACTTGACGAAATTACTAATCACTCCTTAGATGTTAAGGCATGTTTCGACCCTATTCTTGAGTGTGAAGTTTATTAAATATGTCAATAGGGAATCAAGAATTTAATGAAGCTGATTTCGTACCCCTGGCTAAGATGCAAACCAGGGTAATCCACGGTATGAGCAAAATTTCTCTCGAATTCTTTTCTTACCCAGACTTGCGCGTAACGTAAGGCCTATTGCAGATAGAGGCGTAGCTGCTTAGACGCGTACCGTACGCGACATTGTACGCTTGGTGCGCCATGTAGCCCGGCACACAGTACAGTATGGACACTCGACTCCAACAAAAAATAGCACTTGAAAGCAAAATATTTCACAAACGAATAACTCTATCGAAAAATAATCTTCGAGCACCCGCAATATTTTTGAAAGACCTATCCAACGATACCCCACACTATGGGGTGGGCGACAAATAAAAAAATTATCCCCACTAAACTGTAAGGGTTCCTTTTTTGCCATTTTGGCTACGGAACCCTAAAAAGGAACCTCTATGCCAAATTTCAGCTTGCAGGTCCAGGGGTTTGGGCTATGCGTTGATAAATCATAGTCACGTTTCTGTTTTATAAATATGTTTTAATTTTTTTCTGTTTCAAGCAAGCAGCGTCAATGAGGTGGTATAAGAACACGTTAGCTACAATTTTTTTCTGGCTTTCGCAGTCCGCGGACATTTCACAACACTGCACTGCGCCAAAGACCTCTTACTAATTAGGGGTCGATTCTTTTATCGGTCCATAAAATAAAATAAAATAATACGAAAATAGGACACAGTTAAACTGGTTTGAACACTTAATCTGTCTTTAATTTTTTGCTGCAAGAGGACATAAAATTCAACCGTAGAGTCTAACCGCTAACCGCGAATTAGTGAAGTCAATTGCGTCACCGTCACCGGCCATCGGAACGTCACGTCACAAGGATTTGCCTACGCATTGTTCCACGGTGTGATGCCGTTCATGCCGTTACCATTAAGTAGGTACTACCGACTATATAATATACAGCATAAAGCAGACAGACGGGAGGGGCCTTTGGCTTATCTGTGCACAATTTTACTGCCACTTTTCGAGTGGGGACGAGGTAGGTACACACGTCCGCCCATGTGAAAATTTGTTACGTTCCAAATGCCTTAATACGCACACAATCAAAAGACCCTGTGCAGTTTGCAGTGTAGACTTAATGTAAAAATTTTGACAGGAAAATCTACCATTAACATCTCTTTTCCTTTCTTGCTCTAAGATATACTGTTCTTACGTACAGTGACGCGTTGCTGTTTCTTCGGAACTAAGTATATGCTCTTCAGTTCACCCTATGTAGTTAAACGTTTATTAGTACGAAAGGAAAAATTCATATACACATCATCAACAAAATCATATACAAGTTTTCCTTACTCAAACCAGGTTAGCTGGAAGAGATCCTTTTCAAGAGGGATAAGCTCTTGGCAAACTAGGAAATTCGACAGTGGCCGTAGCTGACCGGATCCGCTTCTTGTAATCCCAAATTCCCAAAAAAAAGTGTAGTTATACTACTTAATAAATAAACTTTTGCCTCTGATTCTTGACGGGTAGAAGCCTCCGAGTTCTTGGTAATTTTCTTGGGAAAATTGATTGATGCACAGCTCTGTTCTACTGGTTCTTGGCTATCCTGATATGATACCTGATTTTAAAAACTGTACTTTGGCAGGTATCTTTGAACGGCTAATTCGTGTGCGCGGGCGGTGATTTAGGAGATACCGGGTCTGGTTACAATGCAGATCTGATCTTTGCACAACATTCGTTTTATGGCTATGACCGCCAATTTTTATGGTTTTTGTTGTTAATTAAATACCCACGTAAACTTTCGTATGAGCTTGCACAGCCATGAAAATAAATACCGCTAAGGCAAACTTTGACTCATCTTTAATAGATAGATTGGCTTTTGATGACCTACAGACGAGAGCTGAATTTTAACCACTAGGATGATTCAGATTAGGAATGCTTTCGCCGGCGGTAAGCCAAACACGGTAAAATTTCTATTGTTATAAGGCTATATTTAGACGCTTACCGCCGGCGAACGTGTTACTTAAGCAAGATATATTTTTGCCTGAAACCCTTTTAAATAACCTAACCAACTTAGAAAAGTTGAAAACCCCCGACATTGTCATTTCAAAGTTCAATATTTCAAAAACTGATGAACCTATTTTAATAAAACTTAGCTGAAACCATCTCGATTAAACTAGCTTTCGATTAAAAATTTTGGGAAGGGATACCCAGGTCAAACGGTTACTTTTCAAGATTGGACTTTGAGCTTCAATTTAAGTTAAGGTTGCGCTTACTTTTAATATGAATCACCTGCGCCTACGCTGCCCGTTGCCACCAATGCCACTATGCTCAGGCGGAAACCTTTACCCGAATCAAAGCTACATCATAAAAAAAAACTTGGTTTTTGGTTCTTGACCAAAAATTAACTGACAAATTGACCAAGTCGGGCCTTGCTGTGATTTTGGAGGGTGGGAAACATACATGGCGCACAAACGAAGCACCGTGGGTGTAGTCTGTAATTTCAAGTTCCTATATCTCCAATGCGGCTTAACCGATTGTAATGAAACTTATACAGAACTATCTCGATTAACTAGCCTTCGATTTTAAAATACCGCTCATGGGCCACGATTCCACAGCTCTAGACACAGATACCTCACGCTGTTTCCCAATAGAAAATCGGAAAAATGTCAAGATTTATTTCCGACCGGCACTGCGCCATGACTGTCCAATTATCGTTTATTCTATCTAATTGGTAATTCAATTATTAATCCATTGACCCCTTTCCATGTCGCCTCGTATAGCGCTACAAAGTTACAACTGCTGTCGGACAAATGTTTAGCTAACGAGACACGTACAAAGTTAAAGGGGACATTCGATGGCAGTGGCGATTTCAATAGCATTAGTTAGTTTGTAGTGTTGTATATTTGAAAAGCGTTAACTCTTCGCATTTGGGCAGGGTGTCCTGTCCAGAATCGTAATGGTACCACCATATTAATGCACCACCTTTTCTAGATAGGCCAGCAACCATCTTGCCAGTTTTCATAACCGTCGCGGCGAGCGCGAATGTGTTCGATTTTTGAAATTTGACTTTAATTGTGTCTGGCCGGTTGCGTAATGTTTGTTTACGGTTTTTGTTTGATCTAGTGTTGTGGCGGCTGTTTACATGTTACGGTTTTCTTTTTTTGTACGACGTCGTTTCAAGCCAGTGTCTCTTTTAAAAATATTGTTTTTTTCGTGATCGTGTGCATCAACTTGTTTTTTGGGTCTTAAGTGCCCGCAACTTTCTCTTTCTCTCTCAGCAAGTTGAATCTCTTTTTAATATACTGTAAATGTCCTATGATTGTGCTATTACCAATCTATTCTACTTACAGGATAGATAGTAAAAGTCTCAAACATCTCTAAGTTATTTAGAAAAGCAGCAGTATCTTTTCTGTCTAACATTCTGTAACATATTTCTTTACGTAACCTCAAATTACCAATTAGACACTTAACAAGATTATGAAAGCTACACTACGATGTTTTGCGACTTCTCGCCATTGTTCTCTGTTCTCACTCCCATTGCACCATCGCTAAGACAGCCAGACACAAAAAGACCACCGCAGGTCGTCGAACCCAAACATATTTGATTTGGCTCTAATCCAAGATACTGGCACAAAACAGTCGCCAAAAACTGCAGTTCCATAGACAACATAGATGATGTAGATGAACAAATGCGCGCGCGAAGTGGCGGGAAAGTTGAAACCATAGATTATTATTTTTATTAAAAGTAGAGAGACAGTTTATATAATTATGCAAAATCTTACGTATCTATTATGACAAATTAAGGCGACTAGTGTTATGTATTTTTTTACATTGGATTTTTTGGGTTTTTGTATAAGTATAAAACACAAAATAACAATTCGTTCAATCAGTATTGACAAAAAAAAATCACATACTTAATGCAGCTGCGAAGAAAAGTATCTAACCTTTTATTTTCTTTGTACTGGGTTTGACAATTTAATTTATTTATGATACCAATTGTACATAAACAAAATCGATTACGGAATGCGCAATAATAAATAATGCTATATTTTCCTGTTCTCAGTAAAACCGTTAGTAGGTACCTAATACATATATGTATAGCTATCAATGTCTCTTGTTTAGTCTATCTTATATACATATAAGACAGTACCGTGACTGACTGACTAACTGACAGACAAAGCACAGCTTAAACCCCTGGACCTAGAGACTTGAAATTTGGCAAACATGTAAGTACCTTGAGTATCCCAGAGGTACACTAAGAAGGGATTTTTCGAAATACCCACGGGATAGGGAACTAGCCTATTTTAAAATATTTCACGGGGGCAAAGCCGCGGGGCATAAGCTAGTATTATAATAAAACTCCAACTCTATTCATTGTAACGTTTGATCTAGCATACTATTGAATACTAAACATATAAATTTATTAAAATGCGAATAATACTAATACTAAAGTGACGGAATTGATTCTTATGGCAAGTTTACACTTCACCAAATTCCATACGTGTTTCGAAAACATTTTATTAATGTCAGGAATTTCTCATTACATTCCTAAACTCAGTTAAGAAAGAAAGAAAGAAATAAATGTTTATTTGCTAGGATACAGTTTGTTGTACAGATGTGAGATGTTACAGCATTTTGTCCAGTGTATTCAGCTGCATGCAGACGTGCAAATGATTGAAATAATATTACGATTATTACCAAAATACCCATATGTCGAAACCAAAAAATAAAAATAATAATAATATGTTAAAAAACGTGAAATAATCCTCTAAAATAATGATAAATAAATAAAATGCGTTTATTTCGGACAACAGAAACTAAAGCCTAAAGTTTTATGGCCTAGCACTAAATAGCAGAAATATGAAGTCGGTGCAGTGCGAGCAGAATATTCTTTGAATGAAGCACTGACTTCATATTTCTGCTGCTTAGTGCTAGGCCATAAAACTTAAGGCTTTAGTTTCTGTTGTCCGAAATAAACGCATTTTATTTTATTTTATTTATTTATCATTATTTTAGAGGATTATTTCACGTTTTTTTCTAAGGTTTTTTTTTGAAGGCGGTTTTACTTTTTTGTTAAAAGATTTTTATTTCACTATTTTACGTTGATTTAACATTTTCGGAATTATCCTCCAAATCGTAACCGTTAAGGAGTTGTACCTTCCATCATCAGCTCATCAACATGAGATGATGACTACCGGACGCAAATACTTGAATAACCTTAGAAAATATATGAAACACATGATACGTGCCTATAAAATTTGAGGGTTGCCCTCGATTTCCCTGAGATCCCATCATCAGATCATGACTTGGTGACAGTGGGACCACCTCAGGAGTATACCCTTTCGAATAAAAAAAGAATTTTGAAAATCGGTCTACAATTGACGGAGTAATCGATGGACATACATAAAAAAAAATATATATATATAAATATACACCTCCTTTTTTGAAGTCGGTTAAAAATAAATAAAATGTCAAATAATTATTCCTAATTCTGTACAATAACAACAATACAATAAATAATAAAAGCGGTCAAATTTACATTAATGTCAATAGTGCTCGAGGTACATTTTAACACTATAGAAACATCTATTTAAGAGCCAGTCTGTGAGGGAGCGTTTAAAAATATTTCCATTTTAGCGTCCTTAAATTAAGCTTTACATTGTATTATGTCAATTTGTGTCTAAGTTGAAGTGTTTTTATCATTTGGTATTGACTAATAAGTTAAAGATGTATTAGTCATAATACTTATTCCAAAGCAGGGCTTAACAATGACTGTTAAATTTCTCATTTAATTTTATTCATTCAAAAAAGCGTTAAGCTTCAATCAGCATTATAAGGTCGTTTAAATCTTCATCCTTACATAGTTATTTCTCCAGTAAGCGAGAAACAACTTCACTTAAATCTTGAAAACATATAAAACACCTGCGTCTTTGAAGTCTACCTCGCAATAAACACCGTTCAACTACAACCACCATAAAAAGCTGCTAAAAATAAAATCAACACTGCAACCAAATGTTTACAACCCCTGAACTTCAGGAATAGCTCGAAACTCGTAAACGAAGTGTCCGAGCGATCCAGAAGTTATTTATGTCGCAATAAAATTAACAGGTCGCGACGGGCTGGAAATGTTTGCCATCCCTGCTTCATCTTCAAATGCAGCAGAAGTGCATATTGAATGAGGGCGCCACTTGCTTCGTAACTGTCAGATTTTTGACCTGCAACACAGGGCATAGACAATCTGAGGCCCGAGTACAAAATACTCGAATCGACGTTAACGTATCGAATTCGAGAAACTTTGTATTAAATTTTAGTTCCAAATACGCTCACAGGGGGGCGCTGTTCCAAACGTTATACAAATTTCTCGGTAACATTAATAATACTACTCGATTACATTACGCAGGTTTCGAATTTTCCCCTATGTACTGGTGTGCCATCGGAAACTTTCCAAAATTGCGAAATTTTCCACATGGGAAAGTTTCAGAAATTTCTCACATTTTTGTATAGGGTCTGAAACTTTCCGAAATTGCAAACGGAAATTTCTTATATTTCTATGAAGTTTTCAAGAAATTTCCCAGAACTTTTCCAGCTTTTTGGGAACCTTACCGCAACGTGCACATCACACATCAGTACCCCTGTGCCAAATATGTGACATTACTTTTAAAACTTTTGGTCCGTTGAAAGATGGTTGTACGTTGATTGTGTGCGTGTATTGGCATTTGTGTGAGAAACGTTGGAGTTTGTAGGGACGTAACAAATTTTGACATGCGTGTAGGCGTGTGAACCTCGTCCCCTTCGATAAGAAGTACAAGAAGCAAAAAAGTTAAATGCAAAAATAAACTAAAATTTGCGCATAAAGGGTGAAAAAAGTACGAACTTATTTGACATAAATCAAGCATAAGTAAACTCGTAAACTATGTTGTCTCAGTGCCTGTTTGAGTCTGGTCATATAAACCGGCAACCAGACAAACTGGAGGTCAACGAACGTCTGTCAAACTTCATAAACAAAAAAACGAAGATCAGATTCCAATCCCCTACGAGATTGCAGTTGAGAATCCATACTTAATCACCGTTATTTAGCTGTTGCCCGCGACTTTGTCCGCGTAGATTTGTTATCGCTATCCCGCGGGAATTATACAATTGTCCCGAATAAAAAGTAGCATATGTATTCAATTTTCAATATTCAATTTATCTTCTTACCAAATTTCATCTAGATTGGTGCAGCGGTTTTTCCGTGAAGAGGTAGCAAACAGACAGAGAGACCGAGAGACAAGAGTTACGATTTTGGCATTTATAAATATTAGTTAGGATAGGATTAGGATTAGTTAGGATTCACGTTCAATAGTTTTATTTACATTAACGACAAAAACGGCTAAGATGTGTCAGTCATTTCAAAACTAGATAGGTTACTGGGGATTCTTGTTCACTCATCATCATTATCATCATAAGCCTATTTACGTCTCACTGCTGGGGACAGGCTTCCTCTCACAGTGAGGGGGCTTGGGCTGTAGTTCCCATGCGGGCCCAAAAGGTCGAGCACTACTTTACGAATGTTGCGTAACGTAAAATCGAATAGTAAACGTTGTCGAGTGTGTATGACGTTTGGAACAGCACCCGCCCGTGAGCGTATTTGGAACTAAAATTTAGTATGAGGTTTCTCTATCTCGATACTAATCGATACGATAACCGTAACGTTACGCAGCATTCTTAAAGTCGTGCTCGACCCTCAGCTTATGAGCATTTCGGTGAAGGGAAACATAGTGATCAAAGCAACCTGCACACTGCGAAGTAATTCAATGTTGTGTGTGAAGGTCCCAATTCGCACTGGGCCCGCGTGGGAACTATAGCCTAAAGCCTGTGACCAGCATTGGAACGTAAAAAGGCCGGAGATGAGATATGACGTACCTATATATAGTGGCCACTATCTATGCATCCCCCACCAGTGTCAGCTTGTACCGTCTCCGAATTTTGAGGGCTTGCGGGGTAACACATGAACATTATGTATTGATTTAAACTTGCGCGATTTTCACACATTATCATGATACTCGGAACTTAGTCGCGTAAAAAATATATTTAATTACCTCGACGTTTCGGCCGCGACGTCCATGGTCTCGAAGGTCGTGTCCATCTCCGTGGTCTCGAAGGGACTTCCTTCCCCTTCGAGACCATGGACGTCGCCTCCGAAAAGTCGAGGTATTTAAATTTAAATATATTTTTACGCGATTAAGGCGCTTCCCTGACCCAGACGCTGAAATGGCTGCTCTTTAGAGCCTTTCTGTAAATTATTTAAACAATAAAAACAAAATATATAAATGCATTAAGTATCTATAACATCTTAACTTGTTTTGCTATGTTTCATTATTTTTTTTACCTATTTAATACTTATGATATCTGCATCACAGTAAGTCAAGTTGCAATTAATATTCTGTTGCTACATCATAAGCATAATTTACTTTGACTTGTGACATACACTAATGTATAGAGAATTTAATAAGCTAGGATTTCTATGTTTAACATTATTAAAATACCTTTTTATAATCATCATCATCATCACTATCATCATCATCATCGGCCTATTTACGTCCCACTGCTGGGCAGCAAGCCTTTATATAGAATATTTAAAAAAAAAAAAATAAGTAAGTAATTTACGTAATCGGTGCGAATTTTGGAAAAAAATTTTTTTTCGAAAAGACGCGTTATTTGTGATAACACTGTAAAATGAAGTTAGACCCATATTTAATAGATATCGTCACTAAAACGAAGTTGTTTAGTAGAAGTGAGGTGGGGTGAGGAAGGCGCGAAGCGTTCAAGGTCATCCTCTTAGGGAAGCGTCTTAAGTCCCAAGTATTATGATAACATGAACTCATTGGCTAGTAGACAGCGTCATCGTTTTCATGTAGTAGTAACACCGATTTAGTATAGTGTCCGCTCATCACCCAAAGCGCAGTTATTGATGTCAGCTTCAATGTACGTCGACCTTGAGTCCATTTCACCGCAAGTGACGAAATTGCAAAATAAACAAGACTTGTGACATTTACATCTTTCGACTAAATATACAATGACAATGCAAAGAAAAATTCGTTAAGCAGCTGGACTTGAACCAGCAACCTCGGTAATCCGTACCACGCTCCACCAATTAAGCTATACTTAACGTTGGTGTACCTAACGAATTTTTCAATGCCTTGTGTCATATTTTATTTGGAAGATCTCTCCTCAGCGCCATCTATGAGTAGCTTAATCAAGCTGCTCACCCACTACGGAACTTTTACAGTTACGCATTAGTGGCAAGAGATGGAGCTATTTTCTGAATCAATGAAAATAATCGATTTATTGATTATTTTTGTTTTTATTTTTATGAAACATTCATAGAATGAAATTCAATATACAATGACAATGCAAAATTCAAAATTCGTTAGGTACACCAACGTTAAGTATAGCTTAATTGGTGGAGCGTGGTACGGATTACCGAGGTTGCTGGTTCAAGTCCAGCTGCTTAACGAATTTTTCTTTGCATTGTCATTGTATATTGAATTTCATTCTATGAATGTTTCATAAAAATAAAAACAAAAATAATCAATAAATCGATTATTTTCATTTTTTTATCTTTCGACTAGTTTCTACTGGACTAATATTTAGTTATTGGTTAGACTGGCGTTGTAGTGTTTGTTGTTTTGTTCAGCCCTTTCGAGTGCCACACATAGGTACTGCAAGAAAATGCGTCAACTCTTTGGCAATTAAATTTCTTGCGTAATTTTCATGTAAGTATTACGATTATCGTAATACTTACATGAAAATTACGCCTATTGAAATTCCTCTTGGTATTAGTACCACAAAGAAAAAAAAAGGATTATGTGCATATCAAGCGCCGTGGAGCAAACTTTAAAAGAAAAAGGGCATTTCTTGTCATCTAATAACACTCACACTAGATTTTAGTAACCTGCGAGAGATTTGGCATTGTGTTTGTGTATGAGAGTATCTTTCGTAGACTCGTAATGAGCTCCGAGTAGTCGTCGCTGATCTTCGAACTTTTATTCTAATTTCATTTGTTATTGTTAGTATTAAGAAAGTAGGGTTGCCATGTCTTACCGTAGCCGCATCGTCCCGTCTAAACACAGCCGAAAACTCTGCCAAAATCACTAAAAAAGCGACGACATTTCCCAGCAGGCGTACAAACAGCGTGCCTAATTTCAGTAGTCACTATTGAGACTTTCGGGGCACTCTTCCGAGATACGTGTAGTTTTATGTCTCATTCCCTCTCGACGATCATCGTACTATTATTATACGTTCCCGAAATGCTTGTATTTTCATGATTTCTCCGGTCAGTAGCCGTGTTATTTTAGTGATCGGCTGACGCATGCCGTACAGGACACACCGCGTGCTCGACAAATTAACGGTGCCGTTTTTTTAATTAATTTCATACATCATGGTGTCTATGTATCGTGCAGGCGGCTTTTTCGTTAGCTGTCATGTGTCAGTCTGTGGCAGTAGTGGCCAGTGTTACGAATTTCGAAATATGATGACGGAACAGGAAGTTTGAAAATGGAACGTTGCGAGTCGTTTCGTTTTCGTTAGTCCGCGAAAGTGGCTGCCTGTTCTTGTTCAGTTGGACGAGATCTTCGAAAGTTAATTTCCTTGGCTTAATCGTGGATGTTTTGATATTTTTAAGAAATTCTAGGGGTCTTTGTTAACTGGTGTTGTTACGAGGGATTTAAACAAGATGAATACGTTCTTTTAAGCCTTAGATTTGCAGTTTTATTTCAGCTGTCTGGTTTATTGAGGAAGTTTATGTAGTGAGGAGTTGGTCCCAGTTTTTTTTTGTCCAGTTTAAATCATTGATATTATTACTCATAAAGTGCATCGTATTTTAGTATCATTTCCTCATTGTTATCTCTGTCGTATTTCAGGTGACTGCTTTGGCAGTTGGCCAAGGGATTTCGTATATTACATCATAGGTTTTAGAATATAACTGTTGTTTTGTTTTCTTTGAATTGCAGCCCTTTTTGAACGAATTTATTGTCGTGTTTGACATCAAGAAGCTTGTAGTGCTATGTTAGAGAGCATCCAAAGATCGTACTTCAGACTTTAAATAAGTCGGGCCCTTGTTTCATCTGCATGACAGTCAGTTGACGATGACAATTCTGTGCAAATAGCTGACTTAGAGCTTGTTTTACCTCGCTTCATATCGACAGGAACGATAAAATCAAAAGGATTGCTAAAGTCTATACATGCAATGTCGCGTTCGTTCCTTTGAAGTAATAATCCTGCTCTAGCTAGTTTCATTATAGAGATGTCTCTGATTCTGATCCATTTCGTATGGCACTTAGACCTCTGCTTAACATAATAGCGCCATTTATGAACTCAAATTTAATGGTACGGAGACCGCTCTAGTGAAACTAGCTACAACAGGATTATTACTTTCATTCAGGAACTGCGGCTCAAAATTACTGATGTGCCGTCGGAAACTTTCCAAAATTGTGACATTTTCTACATATGAAAGTTTCAGAATTTTTCGAGAAATTTCCGAGAACTTTTAAAAGCTTTTTGGAAATTTCCGCAACTTGCATATCAAAATGTCTACACGTCAGGTACCTACGCCAAACTGCTATCCCGTACTGTACCTACACCAAACTGCTATCCCGTACTGTACCTACACCAAACTGCTAGTATAACTTTATATTCGGCTCAATGTCTGTAAGGTAGATTTTCGAATTCAACATTTATTTTCTCGTTAAGTACTGCCTTTGCGCTAAGTTGGATGTAGATGTTGAATTACCATGGTATCGTATTATAGTGGCATAATCGGATCCACTCGCTTGTGTCATTCAACTATAGCCCGTCATATTTGGACTAATCTGTAATCCTTCCTCTGGGACCACTATGATTCACTACGATTGTATCTCACGATAGTTTCGTATTATAAGTTTCCATGCTATATTTAGGTGCCTTAAATACTACAGTAATTTTAGTCTAGAATAGATTAATAAAGCTGCTTTCTTAATTTATCAATGAAATAATAAAGTTTAACCAAAACGTCTATTAAATGGCTGTGATTGAATTGAAGTACAACAGAACGCACAACATACGCCTTTTCGTACTTTTACGTTACAGATATAGATGCGCATGACTCACGCAATTGTCTGAATTTATTATCTTCCGCTGTTTTTAACTTTTCTGTTTATGTAACCTTTAATAAGATTCTGATCGATTCAACCGTCTCTCTGGCAACGCGTGGTCTATGTTCGCTTATGGTTGTTAACCTCCGACGAAAAAGAGGGGTGTTATAAGTTTGACTTGTGTATCTGTGTACTTGTCTGTGCCATCATAGCTCCCGTTTTTTAATCGAAAGCTAGTTCAATCGAGATGGTTCATTAAAATCGGTTCACCCCTTTTTGTAATATTGAACTTTGAAATTTCATTGTCGGGGGTTTTTCAACTTTTCTAAGTTGGTTAGGTTAGTTTCCTTTTTTGCGCTCGAAAGGTCGCCATTTTACGTAGTCTTCAATTGTTTTGGCGGCAAGATTTTGATAAACGTTCGTCGGTTGTTTTGTTTAGGCAACAAGTTCAGCACATGTAGCACGGCGCGCCATTTTGTCGCTTGTGTCGCGCAGTGCGTCCCTTTCATAGTGACAGAATGAGTGAAGGACGCACTGAGCGACAAACGACAAAATGGCACGCGTGCTAGCCCCCCTGGTTGCGTGTTGTGATGATTCGCTCTTATTTCTTGATTGTGTTGTATTATGCAATGCATTTAATTTAGAATTATATTTAAAAAGCTCATTATCATCAGATAGGTACTTAATTTGTTTATTTGATGTTATCGCACTTTTATCTCTTCTTAAATTGTCACCTTGTATGTAGTAGAAACTAATTCCTTATTTAACTTTTTATTTTTATTTTTTGAACTATCTCTCTGCGTTGATACTTAAAATAAACACACGTCTACAGATGCTGCATTTCTCGCAATGTGCATCCATCCAGTCAGTATTTTCTTTTTACAGCTTCTAAATTTGAACGTGGCCACGCGCCAGTCTCGGCGCGTGCGCACCCCAACGTGCACCATTCGGGTTTTGAATATTTGAATTCGATTTCGAATTTCTGCGTCGCCATTTTTGATTTTTTGGTAAATATGATGCGTAGGCGAGTGCAATTGTAAATAACGCGTTTTCTGCTGTTTTCTTACATGCTTGTTTGTTTTACTAATTGGTCTAGTAGGCAGTCGTAATTCCTAAGTTTTTTACTGTTTTATTTTTCTAACAGAGCCTACAGCGTTGAGTCCTGTATCGGCACCAGCCAGACTCAATTTGTTCCAAATTTAAACGCGAAAGGTATTCGTTGTTCAAATAAAGAACTCAAATTATCTAACGGTCGACTGATAACTGGCCAGTGTTAAGTGAATTGTGCAAGACGTTAAACGAAAAAACGGACCATAGATTAAATATTGAGTTGTGTTATTTTTTAAGACAAAGGGTTTAAGTGTTAATGATTACAAAGGATTTTAAGAGTGAAAAATGGGGAAAAAGAAAAAGACTAACGCGAAAAGGGGAGGCAACAGGTTCTTTCGTTGGATAAGGAGGTAATTATGATTTTTCTGTTGAATGTGATAAGATGGTGTGATCTAACATTATTATTTTTGTTAAAATATCCTTAAAATAACGAGTGGGGATTGATACGGTGTGTTAATGTTAAGTCGTAATTAACATGTGTTACAATATAATTACAGCTGAGCATGTTTGTTATTTTATTTGTTTATCGTCATAATAATAGTTCGAACGTAAATTAACACCTTTGTAAGCGTTATAGATCAAATGTGATCATAAAAAAGTCATCACATAGGTAATTAATGTTTAAAGCTAGCGGCAGATTTCCAATTGTTTTTTAGGTTTCCGTACCTCAAACAAAAGGAAAAAAACGGAACTCTTATAGGATCACTTCGTTGTCCGTCTGTCTGTCTGTCTGTCAAGATCCTTTTTCTCTGTAACGCGTGAAGGTAGCATGCTGAAATTAATATCAAATACTCAGGCCTGCAAACCCTGACTTAAGGAGTTGTTCCTTCCATCATCACCTCATCAACACGAGATGGTGACTATCAGACGCAAGCGCTTGAATAGCTTTCGAAAATATATGAAACACATGATACGTGCCTATAAAATTTTAAGGGTTGCCCTCGATTTCCCTGGGATCCTATTATCAGATCCTGACTTGGTGACAGTGGGACCAACTGGAAAGTATTCCCTTTCAAACAGTTTCTTTTTTTATTCGGTCCAGCCGTCTTCGAGTACCTAATCGGGAAACTTACAATAAGAAAGAGACATTCCGACGAATTGAGAATCTCCTCCTTTTTTAGGGTTCCGTACTCAAAAGAAAAACGGAACCCTTATAGGATCACTTTGTTGTCCGTCAGTCTGTCGTCTGTCTGTCTGTCAAGACCATTTTTCTCTGGAACGCGTGGAGGCAGCATGCTGAAATTAATATCAAATACTCAAGCCTTGTCCCTTGAACCTTCTACGTCAACGCAATCAAAAGATACGGTCATCAAAAAGGCTATTTCCATACAAATTGACGAAATCCAAAAACCTAAAGGGTACTTCCAGTTGTCCTAGAAACTTGAAATTTGATATGACGGTAGCTCTTATAGCACAACCACCCCAAAAAGTATCAAAATCTTAAATTTTTATGTCTGTCTGTAGATTTCGCAGACCAATGTAAGTTGACCCCACACTGCGTACATTTTGCTTAGGAGCAGGGCTCTGCTAACACTGGACTTCTTAAAACACTGGGGAAAAGCGTTAAAATCTTTCTATGGAACCCTCGTGCGCGAGTCCGACTTGCACTTGGCCGGTTTTTTTACAAATGGCCAAAATTCCTGGCATAATGTCAGGAGAAATTCTGACATGGTAACCCTAACTGTACTCGGCCTGCGCCGGGGCACCGGGGCTACAATTTTCCAGTGGGCACGTAAGCGGCGCACGAGTAATGGAGCGGCGCGCGCGCCGGTTCCACGCAGAGGCTCGAAAGCTACGAATTAGTCGAAGCAGTCGTGTATTTCCTTAGATAAGAAACTAATTTAATAATCGCTTAGCGATTTTAGGTGTAAATTTATTTATTTATTCAAAAGACGAAGAAGGAAGTTAATATCTTAGTATAGAAAAGTTGAAAAATCCCCGACATTTTCATTTCAAAGCATCTTAAAAACTAGATTTTTATGAGGTACCACTGCTATGGAAAAGCTGCTTTCAAATAAATAAATAAAAACGTCCAAATCCGTTTAAGAGCTACGGTGAAACAGACAGACACACACACATAATAGTCAAACTTATAACACCCTCTTTTTGCGTCGTCTTGCTTGGTACCTTGATATTGTATACCTGGGTATAATGTAATCCATTTATTAACTCAGAGTTAAATCACTAACTCGGGGTTAACTCGACGTATCTTATCGTCTGACGCAAAGTGAAGTACCTAAGTCAGAACCAACTGAAAAAAAGTTGGAAAAACCCCCGAAATTTACATGTCAAAGATCAATCTTTCAAAAACGGGAACCGATTTTAATGAAACTTGGGAGCTATGATGCCACAGACAGATACGACTCCCGAATACTCCAGATACATTTTCCCGAAGGCTCAACCAGTTGAACAGCGCAAGTTACATTGCATGTGCCGTGGTTCATAGAGAGTACAAATCAATATCTCTTCATATTCTTACTGATTTCGATCTACGCAGTTCCGAACAAGTATATAGAGTCCTTGAATGGCCGGATGCATCACAATAGTCAATTACACGATACATTGCCATTGTTCTATATCCACATGATAATCCTAACTAATATTATAAATGCGAAAGTAACGCCGTCTCTCTGTCTCTCTGTCTGTCTGTTTGTTACCTCTTCACGGGAAAACCACTGCACCAATCTAGATGAAATTTGGTAAGAAGATAGTTTGAATATTGAGGAATAACATAGGCTACTTTTTATTCGGGAAAATTATATAGTTCCCGCGGGATTAGCGATAACCTAAATCTACGCGGACGAAGTCGCGAAGAAGCTAGTATGATAATAAGTTTGTCCTTTAAAATTTTATTTTATTTTAGCCCTCTAGGTTTCCAACGCACGTACAAATCCTGCCTGTATTTAGTATAACTTCGTCTGTAGGTATTTCCGGACAGATACAGTCTATGTCTCTTCATGGCTGGAGTGAATAGGCTGCAACTGAACCCTTTTGGCCTCATCTGCAACTTTCCATCAGGTGGGGTAGCGGACTCGCGCAAAGAGGGTTCCGTACAAAGATTTTTCCCGCTTTTCCCTAGTATTTTTAATTGTATTTAATTGTCCGTGTTAGCAAAATGAACGCAGTGCGGGGTCATTTTACATTGGTCTGTGACATATACAGTACAGGCAGACATCAAAATTTGAGATTTTTAGATTTTTGAGGGGTTGTGCTATAAGAGCTACCTTCATACCAAATTTCAAGTTTCTAGGACAAGTGGAAGTACCCTTTAGGTTTTTGGATTTCGGGAATTTGTATGGAAATAGCTTTTTTAATGACTGTATCTTTTGATTGCGTTGACTTAGAAGTTTGATTTTTCGCTTCAAGGGACTGCAGGTTTGAGTATTTGAAATTAATTTCAGCATGCTACCTCCACGCGTCCAGAGAAAAAGGGTATTTACAGACAGATAGACAGACGGACAACAAAGTGATCCTTTAAGGATTCCGTTGTTCCTTTTGAAGTGCGGAACCCTAAAAAGCGGGCGTCTGTAGATAGCAGAGACCTACTGTCATGTGTTTGCTTCGTTTACCTCCCAAGAAAATCAAAACTTCATAAAAATTGTATTAAAAATGGGCAACAAACGCGGATATAAACCGACTGCCATGGCGGCACCACACCACACCCATAAGCTAATAGAGGAAACAAACATTTGTTTGTGTAATGGCGCTATCGATATTACATTCAATGGTCATGTATAGATTTATTAAAAAAACCGGCCCAGTGCGAGTCGGCCTCGCGGACGAGGGTTCCGTAGAAAGATTTTAACGCTTTTCCCCAGTGTTTTAAGAAGTCCAGTGTTAGCAGAGCCCTGCTCCTAAGCAAAATGTACGCAGTGTGGGGTCAACTTATATTGATCAGCCAAATCTACAGACAGACATCAAAATTTAAGATTTTGGGACTTTTTGGAGTGGTTGTGCTATAAGGCTACCTTCATACCAAATTTCAAGTTTCTAGGATAACTGGAAGTACCCTTTAGGTTTTCTCAGTACGGCGATTTGTATGGAAACCTCCTTTTTAATGACTGTATCTTTTGATTGCGTTCACTTGGAAGGTTGATTTTTTCACAGCTTCAAGGGACCGCAGGCTTGAGTATTTGATATTAATTTCAGGATGCTACCTCCACGCGTTCCAGAGAAAAAGGGTCTTGATAGACAGACAGACATACAGACAGACAGACAGACAGACAGACGGACAACAAAGTGATCCTATAAGGATTCCGATTTTTCCTTTTGAGGTACCTACGGAACCCTAAAAAAGGTTTGCCACAGAGTCTTATTTTAAGCTTATTGTTGTGTAAGTAATGTGAAAAGAACTGTAAAATATCAGATCACATTATAAAACTACAGCCACTGACATAAATTCGTTCAAAAATAATTAATCCATCCAATTAGGTACTTCATCTTAATTTTAATGGCGTCGCTCGCGCATACCAGTCCACCATCTGTTACCTTGCTTTAACGCCATAGCACGTGCTATAGTCCTCTGCAGCACCAAAACGTCTTAAATCTTTCAAAACTCCCATAGCGCTTAAGCCCTTTTGATGCGCATCTAAACCCATGGCATAAACTATATACCAGTCCCCCCTCTTCCCAAATCGAAAAACGCTGATACATTCAAAACAAAAGCGCTTAGTTGATGCAACTTGTGACCAAAGGGCTGGCAGTTTTCTCTCTCAAAGAATCAGCATCGCTATTCAGCGAGGCAACGCTGCCAGCCTTTTGGGCACTATGCCACGGGGGCCTTATTTAGATTTAATTTAGTTTTAAGTTGTAGTTTATTTAGTTTAAGCTTAGATTTAATGTCATTGTAAATTGCTTTTATTATTCAAAACTAGACTTAGATATTAAAGTTATAAGAAAACTCCCAAATGCATTTGAAATTAAAACCCCTCTCACCGTTTCGACTTGTTATAAAGTACTTGAAACAATCCAAAATAGGCTTTAAGTCAGAGTAGAAAAGGATGTCTACAGGTGCATTGGCGAGTTTAAAAACTGCACCACTTACGCTCCCATTGAGACGTGAGAATATTCTCATTTGGTTGGTGACTATTCACTACTGCGTACGCACGCGTTTGGTTTTAAGTTAAGCGTTCGAGGAAGCAGTGGATTACGTTCGCACCGTTTTTACCGTAAGTCGTGTATGGAAATTGGTTTAATCGTCAATTGTGAGTCCACGTCATAGTGTCGGTACGCCTACAGACAGTCGGTCGTGCGCCGGCGTCGATTTCTAAGAGAAATTCGTATTGAAATCTTTGGCGTTCCCATGGGCTGTGTACTTTGACCGTTTTTTCTCCCATTACCTTAAAACTGTTAACTGTTTTAGTGTCAATGAACTTTGGTGTGAAACTGTGGTTTTCTTTTGTTTTGGCAAATGATTAATTGTTTGTGTTGTAGCCGACATGAATGAGATGTGTAAGTGTTTTGAATTAGTTTGTGAAGTCACTCATTGTAACTTAAAATATGTTTTCTTTTTTTAAGAAATTGTCAGGCATAGCAGTTTGCCGTTAGTTATTAGGTTATTGTTATTATTATGAAACGTATGCTAATGAGCTTTACAAATCTAAAAATAATCAATAGATTCTGCTACTTTCTAAAATCAAAATAGAAGATATTGTTACTCTCAACAATATTATAAAACCTCATTAATAAACATTACGTTTGCTTATTTTAATTCTTCGGAACTATTAATCAGATGCAATTTTATATTACAAACTTTACCTACTACATCTTGTTACGATCTAATCTAATCCAAAATCATTTTCATCACAACTTCATTAAATATCATCTCCGAAGAATTCAAGAAAGAATTCTGATTAAACCCGACAACCAATACTTACTGTTCAAAAACCTTTTCTTCAGACATCAATACCAATTTTGATCCCATAGTGAAATAAACGGATCACTCACGTATGTCAGTCGAGTATAGCTCGACATGTTCGTGAGTGATCCGTTTATTTCACTATGATTGAGTCTCACGGTAGTTTTATGTTAATTTTGATCCCAATACAAAACTAGACAACACGAACGATCAGTTCAAATTCAAAATGGACTCTCTCCTGTTAAGTTATGGATGTTAATTTCATATGTAGGCAAATGATGAATCACTGTGTTGAAACGTTGAAAGGTGAAGTGAAAATTTCAAAAGCGTCAATATGTGCGTGCTTATGAATGGCGTGGGGCCAGCATGGAATGCTGTCGATAAAGCTTTTGTCTTGTTTAAATTAATAACCCCCAGCGCAAAGTTATAAGTTTGACTTGTACCTATTTGTGTCTGTCTGTGGCACCGTAGCTCCTAAACTGATAGATCGATTTGGATGCGTTTTGATCGAAATTGTTCTTAGCTAAATTTTTCCGTTTTTTGAACTTAAAATGCTGGCGATTTGATACATTCATATGCTGTATAGTCATTAGGGTGTTGGCCTGATGAGACATTCTTGCCTCTATGTTTGCCGGGATTAAGGCATGATATGGCTTACTAACTAGGTGTTAAGTAGTTTTTGCGTTTTAATTCTTTTCACCTTGAAAAAAAAATTACTTCCTCATCAGTAAGCAATTTATTATTAAAGTGAACGTCAATTTGTTAAAGTTAATTTAGCACTAGACTAACGGAGATAGTTTTTTTTAACTGACCACCGAATGACCTCTATCCCACCTGATAGAAAGTGCAGATGATGCCGAAGGTACCTACATATAACTAAGGCTGGCTTAATTGACTTACTAACACCAAGTACAAAATTCCCGAAAAATGTGTCCCAATACAACACGGCATTTTTCGATGACAGCCATACGTCATAGCGCTGTCGTTCGACCAAACTAAGACTGACTGACGCTCGATTAGTGGTCTTTTTTGCAAATGAGTGGTCTTTTGGTTTGGACGTTTCCAAGCGCGCTAACCCAAAGTCCATTGTATGTTTTTGTATGACTGTGACAGCTAGTTGTTTCCGATACAAGGTGACAGCCTATACAAAAACTCTCAAAATGAACACGATGGCGATTGAGAGCGAGTTAAACCATAAGCCTGCTGGGTTAGACTAACCAGGCGTTAACTTGACAATTGACATATTTGTATCATCTGACGTTACGTTAACCCCAGGTGTCTAACCCCAGGTCAGTGCAGGTCGGCCTTAAGAGTTATTTTTGTAGCCGTATCATAAATTACTAACTTCTATTTGCCTTGAGATCCCCAAAACGGACCTCCATGGTTTCCCATTATCACAGGAAGACGGATCAAATGTTAGCTGTCAAAAGTTCATCAACCCAGTAATGGCCGCTTTCCCACGAAAAATAATAATATCTGGAGGCGATTTACATAATTGTCTACTGTTTGTTAACCGGTTCCCGTTACCGCAGGGTAATCATGATGGTACAGATTTGATACAGTTAAAATTTAAACCTTGGTCTTGTTAGTAACTGAGATAGGTATCTGTAGGTACCTACCTAGTTAAATACTTGGGAATTTCCTAACGCGCACCATCTTTACGTTACGTTTTTTTTAATCAGACTAAAGTGTGGTCTAATTATTGTGGTATTGGTACTAAATATTGGTGGTATTACTGCAATCTCTACGCTCTATAACCCTCCTCTTTCGCAGTTGGGAAATAAACTAAGGTAAATTTTTCTCACTGTCATCTCTCAGGTGTGGCCCAGTCTGTCTGTCCGTCTGCCTGTCACAGCTGCTTATCTCAGGAACTACTAATGCTATCGACTTTAAAATAGTTTTAAATTATGCTTGTCCAACTGTTTTGCAAATAAGTAGGATTTTTTTTTGCAATAGGTACTGAAAGAGGGTTTTGAAACATTTAAGTTATGCCACTATGTAGGCCATTTAGGGATTTGTTTTTTAATGGACTAGTTAAAAAAAAGTTAAATACTTATCTGGTAACCCTAAGTGCGTACTTCGAAAGCTATTTAATCCATTTGCACTGTCAGAGACCAACCTTCACTCAGTGCAAAGTGGGCATTGTTATCACTACTTATATAACTTACACAGCAGTGTGCTGGCCAGTGTGCAGTGGCCAGGTGTTCCGTATACGTACATATTCTTACTACATATTAAATAACTGGTTATTTCCACAAATAAAGAACATGTACATATTTGTGCGTCTTACCACCACATTTCGGAAGACTGCCACGCCTCTTACTTAATACTTAGCTAAGCACATGTAGTTATATCATCATGAATGCATAGCTTTTAACGAAAGGCATGTTAGGTGTGTCTGTTTGGTCAAAGTGTTTGTCGGATTCAGGAATAGTCATAAACTGATATAATACCAAACCAATTCAAACATTTGTATGGAAATTCTCCATATGAACATCTTTGTCTTCATTGAGTGCGGGAGTTTGTAGTTTTCCCCAGTATGGATGTAGCCATTCGTCATATGTTTAATAATGACTAGGCGATGTTTTAATTAGTTGTGTGCCTTAACCGCTGCATTCATATGATTCTACTCTAGATTGCCTTTACTTTGTTTTGAAATTACAGTTTTTGTATGACTGTGACAGCTAGCTGTTTCCGATACCAATTGTCAGCCCATACAAAATGAACTCGATTGTGATTCCGAGATACTTAGACAATAAGGCGGCTGGTCTTCGTTTTTCTGAGTAAACTCGAGTCTTCTTAACTACTCCTGGTCTTATTTTAGTTAGCATTTTGATGACAGTTTCTTTCTTAACCCACGGGACAGAATTAAAGGAAAGCGTGACAGGAGAAAGCCAAGATTGTCTTGTATTGACTTAGTAAATGAGATAGACCAGGCCCCTGTTTCACCATTTTTACAATTGTCAGATTACATTGACAATTTGAAGTACATTTCTTTGCCAATATGAAGCGCGCTAAAAGATAAGCTCTTCAAGTGAGCAATTGACAATGAATTGTCATTAAAAACGGACTATTGTAAAGTTGGTGAAATAGGGGACTGGTATCAGGAACTCGGCTTAATAGATCAGGTTAGATGTAAAGGTTGTGTGATCGACTCTCTAGACTCACTCGCCGGTAAAACTCGCCCATGGTAATACCACGGTCTTGTGTGAGGGCTCCCTGGCTCACAATAATCTTTACCACAGTAAACTTCGATCATATATCTCGGGAAAGCTCTCCCTCGATCACAACATCCTTAAATATACCTATTGTAAAAGAACAAATTCAAGAAGGGTTCCCATTTTTTCTACAGTGCCAGCGAAATGCAGTAAAACCCGAGCTTTACTCGGGTTTTACTATTCATAAATGACTGATAAAATATAGCTCTATAACCTGGCAATGCAACTGAGTATTCTCAAGTTACTTAGCAACTTAGTTGCAGTTGTTAGAAAGTAGGGAAATGGTGCGGATAGATTACCTACTCGACGAAGAGTTGCTTAAGGGCAACTCATAGGAAAAAAATATAGTCTATGATAAGATAAAACAATAATGGTTTTATTCCATGTCCATTTATTGGCATTCATTAAACGTGTCGTGCTTTAATTCTTGAGAAAAGTTGTGAATATATCTACTATTTTGTAGCACAATCCAGAGCAAGTGTATCTTCAAGGACTTTACGTTTGATTCCCAGCTACCGCCAAAATGCGGGGCCGTTTGAGAGTTCAAACTTTCAAATTGCCAATATGTTCAATTCTCAGCTAAATTACTGCTAATTTTTAGCTAATTACTTCTAAATTACTATCCAGATCATGAAATAGAGCGGAAATATGGCATAATATTTAATATGAACGGTATATTTCAAGTAAACTCGGATTTTTATATTTTCCAGAGCTCTTATGTCCCAAAAAGCAACTTCGTTAAACCGGAGATTTACTGTTTACTAACGTTGGCTTAGTATTTTCTGTATCACATTCCTACATTCATAAACATGTATTTTTATGCCTTGCCACGATTGATGAACCGATAGCCGTGACCGAAACGTTGGCCACGCCAGCGACAGCTAACTAACCTTCTTACTAAAGACTTAAAACTAACTTCGTATCTTATCTAAGAACTCGTTCATTTGACCAAATCTTCCCACCATAATTTATTTACCGTACAAATAATACAGTTACATCCACAATTGGACTCAGCTCAATTAGCCGCCATTTTGAATTTGAGATTGATGTTTCTTTTGTAACGATTGAGATGGTCATTTAAATCCAATAGCTGGTAGAGTCTGGCCAACGAAAGCTGAACCAGGAAAAACGCGGCAATTTAAAAAAAGCATGAGAGGGTAACACAGTGTCACTCAAACAGCCGCAATTTTCTGAGATAAATTTCAATTTGACATAAGACATGACACCTCAGATACACACACACACATAGAGACAAACTGTTGCCAGTGAAATAACTACGAGGTTCAACTTTCGTTTGCCAGACTCTATAGTGGATTGAATCTGTGTGATCGTTCGACACTGGTTTAGGCTGTGCGTTATCTGTCAGTCAGTTACGGTACAATTAATTATTTAAAATAAATGTTATTTTTATATATTTAACAGCACAATTAATCGCCCACCCTATTTTTACTAATTCCTGTAAAAGCACTCATAATTTCTGCCACTGAGTAATGAGTGTAATATTTCCTGTTATCGTGACTACAAGTCTGGTAGTTACCGCGCACTGTTGTGAGCACAAACATCTGCCCCGATCGGGGATCGAATCCGGGGCCTCAAGTTTCATAGTCAGGGTCTCTAACCACTACGCTATCCAGTCGTCAGATTAATCTGATCTAAATTAAACTGTTGCCTTCCTCAAAGTATCGGGTATAATAAGCATTGTAGTTGATACAATAGTTACCTAAAGGAACTAAGGTCGGAATTACGTACTTCAGCTAGCGTGCGTCGGAGCAATTTGCTGTCTGTCTGTCCAACAGGGGGTTATGCTAGTGTTGTACACATTGTTTTGTCTGGAATTGAGAATATCGATATAAATACAGTTCGTGATTCGTGTCAAAGTTAAACGGGCCTGGAGTGCAGTCAGTCACTTGTAGGGGAAGCGAGACGCAGAGACTAATGGCGATGTGGGAGCAGGACCGCGATGCACCTTCCCATGGCCTTAAGTTTGAAGCGTATTGTAACAAATGTTTTCACAAGTAAATGTACAAAAATAAGTTCATAACTTACACAGCATTGAAGACAATATTATCTTGATTATAAATGAAAGGCATGCCGCATGGAAGAAACTAGGGAATATTCATAGTCATGTCTTGTCCCTCAAAACCGATAAATAAATACTCCTGTGTTCAGTTTCAGTGTCATCCCCCGAATCAATCAGCTGAAGTGAAATATCTAACTAAGTTATATACCTAATGTAATGAACTATAAGTATGGCTAAGTGTGGTGGGTTATTACAATATTTAGTGGTAATAAGTATATTCAAATAAATATTAAAATAAGGAGTGCAGTATTCGTCAACAAACTGTACTGCAGTTTGGCGAAGTAATTAGGTTATATAAATATGTATATGTTTGTTATAAAATAAATAAATAAATCTGCTTTTTTTATTTGAATTTAGTATGGCGTGTTATGTGAGAAATTCTTTTAACAAAAAACTAAAATCTTAGAAAAAAAAAACATAAATTAATCCTCTGAAGCCATGAGCTTTATGAGCTAGCACTAGCAGAAATATGAAATCGGTGCGGTGCGAGCAGAATATTCTTTGAATGATGCCAAAAAAAAAAGGAATTTTGAAAATCGGTTTACAATTGACGGAGTAATCGATAACATACATACAGTGGAACGTAGGACCTCTTCCGTTTTTGAAGTCGGTTAAAAAACTTAAGTGTTCACAGCCATCAATCACTAGAATTTGACTGTGTTTATAAGCCATGTCATAAACAAACCGTTGACGCGCCCATCGACTGATTTTATCGTCTATCGATGACATAAACGTCGGCCTTCGCCCATCCCTACGTCTGTCGTCAACTAATCGCTTCATTGGTTTACTGTTATTCCTGCCAGTTGAAACAATCAACTCATAGTGAACCTTACCCTTTTGACATAAAGTCAATTTATCAACGTCGCAAACTTGTTACTTGCGTTTGTTGAAATGTTGGATTGATCGGTTTTATAGTTTTATACTTTACAGTGCGATTAGGTATGTACTCTAAGTTTAGCACTGGCGGTTTGCCTTCATTTCATTTTCAAATCTATCTATAAGTACATATAAAACGGTACCGTGACTGACTGACTGACTGACTGACAGACAACTCACAGCCTAAACCACTGGACCTAGAAACATGAAATTTGGTACCTTTAGTATCCTAGAGGTGCACTAAGGAGGGATTTTTCGAAGTGTCATTTCATTTAAAAGTTCAATATTTAAAAAATGGGTGTACCGATTTTAACATACAATGACACTGCAAAGAAAACTCCGTTAAGCAGCTGGACTTGAACCAGCAACCTCGGTAATCCGTACCACGCTCCACCAATTAAGCTATACTTAACGTTGGTGTGCCTAACGAATTTTTCAATGCCTTGTGTCATATTTTTATTTGGAAGATCTCTCCTCAGCTTGATTAAGCTACTCATAGATGGCGCTGAGGAGAGATCTTCCAAATAAAATATGACACAAGGCATTGAAAAATTCGTTAGGTACACCAACGTTAAGTATGGCTTAATTGGTGGAGCGTGGTACGGATTACCGAGGTTGCTGGTTCAAGTCCAGCTGCTTAACGGATTTTTCTTTGCATTGTCATAGTATGTTGTATTTCATACTATGAATGGTTCATAAAAACAAACACAATCAATAAATCGATTATTTTCATTGAACCGATTTTAATGACACTTAGCTAAGAACCATCTCGATTAAACTAGCTTTCGATTCAAAACCGTACCGAAATCGGTCCATCCGTGTGGGAGCTATAATGCCACAGACGGATACACAGATACACAGACACACAGATACACAGGTCAAACGTATAACACCTTTCTTTTTCGTCGGGGGTTAAAAAATAAAACACTAGTGCCATGTTTCTTGATTGAACCAAGCGTTTGCGGAAGTAAAAATTTATGAAATACTTAGACAATTAGTTGGCTCGCGAGTGAGCCACACTTAGCAGTCTTACACGTGAAATTAATGGTTTCTTTCTATACCTACGCCTTTTTTTTTGTTCATAAAGGCATGTAAAGACAACACGCTCCAATAATCCACGTTACCGCTTAAAAAAAGATAAGAAACTACTTATAACATGACTTAACCAAATTAGCCGGTAGAAAGCAACAATTTAACGGTCGAACGGACGATTATAGTGAGGAATCGATTTTTATCGATTGCGCAAAGCTTTCTATTATATAAGAGCATATAGCACGGCATATCGGTATTAAGGCAATCGATCAAAGCGCTAGATCATTGAGTATGTAATATTAATATTGTTCACGTAATTCTGGGGCTGAAAGTGGGCCTTTTCCGCCGCAGAAAACCGCACTTCCTGGCTCGTTATCACATTATTGTGTTCCGCTGCTAGTGGCCGTTGACTTACCAACACCATGGACTTCGGGTTAGCGTTTGGAAACGTCCGAACCAAAAGACCACTAATTTGCGAAAGAGACCACTAATCGAGCGTCAGTCAGTCTTAGTTTGGTCGAACGACAGCGCTATGACGTATGGCTGTCATCGAGAAAGGCCGTGTTGTACTGGGACACATTTTTCGTGAATTTTGTACCACTGGCACTGCCCATAGATACCCGCTAGCCCGGGGGGTTTGCAGATGCGTTGCCAACCTCGAGAGCTAAGTTGAAATGCCTCTTGTGCCCGTAAATACACCGGCTGTCTTACTCTTCACACCGGAACACAACAATGCTAGCACTGCTGCTTAGCGGCAGGATTAGTGAAGATGGTGGTAACGATCCGGACGGAACTCGCACAAGGTCCTACCACCCGCAAAATAATAGTTGGCACCTTCAACTTCAACCTTATCTCATAGTGACTGAGGTGACAGACACGGGTGTCAACTATTGGCCATTAGGGTGTCGGACATCGGGACGTTTACCTTATAACTGTTGTACTTTGTTCACCGATACTATTGTTTTTTTTAAGCGTTGGAAAATATTATTAAATATTTAATTAAAAAAAATAACACTACGATTGCTAGAGAGTATCCCTAATCCCAACGCTAGGCATTAAGCCAGCTTCCTTTTGCCATCAATTCCCATTAAGCGAGTCCCACGTGGGTGCCATTATTAAAAGAAACCCGCCCATTCAAGATCATTGATTAAAATAAATTCTCAATGTTCCGTAGCGCACCAATTAATAAAATACGAATACAATTTAAACCATTGGGCTAAGTGCCCATTATTGGGGCAATCGAGAAACCTGTCGAAACAGGTTTCTCGATTAATTTAAGAATAGATAAATTTGGTCAAACGGGTTACTGCAAAAAATCCAATGTTTCGAATTGGATTGCTGTATTTGTCGGAATGAACCAGTTGCCTTTGCCTTTCTTGGTAAGGAAGGAAAGATTAGTAGATACGAAAAAAAAACTTACAACGTTTTTAAGTACTTATCGATTTTGTGTCTTGTTCTGTGCTATTTTTTAGATTGATGTTGTAACTTATTTTTGTGTAAGTATGGATTTTGTGTTTTTAGTTTTGTAATAGTAATAACAACAAAGCTTCTCTATGTTATCTGTAGTTGCGCTTTTCTAACAAGCTACCAACGATGTTCGTGAAACAGTGACAATGGCTTTGGATTGGAAATTCATATTTTTTGTAATAAAAAAAAATGCGTTCCGTTTCACAAAGATCGTTAGCAACAATCATTGTTTTACTAACTTTAACAAAAAGTAACAATTGAAATCAGCTTCAATCGCAATGTGAAGTATGTGAGCCAATAAATTTCACATGAAATAACTTTCGTTTATTACTTAGCAAAGAAAGTTAACTTGTACATTTCACATGCTTTTACTCGTACATTGTGAACAAGTAGGGCAACTAAGGTAGCTTGTTGTACTTTGAAATTCCTCACAGTCCCTTCACAAGATGTCACTTTTCTACAAATTATAACATAATGTGTTCTTTATGGATGACTTTCTTATTTCTTTCTGTTTCTTTTGGGCATAACAAAATGATTAGTTTTAATGATTGGCGAAAAAATAGAAACTGATTAGAATTCCTCCACGCATTGAATTCACATTATTATTTATGATCGCTTTAAAATTAATGGCTACAAATGCGTACACATAAGTACTTTTTAAGTATTTTTTTATAATATGGTATGACTTAGCTTGTCTAATACTGCTTGTAAGTGACGAAAACCTGTTGAATTACAACTATTACAAGTAAAATTATACTGATACAGTTTATCTGTAAGTACTTATCATTTTGTTCCTGTGTTATTATTTTGTTTACCGAAATATGCAAAATTAAGCAGTTTCAAATTTCACAAGACATAGCCATTGCCAAATAAGAATTAAGTACTTAATTCTAGCTTTATCATCTACAATTCTAAATTAAATTTAAAATTTTACAAGCGAGCACGGCTTCGATCTTTATTGACAACTATCAGTCGCTCGCCAAACCAACGCTTTCGGATTGACACATCTTTAAAAAATGAAAAGATTCACCACTAACCCCTCCTTTCTCTTTCAGCGACTTGCCAGATGAGGAGGACAAGACATCGCCCGTCCTGCTGCTCGGAGTGAACAAGATATCGGACTCTCCATTCGTCCGACGACGATCAACTGAATCCCACACTACTGGCTCCATAAGGTTCTTCAGACCTCCCAAATCCAAATACACCAGAGGTTTTCACGGGGATGAAAGACTGGAAAAAATCAGGCAAGACCTGCAGACTCAAAAGCAAAAACCGGAAAGGTACATTCCAGAAAAACATGAAGTGTCTTTAGAACCCGAAAGCAGGAATTGTTTGAAACTTAGTTGTGTTGGGAACTGCATTTGTGACAGAAAAAGGTCGTCGAATCGAGGATCTTTCTCTTTCCATCGTCCAGAACGGTCTTCAGAAAGCTTCGGACACACGGAGAGAAAAGACTCGGAGAGTGAGATCGAATTTAAATACACAGAACACATTCCTAACCCACAACCTTGCACGAGCAAGCAAAATTCCTACAATATAACACCAAAATCGACTGAACGCCGACATTTCCTTCTGACTAATCTGAATGAGCGATTTCGGAAAACTCTCAGCTTGGATTCCCGTAAGATTGAAACTAACAGGGTCCCGCTGAGTTTACCAAAAGAAACTCGCCCTAAATCATTAGTTAATACGAGTAATATTTGTGTCCAGCAGTGCAAACCAGGCCAGCCATTCGTCAACCCTAATTTTGATAAAACAAACCAGCCTAAGAAAAAACGGAAATCGTTCTTTTCTCTGGACACATTCTTCGACAAAAAATCTGATACGTCGTCAGTAGATGACTACTGCTCATCTAAATATAAGCGTTTCGAACTAGAATGTGACGATTCACCCGTATTCAGACGTGACTTGTCTAAAAACCGCGAAAAAACACCGGACCTCCTCAATCTTCCTGTTATAATCGATTCTGTTCGTAAAAAACAGTCCGACACTAAGAGACAGCTCGAGAAATTAGAAAGCCATTTCTACAGGAGCTTAAATAAAACTCAAACGGTCATAGACGCTGTCCCCAAAGACGCGACCAACATACAAGGACCGAGCGGACATGCCAATCACTTATATGTCGACGACGACGACGTTGAATACATTGAGCCTATACGCAGTAACTTCACTAGCCAAAGCACATTAATATTAGATAAGAACCTCACCGGGGACTTGACATTGAAGCCTGATTCCATTTTAACTATAAACACAGATGAAACAGATATAAAGCTACCCAGTTCAACTGTCTCTCCAAAGTCTAATGATGCGAGGATTATAGACAATGATCTGGACAGTATAGGCGCTTATGAAGTAGAAGTGAAGGAGTCGGATCTATTGAAAGCGTGCGCTAAAGAATTGACTGTTAAAGTCATGGATAAATCGGTGGACTCGATCGGAAGTTGTTCTCTAGACGTGGACGCAAGCACAGACTTTTCAGGTAACCATAAGCTTTAAATAAATGTTGTGTAGCATGTTTTACCGAAGTTTGTATCATTATTTATCGATTTCAGTTTCGTTTCGTCTGTATCTTCATTAGCACATTTATCATATAATCATATTTAATCATATGTATTTTACTATAGTCGTTTAATATCGTTAATAAATGTAAACTTTTCATTTTCATTTGATCTGTGTTTTCTTTATTACCTTTTGTTTCTGTTGTTGTGTATGATGCTTGCGTACTTTTCTTTCTTATCGTACCTATTTGAAATCATGCAGTCATACTAAGAGACCATTCTAATAATAATAATTAGTTCCAATTTTGGTTTATATGTACAACTTCCTAGTACTCGCCCGCGCGGTACAGAGGCTAGGGGATAAGACAGGGGGTGAAGGTGGCGGGGGCGTATAGTGTGTGTGCCCCCCCCCCCCCCCCCCCCCGCTATCCCATTCCATTCCCATCACCCCTTTATCGTCTAAACCCTGGTAATACGCAGGCGAAGACTCAGTTAATCGTCCACTTCTATAGTAATTTGAGAAATCTATTTTGGAATTAAATTGCCCATTCTTATAATGACCCTATTATTAGGTCAAACAAACACACAACCTTCTCAATATTTTTGGAAGCAGCGAAAACCTAATTTTTGCTACGATTTCCAGAAATTCTGTGCATTTTAGTTAGGTATCTTACCTATTACATTACGTGTTTTAAAATACAATGCAATCCACTCGATCAAGTCTGTCATAGGCGTAGGCCGTGTTGAAACGGCTAAGTAGGCCAACTTGATGCAACATCCCAAAATATATGCAACTGCACAACATCTCACTAAATGCTGCCTTTAATCTTGTGATATTTCTTAAAAACGTGTGTTTGCGTACCTAGTATAAGTTTAAATTATAAACCTGTCTAAATTAATTAAGTAAGTACAACCTATGCTATGCAGAAGTTGCCTTCTCCTGCGTACATAAAAACCTTTTGTATGTAGGTATAAGAATCACAGATAAATTTACTTGGCTAACTACTTCCACGTTAATTAATTTAAATAAAATCTATATAACATTATAATATGTTTTTAATCTAGGTCATGTACAGCTCACAATGCGCTTGCAAAATGCAATTTACAAACAAAAAGACAATAAACACAAACATGCTAAGCGATATGTCGGCCTCGCGTCCTACGCACTGATGTATGAGCGTATGAGCCGGTCATTGTCGCCCGTCAGTCCACTCACGGACACGCGCGCAGACCGACATTACCGTC
This sequence comes from Clepsis dumicolana, assembly GCA_963691665.1. NCBI lineage: Eukaryota > Metazoa > Arthropoda > Insecta > Lepidoptera > Tortricidae > Clepsis > Clepsis dumicolana. Next base: position 5,641,199 of record OY829531.1, on the reverse strand, counting down.
GTAACATATTATTTAGCTAGCCTATACTTAATACAAAAACTATCGATTGCAAAGACATGATGTGTGTAATAATATTCCAATCGCAAATTAGGTATTAAGATCAAGTCGTCGACCGTGAAACGGAACGGTACGCTGGCCGCAAGCAACGGGCCGTCCAGAAAAATAAGGATAAAAGTTTGACGTTTTGTGATGTGCTGTCATAAATTTTGTGTAGAAAAATTCGTAAGTTCGTGATTTATTTGTAAAGTCGTTTAAATTACGATAGTTTTGTACTTAATTTGAGTGTTGCAACTGAACTGTTTTGGTAAGTGTTTATCGAATGTTTTCGACATAGTTCTGTCGCTGTGATTTCGTTTAAAAAGTTCGGCATAAGTCTACCTGCTTTTTTTCGTTGTTTTACATTAACGCTGAATGCTGGCTTTTGATGTGATTTCTCGTTAATATCCCGTTTGGATCTTGTTTGGATCTTGTTAGTCACGTAGTGACGTAGCGTCAGCATGATGTGTTGAATTTCTTGTGTGACTAACACAATTTATTTTCATTAAAACACCTCTTTCTTTTGCCTAATCACAGCTTCATCTGTTCGTCCGTTGACTCACTTAACCTCTCTGCCGTTTATTCTTAAATTCTACGACCATCAAACCCCTACAGCTTGAGAGTTTTCATGTTAAAATATTACATAAACTTTCAGACTTTTCTCTTTTTGAAATTGATGCTAAGAAATATGACTTTGTGGTATATCTTTACGTAAAGTTTTTTTTTTAGTCTTTTATGGCGTCCATTTGTTTTATAGTGACAAAAACATACATTTCTAATTAGAAATACTATAACACTTAACTTAGCAGTTGTAATATTCTCAGTAAAATTTCGATATCCAAGAGCACTTATCATATATCACATGTTGGATTCAATTAGATAGATAACTACTAATTAATGTCACCAAGTGCATTTTTGTAAGCATAAGAAAATCAGGACAAGGATATAATTAAGTTATTTTGTATTTATTTAAAACAATTCTTCTTATATCACAGCATATGTTACACTTTAAAGTAATCCACATATTGTGATTCTATTTGTTTGTTATTTATTTACATCTATCTGAACTTGGCATAATTGCATATCATTCAGGAAGGAAAAACATTGGTTTGCAGGATTATAAGTTGTGCTCAGTAGCATCAATAGTACTTCTAAGTACTATTTCCCTATACCTACATAGATGTTTAATTTAAAAGAAAGTAAAAAAACATGATTATAAGGGTGAAATAAATGGATCACTCACATATGTCACTCGAACAGAAAATAGACAAACAGAGGAAGGACTCTGCTGACATATGTGAGTGATCTGTTTATTTCACTAAGATTGAGTCTCACTAGTTTCATGTAGAAAAAAAATCTGAGGGTTCCGTTTTTGCCATTTTGGCTATGGAACCCTAAATATTACCTGCAACAAAACTTGTTGCAACCTGATTGTTTGATGCATTACGTCAGACAGTATGGGCTTACCTTTAAGAATTTCCTAATTGATGTTCAAAGTAGGTAGGTATCATTTGTTAGTTACCACAACTAATTTGGCGAATTCACATTGTGATGAAACCTTCTCACATCTGTATAGTGCTTATAATAGGGATGTTGCCTCTTGGTCAAATCAGCAACTTTTTTGGAAATGTCAAAACAATTGGATTGGATCCGCTAGTATGAAGTTTGTATTGAATTACAGAACTAGGCATGTTGTCATAATTTTCAGTGATCAAACTGTGTCCTTTTATTACTTTTTGTTAAATTAAAAATCGTTTTAATTGCAGTAATAAGTGAGGCATCGGTTCTTATGAGTCTTTTTGGAAACTTGATAAGTAAAAATGTGAAATGATTTTATTTTGACATCAGTCGACAACCCTATCGTCTTTAAATTCCCATTCTATACTGGGTCTGTATGAAAGTGAAAATTGCAGCCTAGCAGTGTGACATATTATTTAGAGCCTTTTGTATGACATAATTATCATGCTAAAGGTAGTAGGTAGGCACTTACATTATGTTATGATAAGATAATTAGTGTCACTTCTATTTATAGAAGTGCCCAAAGCAAATAAAAACTAGTGGAGGTGTGTGTTGAACTATGAACTTAGGTATGTTTAATATTCCGACCTTGACATACTATGAATAAGTTATGTTCTTCCATGACAATGTTTTGTGTCCTGGTTTACTTAGATACCTAAAATTCTTTACTTCTTTTTATGTGTAATGTTTTCATAACTACTACCTGAACTTCATCATCATGTCATCAGAAAGACGTCCACTGCTGGACATAGGCCTCCCCAAAGGCTCTCTACTCAGACCGGTCTAGTGCTTTCCGCATCCACCGCAGTCCCGCAAGCTTTACTAAGTTGTCGCTCCATCTTGTCACATAAAAAAGTCATGCATAGGTATACCACAAATATCTTGTCGTGATAGATGCACAGACACTAGACTAGCTAGAGTGACTGTACTGTAGGGGATTAGTTTTTATTTTCAGGCAGAAAACCCCTACGAAAACCTTCTTCTTCACCAGCCTTTTTTATGTCCCACTGCTGGGCACAGGCCTCTTAAAATGAGAGGGCTTGGGCTATAGTTCCCACGCGGGCCCAGTGCGGATTGGGAACTTCACACACATCATTGAATTGCTTCGCAGGAGTGTGCAGGTTTCCTCACAATGTTTTCCTTCACCGAAAAGCTCATGGTAAATTACAAATGTAATTCCGCAAAAACCTTCATGTACTGCAATTGCTTTGTATTCAATATTAAATTTCAAAGAAAACTCACTGTAACACTTTTTTGTCTGCTTTTGTACCCCACCTCTGGGCAAAGGCCAGTCCTCCTGATTTCCTTGACACTAATTAATAAAAAAATAAAAAAATTGAAGGCTGTGATGACATTGAGAAAACTTTAGACCTTGGCCCAGTAGTTTTTCCATATCTAATTAAAACATAGAATGTATATTGTGTCATAGGTGCGATAAGACCTTATCAGTGATTACAGCTGATAAAACACTTGCTAGAATATCATAATTCAGTTTAAAATTGTGTTTTTAGTAAATGTTGTGTGCATGTTTTTATTATTTATGACTTTATGGTGTAATCATGTGTGATTATTTTCCAATGTTTATGTGTTGTGAGTTTTTTTTTCAAATTTAAGATACTTTTAAAACACGTTTGTAAATATTTCTAGAAAATTTATAAGTAATAACCACTATTATCAATTAATAAGTTATCATTGAAGGTATTACAGTTGTGAGAAACATTTATTCTTGTCTGTCTGGATTAATGGATTGGACTCTATCCTCATAAACACTTTTCTGTTTACCTACTTAACTATCTATAGCTAGATGAAGCAATAGTTTTCTATTTTGACTTAAATATATTTGTAACTAGAAGGCAAGAGTCATTTCAAAACAGAAATAATAATTATGCTAATACACTAGAGCTGCAAGCAGCATGGTTGTAAAATAAATTTTACATTTCAATGCTTACCAATTCAGGTTAAGGCCTTTGTGTTATTTGCTTTGAAAATCAGTATTTTAAGTAAGCAGATAATAAGGTTTTTTTCTATTAAGCAGCAAAGAGTAATTTATGAAAAACAAAATAAGTTGTAGGTACAATGAAATTACTACTCTAAAAATCATTAACATGTTTTTTCTTTCGCACATGTCTAACTGTTTAATTGTCTCATTTCAGATACAACATCCGGTAGCCTGAACCTCTTAACACCATCCTCCACCACCAGTCGCATCCGGGACTTCACATCTCGCATCCAAGAGCGGGCATCCAACCTCCAGCCATTCCTGTCCTCCCAACGACCAACCCCCATCGTCACACCTGTGAGGACCCCGGAAGACGTCACCCCCACACCGAAAAGATCTGACAACCTACTGAAACCTCCACCCAAAGTATATGTTGACTCTGGCAGCCATAGATCCAGAGGACACCATAAGAAAAGGGATGAAATACCACATAAGAAGCCCAGCTATTTGAACCTAGCGTGCTCAGTGAATGGATATACAAATTTGACTACATATGATTCGAAATTGAGACAGGATATTAATAAGAGCAGAGAAGCTTCACCGATAAGACCTATTACACACCAATACCAGTACAAAAGTGAGAATAATTCCCTCTTGGTACCAGTTCCGGTTAGTGCTAATAAACTGTTAGTACCCACGTTCGGGCCCCATGATACTAGAGTCGATTTGACAGCGAAAGCGCCTACTAAGGCGCACACAGACCCGTATCTATCTACGTCCCCTTTACATGCGTTCATGGCTGCCGAGAATAAGCAACTTAAGAACGACTTCCTAGGCCCAAGCATGACTACCACGAGTAGAACCTACATGTCTACGGAAAGCAAGTCTTTCGCTACAGCCATGCTCCACCAAAAAACGGACGAAGTTGACAATGCGAAAGAGGTAGCCTTCAAGTCTAGCTACTCTGAAACTAACTTCAGAAAAACTGTGAGCACCAATGGAAAGGATGCTCGCTTTGTTAATTCCGAATCCTATACAATTTCTTCGAACGGTGTATCAAAACGAATGGAAATAACCAAGGAGAATGGTGAAAAGCTCACCAGTCCGATGAAGAGTTTCATTCAACAGCGGGTGGAAAGGTTGTATGGGCCCGGGGCGCTGGCCCAGGGGTTCTTTAGGCAGAAAAGGAATTCTAGAAGCGAAGAGGACGAACCTAGAGTCCTAACGGAGAAGTCCTTGAATTGCTCAAGCGATCATGGTCTGAGAAGAACAAGTGGCAGCCACGAGAGTGAAAACTTGAGTCCGAAAGGAGAAGATTGCAATACCTTGCCTGTCTTGAGGCATTTAAGGCCCGAGTTCCGAGCTCAGCTGCCTATTCTCTCGCCAAAGAAGAGTGTTGTTAAAATTGAAGTTTCCCCACAGAAGGAAGACATTCCGAAACAAGAGAAGACTGAGGAGATCAGTGCAGTGAGTGCGGTGACCAACGGTGTATCTGTGATAGACTTGGACAGTTCTGAGTTAGTTAGTGAGGTTAAGGAACCTAACAGTGTTAACGGAGTGGAGAAAGAAGTTGTGGAAGATGCACATTACTTCCTCGATTTGGAGAAGAAAGAGACTGAAAGGCTGATCGCGTTGGCCGCCACGGCAGAGAAGGAGTTGGAGAATTTGAAGGTGGGTTTTTTTTTTGGGCGTGGTGATGGTTTTTTTTATAATTTTGTTTTGTGTATCGTAGCTTCTGAAGGAATAGACCGGTTTGGAGGCGATTTTCTTAATAAAAAGCTTGTTTAATCACGATGGTTATTACCTTAGTTAGTTTCATAAACAGCGGTTTAGTTTATCAAATATTTGTGTTTTAAATAACTTTCGTTGAATGCTGTTGCACATTTTTTTTAACATTGCAACTAAACAATGTAAGTACTGAAACTGTAGTAAAATCTTTAGATATGTTGCATTTTCTGTTGTTTAGATTTACCTACTAAGGAAGGAAGAAGTATTGTTTCTCCAACTGCATTTCCTATCGGTGAAGTTCATTGCAAGGACAAACATCCTTTTGTACTTTTAATAGTATCTGATGGTCTCATTGTACTTTATAAAACCTTGGATTTCAATGGCATACCTAATTTAAATTAGGCACACTTTCGTTTCAATTTGCTATGGAAGGTAGTTATTTAACGGATTTTAAATAATAATCACTACTATTGTGTTATTGATAGGTAGTTATGTTATATTGATTTGAGATATTTGTTTTAATATTGTTTTTGATCGCAACTTCTGTTTGCTTAGAATATTTTTTTAAGGGGTTCCATACCTCAAAAGGAAAAAACCACCCTTAATATAGGCACCACCTGCTTTAATCTGATCTTATCTATATTCCGTTATGGTTGCTTACCTCGTAGAGATCGCTAAGTAGCGATAAGGCCGCCCATTGCTACCTTGCATTTTCTTTGTAGGTACTTACCTTTTGCTGTTGTGTTTGTTAGGTATGTTGTGTTCAATAAAGAGTTCTTTTTATTGTATTGTGTTGGATCACTCGCATGTCTCTCCGTCCGTCCGTATGTCACAGCCAATTTCCTCTGAAACTATTTACTGAACCGGTCGAGTTCAATTTTGGTACACAATATACGTTGGTACGTTTGTTCCATTTTTTTATATTATATCGATGGTAACAGGCATGTGGTTCGCCTGATGTTAAACGATTACCGCCGCCTAGGAACGTTTGCAACACCAGAGGTATTACTCGCGTTCTGCCGTCCCCGTGTAAGGCTTCTATAGTGGGCATTCTGTTTGCAACACTATTAGATAAATTAATTAATTCTGTGTTATGAATTAAGTGCTAGTTCGACATAAAGTTAGTTAACACCTTAACACCATTATCTGTGGAAAAGCAACGGAGCGTCGCGAAAACAAACTGGCAAAACGTTAAAATTTATGTAAATTAAAATAAGCCACTAAATGTTGGCCTTTGTGTGAACAATTTTGTTCAAAATAAATTGTTACCTTCAAGCTTTCAAGGATGTGAGAAAATGTTTTAATTATTTATACATAACACAACTTAAATTTTTTTAGAAACTAGATAATGATAGTGTCGAGTGATGTCTATCTGTCAATTTCCACCAATCACAGGCCAGTAGCTTGTCCCTCATTGGTGGAGCATGACAGATAAGAGCTCATTCGACACTAGCGATCCTAGCGGATTTTTGACTCTTTTACATGAATTACATGTTTCTTGTCTGTTTTTTTTTTATTCAACGAGGAAGGCAAACGAGCAACTGGGTCACTTGATGGTAAGTGATCACCACTGCCCATAGACACCCGCAACCCCGGAGGGTTTGCAGATGCGTTGCCAACCTAGTGCTAAGATGAAATGCCTCTTGTGCCCGTAATTACACCGGCTGTCTTACTCTCCACACTGGAACACAACAGTGCAAGCATTGCTGCTTAGCGGCAGGATTAGCGAGTAAGATGGTGGTAGCGATCCGGACGGACCTCGCACAAGGTCCTACCACCCGCTACACCAAGGATCATGGAAAGTAAACGGATTGACAAAGCCCATACTTTGAATCGTTCTTATTTACATTCAGCGCCATCTACCTTGCTTGAGTGACACATTAGAACCGCTGTTTTGTTATTATTTGACCCGCTGGCTACGACCTTGGCGCCATCTAGAAATTGCCTGAATTTTAAGATAACTGCGGGGAACGATTCGAAGTATGGGCTTTGACACTCCGTATACTATCCTCCTTGGTCTACACACATATCATAAGTCCTCTATAATGCGTTCAGAAACCGTAGAAAATGACCAGCATTTCAGCATGTCGTCGACTGCTCGCCGCCAGCAATAACGAAAAGTCATTACGACATCGAATTCGATGTCGTTAAGAGTTTCAAATTTAGACATCTTCAAAAACCAACATAATTTTCAATGAAACTAGAGTACTTATAATATGTGTGTAGATAAAGTAATGTATGCAACTCCACATAATTAGGACTTAAAACACTCGTGTGATCCTATTATACGATACGATACGCTGCGTGCACGGAGATAACTATGCGAAAGTACTCTATGTGGTTTTAGGCGCGCTCGCGGGTTCTGGTTTGTACTGTATTCTGCGGTAGGAATCTAATGACAGTGACAGCAGGTGCCGAGAGCGCACAGGCCGCTATTTCACCAACTTTACAATTGTCGGTTTGTCATGACAATATCAACTACATTTCTTGGCCAGTACGAAGCGCACTAAAACAAAAGCTCTTTAAGTCAGCAATAAAAAAAAACATTTATTATCAGATCATTATAAATCCATAGATTGTTATTGACAATGGTTCTTTTTTTGCAAGGTCCGTCCGGATCGCTACCACCTTCTTACTCGATAATCCTGCCGCTAAGCAGCAGTGTTTGCACTGTTGTGTTCCGGTGTGGAGAGTAAAACAGCCGGTGTAATTACGGGCACAAGAGGCATTTCATCTTAGCTCTCTAGGTTGGCAACGCATCTGTAAACTCTCCGGGGTTGCGGGTGTCTATGGGCAGTGGTGATCACTTACCATCAGATGACCCACTTGTTCGTTTGCCTTCCTCGTCGTATAAAAAAAAAAAACAATGGTTCTGCTTACGAGCTATATTAGTGAATAATAAATACCGTATCATTACTTTTATGCCACTGAAATTAATTGAGTCATGTAATAGAATAATTTCGTACCAATGAAATAACATTAATGATGCCATAAATAACCGTAATAATAACATACCTAACACTTATTTTATGACATGCAGCCCTACCCAAGCATTCAGGATGGGACTATCACGCCTGTCTGCAATTGACACCGAATTGTCATTGAAAACTGACAATTGTAAAATTAGTGAAATAGTGGCCAGGTCAAATAAAAGAGGTTCCATTCATCGCGTCGGTTACAGTTTTACAATTAATGTTTTCAGGAAGAGGAAGTGAGCGAAGAGGTGTTAGGCTTGCTGCGGTCCGCCGCCGGCAAGGCGAGGCTGCTGGCGACGCAGAAAATGCAGCAGTTTGAGGGTATAGTGCACATTTTTTTTTTATTATACCTGTCTGTACTAGAATGCCCAAAAGCATTTTTTCAATAATTTGGCTAACGGTTATAAAACGCCTGTTGCCGTTATAACAACAAATACTAAAAATAGAATAAAGTAAATATTTATGTGGTCTTTTTTTTGTCGTTTTTTATAGATAATGGTACGGGACTCTTCGTGCGCGAGTCCGACTCGCACTTGGCCGGTTTTTAAACCCAAAAAGCATATACCGGAGGCGGTACTTCATAGTAGATCCCCTATACTACGAAATTCGAAAATCGAAGTTCGTGTCGTATCGTCTCGCTCACTCTCGTGTTAAATAATATTAGCTTGAGAGGGACGGCACGATACGAAGTTCGAATTTTGCACTTCGTAGTCGGGGGGCTGATCCTAACTAATATTATAAATGCGAAAGTAACTCTGTCTCTCTGTCTTTCTGTCTGTCTGTTTGTTACCTCTTCACGGGAAAACCACTGCACCAATCTAGATGAAATGCGGTACGAAGATAGTCTGAATATTGAGGAATAACATAGGCTACTTTTTATTCGGGAAAATTATATAGTTCCCGCTGGATAGCGATAACCGAAATCTACGCGGACGAAGTCGCGGGCAACAGCTGGTCTTTAACCCTTTCAACGCCAACGACGCATACAAAAGTGGTCGTCCAGACGCCAAGTTGGCATAACTTCAACGCGGACTTAAACCTTAAGCATACGTTCGAAGGTCGCAGTTGCACTGTGAAGCCGGACGCCTATAAGCGTTGGTGGCGTCGTAGGCACGTCGGCTCATGGCACTTTTAAGCGTTCTTACCGTTGAAAAGGTTAATAAAACCTTCTTTGTTGATTCCAGGCCTCTGCTACAACAACATAAACGCGCGTCCGGACGAGCAGTTCCCGACCACGGTGACCGACCTGCGCGGCTTCTGGGACATGGTGTGCCTGCAGGTGCGGCACGTGGACGCCCTGTACGCGCACCTCGCCAGGCTCAAGCACAACGCGTGGAGAGAGGTGCGTTACCGGCCTCGTAGCGCCATCTAGCGCGGGCTACACTAACTTAGTGTACTACTTAGTGCCTACTGCCTACCTCGCGCGGCTCAAGCAGAACGGGTGGAGAGAGGTGCGTTACCGGCCTCGTAGCGCCATCTAGCGCGGGCTACACTAACTTAGTGTACTACTTAGTGCCTACTGCCTACCTCGCGCGGCTCAAGCAGAACGGGTGGAGAGAGGTGCGTTACCGGCCTCGTAGCGCCATCTAGCGCGGGCTACACTAACTTAGTATACTACTCGCGCCATCTAGTGCAAGCGACGAGCAGTTCCCCGCCACGGTCAGTAACCTGCGCGGCTCGAACAGAACGGGTGGAGAGAGGTGCATTACCGGCCTCATAGCGCCATCTAGCGCGAGCTACGCTAACTTAGCATACTACTCGCCCCATCTAGTGCAAGCGACGTTCATTACCCCGCCACGGTGACCGACCTGCGTGGCTTTTTTTACATGTTGTACCTGCAGGTGCGGCACGTGGACTCGCTATATTTTCTGTAAAATAAAGTATTTACTTACTTTTCCTTTAGCGTTGTACTGTCACTGTCAATCAATGAGTTGCGTTCGCGTTCCCAGCTGGCGCCCGAGGCGAAGTCCCCCCCCGGCGCGGCGCCGCCCCCCCGCGCGCGCGCCCGCGCCGCCCCCCCGCAGAACGAGAAGGCGCGCCTCGCCGCCGAGAAGCGGGAGGCCGACAGGAAAGCCATGCTCGAACATCGGAGGTGAGGATAACTTTTTGACCGAGCGAAAGTGAGCGAAGTGTCTTGAGACGTAATGGAAACGGGATATTGACCGCGATTACCTTATAGGTTTCAACTAATGGATTAAATTAATTTGCTCCTCCGCGAAGTATTGCAGTATAGTCATGCAAAATAAATAATTGCATGAAAATAAATACTCAGCGCCTTGGTTGGTGGAGAACCTTGGGGGAGGCCTATGTCCAGCAGTGGACGTCTTTCGGCTGATATGATGATGATGATGAAATATTCAGCGCAGACGAGGCTATTTTGCATGACTGTAACTGCACTACCTCGCGGAGGAGCAAATTAATTTAGTCCATTGCTTGTAACATGGACCTCCGCAAAGTTACGCCTGAATCAATACAATCCTTATAGGTTTGTTTGGTTTGAGCTCGGTCTGCGCAACATTAGTATCTACCCTCGTTTCGTCAGTTTGCCCGTGATCATGATGCGTGTAACTGCGTCGAAATATCAGGAGCTCATTAAACCTATAAGGTAATCGCGGTCAATATCCCGTTTTCATTATGTCTAATGCCATTAACCGTGAATCATTTAAAACTGTTAGAAGTGTCTTCGTTTCAGTTTGGACAAAAATGTATGTATCTGTGTGTATGTATGGGTGTGAATGAATGTGTGAGTGAATTTGCACAGTGGTCTTTCGGGGAAATTACCGTAGTAGGAATTCGGACACAGTGGTCTTACGGGGAAATGGTCGAAGCAGGAAAAGCCCGAACAAGGAAATGGCCGGTGTAGGAATTTACACAGTCCCAAGGAAGAGGCCCTAGGTGACCGGATTCCAATATAAAACTCTTCCGTTACTGACTGAGTGACTGACAGACAACGCACAGCCGAAACCCTTGGGTTTAGAAGGAAATTTTGCATACAGGTTGTCTTTATGATGTAGGCAACTAAGGTCGGATTTGTTGAAATTCCCAAGGGATAGAGAATAAACGGGGTTTATGTGCGTACGAAGTCGCGGGCAAAAGCTAGATTTTTCGTATATCTCGCTGTTTTCCTCTGCAGGTCGCATGTCTCGGCAGATTCTAGTGAAATTTTGTAAGCAGGTTCGCTATTTATATGGTTTTTTGTCTTTTTTTTTTAAAGAATAAAAAAGCAGAAACATGTTACAAAAAAATAGACAGACCGACAGACTTTTTGCCATTTTGGCTTCGGAGCCATAAAAAGATTGTAGTGAAATTTTGTGATCAGTTTTGTTAAAATACTTGTTAATATTTTTTTCTAGTGGTTAAGTTTGGTTTATATTTTCAGTATTATGTCAATTATGACAAACACACATTCGCCCAAACATTACATCTATACCTATAAAACAGTACCGTGACTGACTGACTGACAGACAACGCGCAGCCTAAACTACTGGACCTAGAGACTTGAAATTTGGCAAACATATACCTTGAGTATCCTAGAGGTAGATTTTTCTTGGAATTCTCACGGGATAGGGAACTAGCCCATTTTGAAATATTTCACGGTTGCAAAGCCGCGGGGCATAAGCTAGTTAAGCCATATGTATGTACATAGGACGATATGTATGCAAGACATTATAGACCCATGTGTTTCTGTATTGCAGGCGTGTGGCGCGAGAGCGTATGTTAGCTGCGCGCGCGGCGCCCAGTGGCAGCGCCGGCACGCAGGAGATGGCCATCGAGGGCAGCCAGGTAACACCATCACTACCCAGTGCAGATTGGGAACTTCACACACACATCATCATCATAATTTCCAGCTTTTAACGTCCCACTGTTGGACACAGGGTTTCTTTTACTGAGAGATGGCTTGGGCTATGTTTCCATGTTCCCACGCGGGCCTAGTGCGGATTGGGAACTTTCACACACATCGATTTATTCTTTCGCGATTTTTAAATATTATCATGATACTCGGGACTTAATCGCGTAAAAAATAAGTACAAGTATGAAGTTTTAACTTAAGTTTATATTTAAATCCTGGTTGGTGACTGAAAAGCAGCGGGCTCGCTGAGTCTCATTCCCTGTTTGCCTCATACCTACTGTACCTCTTGTTATAATATCTTTCTGTGAATCTGTGTGTTGGTAAATAAAAATGTCTTTTATTAGTATTATTAAATTTAAATACCTCGACGTTTCGGACGCGTCGTTGCGTCCATGGTCTCGAAGGGGCTGAAGAGGCGGGTATCAACATCTAGCTTCACGACGTATTTACGTCGAAACGTCGAGGTATTTAAATTTAAATATGTATATTTTTTACGTGATTAAGCCCCGAGTATCATGATCATGACATGACACACATCATCATCATCATCATCATCATCTCCAGCCTTTAACGTCCCACTGTTGGGCACACGCTTGCTTTCATTAAAAGGTGGCTCGGGCTATGGTTCCCACGCGGGCCTAGCGAGGCTTTGGAACTTCACACACGCCATTTAATTGCTTTGCAGGTGTGTGCTGGTTTCCTCACTATGTTTGCCTTCGCCAAAAAGCTTAAATTACAAATGTGAATTTAATACATAAATTCCGAAAAAAAAAACAGAGATGCTAGCCGGAGCTCGAACCCACGACCCTTTGCTTGAGACCATAAGTAACCACTAGGCTTCTAATTTATGTTTTTAACATGAAACTATCGTGAGATTCAATCGTAGTGAAATAAACGGCTCACTCGCGTATGTCAGTCGAGTATAGCACGACATGGTTCGGACTAATCCGTAGTCCTTTCTCTGGGAGCACACGCCACGCCGGTGGGTATACTCGACTGGCATACGTGAGTGATCCGTTTATTTCACTACGATTGAATCTCACGATAGTTTCATGTTAAAAACATAAATTTACTTTTTTTGTTTTAGGAGGTAGAAATATTCGTCGGCAAGACAGCCAAACCCACGAAGGTCCAGCCGAAAGGCGACTGCATGAGCTCAAACCAATCAGAGGACACCGTGCACCAGAGCTGATTCCCTATTACATTAAAGTAGCTACTGTTCAAGTTTAATATTTAAAAATTTTGGTTAAGGAAACTTTGGTAGGGGGATTCGAGCCCATGTGTAGTCCCGTTTCAAAATAAAAGTAAAAAAAAAAAACTAAGCAAGCGGTAAAATGCTCCTTTACACTTTTTTTTTAGTTTACCAGCGCTTTCGGAAAGACCATGACAGCCAAGAACGAGTTGCAATAGCTCTTACAATACATAACCACGAATGAATTATAACTTTTACAACAAAAAAGTGTACGGTATTATATTAACAAGTGTAGAAAATAATTAACAGCAAAGCAAATCCAGAATACTTTACTATACATTGACCAGGAGATGTACGGTCGAGTAACATTGTTATCGTAGAGGTCTTGGGTTCGAATCTCGCTGTCCGATTAGTTTATCTTCATATCCAATCTTTGTTATCATTTATAAATCTAACCAAATCACTATAGTTCAAGCTTCGCAGGAATGTTCTGGCAGCATTATAAAAACTATTGTAGCCATAGATATACAGCACTATATATGTGTAAGCATTATATAACACCTAATTTTGGGTACTTGAAGTATAGTGAAATAAAACTGATCACTCACGTATATAAGTCGAGTTACGCCTAGTAGTAGCGCGGGCAGAGCCGCGGCGCGTAATGTGCGTCTCGCTGCCGCTGGGTCATGCGCTCCCAGTGGAAGGGCTACGAATTAGTCCGAAACATGTCATACATATTATGTATACGTGAGGGATCCTTTTTATTTCACTATGATTGAGTCTCACGGTAGTTTCATGTTAAAAGTACTTGAAGTATAAAAATTTAAGCTCCGCATCCACCAAAGCTTGCGAGATAGCTTAGCGGTTAGCATGGTAATAAACAACCTGTAGAATTGGATGATGCCCAGTTCATCAAATCAGCAACTTTTTTTTTTTAATGCCAGAAACGATCGCTCGTGACAATGTGCTCTTGCTCTTTGCAGCAAAATAGTAAACCCAGTTTTAGTGTTAACCCAACGTAGGCGGGAAGTAAAAAAAATGTGCATTCTAGTTCTTTTATTTTAATACACTACTAATAAGTAAGTAAGTAAACACTTTATTGTACAAAAAACAGGATAAAACACAAGTTACAACAATAACATTTGAGTACAAAGGCGGACTTATCCCTTTAAGGGATCCCTGCCAGTCTAGCTTTGAGTGGTGGAGAGGAATAGTTCACTAATTTTGGAGATTGCAAAAAAAAAATGGAAAAAGATAGCCTTAAATTTGGTACGATTCCGTGACTTAAGCTTACGGAGGGTTAAGTCCAGTTTGGTTGTGTCAAAATGTACAGAACTGTCAGGGTTAATCCTGCAGGGTTATTGTTAATGAGTAACTATGTATTTTGACCACGGACCAACCACCCTGTGGACACCGCATCTTCTATAATTTACTTAGAAAGTCATTACGAAAAAAGCCGCGGTGAGCGGGCCGGGGGAATGCGTCGTGATTGGTTCATAGCTTGTCATCTCGCTTGTCAACTGGTCGAAAGTGAGCCGCGATTGGTGGCTAGAGAGATTTATAGGTGCAAATGAGCATATGCGTTTCGGAAACGTTCGCCCTGACATTAGGCGTCCAGAGGGTGGTTGGTCCGTGATTTTGACACTCGTCATCGGATTGAAATGACAGTTTTTGTACGACTGTGACGGCTAATTGTTTCCGATACAAATCGTCAGCCCATAGAAAACGAACACGATGGCGATTGCGAGCGAGTTGGACAATAAGCATGCTGGTTTTGACTTTAATTGGCGATCGGTAGCATTTTATGTCACTTTGACGTCCAACGTAACGGTTAAATATGGATATTTATCTACAGTAAACTGCAAACATTTTTAACACATCGTATGCGGGAAATAAAAAAAAACTGCATTGGAGTCTCTTTTATTTTAATACCTGTTATAGTCGTCCCACGATAACTCTGCAACGAACTGACAACAGTAGAAAGTTTGTTTATGGCAACACTGATTTAGAGTCAAACAACACGTTTTGCACTTTTGATTAGATTAAACATTAGACAGGTCATCGTTCATTCACCGTCCACCATTAAAATACCTCTCATATTTCGTTTTCTAGATTGTTTTACCGTAGGTACAACGGCAAAACCTACTCGAAATTGTCCTCCAATGGACAGAGCCATATTAAAAAAAAACAGCAACTTTTCATTGCTAGTATCATTATCATATTTAATTAAAGAAATGTCTGAGTGACATGAAAAAAGTATTACCACAGCGTGATTTTTCTGGGTGGCCAATTAATATCTTATGCAGAGTTATCGTGGGGCGATTATAGTTTTGGAGATTGCAAAAATAATTGAAAAGATAGCCCTAAATTTTGTACGGATCCCTGACTTACGCAGGCGAGGGGTTGATATTTCAATTGTGCACGATATTTAAATAGAATCATATCCTTGTAATACTTTCGTCGAAAAATTGACAGCAGATTTGACACTTCACCGATTGCTGAAACAGTCGTGGATAAGTCTAGAGAATATCACTGACTTTGGTGACCTTTTGAGGCCGCGCGGACTACCCAAACATGCATTATTACTTATTAGTAAGTGTTACGCAAATAAACTGTTTTATTCACTACAAATACCAGGAGCTTCTCAGGCGTTCAATTTAAATTTTGAGGATGATGTGTACATTTGTTTTTTTATGTTTCTTTTTTTTTTATTTGCTTGTCTTCGAAAAACATTGACACAAAAATCATAATAATATGAACTCTGTCTTTCTTCTGGCAATGTAGGTTGTAGGTAACAAAAGAAAAAAGTTACTGAGAAGTGGTTGCTTTTTTCATGTATGTATCTAAAATAAAAATATGAACAAAAACATTTTTGAAGACAAGTCTGTTTATGTATGAGTAAAATGTGAGTTGGTCGGTTGTATTTTTACAATCGCCATCAAAAATATTAGCTGTAAAAGTGGTTAAACATGCATATTTTAACGCGACTATGTTTTCAAATGCGTTTGAATGCATTGATGTGATTTTGAACGCTTTAGCGGTCTTAATATTTCTGATGGCGAGTTGTATGAAAATAATTTTAACATTTTGACCGGCAATTTTGAATTACGAGACGCATAGTACAATAAATACCTTCATTTATTTATGAGTTTCTTGGATTACATACAAAAAAGATGTACCTAGAAAATGAAGCGCAGAAAAGGCTACAATTGTAGCCTGTTTGGCCTCAGTCGCTCTCGAATAAGGTCCAAACTTGCACGCAAATGTCAACATGTTCGGAGCAAGTTTTTCGATTGTTTTGTAAGCATATGGCGTATCTTTACTTATTATATCATTGCTTGAATTAAACTCCTTCAAATATAGGTGACCTATTTGACTGTTGTCAAACTTGCCAAAATAAAATATTTTTATTCTACTACTTACCTACTTTCAAACTTTCGAAAATACTCTTAAAAATCGATGTCTCATTTGTAATTGCGATTTAGACGATTTTTAATCTAACAAAAACGTAAAAAAGGAGGCTGTTTGATCACTGGAAATTATGGTTGACGACGTCTCTCAGTAATTCATATAAAAATCTAAGCGATGGTTTTGATATTAAAAATAAATGCCTATTATAATTTTCAAACAACATCTGAAAGTTACAAGTTAACCTTAAGGGCTTATTTTTCAATCCTCAGGTATCCTTATCTGTGGGATAAGAGCTTATCTGGGCATTGAAAAATCAACCTTAAGTCATGCATTCAAGTTAGGGCCGACTTGCGAAGACCCGCGTTTGACACTAACTCTACTTTAACCTGGCGTATTTGGGTCGTCTGACGTAATATTAACACTGAGTTAAGTGTCTAACCCAGAGTTGGCCATGCACGAAGATGTAATATTTTGTAAATGAATTTTGAAATGTTGTACAAACTTGACTGTTTCGAATTCATTGTAACATTTATTTAACGACCTGGGCCGTGTTTTATAAAGTTACAATTTACAAGTGAAAGTCTCATTCTATCACCTTTTGTTTGAAAAAGACTTCCGCTTGTAAATTGTAGATTTATAAAACACGGCCCTGACGTATGGTTAATTAATGTATCGTATTTTCAAACTCGTATACGCTCCAAGGTTGCTAATGTACTGTGCTTCTCTTTTTTTTTTTTAATTGCTGGTAGAATGGTTAAGAACTTTTTATACATGTCATTAAGGTAGAAATAATGTATCAGTGTAATACTAGGTCTATAGCTGTAATTAAATTGTATGTACCGATCGAATCCCTAATCAAGTTATATTTAATTTAATTTTACATGATACTCATTTTAATGGATTATTGAGATACTTTTTTTACTTTAATGGAATGCCTGCATAAATTATTGTTAAATTGAAAATTGTTTTATTTTAATGGTTATTTGAAAAGTGACGTTTTATGGCTAGGAATAAACGAGCAAGTGGGGTCCCTTCGGGAAAGTGGTGAGAAGTCCCTGAGATACACCTGGGTCGCGTTTGTAATTTAATAAGATGTAATTTGCAAGCGGAAGTCTCTTTCTAATAAAAGGTGATAGAATGAGGCTTACGCTTGTAAATTGTAACTTGTAGCTTTATAAAACACGGTACTGGCCTTATATTATTAATACAATATTATTTAATACAAGAGTGAGCGAGACGATACGATACGAACTTCGATTATCGAATTTCATAGTAGTCCCCCTTGGCCGATTTTGCAAATAACGCCTGTGGTTGGCCTTTGGTAATACTTTATTGAATCAGGCGTTACTTTGCGGAGGTCCATATTTATGAACTAAAAAACAATTACTTTGCTCACCCGCGACCACAATACCACCATTACCAGTTGGTAATACCACCATTCGAAAAAAACTCGTGAATTTTAACTACAAGTCGAATACTGGAATGTGGTCCTAATTTAATTATCACAACCAGTCAAAAAAATCATACGAGTTTTAGCAATACGCAGACCAGATAATATAGATAAACACCATTTTTATTAGACAAGTTTTGTTTTCGGGCTCCTGATCCCCTAGCACGCTGACGTTTATCCACGACATGAAGCATTTGTCCCTCTCTCACTTGCTCATTTGTTAGAAAGTGATGAATGCTTTGTCGTGAATAAAATTTACCGTGCTAGGGGGTACGGTTTCTGTCTTCGAGAAAATTACAACACCAAACGTGTACAATGTATGAAAAGGTATAGCGAGCTTGTTACATTAGCGTTTTATCGCAAATTTTACCTGTAAGTACGCCAACAAATATTGCGGCACTTTTTCGTGTTGCATCTCCCTTCCTCACTAAGACAAAGGTATTGTGCATCTCTTTCGTTGACTGTGCTGAAACGTCCGCCACAATGCAACTCCGAATGAGGACACCCGTGGGGTACCCCACGAACACCCAGGTTGAGTTGGAACCTTGGCGAAACTTAAAATTTTGCAAACGTTGTGGCTACATGGGCATTTTTGTATTTTGCCGCGCAATGAGATTCCATTATGGTTCAATGAGTGAGCGATGTACAGACATGTGAGACCAAAATGAGATTGAGAAAGCTACATTAAACTGAACAACTGCAGCCTGGCAAAAAAGAGTAGGAAACGGAGAAAAGGGAAACTAAAATTTCTCATACAAATTTGTTGCCATATTTAAGCAATTTACGTCAAAAATGTGACAGATACGAAGAAAGTGGCGCCCCAGTTTAATTTCTACACTTTTTTGCCAAGTTATACAATACGGAAATGTACGGAAACTCTTGAAAAATGCTTGAAAATATGAACAAAACTTTGAAAGTACTGTGTGGCAGATGCTGAAAAAACTGACAAAAGACAGACCTTATCACAAAAAAAAAACTTGAACTGATTAAAACAAGTAAATTTTTTCTACGTTTTATTAAATTTTCATTAAAGTGATGTTTTAATTAACTCAAAAAAATTATAATTCTAAACCAGGAAAAACGTTAATGTTACTTTTCCACGTAGAACGGAACTTAATAAACGACATACAGCATTATCTATGGTTTTTGCACTCGACTGGCTGAATAAGCAACAATCGTCGCCATTTTGTGCGACGCCATTATAAAATATGGTTAATTGTCTATGCTTCAAAGTGTCATTTGAAGTCATTTCAGTATTTAATATAATTGCAATTAGTAACTGATAAAGAAATCGTATGTTTTATTATTTCAGTAAAATTATTATATTTTAGTCATTGTATTTAAAATCAATATTTAAGTATTTGCTAAAATGAATAATTATAAGCTATAAAAATACTACGAAAGTTCCCGCGTGTTTCCTTCCCGCGCACATCGTGCTAGGTGGAAGTTGGTCATGGTCGTCCGACAAACGGAAAGCCGCCATGATGGCTTTCTGTAAAGTACGCTCAATATGTAAAGTTTCATTACGGTTTTTCATTAATTGTGACTGAGTGCGTGCAAAAATTAACCATGGGAACGTACTAGAGTGTGTTAAGTTCAGTTTACGGTCCTTTAGGACCTCCTAGAGGAGCTATAAAGTGTTTTATAAGTGCATTTTTGTGTCGACGCTAGCGTGTTTTGTTCTGTCAACAAGATGTCGAAGCTCTCGTTTAGGGCGAGGGCCCTGGATGCGTCGAAGCCAATGCCCATATATCTCGCCGAGGAGCTTCCGGATTTACCGGACTACTCGGCGATTAATCGTGCAGTACCTCAAATGCCCTCTGGAATGGAGAAAGAGGAGGAATGTGTAAGTATTTTGCGCATTTAGGTATTCATCGAAACTACTGTGTGTCGGCCATTATGTTTATGTTGCGTTTTCTTACCGCTAGGGGCGTTCCGCCGTCTGAAAAGATTTTTCGACTAATAAAAACTTATATTTATGTGATATAACGGCTGTATTTTATTTAAAATTAATTCAGAAATTACGTGAATTGGTCTTAAACATAATGTTTAGGTAGTGTCACACGTCAATTATTTATTATCAGATTTTGGCGCGTTGTCACCACATGGTTACTATCAAGTTTGTCCTAGGTCCCATAAAAACACTTATTCGTGAATATCTCGTCCTTTTTACGGTTTTAAGAACTGATTTTTTGCCATTTTCAAGGTGATTATGCACAGAAAACTCTAGTAAATTGTTACCTTGAGCCGGTTACTCTGTCATATGTTATTGTTTACTAACAACATCGTACGCCGGTACGCTTTGACAATATGCATTATCAATTATTTTGATTATTCTACTGGATATATTAAACATATTAGTGTGGAGACTACATTGTTTTTCCTATTATAACATCGATAAATTTTCTCATCAATTGATAATTGTTACTTTTCAAACTGTTTGACATTTTGTCAAAAGTTACTTAGTGAGTTCTTATTGGCTTGAATACAATTTAAAGGTAATTACAAAGTTTTTATTACTTGTTCTGCGTATCTAGATACCATTTCCTGAAGATACAGGATTATTTACTTGTAGTGCGTTTTTTTTTTATGATCAAACACTCTTTCTTATTCATTATACTGTGGAGCACTACTGTTTCTCAGTGTCATCATTGCCTATTACTAGACAAGTTCTGGTGGTAATTTAAGTAAGTAAGTAACACTTTATTGTACAAAAAATAGGATAAAACACAAGTTACAACAATAACATTAAATAAATGAAACCACAATTTATAACATTGTCATAATGTTTAATCCTTCCATAACATGATTTCCTAGAAACAATTACACAGTGAAAAATAATTGCCTACAATGTAGTGAGATTTATTACACTTAGCAGAAAGCCTTATTTGATTCAGGCTCCTATTTCACCAACTTTACAAATGTTAGTTTTCAATGACAATTTGGTGTCAATTGCTGACTTGAAGAGCTTTTGTTTTGGTGCGCTTCATACTAGCAAATAAATGTAGTTTGAATTGTCATTACAAACGGACAATTGTAAAGTTGGTGTAACAGGGGCCTGATGTTGTGTGATGTGTCACATTTAGCAACATGTTTTATGTTTCCCTAACATGTCACTAATACCTACCTCTTAATATCTCTTATTGACCAGAAATCTTACCCTTTCTGAAAAAACAAACAGATACATTTCAGATGTTACCACATTTATTTAAGCAATGTTTCTTGAACCATTATCTTCATTTTGGCTGTTGTATTGACAGAGTGTGCATAAAGGTAGGCTACTAATGTCCGCAAGAAATTGATGGATCCTGGGTATAAAAGTGAATCCACCCAAATCAGACGAAGAAAATAAATCTTTATGCAATCAACAAATGCCACAAAGTGTCAAAAGTGTTTTTTGTAGATTGGTTCAAATATGTTGGAGCCATCGAAATACGGGTGTGCTAAACCAGTCTACCTACAACTTTATGAAAATTGTTAGATATGTGTACAGTTTTGATCACTACTGCTGCAATGCATTATGGCAGCCAGTTACTTTTGAAGTTGACTGTACCTACTAACAAAACAGGATATAAGTTTTCCTCCTATGAATTTTTGTAATTTAATAGCTATAATGCAACAGTTTTTGTCCTGCTCGCAGCATCCTGCAGATAAGTTTCTGCTAGAAATAACTATGTATTTAACTGAATGAATTATAAAAACACTCATAAAAATATTATTTAATTAATTTTAATAGCAAATCTCCAATGTGACATGAACGGGTTTCTCGATATTAATGCCATGTAACAATATTGTTTCTGGTCCTAAAACCCTTATTAGACAAAGTGACCTAAACTTGTGTGTCAGACATAAAGTATGATATACCATACATTATGGCTAGCACAGGTGGCTGTACGTTCTGATACCTTCAAAGATGTTGCTAATGTACATTATTGGACTATTTAACAGGCATGTACCTGCGGTCCCAGTTCCAACCTTCTGTGGCTGCCGTTGCCTTAAGTTAACTAGTCCAATAATCCGAAAACTGTATTTCTGTGTGCAACCATCAGATATCTTGGAACCATAGAATAGAAGTCCACCTGTTTGTCCTTCTCACTCTCACCTGTTTGGGTATAGGTACACTCTTTTTATGAATTTACATTGTGACTATGCTTTTTACTATATTTAGGACAGGAAGGTCAACTAACGACCAGTTTAAAGAGAGCCCTCATTTTCCCATTCTGCTATAAATAGACTCTTATCACAACAATGACTCACGATCACGATATCACTATGACACATCGTGCGTTAATGTCGGTGGACGAGATTGAGTACTGATCTAGTAAACAACGAAATAACCTATGTTTACGAGTATCCTGCCCCCCGACTACGAACGTGCAAAATTCGAACTTCGTATCGTGCCGTCCCTCTCAGGCTAATATTATTTAACACGAGAGTGAGCGGGACGATAAGATACGAACTTCCATTTTCGAATTTCGTAGTTTAGGGGCTGATCGGAAGGCAGGCATGGACATCAGCTAGACCTAAGTTAGTGATTTATGTAGAAAAAAATTTTATTGTATTGTCATATGATTATCATCATCATCAGCCTATTCTAGTCCACTGCTGGACATAGGCCTCCCCTAATGAGCTCCATAGCGCCGTCTTCAGCTTGCCGCATCCAGCATCCAGCATCTGCCTGCAGTCTTTCGCAAATCGTCATCCCACCTGGCCGCAGGGAGTTCTATAATTATTAGAATTGAGCGCTGGTATGGCTCATTAAACTCTTAGAGGGATAGGTCCGCCTTTTTACTTGAATTAGTGTTTTTTCTTCCTTGTTTTTTGTAGGATAAAAATACCTAAATGTTGTACCTGAATACCTGTAAAAAGAATTCACGAAGTTTTGTTTATGCGCAGCCAGTTAAGATTCATGTACCTACGCAGTACACGCTCCAGAAAAACAAAAACCATTCCGTTTACGTAAAATAAAGGCCACGTACAATTTTTTATAAATTTTATTACCGTAAAAGGTTTATTTCGTAGCCGTAGAGAATAAATCTATCCAATTCACGGTTCACCTACCTATAATATCTACCTGCCTAGTATACCCGTCGGGAAATCGTGACTTTATTGTGGGCGTAGTAGAACTCGCGCCTACATAAAGATAGGTAGGTGTTATGGTGGATTTTTTGTTACAAGCATGGTCATTAGCTTCGATTCGAAACTCACTATACTATAGCTATATACTTTGCTAGTACGGCCTATATACTAACCTCAGTTGTTGGTAGACAGTACATTTCTAACATACTTAAAAAAAAAGTTCTCGATTACTCTTGTTTTTTTTTTTCGCGCTGGCGTTAATGCTTCACAAGGCTAATGATATTTAGTGCAGAGTAGCCAGGAGTGTTATTCTCTAAAATATAATTTCCGTCATACAGAGGGTCGAGCACGACTTTACGAAAGCTGCGTAACGTAAAATCGAATAGTAAACGTTGTCGAGTTTGTATGAGACGTTTGGAACAGCGCCCGCCTGTGAGCGGATTTGGAACTAAAATTTAGTATGAGGTTTCTCGATCGCGATATGATAACCGTAACGTTACGCAAGATTCGTAAAGTCGTGCTCGACCTTCGGCTCGTACCGCGTCTTATCGGAAAGGATACGAATAGTGTTGCCATCGGTCCGGATAAATCCGGACAGTGTTAGGCTTTTTGACCTCTTGTCCGGCCAAATTTGACTGCGTCCGGCCCGTCCGAATTTTGTTAGACTTACAATTTACGTATCGGACGTGAGAAATCAATAAGGGTTTCAGAACATTTTAATCATGTGACACTCCCGTACCGCAAAACCATTTTTTAAACGTCCGGCCTTGGGACCCAAAAGCATAAGAATAAATAATAACATTAGTAGAACGGTAACTCCCGCTCCGGATGGGCTCAAGGTCACGATATTAGAGTATTCGTTAAACGAACTACTCAGTCGGGCTGTCACGGCCTGCGTCGTCGCACGCGCGTTTGGTTGTTTATAATTTGGTTGTAATAGTTTTACGTGAGCCTGTATGTATTTTATTTTATACTTGTAGGTAAGTAATACTTACTTAAATCACCTTAAATGGCTTCATATAACCTATAAATAATAACTTCTTATTTAGAAGTGTCTATAATTATGTAAGTACGTAATTATTTATAAATCTCGTATTTTGTAAAACTGGAATAAAATAATGATTTCAAAGTAAAGAAAAACTTATATCTTAGTGATAATCTTTAGACGTAATTACTAATATTTAACAGCAAACAACCCTAGCAATACGCCTGGATGACAGAGGGGTGTAACGACGTGAAGGGGGAAGTAGGTAGTATATAAATGGCGGCGTTTTGGACTCGGTCAAAAGAGATTCTGTTCTAATATGTTATTATTTATTCTTATGCCAAAAGTCCGCTTTTCAATATGTGTCGGTAGTTTTTGTTAAAAATCCGGTTTTTCCGGCCTTGGGACCCAGAAGTTTGGCTTTTTAGCGGGTAAATCCGGCTTTGATTTTTAGTGATGGCAGGACGACAGGCGAACGATCCGATCGCGAGTCGCAGCATGCTTTCGTCTGCGATCGCGTGTCGCGAAAGACGCCCGGGGTCAAGCTACTAAGCGCGGCTTGGTAATATGGACCTTAAATACTGTGTACATGATTTAATATCGTTTAAAGATTGTAAAATCCGTTCCGATCCGATACGATGCGAACCGTTTGGTGGAAATAGTTCTAAGTACCAATAATAATGAAATTATACTTTTATTTTAAAACCCTTATCAAATTACACTATACGTGAAACTGGTACATTGTCTACAAGCTACAACTTCATACCTATTATGTGGGCGAATGGCGCTATGTTTGCGTTGTGTACTATTTCCCTTGAGAGGTGGCGGATATTTTCTTGGCGGCTTCGGTTCGGTGGTCAGTCTCGAGGCTATATCCTCTAAGATTACAGTGCATACACTCCACTCTACAATATACACCGATTTATACAGTAACTAGGCACCCTTTTGATGAGCAGATAAGCGGGTGCACAAATACGAAACAGCCCGCTATTGTAGACATCGACGCAATGAAATTGCTATATTACGGTATTGCATTTGAGTTTAACTTAGCTAGCAAAGTCTCAACTACCTGCGGGGAGGCGGGTATTCATAACATCTGGCGCACGGCAATTCTTTTGTAGGGTTTCATTACCTGCTGACATTCTTGAAATTACCCATTGCGATCAATTAAGTATGTAATTAAATAGACAAGCTAGGTGTCAAGTCAACGCAGAGCAATTTAAATAATAAAACACGTTTTTACCAAACTCTAAGCTGCCTTACATTTTTCTAAACAGTATAAAAGGCCTTTTGTCCGTCATGTAATTAAAATTAATAGTAGGATGGCGCGATCCTTTTAAAAGGGTCGGTACTTTGTAACATATTTTTATGGGGCACACCTACGCACCCTCGCGAATTGTCAGTGCTTTAATTCAAACCTACCCACTTCACGCCTTTCGGGTTTTGGCTTGTTTATTCTATCCTAAATTTGGCTTCGCTTATAATTTATAATACTTGTTTGACGCGCAAAGGTTTTGTACGTATGGTAGGTATTCTGTTATCGCTTATCACAGTTATCATTTAGGCGTGTTATCTTGAATTCATTAACCCTTTATAGGACAAGAGCCAAATTCGGTCGCGCTAGCAACCGTTAATCTATAGGACACGAATTTGCTAGTGTTCACCTACCAATATAATCTATTCAAAAACCTTGTGACTGTTTGGATAGATTGTGAATAAAAAAAAAGTCTTGCCCTATAAGAGCGTAAAAACGAGGTATTTACTTGCAAAACTCTTAGGAACAATCTGAATAATTGGTCTACTTTTGATGAGCGAAAATAATTGCGCAAAATTGTATGTTCATGCTTGACCGGAAACTCCCGGTCTCATATTTGGCAAACCGGGGGGTTATAATCGAAAAACTGGTCGCTACAAAGAGTCTTTGAAAGAGGGGTGACATGCCATAATGAGATATTTCACTTTCCTTTGATGATGATTACATAATTAGTACGATGCGGAATTTAATAAAAATGCCGTTGAAAGATTGGGTACGCTTTGCCTCGAGCTAATAAAACGTAGAGGAAGACTAATATTCTGTCCTTCTAGTTTCTCATCGTTAATCTGATAGCGTAATTTATTATCTTTTATTACGATGCATTGATAACAATATAACAACTGTTTCATTCGGTGACGCAACAAAAGAAATATGAAGGGGAAACTGCGTCGTCATTATGTTACGTCGTGTAGTATAAAACATAGTTTTTTTTTGTGCTCTTATGGTTTGTTAAATGTATAAAGTTAATTAATACTAATAAAAAAAAGTTTACTCACCCGAGATAGTAGTTTTATCAGTTTTGTCAACAATTTCTAGATAGCGAATTATTTCACAGGTTTATTATAATTTCGACGAGCAATCTTAAACGCATGTGTTCCTTGATGTTTTATGAGACTTTAAGGGGCTGTATTTGAGACTATTTCTTGGTTCACTTAACAAAACATAACCCTCTTTGGGCAGTCGGGTAAAAACATAACATACCTACCTACCTGTTGTCTTTTGTTGACTGGGAAATTAATTTTAAATTTGATAATAAATTAATCCTTCTTTTAGTGAGAAATCTTAAAGTTTCCATCTTTCTAATAAAACATGGCTGTATAGTACCTACAATAGAAAATATTTTTTCATTATAAGAGACCAGTTTTAATATCGATTCAGTTTCCGAAAACTACTACGCAATTTTTATTTCAGTCGTTGCTATGTCTGCAAAATGTATTAATTAAAAATCTGATATTCTGAAAACCGAAATGGAAGCTTTATCCCGAAATAGTTGGACCAGACGAGGGGTATTATCATGGTTACGGCCGCAGACTTTTTTTTCCCTATCGGGCTTAGCGGATTGTCAGGTGAGAGACAGAGAGGCCCGATAAATTTATGATACAGGGGTGTCGAGGAAGAAAATGCTTTAATTTAAACCTATTATAGTTCGAGTGATACAATACACTCGAATTTTTGTTGAGATAATTTATAGTTCTAGAGCTAGTAGTATAATTTATACGGGCAACTACTGTTACTATGTGAAGGGATACGTATAGAAAATACCAAACATTTTAAATAATCTTTAGTCAATATAACTCTGCGATTGCTTTATTCTGAAAATATATGGCAATCCCGTAATTCCATCAACGATATAACATATTGTACGAGACCCAATCATTTCTGAGTCTCTTTGTTCCATACTTTAACAGAAACCTCTCCCAAGAATAAACTTCAAAACATCATTACGCTAAGGGTACCAGAAAAGGGTAAAATACCTCGTATTATCGACATATCACCTGCATAATTTGGCAATTTGATCCCTGTCAAACTGCTAAGCTAAATCGAAGGACATTTGCTGTAATGGATAGGATGCCTCACACTCTGCATTCGGCTCAAAGTTTGAAAAAAAGCTATCAGTTTTATTGACGGAGAAATGAAACGGAGATTCTAGGTTCGCGTACTTTTAATTCAATGCGACATTATCCAAGTTTTGTTGTTGGATTCTTTTCTACTCAGATATGACGGGCCTTCGCACACGGCGTCGTAACGTAAGCGTATCGTCATACGATTCGCTGCAACGCCGCTTCGTGTGCGGATTTGTTTGAACATATACGTGCTCATGCTCATATCGTATCGTTCTCGTCTCGTCGCCTTTAGTGCTTACGAAGCGCGCATTGCTTGTCATTTAGTACTGAAAAGTGATATAAGCGCTCGAAGCTGCGACCGAGGCTGAAGTAAGTAGAGAAGAACTCGCCGTGTTTTCACAATACGAGTAAAATCATCCGAGTAGCAATACATTGCTGGTCTTGAGTGATCTAACACATAAGATACAATACAATACAATACAAATATTCTTTATTGAAAACCACAAAACAGTGCAAGGAGATTACAGAAAAACAGGTATGGTAGACAATAGGCGGTCTTATCGCTTAAAAGCGATCTCTTACAGACAACCGAAATACAGAAACCAAGATGAAGAGGCTAATTTAGGTGGCAGAAATGAACAGAAAGGAGAGACATTAACATAACAATTTTAAATCAAATTAATAACTACAAATAAATATACTACATAAATAACATATACATATATACCATACATACACTACTTATGAGTGAAAATGTCAAAAAGGCCACAGGTGAAAAGGATTTCGAAGGAATAGATATAACAGAGACGAATAAGAATGGAGATGGAGATGGACCAAAGACAGAAAGAAGTTATTAAGTTAGTGACAAGTAAGTAACAAGTAAGCCTTAAGAAGATTTTTAAAAATATGCAGAGATTTCGCTTGCCTTAAAGCTAAAGGGAGAGAATTCCACAATTAAGATCTACGTTAGTAATCCGCAATGTATTGCTACTCGGATGATTTTACTCGTAATGTGAACACGGTTTAATTTGTAGGTATAGTTAATGATGCATCACGAAATCGCTAATATATGCGAGATTCTGTCTATTGGGTATAAACCGAAAAACTCGTGAGCAAATTAATATTTTATTCGGAAAATCTTCGAGGTGAATTCACGTCCTTTAAGAAACTATAGGTCAAATAGTCTGGGTAAACAGTTATTTCCAGAATAAAATTATAATACGTATTCCCAAGTAAAAAAGTCACGGTAGCCTAGTGGTTCTCGCACCTCCACTCCACCAGTTTTTCAGAATTTATGTGCGAAATTACGTTTGTAATATATCACGAGATTTTCGATGAAGGAAAAGATCGCGAGATAACCTCCACACGCCTGTGAAGCAATTCAATTGTGTGTTTGAAGTTCCCAATCAGCATTAGGCCCGCGTGGAAATTATAGCCCAAGCCCTCTCATTCTGAGAGGAGGCCTGTGCCCAGATGTAATACAAGGCTGGTGATGACGACCTATTCCCACTCCCTAATCCAGGAACCTTCTTTCACCGCCCAAAAACCATGCTCAGTCCGCGAACGATCCGTTACATTTTCACAGTAAATCATTTTAAAAAGCTTTAGCTACAAATCAAATTGCACCGTCACCGTCAAACCTATTAACCATTACGCTATCTTATCTAAAAACGCATAACCCCTTATTTCAACCAGTAATTTACATCGTCGTATCGTCCAAACATTGTTTAAATAAAAACAACTCTTAACTTCTCGAGATAAGGTTGGAACTTGTTGCCGAATTGACGATTTATGTCCTGTCTCCCTCTTTAATGGCATTCTCTGAGGAATTGCAGAATCGGTTTTCCAATGCTATTTTTTCTACCTTCCTTGAGCTTGACAAAGTTCTTTAGGATGTTTACCTAATTTTGCCAATGTGATTTTGGTCCGTTTTAAATCATTGCTTTACCGATTCTTCTTTGGCGTATTCACACCCACCGTTAAACATACGACCTACTATTAAATTTCACAGCTATTATGCTCTTTCGTTTAATGATTTGTCATTAAACTTATTGGCGTGTATAGTCTGTGCGTTTCCCTTTCGCTACAAGTGACTGTTTTCACTCCAGGCGCATTTGAGTTTGACACACCATTTTGTTAGCGATTCGGCAGGATTGAGTCAGTCGTGTGGGCTGATTGTGTCCAATTTTTAGTAAATATGAAATGGCATTTTTGGGTTAGGCTAAAAGTCAGATGTGGTAGACCCTTCTCGGTAATGAAGTTTATTGTTTAGATTAAAAAATCAAAAAAAATTAACGGAAAAGAAGTACTACGTTTTTGTGATATGTTCCGGAAACGTATATGAGAGAGATACGTTACGTACTGCTATCAAGCTTCAATGAACTTGACTGATTTCTCGAGAGTCTTGTTTTATTTCTTATCAAAGAAAAAGTAGGTTATTTACAATTTACAATAATACATGTGCTCACTGCATGCTCGCCAGTTGTGTCAATAATATTAGTGTTTGATTATAAATTATTGTCTTTTGGGTTTTTGCACTCCAACTTTGTATAAAGATTTAGTCGTTCAATTTTACTACCTATTTGCCATTCCATATCGTCTATTCATGTTTGTTATGCTAACGGCGTCTTATCCTACGTAATTACAGTATTTTCTTGCACATGTAAACGGCTTAAGATATCTTCTCCAAGTGGGATGAGCGAAGCACTCGCTCACTCCCTGAGTTAGGATAAGTAAACGTTAAGATAATTCCCGTAATTTAGCCCGGGGATTATCCAACAATGATGCTTCTACAAAGACAGGACAATTACCTATTTACGAATAGGCTTTACGTATCGAAGCTTCTAGATGAAGCTAAATGGAAAGCTCGCGAAGTTGCTGTTAGCAGGGGGTGTGTCACTTTGTATTGGATTCGACATAGTGAAAACGGGGTATTGATCGCGATTACCTTATAGGTTTGATGAGCTCCCGATATTTCGACGCTGTTACATGCATCATGATCACCGGCAGCCCAGCCCCCCCCCCCCCCCCCGTTATATGTATATATCTCGTTTTCATTATGTCGAATGCAATTAACCGCGAATCATTTAAAATTGTTACTTTGCATTGGCTCAGGAATTTTCTTTTTGTAACCAGCTTTTATAGATGCAAGGTTTTGCCTTCATATACTCAATCATCAATTAGTTTACTTAAGTAGGTACTTCACACGTTCCATTTCTAATTATTACATTGAAATCTATGTCTGTTAATGGAAAATAGTCCCTAATGAATATGAGTGCGATCGATCGTTAGTCAAATGCTGAGATTTGCAATGTAATAGACATTCATGGCAATGGCAAATGACATTCGAAGATACTTTAGATACATATATAAAACAACAGTATCTGTTCATGATAGATTGCAATGCAGCCGTTGTGGCAAATGACGCTTAGGATCTCAAATGAAACCAGTTTTACTTTGAAGTAGATTATCTCGCAAGATAATCTAAAGAGCGACTGTTTTGTCTCGGTTAAAGTGAAGTATCGATCCGTGGTTTACAAATGGATTTGTTACTAATTTAATATTCCTATTCGATTTCATTCGTTGTGTAACGTTCAGTGTAGTTCTTTCTTATGTCTGCAGCGCTGAGTACTGTAGGCCAAGCACGAAGTTTACGAATCCTGCGTAACATTACGTTGTATCGAAATCGAGAAACCTCATACAAAATTGTAGTTCCAAGTACGCTCACGGGCGGGCGCTGTTCCAAACATCATACAAATTTCTCGATAACGTTTACTACTCGATTACGTTACGCAGGTTTCGAATATTCGTACTCAGGCCCCTGCACCAAATGCTTTGACGAAGTTTGTCGCTTCGCTACGCAATCGCAATCAACCAATATGTTTAGTTAGATATTTTGCAATAAATATAAACGTGTCACAGCGATGACACATTGCGTAAAGGTCCTAAATTGACCCGTGGTTCGAATTACTCGCTGGTATGAGAATTTGTAACTGACTCATTGCGAAGCAGACTCTTTGACCCAAATAAATAAACTGACATCTGAAGCAGCGATAAAATACTTTGATTGGATGGTACGAAAATTCGCCACGAATTTGCGAAGTTCGCCTTGTCAGTAAACAAGCTTAGTTTGCGCAATAGGTACATAACGTTACTGACCCTGCTATGGCTCTCCGCTTGCCTGCTATTCTTCCGACACTGCTCATACATTCTTCAAAAGACTATAAGGCCAATGATGAGCGTTAGTGATGTGATGACAGTTCTATCACATCATATGTATGGAACTACTCAGCGTTAGACCTGTATGTAGCAAGCTCAATCCGATCTTTTTATCTGGTTTCTGACAAAGGAACGCGCTGCTCTGTGGTAACAAAGAACAGATAACATATACAGAATCCTTATAAACGCTATAAAATATCGAACCGTTCAAGCAATCGCTGTATCTTCCTCCGGATATCCGCCAAGGCAGATGTTCTATCTACCATTCAAGTGTAAAAAGGCGATATTTTCAGTCGTCCCTAGTATTTCTATGTAGGTACAGTCGGTTTTCTAATATGAGTATTTACTTTTCCATATTAACTGCTTAGGACGTCGTCGTGTACTGTAGGTTAGGTACCAGTCAGTATGTAAACAAATTTGCAAGTCTTATTTTGGCAATCACTTGGCGTCGGATCGACTTGAAAATTTGGAATGTCCTTAATAAAGATTCGACCACATCGGTTTTAACACTTTTTAACCGACTTCAAAAAAGGAGGAGGTTCTACGTTCCACTGTATGTTTTTTTTATTTTTTTATGTATGTTCATCGATTACTCCCAATTGTAGACCGAACTTCAAAATTCTTTTTTTATTCGAAAGGGTCCTGAGGTGGTCCCATTGTCACCAAGTCATGATCTGGTGATGGGATCCTAGGGAAATCGAGGGCAACCCTCAAATTTTACAGGCACGTACTATGTGTTTCATATGTTTTCCAAGGTTATTCAAGTATTTGCGTCTGGTAGTCATCATCTCATGATGATGAGCTGATGATGGAAGGTACAACTCCTTAGCGGTTAGGAGTTGGAGGGTAATTCTGAAAACGTTAAATCATTATTCGAAAGGGTATACTCCTGAGGTGGTCCCACTGTCACCAAATCATGATCTGATGATGGGATCTCAGGGAAATCGAGGGCAACCCTCAAATTTTATAGGCACGTATCATGTGTTTCATATATTTTTTAAGGCTATTCAAGTATTTGCGGCCGGTAGTCATCATCTCATGTTGATGAGCTGATGATGGACGGCACAACTCCTTAACGGTTAGGAGTTGTAGGATAATTCTGAAAATGTTAAATCAACGTAAAATTGTGAAATAAAAATCTTTTAACAAAAAAGTAAAACCGCCTTCAAAAAAAAAACCTTAGAAAAAAAACGTAAAATAATGATAAATCAATAAAATAAAATAAAATGCGTTTATTTCGGAAAACAGAAACTAAAACCTAAAGTTTTATGGCCTACCACTAAGCAGCAGAAATATGAAGTCGGTGCGGTGCGAGCGGAATATTCTTTGAATGAAGCACCGACTTCATATTTCTGCTGCTTTTTTTCTAAGGTTTTTTTTTTTTAACTCATACCCTCCACACCGTTGCTTAAAGGCGTCGCTGGATTTATGGTGCGTCGGCGTATTAGCGCCGGTATGGTCGAACCTTAATACAGCACCTACTCACACATACATATAGTCACGGAGCAACACGCAAAAAATAACGCGCGTGCCTTGGGGCTCTAGACAAACTACTAGCGCAAGCTGTAGAGCTTACAACGAAATTGCATCCCTATTTTAAGCTGAAGAGGGAATTTCACTCGCGTCAAGCGTTAACGCTCTGGCAGATCAGTGCTTACGTCAAAATGAGACAAGACCAAGCGTATTGATTGTACTAGCGTAGACAGAACCCGGGTAGGTTCTTGGCACTGACTGTAATATTAGTGGCCAACAGACGCTGACTGAAAATTTATGTTTGGTATGCGAATGAAAAATTAATTGCAGAGTGTCATTTCGGAGGTTTGACTTAAGCTATAGCAGACAAACAAATTATAGTTAATCCCGGCTTTCAAAAGTTATATACTACGCGAGCACTTAGAATACCTAGGGTTCGGGTGAATTCGAATTAATATCTCTTTCTTTGACATAAGAAGCGTCATTGACAGCCAAAGTATTTCTGAAACCCGAATCCTATTCTAAAAACTCACAAACTGTAGTGCCTTACGACTGTAGTGCAAAAGCGATTATCGTTGAAATTTAGAATTTGCATAAATATATTGAAAATGCACGTGTAAGGAACTCGATAAGTATTGTTAAAATTCAATCAAATTTAAAACTATCAAACTAGACGCCTGAGTCAGACAGACTGAATTTGAATGCCAACTTTATATTTACTTTATTTACATAATAAAAGCAATTTACAATGACATTAAATCTAAGCTTAAACTAAATAAACTACAACTTAAAACTAAATTAAATCTAAATAAGGCCCCCGTGGCATAGTGCCCAAAAGGCTGGCTGCGTTGCCTCGCTGAATAGCGATGCTGATTCTTTGAGAGAGAAAACTGCCAGCCCTTTGGTCACAAGTTGCATCAACTAAGCGCTTTTGTAACTCAGAAATAAGCTTGTAAGCGCTGGGACCCCATGGACCCAAAGTTTCAAACCCGACAGGAACAAAATTATAATTCGGACCGAGAGATTGATACTTAGAATTTTTTCTATTTTCAGCCGTTTCTGCCGCCGCACCAGCTTTTTGTGTGGTTCCCTGGAGATGTGAGGGTGCTACTGTATCGACACAGGTCGCATCCCAAACCAGAACCCTACCCATTCTCCAGGGAATCAGAGACATACCGTCCGGCCTTTTGCCATCGTCGCGGGCAATGCCGCTTGGCTCCAAAATGGCCGGCACGTTCGCAGAGGCAAGAGCCCGGCGGATTATGTCATTGAGCGCGGCATGACGGGAGAAACGGCCGGCGCTCTTTTGACAGGAAAGACCATGGTGTCCCGTTTCGTCCACATTGGTGCCACAGAGGCAACGGTGTGGTGAACACAGCGCAACACCCAGTCTTAGCCCGACTGCAATTCTCAGTGTTTCAGGCTCAAGAAAGGTTCCGGTGTTAACGGAAGGATAAGCATGAAGCCAGTCACCGGATTCCTTTCTTGCCACAGCCAAAAGCCTTGCGCGTTCTGGGCCTGAACTGGAACTGAGAATATTAGAATAAGTTAATTTGGATAGTGTGTCATCCCAGCTCCGTTGGAAATTTGGATAAGCGGGAGGATTTTCACCCGGACAAGCCATTAGCCAAGCATTTCTAGCATCGACCAAACCCGTCGTCTCGTAGTTTGAAGGACAATCCTTTAGGATTTTACCTACGAGGGTGGACGTGCTGTGGACAGATGATAGGAACGCTGGTAAAGCAACACTAGAAATTTTGCGGATACCTAGCCCACCATATCTGATAGGAAGGGAAGCCTGGGTCCAAGATTGCCCATTGAATTGTAAGTTAAGTATAGATTCCAAAGAAGTTTTCATAAGGGAATCAATTAAGGTCAGAGAATTTTGATGTTTCCAAAAGGGACAACAACGAAGCAAATAAGTAAATTTTGGCACAAAAAGGCAAAATTTTAGAATAGTGATAGCAGTGTGAGCACTGATTTCCAGCAGCCGGTCTGCAGAATTTTGAAATTTTGAAACAGTTTTTGCGATTAAATCTGGAATGGCATCGTCGAAGATTGGTGACCCTAGGAGGCTTAAGTTTTGCTTATCGACAATTTTGATATTTGGACAAAGTAAATTAAAATGTTGGAAGAGATCGGATCGGATCGCGTTGTTTATGAACAGTTCGCATTTATTAAAGTTTAGATCTAAACCAATGGCCTTAAATTTATTTATAATTTCTGAGAGATCTGAAAGTACCGTAACTGCATCACCTCCTAGGGAACCATCATCAAGATACCATACGTTAAATTTGGACTTTAAATTTTGAATGATGGGGTTAATGGCTAAACTGAAAATGGCTGGTCCGAGGGGATCACCCTGCTGACAGCCGACTTCAGAAGATAATTCGTTGCTTTTGTACATTAATTTAGAAGGTTCATGATAACAGTTAAGTAGGTAATTATAAATTTCCGGAATATTATTCCTAATTTCTGTGAGCAAGGTGTCCCTGTTTACCGAATTAAATGCATTTTTGACGTCAATTTTGAGTAAAACCTCACACTGATCGTTATTAAGGTAGGTGCGCAGGGCATGGACTGCCGCTTCGCACCCACCTTTAGTACCGAAACCTAATTGAATTGGTTCAAACTGAGGTTGCAATTTTGAAACTATGTGACGAACTGAAATTTTAGAAGTTAATCGCCGAAATGTAGAGCCGACCGCAATGGGTCTGACACCTCCGTCTTTTTTAGTGAGCGCAATTAGGTTGGCTCCATAAAGAACGGGAACTATTTCGGGATTAACATTGCCAGACAGCATGAGGTTTATTAATTTTGTTAAAGCGAGGATTAAATGTTTGCCTGCGTCGCCCACACAGTGAGAGGTAAGGTCTTTTAGGTGTTGGGGAGCAAGTCCGTCAAGACCTGCTGCAGAACCGGTTTTAAATGAATAGATTGCATTCACTGTGTCTTTCTCGTGAATGTTTAAACAAACATCGGGCGACGTAGGCGGGTCCAAAAAGTATGCGTTTGTAGGAGCTCGAGGGTGTTTAGTTTGTAAGGCCGAGAGTGTGTCGCTATTATCTGGAGATAGTACGTCACTGGAAAAAAGTAACCGCGCGGCCCCCTTCAGGTCTCCGTCGCTAACTTTAGATTCCACTTTGTTTTTAAAATAATTTTGATTGCTATTTTTGCCTGTACTAAAAACTGTAAGGCAAGGCGGTGAATAATTGGAACAATTGTTTTTTATTTTTTGGGTAAGAGAAATCTTAGACGATTTATCGTCTTTAACGTGAAGTGTATTAAATGGGAAAAGTAACAAATTCTGCCAGTCCGCATAGCTATTATTGTCCAAACATTTCGTTATAAGTTGAGCCAAATGAGTAGCGACGGAGATCCGGGCGCCACGGGGAATTCTTTTTACCACCTTAACATTGTTTTTTAAGTGGCTCAAATGCAGATGGAAGGGAATAGTGGGTGGATTAGTAGGAGTACGGTTTGTATTTGGGGAGACAGGATTTATGTACAAGGGGGGGGCATTCTGACTTAAACATTTGTGCAATTTGGATTTGTGAATATTCAAACCTCTACTACTACTAAATGTTCTACTGCATATTGGGCATACATGTGACGTACCATCTACGGGTTGCGTTGCATTCTGCATATGATCTAAGGGCATAAAAACACAACACAACGGAAAACTAAATAGAAAAATAGTCTGACAGCCGCGACAAAACTGCACTGACGGGGCTCCGCCAAGAGCGGCGCGTGCGGGAGTCGCGGGGACTCAGGCCGGCGTGGAAAGAGGTCGAGGTGGCCTTTATATGATTCATATAAATGGTTTTCGTTCCCATTGGATGTAAATATGTACGTCTGTATAACTAAATTATTGTATGATTTTTCCTGTTATGGAGATCCGATATCTCGTATCTAGTTGCCAGTCCGATTCTAACTCATGTTTTATTCTGCTATGAAATACACGTGGCGGGATTCCTAAAGTAGACACAATGCCTGCAGACGAGTAACCTTGTACATAATCTTACTGAGATCTTGTAGACGCAGACACTGTATAATAAAATAACTACAACTTTAACGTATTCACTGCCAGCAACGCATATATTTTCCTGACTTTCACCCAGTGCCTCTGTCGCAATTTTACAGGTAATTTGAACGCGCATGTGCGTTCGCGGCACCTGAAAAACTCTCTGGCCAAAGGGGTGGCAGCGAATGCGTTTAAAAGTTGAGATAACCCCGAAATTTTCATTTCAAATCCAATAAATACCTAAATAGCCCAACCGATTATAACGAAACCAAGGCAAGACAATCATCGCAATAAAACTAGCTTTGTCTTAAACGGCGTTCGAATCAGTCAAGTAATTTAGAAGAAAAATGGGATTTTAATTTATAAGTTACCGAATGTTCATGGCAGTGTTAAAACTCGCAAGATTATTCCTTGCGTGTTCATTGAAAAACTAATCTGAAACGCTGAAATATCCACTTTCTCTGTGTGGCTGGAATCTAATTTACTCTTGACCCTAAATACAACTAGTACTTTTTTTCACTCCTGAGTAGGTACTGCGTAGTCGGTTATGAAACATAACTAGTGTTATGACACATATGAACAGTTATATATCGGCTTGGACAGATATAGAGTTTATGTAACATGCCGCTTGTACCAGACGTCTGCAACTGGAACTATGCGAAGGGCATCAACACAGCATAACATATTGGAGAAACGAGAGTGAAGCAAATTAAAAAAAAGCACTTATCTGCCTTTTGTTCTTGAAAGGGCGTTAGAGAGCGAGAGGAGACAACATTAACCCTTCAGAACCATGGAAACACACGTCGTCTGTCAAAATATCTATATAAATATATTAAATTATAGGTGAATTCACTAGAGCTGGCACGAATAGGTTGAACGAAAGTGACATCAGTTTTTTGGGGTCCCGTACCTCAAGAGGAAAAAGGGAACGCTTATAGGATCGCTTCTTATACGTATACTTATTCTATAATAAGTTTATGTCAGTTCTAATGCACCCATTTGTAAGCCTGAAAGTTACTCATAAAAAAGTCATCATTAGTTTAAAAATATTTATTTCGTATCATAATTATGTAAGTATGCATAGAACGAAATATGATCAAAAACATTTTGGTATTCAAAAACGCTTACAATGTCTACGCTTATATTACTAAGCCTCATACTTCATACCTCATTCATCATACTTAAATAAATATTACCTGTATTCCAAAATGTTTCAAATGATTGTAAACTTATATGTAGCTAATTAAATTACAGTTTCTTATAATGTCCTAAAACTGAACCTTTATAGAAAAACTCGTGCTATCATTGTTTGCGGTCTAGTGCAAAAATATGTATCGAATTAATCCACCACAACAACAATACCACAACCTTCATTCGCCGACAAGAGGCAAGGGATATATTTTTGAGTAATTTGTATGCACCCATATTGTAGCACTTGACTGTACCTACATAACGAATGAGTAGCTGTCTGGCAATTTGGTTCATTAGCACATATAATCGTCTTACGATAACTCTGCATAAGATATTAATTGGCAACCTCGAAAAATCACGTTGTGGTAATACTTTTTTCATATCACTCAGACATTTCTTTAGTTAAAAATAATAATGATAGTAGCAATCAAAAGTTGCCGTTTTTTTTTAAATATGGATATTTTTCATTGGAGGACAATTTTGCCAGTGTTTAGTAGGTTTTGCCGTTGGTATGGTAAGTAAAAAAATCTAGAAAACGAAATATGAGAAGTATTTTAATGGTGGATGGTGAATGAACAATGACCTGTTTAATTTTTAATCTAATCAATAGTTCAAAACGTGTTTATGAACTAAAAAACAATTACTTTGCTTTGTTTTAGTTCATAAATATGGACCTCCGCAAAGTAACGCCTGATTCAATAAATTATTCAAAACGTGTTGTTTGACTATAAATCAGTGTTGCCATAAACAAACTTTAGATTTCTACTGATGTCAGTTCGTTGCAGAGTTATCGTGGGACTACTATAGGCTACATTGTTCAACTATTAGCTGATTACATACGCAAAGGACGCAGGCTGAGCTAATACTTTTTCACCAGAACGTCTTTTTCTCGCTTCTAGCCGTCTGTCCCTTTCTTATTGAATGAATCAGTGAAGGACGGAGTACGCATTGAGCGACAAGCGACAAAAAACATACGTAGGTAATCAAAGTCATGAGTAAAAGTTTCCAAACTTAATTCTGTGTACTATTGTAAGTATACCTACGATATCTACAACAACGCGTATGGTGTTACGAATCAAATACTTATGTATATTATTAGCCATAACGTGTATCGTTAGCGAATGTTTGAATTTCCCCGGGGATCCTCGTACCTATTTGTTGAACAGTGAGGTCGATGTTACTTTGTAATTACCCAAGTTATATACCGCCGTTCTGTTGGGCATACTCTTCTAATAATAGTGCTATAGGCTAAACTATAGTTCCGGAGAATGAATGGGTCCGTACACCCCTAGCCCAGTGTTACTTCTATTGATTTGTTAGCAGGCATGGCTTTGTGTGCAGTATAATGAACATATTCCTCGTCCATTCATAAGCAGTAAAAGAAAAAGAATGTATGAAAAAGTGCTTTTTCTTGTTACTCCAAAGGAATTTTCAATTTTTTTTTTATACATATAGGCTTGCGTTTGACCACAATCACGCCTGATGGTAAGCGAAGATGTGATCTACGATGGAGCACGCTTGCCTAGCACATGCTCATTCACCCTAGACTTGAAAACGGCCAGATTATAGTGTTCAGGGAACACAGGGAATTCTACATAATAAACTTGTTCGTGTACACAAATAATTAAAAAAATACTCAGCAAGATGAGTTCGACGAATGTACTCGCAGGTCTTTAAAGAAATCGTTTCGAACGTGGCGGACTTTTATTTTGTATCTTTTTTATCGATCGTGATTCAAAACCGAATCAAAACCGACTGGTTCGCAAGGTGACTCGTTCAGCATCCGACTAAATGAATTTTCGAATTTTGAATGAATTTTCCTCGTATGTCAGCATGTTTCAATTTCAACCGAGTGTCTTTAAGCCCTGCTACGCCCAGCAGCTTTTTCACTAATGGTAAGACCCTGGACAGATAAACCTGGATATCTATCAGCTAATCCCCGTGTCTACTATACGGTAGTATGTATACCCTGAATGAATAACCGGGTTTTTAGGAACATAATTTCCTATTTCCTATTAGTATCACGGATGTAATATGAAGGCAAATATTATTACTTCTAGGCCGCAAATTTGTGATTCATTTGATCCAATGTCTATCGCATTAGGTACCTGTACCCTGTAATGATAGATTTAAGTTATTTGAGAATAAAAATAATGCGTTAGAGTATTGCTGATAGCTGAAAGCGGAGTGTAAGCCCCCCGATAAGTTATTATTTATTTATCCATAACAAATTTGTACCTTAACAGCTAAAGCCAAAACAGCACAAATTTACATAGGTATACAGAATTTATGCTTCTAAACAACAAGTGAATTTGTTTTTAAATTATAGAGCTCCCAGGGCCGTGTTTTATAAAGCTACAAGTTACAATTTACAAGCGGAACTCTGCGGAGCGGAAAACATGGCCCAGGCATCTGGTCTTCCGCCACTCTCTTACATACAGACGCCCTATAATTAAGTTGTCTGATGAACTAATAAAAGTTGCTGGTCGTGCTTGAATGCAACAAGGCTAACGACCGTCCGATGTGACGCTCTTTCAGAGACATGTTTGTAAAACTATTCCCAATAAAACGCGACTTCATTTCGCCAAGTAAATAAGGCTCGCGTCGTAGTCCAGACCGAAATAGTTCCGTTATTTCTTTATAAATACATCTACGGGCTTTCTCCGCGCCTAAAAGTTTCAAAAAAGGCACCCACGTCGTCCCGACAACTGCGTCTTTAATCCCAATGCGATGCGATACACCAAAAATCGTACCAAACGCAATGCGCAAAGAAAATAAAGCCATAATATTCAACGTAACGATAAAGCCTAAATTGCGTATCACAGAACAGCCAACAAGAGTCCTGTAATGTCAACTCTATGTTAATACGGTAAGGCTCACAGCGTGGGTGTATAGCAAAATACAGCTGACACAGCTTTTATCGGCAAATGAATGCCCGGCAGTGACTCAGCCGTCACGTGGTTAGTGGCGTGGTGAGGGCAAAGATTATAACGTAGACGCGACTTGTTTTTATCAGTTACTGTTCTACATTCAATAATCGTGAGGATTTTCCGTAGAATTTTACACGATACTTAATTACGAGTAGATTGATGTTAGGTTTTTATAAAGTACTTGATAGAACCAGATGGTTATTAGATAATAACTATGTCCTTTTCCGCGTAAAGTAGAATAATGTGGCTTGTGTCAGTGCCTTTAGGTACATACTTATTTGTTAAATACACTTAAGCTGCATTAATATAGGACATGCAGACGCATACATAATTATCTGACGCAAATATACGCGACAGCAAAAGTGTATATGAATTATAACAGTTAAGTTAGATGTAAGTACCTATTATGTTGCAATGTCCTTGCGGGGTGCATGTTTGAAACAATATCCATTTATAACACCATGTAATTTTACAACACGTAATCTATGTAATAGTTCGCTGTTGGTAATAGTTTAAAGTTTAAACTATAACAAAAACTGAGACGCGTAACAAACTGTGCTTATTGAGGTATCACAAAGAGTTTGTTTTGCTGTGATGTGATGATCTTTCTTCAAGGAAACTTAAAAGACATACCAAGCATTCAGACAGATACCTTTTGACCTACATAGACTCGAGTAAGTTGTCTCTTCAAGCCCTCATCAAAGCGGCAAGCAACGACAAAAATTCACCAATCAGAATGCTATTCAATCAGAATAATCAGAATGCTTTCCGTACGCTTTAGAACAATCTCATTGGTCAATTCTATAATTGGTTGTCGCTTTTCTGG
Source organism: Clepsis dumicolana (assembly GCA_963691665.1). NCBI lineage: Eukaryota > Metazoa > Arthropoda > Insecta > Lepidoptera > Tortricidae > Clepsis > Clepsis dumicolana. Next base: position 5,598,996 of record OY829531.1, on the reverse strand, counting down.
CTTTAGTTCCTATCAATACACAGTCCTTGGGTACTTAGAATAGGATAAGTGTTCGGGTGAATTCGTATTGACATCTCTTTCTTTGACATAAGAAGCGCCATTGACAACCGAAGTATTTCTAAAACCCGAATCCTATTCTAAATGCTCGTAAACTGTAATTAATTGTTGTAGGTATATTATACAAACTTATATAAATGAATGTAAGGTCTGTTCGTTTATTCTTTGGCTGTATACGTCGCTCCAGGCCGCAGACAGCACGCTGAGGCAAACAGCAGATATTGTTGCGAAATCTATAACAAGATGACTAGAGTTTAGCCAGTTCATGCTATTATTTTTAATGAATGTTGACAGGGATTTCCGTGTAAATATTTTGAACAGGATAATTTTAATATATGTAGAAAATAAGAAGCATAGCTCTTATCCTACTATAATATTATAAATGCGAAAGTTTGTGATTGAGTATGTTTGTTACTTTTTCACGCTGAAACGACTAGACGGATTTGTATTAATTTTTGGATTGGGGATAGCTTATACCCTAGACTAAAACATAGGCTATCTTTCATCCCGGAAAATTGTATAGTTCACGCGGGATAGCGATAACCGAATTCTACGCAGACTATGTTGCGGCGGGCAACTTTTGTATATATCTGTGTCGATTCAAATAAAAGAAAGTTAGTTTTAATAACTAACCGCCGCACGAAGAAATGTTAATTCACTGTAATTGATCCGGAACAAGTCCTGACAAATAGTTTTTTTAATGTTCCTTCACGAGACCATTAATAATTTACTGATGAGAGAATACCTGAAGAAAAACATTAATAGAGCTATCAACATCGCGAGGACACCTGCGAAGCAATCCAGTGGTGTATGAAGCCCTGAATCCGCACTGGAACCACGTGGGAACTACCTACATCCTAATCACTCTGTCTGACGTGAGTCCTGTGCCCAAAAGTGGGACGTAAATAAGATGGAGACAATTTCTCTTTACAGCTAATGAATTCACTAAGGGCCTTATTCATAAACGTCACGCAAGCCTCCATTAGCTAAAATAGGTTTTGTCTTCTTCTCACTAACGGAAACGTCTATGTGACACAAAAAAGGACAAATGAACTTTAACTGCATTTTAGTTAATATAGGTTTATGAACAACAGGGCTCATCCTTAAAGAAGTCTGACAGTGTTGCCGTGCTATCTTTGCACTGGTAATCCTAGCTAATACATTATGCATATCCGTTACACAATAGGTTTCCGTTATCTTTGTTTTTCTACAGACTCCGCTGAGCTAGTTAAGGTCACCAGCTTATTGCGTTTTTTTTGTCCACGAAAATAATTACAGAGTTCAGAAAGTGAATGGATAAAAAAAACCCTCTAGAATTGATTGTCTTTTTTCCTTTTGTCATAACCTAACCAACTTAAAAAAAATTTAAAATCTCCTGACATTTTAATTTCAAAATTCAATGTCTCAAAAACGGCTGAACCGATTTTTATGAAACTTGGCTAGAAACCATCTCGATTAAATTGGCTTTCGATTAAAAAAAAAGCCACGTCCAAGTCTGTCTAAGAGATACGATGCCACAGACAGTTACAGTTGTATGGGTATACAAACATATAACACCCCTCTTTTTGCGTCGGGGGTTAAAAGGGGATATGAATGAAATAATGTGTCATTTTTATAATGTTCAGTTCACTTATCGACACTGTCAATTATTCAGTTGAAGTGCATCGTTGTACGTCATAATCATAATATATACATAGCTATGTACAAATAGTCTGTGTGTATTCATGACGCTCAAATTTATCGTAATAATACTGAACCAAAAGCTAAGTATGTCAATTTATATATGGTCATTAAGTGAGCCAGTTAGTTCAATAAAGAAGACTAGTTTTTCCTTTTTTATTTATGTGAAACTGATGAGTGAATGAAAATTTGGTAGTTTTAGATGAAAGCTCATTCAAATTCAAACCCTATGAAGAGGATAAAGTCGAAAAATCATTACACTTTTCTCTCAATGCCGACTTAACTTTAAAGAAAGAAAAGGTTGGTACTTTAATATTTAGTCCATGTCTTAATATGCACTAACTCGTATTTCTATGCTTTACTTTTCCTTTATAACTTTCTCAAAGCACTTTGATTAAGTAAAATCTTGTACAGTACAAGAGACCCAGCTTCCACTCTTAGCCACATTTTATAAAAGCGTACAAACTTTTGCATTTAAATATTTATGCTAGACAAACTCAACTAAATGATAATTTATTTTTACCTGCAGCAAAGGCGGTTGCGATAAAATGTTTCCCAGCAAAAGCTTTTGAGTTTAATCAGGATGGTATGCTTCGGTGACGGTTGCCTGCTCGCAGTTCTGGGTACTTTCTGTTGAAAATTAGATTTATTTTAATAAACTATGCTCTGTTATATTGATAGTTGTTGCATCTCACGAGCGCGCGTGGTCTTCGCTTATATGCGTGACATAACCAACAACCATGCGCGTTACGTAGTGCGCGTCGCGTATCTGTCGGAGTAAGTCTCACGCACACATATATATATTCCTGTATATCTCCAACACTAAGGGAAAGCTTACTCGTAAGCTAGAGATACAATAGCAATTTGAATCGACCATAAGAATGTCTTTGTAACACATCTAAATTCCATGCTTTGACTGATCATGATCACGTTTATAGTTCCCAATATTTTTGGCGGGAAGCCAGAATTTCTTTATAGCTAGCGGGTACGGCCATCACAAAAGCCCTACGCTAAATACGGGGTCATTGACTTCAATAATACCTTTCCGTAGCTCGCAGTTAATTAGTTATTAACATAGATCTTTTAATGAGGCTCTTAGACTTGGTTGGGCCGCTGTAGCTCTACTCTCAAAAGTGTAAAACTACGACTGTTACAAGATAATAGCTAGAAAAGGTTAAAGTTTGAGTTTATTATAATATACACAGCGGCAGAAAATTAGGCCCACTCTATATACATACAAAATTACCGATAGGTACCTACATTACATATGTTCATACGTTTTTGCCGCTGAGTATAGACTTACAAGTGCTCAGATTTCACCGTTTCATTGGATTCTTCTTTCTTACTAAATAATTATTTATTATCCTTATCCATATGCCGATGAATAGCAGCGCACTTCCCACCTACGTACAATGGGGGTGTTGAATCAAAAGGTAGGTAATTAAAGATTGAAATTTCCTCTGCTATTGTTTGATTTGAGCTGGCGCCTTGTAAGGTTCAATGTTTGAGAGTAATTAATATTTGCCTCGCGATGAATTGTAAAATGATTTCGTTTTTGGTATTAACGAACAATAATGACGTGACCACCACCACTACCACTGCTCGCAAGTCTCGCAACTTCGATTGCGTAGAATTCTATCTTTATCCCACAGGCTCTATAATATTTTCCTGGATAAAAGTATTCCATGTCCTAGCAGTAAGCTTTGCCTGGTGCTACTTTAATTGAATGCTTAATCAGTTTATCGCTCTAGAATCGATTTTTCAATCTTCAGATAAGCTCTTATTCAATAGATAAGCTTCTCTATCAGTGGGATAAAGGCGTATCTGGGTATTGCTAAATCGACTCTTAATGCATTTTCTAGACACAGATAAGTTTCGTATATAATTATACTATATACGGTGTGTCTTTCTATTTCTATAATCGCTAAGCAGTAAAATTGGTTCACATGCACATGACATTTCGATGGCATACTTCAATCCTATACAACATCAATAAATTCTCCTAGCCTTGTCGTTAGTAGAAAGGCAGCTCAAGTAGCTCTTGATATATTTGGTACATTAATTAAATGATGGCTAGTCTAACCCACGTACAATAAAACTACTAGCGCTCCCTCTAATCTATTTATAAATTATCCCAAGCTTACACTTTGTGAAACCTATCCCATATCTCCTTTGTCATTGTCTAGTTTTCAATTAAAACTTACGCCCCGGTTACAAAACGATTAATAAAGTGTTCAGGCGTAAGCTGGCGTTTAAGAGCTAAGGCCGCGCTAGTCACACCCTAGGTCTGCTAATGGCATTAGTGCGGGAGTATGTGGCCAAGATTAGGGTGAAGGTCAGTGGGCACACTACCGGCCATTAATATAAACATCAAGATATGCCCTTTGGACCATTTTGAAATAGGAACGGTGTTGCGAGCCGAACGAAGGGCCGGGCCCGTCCATCCTAACTTCCTAACTAATATTATAAATGCGAAAAGTAGCTCTGTCTGTCTGTTTGTTATCTCTTCACGGGAAAACCGCTGCACCAATCTAGATGAAATTTGGTAAGAAGATAATTTGAAAATTGAGGAATAACAGGCTACTTTTTATTCGGGAAAATTACATAGTTCCCGCGGGATAGCGATAACCGAAGTCTACGCGGATGAAGCGCGGGCAACAGCTAGTACGCTATATATGTCTATGCCACCGGCCCGTTGATCAGACGATACGTGGCTGGCGGTTGGAATGCTGTGGATGAGATGAGGCTGGCACAGGACCGAGAAAAGTGACTTGAAAATAAAGAGGGCATTTACCCAGCAGTGGGTGGATGTGGGCTAATTTGATTGATTGATTCATATTAGGTAGTTCTACGAACGTTTCAACCGCTATCAATATCCTGTCGCATATATTGAAGAAATATTAATGAGCCACACCGAGCGGAAGGTTTATATGTATAAATCGATACGGTGTGTTTGTGATACCATTTCAATTTATTAAAGTTTCGTATTAATTGTAGCTCGTTTCTTCAATATATGCGACAGGAAACTGATAGCGGTTGAAACGCTCCTAGAACTACCCATTATGTGCTCTAAAAATGTACTTTGTAGAACGATAGGGCAGAGGAACTGACTCACATTTTCGCTTTTTGATAGAGATTTGCCGATGTGTTTCGGGGTCTTATGTATGTACCAAAGTCAGATGACGGGGTCTGTAGTTATATTGAGAAAATAATGGTTTAACCCTCTAGGATGATGATTGTATTAGAATGTCAATAAAAGTTGGCTGCGCTAGACTCGTATTTCTAGTAGTTGAGGCTAATTTTGATGCTAGTTACTCGTGTTTAAATTAAAATTTACGTGCAAATGTTGCATTTCCAGCTCGTTAGTGAATACTCCGTTTCGAGAGACCTATTTAAGTTTAAATTTGTGTGTTGGCTTTCGTTATACTATAATGTACTATGTTCTTACTTGAATATACTATAGTTTTCTTCCTTTTCAGACGAGCCAACTGTGTAGGTGACCTGAAAAAAAATTAGTTTTTTGTCACAACGTCCTTCGGCTTCCCAATAGGTAATTCTAATTATGGACATAAGTAGAAATTTGAATCGAATCGCGCACTGAGTTGGGTCGTTTATTTACCTAACAAGAGCCTTTAGAAGCCACTCAAGTTATAAATTCAGCGCCTATGAATAAACATTAATGAATGAATGATTGGATCCATTCGTCTGACTTGTATTGTTCGATTGCGAAATGAAAGGTTTATTTAAGATGTGATGTTCGATAAATATTTGGCTCTAGGTATTATACGAAGGGACGAAACGGTTATTCTATCTATTTCAGAGGGTCGAGCACGACTTTACGAATGCTGCGTAACGTTACGGTTATCGTATCGAGACCGAGAAACCTCATACTAAATTTTAGTTCCAAATACGCTCACGGGCGGGCGCTGTTCCAGACGTCATAAAAACTCTACAATGTTTAGGTACTATTCGAGTTTACGTGACGCAGGTTTCGAAAAGTCGTGCTCGACCCTCAGAGTAGGAACAAAGCCTGAAATCGAGATAAGAGGGAATTGATAAGTACCACATCTTCGCTTGCAATCAGGCGTGATCGTGGTCAAACGCAAGCCTATAGTGTATATAAAAAAAAATCTGTATGAAATTGGCAATGTACCTTACACCTCACTTTACTTTATACTTATACAGTCGAGTTCTCCAATATCTGTACAGCCAACAGTTCATAAATATCTAAACACAAACCTTATGTAACTAATTTATTGAATCAGGCGTTACTTTGCGGAGGTCCATATTTATGAACTAAAAAACAATTACTTTGCTCACCCGCGACCACTAATGACAAATAGTTATATCTGTGCGGCAAATGTATGTTTCCATGCAACACCTCCACCTCCACTGCTACACGAATCAACACATGCCACACAGACCCAACTATCACCACCACCACTATACTAAACGCTGACGCGTTTCGGCACTCTCCACGAGGCCATTTACGAAGCACAACAACAACCGCTCAACATGCCACCACTTCCACTCATCATGTCAGTAGTGGAAGTGGTGGCATGTTGAGCGGTTGTTGTTGTGCTTCGTAAATGGCCTCGTGGAAAGTGCCGAAACGCGTCAGCGTTTAGTATAGTGGTGGTGGTGATAGTTGGGTCTGTGTGGCATGTGTTGATTCGTGTAGCAGTGGAGGTGGAGGTGTTGCATGGAAACATACATTTGCCGCACAGATATAACTATTTGTCATTAGTGGTCGCGGGTGAGCAAAGTAATTGTTTTTTAGTTCCTTATGTAACTGGCAATAAGGTCTGTGTATAGATATTTTTGAACTGTTGACTGTATAGATATTGGAGAACTCGACTGTATTATACATTTTATCATATTTTTAGCTACTTAATTACCTAAAGGAAATGAAACGGTTTTCCTTTAAAAGTCACATTGTAATCATGACTGCCATACTGCACACGCAACATCATATTGTGACGTCATACCTATACTTGACTATAATACGTATAGTAACTTCATAATTAGATTTCCCACAACAATTATAACTTATGGAGAAATGCTTGTAATTCTTTTTAATGTTGAACTTTTTCATTTGAGATGTAGTATTATTAGGATGAAGTCTTTAGGGTTTTTTATTTTTACAAATACTACATAGTGCATTCGCTAACTTATTAAAAAACTGTTCTTTCTGCAAAGGTAGCATCAAGTGCCTATGTTTATCGAACATAACAGTCGTTTTGAACCATTGGAACGGTTCCAAAAACGTTATTACGAATATGAGGAGATGGAAACGGTCCGCTTTCGGCGGTTCACTTCAGATTCAATATCGAGTGCTTTGGAAATTAAAAGGTGCAAAGTTATGGCAATGGGCAGACTCGTATACCAAATACGCGCTATTACTACATACTATGTGAATTCGATGACATCTGCAGTGCTAGCATGACAGGCCGCGACTTTGTTTGTCGCGTGAGATTATATTACCCGTCCCGTTGATTCTGAGTTACAGAAAAGGACCGGCAGTTGTTCTCGCGCGAGATAGAAGTCGCACTGTGAGTTGTGCTAGACCTACTGTGTTACTTATCATGTATGTATACCGTATGCCCGTCTAACTCTTAAAATGCATATAATTGCCTCCTTCGGGGTGACTGCCACCGATACTGGTGGGGGGGGGGGGGGGACTACTAGCCATTCTTTACGCAGATTTAAGATGGTAATACAAATTGAATGTAGTTCAACTTATGCATAAAACATCCTAGTTTCCTGCAAAAGACTCAAGGCTGGATATTTAATGAATATATAACCATTTTTTTGGTATATTTTCAATCATAGTGACGCCAGTGGCGTCTAAATATTGATATTGAAGATAATAAGGTAAGTGATGTTAAAGTAAAATACTTTCACAATAGTAGTTGTATACAATTGATCTCTGTAAGTCCGATTATAATGACATTAGAAACATTCGCCCTTCAGAACAACAGGCTGCAAGATAATATAAAGACTGTCTCGGAACCGTACTTCGATAACACTCACGTTGAGTGTTTTAAGTATGTAACGAACCCTATATTGGCTGGCGCACTCGAATTCCCATGGAGTGACGTCACGAGAAGCCATAATAGTGGCGTTTAGCGAATACTGATCCTATTGTCAGAGGTTGCGTCACTCTTCGTGGCCACTCGTGCTGTAGGCCAAGCACGAGCTTTCGAATCGTGCGTAACGTTACGTGTTATCGTATCGAAATCGAGAAACCTCATACTAAATTTTAGTTCCTATACGCTCACGGGCGGGCGCTATTCTAAACGTCATACATATTTCTTAGGTTATGCAGGATTCGAAAACTCGTGCTCGACCCTCTGAATCGTTTCTGTAAGTGATATAGTCAAACGTTGCTGGCTTTGACATTTTGGCTGACTTGCACCGACCTTGATGAGGCACTAACAAATACGTTAAGTTAACCCCGGGTTAGTGTCTAACGCAGGTCAGTGAAAGTCTGCTTTGTATTGCTAAGGTATAAATGAGTTTATAAGCCCTATCACGAATGGATTAAACGAGAAAATGAAAGTATCTATGAGGCATCTATCTGAATACGAAATAACAGGCTTAACTCATTTCCCTATATAAATGTCTTAGACCGATTTGTACCGACCTGGGATAGGCACTAACTCAGGGTTAAGGTAACGTCAGACAATACGAACACGTGAAGTGTGAGTCGACCTAAGCGACATAAGTTTCGTTCCATCCATGCGTGTCAGCTCTACAACCTCTATTTTCACTCTTGTTGTTCTATGACTATTTTTCCCATTGGGTCAGCCAGCAAAACTGGCGTATTTTAAGATTCGACGCATGCATGTAGGTAAGGTTTGCCGCCCCATGCATTAGCAGACATAGCCATATTTCAGACATAGAATTATGCCTACCGGCCCGGGCCATGGCTTTTTTGGCTCTAGGGTAAATACGCCCCTGGCAGCAAAACCGCACTGACCGATAAAGCTAGTCGCGTCTTCTGTGTGGTACGGTCAATAAGCACGCTTTGCCTATACTAAATATAGTAATTCGGAGGCAGGAGATATGCAAGCATGTTACTCTAGTTGTTCTGGCGACTGTATTTTGATTTTAACCTTTCGGTTTTCAGCCTCTACTCCGAAGTTTGAAATTCGAAGTTCGTATCCTACTGTCTCTCTTGCTTTCGTGTTAACCTATATTGGCGTGAGCAGGACGGTCGGATACGAGCTTCGAATTTCAGACTTCGGAGTAGCTCCTCTGCATCATGTGTAAATTAAAGAATATACATTTATTTACATAAAAGCAATTTACAATGACATTAAATCCAAGCTAAAACTAATTAAACTAAAACTTAAAACTAAATTAAATCTAAATACGGCCCCCGTGGCATAGTGCCCAAAAGGCTGGCAGCGTTGTCTCGCTGAATAGCGATGCTGATTCTTTGACAGAGAAAACTACCAGCTTTGGTCACAAGTTGCATCGACCAAGCGCGTTTGCAACTCTGAAATAAGCTTGTAAGCGCCGGGACCCCATGGACCCAAGGTTACAAATCCGGATTAAAGAATTGATTATCCTTAGCTGACATTTGAACCGATGACCTCTTACGTCGCCGGGTCTACGTTGATCACTTAGCCAGTCGGTCAATGCATTCATTGCCAGTTTATCCATGACCTTAATTCACCTAAACATGTCACTAACAGAGTCGCCATAAGATTAAGCTGACAAGGTGTTCGAGTATGCTGCATGCATCATTGACAGGAATAGAACTCGATGACATGATTTTGTGAAATTCTGGTAAAGATTAGCCCTAGCCCAGTTGTATGGCAGTTTCTAAGATCATGTTGGGCTTGACACAATGGCCTCACGATTACCTTACCTAGATGAGGCTTTGACATATTAGTAAAGACCTCGTCTGCTCTTTTGCGAATTCAGCCGGGGCCGTGTTTTATAAACCACTAACTAACTAACCAACTAACAACTACCTAGTAACACTAACTAACTAGTAGCTTTATAAAACACTGCCCTGATGGTGATTGAGGATTCTTATACTCGGATGATCCCACAGTATCAGCTTAAGTATTTGATTTTTTTCAATAAGGAAGCACTGCGCACAGTCCAATGATGAAAAGTCCCAGTGTCTATAGGCGTTAACGCTGAACATCGCGTCTCTGTGAAGTTAGCATATCAAGTGCCAGCATATCACAAAAAAATAGGAGTTCTGTTCGCATGCAGCATAGTTCTATAGTTCCTGATACTTTTTAGAAATAGTTCTGGCTATTTTCCTTGAAATTTTTAATTTTCAATTTTTGACATAATGATATGCTAACTTCCAAGTAAAAATCCCAGCATATCAAAAATTAAACCGAGTTCTCTTCGCATGCAGCATAGTTCTATAGTTCCTCATACTTTTTAGAAATAGTTCTGGCGATTTTCCTTAAAATTTTTAATTTTAAATTTTTGACATAATGATATGCTAACTTCCAAGTCAAAATCCCAGCATATCAAAAAATAAGTTGAGTACGGTTCGCATGCAGCATAGTTCTATAGTTTCTGATACTTTTTAGAAATAGTTCTGGCGATTTTCCTTGATTTTTTTTTATTTCTGTTTTTGACATAATGATATGCTAACTTCCGTGATGATATGCTGTGCCACCAGGGTGAGTTCCAAACTCGCTTTTGGTCTCAAACGATAGATATGGTGTTCTAGTCAATAGTTCTAAGGAGTTCTGGCTTCCTAGTGGCTTAGGAAAAAAAAAAATTTTTTTTTATCAATAATGATATGCTAACTTCCGTGATGATATGCTGTGCCACCAGGGTGAGTTCCAAGCTCGCTTTTGGTCTCAAACGATAGATATGGTGTTCTAGTCAATAGTTCTAAGGAGTTCTGGCTTCCTAGTAGCTTAGGAAAAAAAAAATTTTTACTATCGATAATGATATGCTAACTTCCGTGATGATATGCTGTGCCACCAGAGTGAGTTCCAAGCTCGCTTTTGGTCTCTAACGATAGATATGGTGTTCTAGTCAATAGTTCTAAGGAGTTCTGGCTTCCTAGCAGTTTAGGAAAAAAAAATGTTTTTTTTATCAATAATGATATGCTAACTTCCGTGATGATATGCTGTGCCACCAGAGTGAGTTCCAAGCTCGCTTTTGGTCTCAAACGATAGATATGGTCTTCTAGTCAATAGTTCTAAGGAGTTCTGGCTTCCTAGTAGCTTAGGAAAATAACAAGTTTTTTTTTTATCAGTAATGATATGCTAACTTCCGTGATGATATGCTGTGCCACCAGGGTGAGTTCCAAGCTCGCTTTTGGTCTCAAACGATAGATATGGTGTTCTAGTCAATAGTTCTAAGGAGTTCTGGCTTCCTAGTAGCTTAGGAAAAAAAAAATTTTTTTTATCGATAATGATATGCTAACTTCCGTGATGATATGCTGTGCCACCAGAGTGAGTTCCAAGCTCGCTTTTGGTCTCAAACGATAGATATGGTGTTCTAGTCAATAGTTCTAAGGAGTTCTGGCTTCCTAGTATTTAAGGAAAAAAAAATTTTTTTTTAATCAATAATGATATGCTAACTTCCGTGATGATATGCTGTGCCACCAGGGTGAGTTCCAAGCTCGCTTTTGGTCTCAAACGATAGATATGGTCTTCTAGTCAATAGTTCTAAGGAGTTCTGGCTTCCTAGTAGCTTAGGAAAAAAAAAATGTTTTTATCAATAATGATATGCTAACTTCCGTGATGATATGCTGTGCCACCAGGGTGAGTTCCAACCCTCGACGACAAAGAGGGGTGTTATAAGTTTGACCTGTGTATCTGTGTGTCTGTGTATCTGTCTGTGGCATCATAGCTCTCAAACCGGTGGACCGATTTCGATGAGGTTTTTATTAATTAAAAGCTAGTTTAATTGAGATGGTTCTTAGCTAAGTTTCATTAATATCGGTTAATCCATTTTTGAAGTATTGAACTTTGAAATGACAATGTTGGGTGTTTTTCAACTTTTCTAAGTTGGTTATTGGTTGTTGATTACACTAGACACTCAGGGTATGCGACTCCGATTCGCTTTCGACCGTCTTTTTCCCATTAAGCACCATCATTTGTAGCATAGGTAAATTCGTCCCAGCACTGAATCGCTTTGACGACAAGACTTTTCTTCGTACTTCGAGTTTTACCTATAACGCAGTACGCATAGTAAAGCAGTGGCTAAGAGCCAATTCCATCGAAATCTTTTCATCAACTACCTAGCTTAGTCGTGAAAGAATAGCAGACACCGATTTTAGGGTTTTATGTTAAAGGAGCATTTACACCGAATGACCATTCTTTACAATATCTATCAAGTTCTTTAGGTTTTTGCTCTGCGGTTTTTGTTGTTTTTAACCTCCGACGAAAAAGAGGGGTGTTATAATTTTGACCTGTGTTTCTGTGTGTCTATAACGTGTATCTGTGTATCTGTCTGTGGCATCATACCTCCCAAACGGATGGACCGATTTCGATGCGGTTTCTATTAATCGTAAGTTAGTTTAATCGAGATGGTTCTTAGCTAAGCTTCATTAAAATCGGTTCACCCGTTTTTGAAATATTTGACTTTGAAATGACAATGTCGGGGGTTTTTCAACTTTTCTAAGTTGTCTATCTTATCTTAGTATGTTTATACGTTGTCTAGCGCCCGTGACACTGCTCTGCTTCATTATTTCCACCAATCATAGGCCAGTAACTTGTCTCTCGTTGCCGGAGAATGACAGAGGGTCGAGCGCGACTTCACGAATGCTGCGTAACGTAAAATAGTAAACGTTGTCCGGTTTCGCGTTTAGACAGTGGAACTTTGCAGTTCTATACGTATCAGTGTCACTGCCATCGAAAACACCTGAGATGCTAGGCAGAACTGGCTTGTAAAATGTAACATATCAATATCAAAGAGTATAAGTCCTTTTTTTAGTTTTTTTGCTAGAATTCTTTTATTTTCGCGTTTAGACAGTGGAACTTTGCAGTTCTATACGTATTAGTCTCACTGCCATCGAAAACACCTGAGACGTTAGGCAGAACTGCCTTGTAAAATGTAGCATATCACTATCAAAGAGTAAAAGTACTTTTTTTCAGTTTTTTTGCCAGAACTCTGTTGATTTCGCGTTTAGACATTGGAGCTTTGCAGTTCTATACGTATCAGTGTCACTGCCATCGAAAACACCTGAGATGCTAGGCAGAACTGGCTTGTAAAATGTAACATATCAATATCAAAGAGTATACGTACTCTTTTTACAAGTTTTTTTGCCAGAACTCTGTTGATTTCGCGTTTAGACAGTAGAGCTTTGCAGTTCTATGCGTATTAGTGTCACTGCCATCGAAAACGCCTGAGATGCTAGGCAGAACTGCCTTGTAAAATGTAGCAGCATCAAAGGGTTTAAGTACTTTTCTTTCAGTTTTTTTGCTAGAACTTTTTTATTTTCGCGTTTAGACGGTAGAACTTTGCAGTTCTATACGTATTAGTGACGTAGTCATCGAAAGCAGCCGAGATGCTAGGCAGAACTGCCTCGAAAAATGTAGCATATCAAAGAGCATAAGTACTTTTTTTTGTTTTTTTGCTAGAACTCTTTTGATTTTGCGTTAAGACAGTGGAACTAAGTTAAATACAATTATTGAGAATATATCTAATACATATTGTGCCTTATAGGTTACTGAAAAACCAGGGTTCTAGCTTTAGCCAGCACAAAATTACAGGATGTTGAAAATGGCCTGAATGGCTTCGAGAAAAGGATGGTGCGGCCGTGCCTCTTTATTTTGCTCGTCTTGTTGGGGGCACTTTTGGGAGCAAATTAATCAGCCTTTAGCCCAGGGGCTAATCAAAAATTTCTTAAGCCCGTGATAGTAGAAGATCTTCACGGTCGAATTTCAAGTACTTTTTCTACGGAAAATCACTTTTGCGATAAGATTTCAAATGACAAAGAAAGCCTCCGAGCTGGTGAAGTAAAAAATATAAAAAAAATTGAAGTTTGAGTGTAAGATCAAGAGGTCAAGGAGAGGGCAACAGCCCCCCCTCTTGTTACGCCCATGAAGATGGGACTACAAGACAATGAAGATTGTAGAGGATGTGGTGAGGAGACCGAAACAACGGACGCCCTCGCCAGAACAAGAACGAATCCCTTCGGTGATGTATATTGGATACCCCAAATCAGGAGATTTCAAGGCACTGCCACTGCGACACATCATTCAATTCATGAATGAAGTGGTAAAAGCGTTGGAATAACTGCGAAGGAGGGGGAATACACAAAAGATCCCTGTTCGGTCGAAGTATATCAGTAAGGACTCCTAGAATTAAGATAAGATAAGGTATTAAAAATAAAGAAAATTTGTAAAAAAAAACAATTGTTTTATAATATTATTATGAGAAAAAACATGACGATCACAATAAAAACGGAAAAAGTACAGAAATCACATTACAGAGTTAGTTAGTTAATAAAACAGAAATGTAAACCTAGGCAATGTTGTATGAGCAGATTTTTGTTTATTTTCTATTAAAACATAGATATACTTTACTTTATCAATCACAGGTAAGTAATATTAATTTTATGCTTTTCTAAATTGAATAGGTACTTATATTTTTTGCTTAAACTAGCTTTGACAAAACTTAACTTAAAACTAGATTTCTTAGGAACTTTTGACTCTCTACCAATAGAAATATCACAGCAATTATCAATATCATTTAGGTACTTACTAGTTACTTGTACGTACTTGTAATTGAGATAATTTCTAACAAACTGAAATAATAAACCATCACAACTACTTAAATTTTATGTTCTCCTTGAACTTGAATATCTATAAGCATTTAAAAACACAATCATCCAACAATAAAAACAAAACATATTCTTCCCTATAATTTAAATTTCTAAAATTAATTGATAGGTACCACAGAAAAATCTAATATTCTTTTCTCTTGATTAGGAACCTTATTTCTATCAATAAAAAAAAATCGGAAAGTATAAAAAATTTTACCATTTCCCATTAGGTCATAAAATCTAGTACCTCGCTCGACTTTAAGAACCGTCATTATGTAATGTAACGGTTGTATAAAATACTATTATTCGACATTACAAATTGTGTAAATAATAACATGTGGGTGTATTTTTGTCTGGGAGTTTGCTGTGGCTCGTTTTTTGATTAGATCGTCATACTTGAACCAAAACTCCCCAGATAGCGCGTATGCGACGTAATGGCTCTTTTTCTCGTCGTAGTCGACCACTCCAGTCCGAGACCAAAAGCGAGCTTGGAACTCACCCTGGTGGCACAGCATATCATCACCGAAGTTATATCATTACTGATAAAAAAAAACTTGTTATTTTCCTAAGCTACTAGGAAGCCAGAACTCCTTAGAACTATTGACTGGAAGACCATATCTATCGTTTGAGACCAAAAGCGAGCTTGGAACTCACCCTGGTGGCACAGCATATCATCACGGAAGTTAGCATATCATTACTGATAAAAAAAAAACTTGTTTTTTTCCTAAGCTACTAGGAAGCCAGAACTCCTTAGAACTATTGACCAGAACACCATATCTATCGTTTGAGACCAAAAGCGAGCTTGGAACTCACCCTGGTGGCACAGCATATCATCACGGAAGTTAGCATATCATTACTGATAAAAAAAAAACTTGTTATTTTCCTAAGCTACTAGGAAGCCAGAACTCCTTAGAACTATTGACTAGAACACCATATCTATCGTTTGAGACCAAAAGCGAGCTTGGAACTCACCCTGGTGGCACAGCATATCATCACGGAAGTTAGCATATCATTACTGATAAAAAAAAAACCTGTTATTTTCCTAAGCTACTAGGAAGCCAGAACTCCTTAGAACTATTGACTAGAAGACCATATCTATCGTTTGAGACCAAAAGCGAGCTTGGAACTCACCCTGGTGGCACAGCATATCATCACGGAAGTTAGCATATCATTATTGATTAAAAAAAAATTTTTTTTTTCCTTAAATACTAGGAAGCCAGAACTCCTTAGAACTATTGACTAGAACACCATATCTATCGTTTGAGACCAAAAGCGAGCTTGGAACTCACTCTGGTGGCACAGCATATCATCACGGAAGTTAGCATATCATTATCGATAAAAAATTTTTTTTTTTTCCTAAGCTACTAGGAAGCCAGAACTCCTTAGAACTATTGACTAGAACACCATATCTATCGTTTGAGACCAAAAGCGAGCTTGGAACTCACCCTGGTGGCACAGCATATCATCACGGAAGTTAGCATATCATTACTGATAAAAAAAAAACTTGTTATTTTCCTAAGCTACTAGGAAGCCAGAACTCCTTAGAACTATTGACTAGAAGACCATATCTATCGTTTGAGACCAAAAGCGAGCTTGGAACTCACTCTGGTGGCACAGCATATCATCACGGAAGTTAGCATATCATTATTGATAAAAAAAAATTTTTTTTTTCCTAAACTGCTAGGAAGCCAGAACTCCTTAGAACTATTGACTAGAACACCATATCTATCGTTTGAGACCAAAAGCGAGCTTGGAACTCACCCTGGTGGCACAGCATATCATCACGGAAGTTAGCATATCATTATTGATAAAAAAATTTTTTTTTTTTTCCTAAGCCACTAGGAAGCCAGAACTCCTTAGAACTATTGACTAGAACACCATATCTATCGTTTGAGACCAAAAGCGAGCTTGGAACTCACCCTGGTGGCACAGCATATCATCACGGAAGTTAGCATATCATTATGTCAAAAACAGAAATAAAAAAAAATCAAGGAAAATCGCCAGAACTATTTCTAAAAAGTATCAGAAACTATAGAACTATGCTGCATGCGAACCGTACTCAACTTATTTTTTGATATGCTGGGATTTTGACTTGGAAGTTAGCATATCATTATGTCAAAAATTTAAAATTAAAAATTTTAAGGAAAATCGCCAGAACTATTTCTAAAAAGTATGAGGAACTATAGAACTATGCTGCATGCGAAGAGAACTCGGTTTAATTTTTGATATGCTGGGATTTTTACTTGGAAGTTAGCATATCATTATGTCAAAAATTGAAAATTAAAAATTTCAAGGAAAATAGCCAGAACTATTTCTAAAAAGTATCAGGAACTATAGAACTATGCTGCATGCGAACAGAACTCCTATTTTTTTGTGATATGCTGGCACTTGATATGCTAACTTCACAGAGACGAACATCGCTACCGAGATTTCAACTCTCGGTAGCGTCAACGCTAGTAGGTGCAGGCTTTTAGTCAAGCGCCTCAAAACAACAAAGAACGCTCTTGAAAGGTGTAAATTTCGCGCCTGAACGCGGACTGCAATCGGTCAGAGGGTCGAACACGACTTTACGAATGCTGCGTAACGCAAAATCGAATAGTAATAAACGTTGTCGAGTTTGTATGACGTTTGAAACGGCGCCCGCCCGTGAGCGTATTTAGAAATAAATTTTAGTATGAGGTTTCTCGATCTCGATACGATAACCTCAACGTTACGCAGCATTCGTAAAGTCGTGCTCGACCCTCAGCTTTACCAGTTTTGACTGCGGTAGACTGACACCTGAGTACCCAAGAAACCAGTAGTGTCGCTTGCGGTCGCCCGCAGAACCACATCAGGATAGAAGGAAAGAGTTCATCGATTTCTATGGGAACCTAATATTTTGACGCCACGAGTGTTATTTAGTGAGGAAATGCCACCAGCTTCAACTTTTTTGGTGGTATTTGAACAGTTGCTTGTTGAAAAACAAGGTATTTTGTTTTTAAAACCTGACGTAGCGCGCGGAAAGCGGTCGGGAGCTGGAACGAGTAATGAGGTTCTAAGCCCTTCTTTTTGGCACGCGAGGTACATACCTATACTATTTCCGTCTATCCCGATATAGTTGTGTGCGGTCGCCTGTCGGCGGCCTGCGGTTGTGGTCTGCAGTCGGGCGTAAAGACTTTTAATCGAAGAACGAAAGGAATATCCTTGAACCAAAGCAAAATGACAAGTATTGTGCAGCCAATAACGACTACGACAGAAACATTACTCTCATTACCCAATACCTAGATACTGAACGTCCTAATCCCTTTGACTAATATTTACTATCATCATCATCATCGTATCAGCCGAAAGACGTTCACTGCTGGACATAGGCCTCCCCCAAGGCTCTCCACTCAGACCGGTCTTGTGCTTTCCGCATCCACCGCGATCCCGAGATCTTCACCAGGTCATCGCTCCATTTTGTTGGAGGCCTACCGACAGCTCGTCTCCCGGTCCGCGGACGCCATTCGAGAACTTTCTGACCTCATCAGCCATCAATCCGGCGAGCAATGTGCCCCGCCAACTGCCACTTAAGTTGCACAATTCTTAGGGCTGTGTCGGTAACCTTGGTTCTACAGCGGATATCATCATTTTTGATTCTATCCCGCAGAGAAACCCTGAGCATAGCCCTCTCCATCGCCCTCTGAGTGACTTTCAGCTTCCTTATAAAGCCCATTTACTATCAATCGTACTTTTATTCAAATGTTAGGGTTATTCCTTTGGCCTTATTGTCTTACGCTCACAATAGCATTCAACATCTCTTTCTAATACCATCTTATACCGTTGGCTAGGAAGAGAAGATTCCTGTACTCAATAAAGCTTGGAAAATAAGCGGAGTCAATATGGCTTTGATAAATAGAAATAAATAGAAATTCTCCGTCTATTCGAATTGACATATAAACCACCAGCTTTCCTCTTCACGATTGTAATAAAATAAGTACTTAAACCAGGACTGACCAGAAATTTGTTCGGCGAAATTCGCAATTTTTCTCTCGCTGGTAATCTCTGGAGATGCTTGACCGCTGCGTCGTGGCTTATCTAAAAATAAATGAGATAAAACCGTTAAGTCTGTGTTATTGGATAAAAGTAAAGTTGAAACGAAGGTTGAACTTAGGGTCATACCATACTGAATTACAGAATGTACATTTAAAAGAATTATCCTTATGAGCGCGGTTTGGCACGAATCTCACTATAGGATCTTCTGAACCCCCGACGCAAGACGGTTATGTTATAACTGTTATAAGTTTGACCTGAGTATCTCTGTATGGGTGTATCTGACAGTGGCATCTTAGCTCCTGAACGGATGAACAGATTTGGGCTCGGATGTTTTTAATCGAAAGCTAGTTTAATCGAGATGGTTATTGGCTAAGTTTCATAAAAATCGCTTCAGTCGCTTTTGAGATATTGAACTTTGAAATGAAAATGTCGGGAGTATTTCAACTTTTCCGATTTTGATTTGATTTACTTCCAGTAATTGGATTGACTTGAAATTTGGTATGACTATGTAAGTTGGATGCCAATACAAGTACAGTCAACAAAAAATACTGTCGGAAAAATTAAAAAAGATTAAATGGACTTCTCAAAAAGTTCACACAGTTCATAATATTATACTAACTCTATATGTATATTTCGTGCGTCCCGTCTGCCACAAGCAATATATATGTAAAGTTTCCTTGAAATTGAGTAGAGTAAGTGCAAGAAATAAACTACATTTGCATATGTTAAGTAATTATCTGTGATGAGAAACTGTGAATTTCATGTGTGCTCTGGCGCGCTCGCTTCGCCCAGATAAATTATAACCTAAGGCATAAAATCCATTTAAACTAAAATACAGTTTGTGTTTTTGTGTGGAGTGTACGATTACCCCCGAGGCTATAGGGATGTGTCTTTCTCTATCTAGTGCGGTAAGACAGAGACGCAAATGTTTCGCTAATAGAGAGGTCTCTATACCATTCATTTCGTGTGGGACTTGGACCTCTGCTTAACACAATAGCGCCATCTATATTCGTGTTATCTTTGAGATCATGGATCTTTTTATACGACAAGGAAGGCAAACGAGCAAGTGGGTCACCCGATGGTAAGTGATCACCACTGCCCATAGACAGCCACAACCCCGGGGGGTTTGCAAATGCGTTGTCAACCTAGAGAGCTAAGATGAAATGCCTCTTGTGCCCGTAATTACACCGGCTGTCTTACTCTCCTCATCGGAACAACAGTACAAGCACATCTGCTTAGCGGTAGGATTAGTTGGTGTTTGATCTGCATCTTACGATGGGCAACGGCTACAAACGTGATGACAGTGAAAATTCTTAAATAGTCTTAAACTCTTTGATTAAAAAGTAGGTACTGTGTGTAGGTATTAAGATTCCACGTGACTGCGTATACAGGGGGTTTACGTAAATCAATACACGGCCAGCATAACATGCTGTCTCTATGCTCGCTCAATGCGGCTTTGTCCCAAACGGTTGGTAAGACAGACAAGCTCCGATTGACAAAGAGATCGATTTACGGTACCACGGAGATCTATCTCGATTGCGAGATTCCATAGAACTGCGTTCCATCTAGATCTACATCATCTCATGATAGAGATCGACATCGATAACGACTAGAATCGGAATGCGGGTTATGAAATAACAAATTATTTACCACGAATGTTTTTGTAAGCTTGGATTGCGTGTGCGATTTCAAAGACCTGCCTCCCGTGATGTTGGTCCTGAAACAAAATACGGTTGTTATTTCATTTTCAATAACCTTTTCATTCTCGTTACGTCCACTATTATAACGTTAGTTACGTTTCAATAGACTTCATTGAAGGGACAAGGATCCAATCAAAAGAGCTAATCTCGAACTCCCTATTTTATTGCTAAAACTCTTTATCGGATTTCGTATCTACGTCGGGGGAAAAATAACTGTTTTTCCATTTAAAATAGTTTATTAAGCGCTCTCAAAAGCTTTTGCGGTCGCTATTCTACAATTAATATAATTCTTACCTCTTTGTTTCCAGTATCCATTGTGTTTTAGTAGCAATAGGCTTCGCATTTAGTATGTACAGTTTAATTTGTGTTGGTACTTTTGTTCTTCATTTCGTAGAATGAATGTGTTGTCTTCGCTCCATATTGCATCTTCATACAGATGACTCACTGTTTAATGGTTCTATGAAGTGTATTCGAAGAAACTCAGCACATTCTTCTTTAGTTTGTTACCCTAAAATGTAAATGTAAAGTTGATTATAAACGTATGTAATATGGTCCTCCACGAATATAGCTTTATCTCATTATTGGGAAAGCGAAGTATTTGAAATTTAATTTATAACTGAAGCACGCTTGAATAACCTAAATCCGTCTAATTCGGGCTTTCTATAATTAAATGGAAGCTACGTACTAGAATTACGAAAATTTCTATATAGCATGAAATTGCACGTTGGAGCTCCCTGGCGCCTCGTATATGCAAAACACTCTGCCTAGCCGTGAAACGCTATTTGTGGGGCTTAGCAGACTACAGAATCCGTATAACGCCAGCAAAATAGCTCCCAAACCCTCCTCCATTCAACCCCGAAGCCTTTACTTACGCCGCGATTTCCGACAGTATACGGCTTTGTAAAACCCTGTATCCTACCTCCAGAGTTTCCCTGGAACGACGGAGTTGAACAAACGTCGGGAATTTCCAATATTTATTAGCGATTTCGTTAAAAAACGAGCCGGCATTCCCAAAACGGTTGGCGCGAGTTCCGCTCCGCCTGCGTCGCGGCGCGGACGTCGAACCAATTACTCCCCGCTGTCAGGCCTTATTATTTTTTCAATATTTCCCCGCAGCGCAGCCATTTCCATCGATCTGCCTCAAGTTTTCCACATTCCAAGCAACTACCTTGTCTAGGAACAAGTTTTGACGTCCCCAACCCATTTGACGTTTGACGCCCGGTCGGTGCATTATGGTTTGCAAATTCTATTTTTAACTTTTTTTTCTCGACGCAACTCGAAGGCGGTTGCACTGATTTCTCACTGGCCAGTATCATAAAGGTGAAATGGTGAGGTTTAACGCTCTCGGGAGGTTTCTTAAAGAATTGTTTAACTTTATAAAATAAACATTTTAACGATAGTGTATCTTAATTCGCTTGTGATAAGAAGCAATGTCGTTTACTAGTACGTGCGGTGTTAAAATGATAACAACTCGTGATTCACGAATGCACGACTGGTGTTTTAAAAGGAATTCTTCCTTTTATTTTTGCCGAGTTATGCTTTTAATATTTACTAGCACACTGCCTTGGGAATTCTGGGTTCTTGGCACCCGATAGCCATTTTAAAATGTTGCCGTACCGCAGTTTCATACAATTTTCCTTATAAATCTAATTTAATTCAGTGAGCGTTTTAACATTATTTTTATGAGGATATCATTCATTTAATATCTCGACTAACAAAAGGCACTTACAGAGGCCGGTTGAACATTCAATAACTGTCAAATAAACACTCAACTAGCTTACCTCTACACCTCTACATAGTAATTTATAGCCTCAACGAAGTTAGGTATAACATAGCCGTCTTACTAATAGCAACGAACGCACGTATTTCTACATAAAAGATATCTACTTATCGCCGTAAGACTGAGTTTACGATGAGCTCCGCATGACAAATGTATTGCTGAAGAGATTTTATTGGTCTTGTTAAACATTCAACTGATACAGAGGAGCAGTAGAGAACTGGCACCGAAACCTCTCTCTAATCTCATCCAGCTTAGTTAAGTATTTCAATCTAGTAAAGAGGAGTCTGCGTCGTCTTGCAGTAAAGAGTTTATGTAGAATTTCTGACAACTGTAGTTCTAGCACAACTCACAGTATCTAACTATCTCGCGCGAGAACAACTGCGCGTCCTTTTCTGCCACTCAGAATGCAACGGGACGGGTAATATAATCTCGCGCGACAAACAAAGCCGCGGCCAGTCGTGCTAGCCCTCCTGAAGTCTAAACTCTGAACATCCTCCTTATGGTCAGGGCGTCTCTTTGTATCTTTCGCCGGCATTTTCATCTACAGTACTCATAAAAACGTGATGAAAGTAGAAAGATGCTTATGTTATGACTTATGATACCTATGTTTTTTGTTTACCCTTTACTGTGGTATTTGTCAAGTCGCTCGCATATTGCGCAACTATCAGCAACTTTTATAGGTATTTACGTCCTATCTAGACTACGTGGACTTGCTTTGTCAGTAATGTCAAAGTTCGCAATTGATTATTTTCCGTCGAAAGTCCGAGTTGGTGAGTCGTGATATATGTGATCAGCGCAACAGCGCTTCGCATGACATTTGACTTTTAGTAACTATACCATTTGATTGTGGTAGGACCACTGTGATAGGACCTTGTGCGAGATCCGTCTGGATCGCTACCACCATCTTACTCGCTAATCTTTGTGTTTCGGTGTGGAGAGTAAGGCACAAGAGGCATTTCATCTTAGCGCTCTAGGTTGGCAACGCATCTGCAAACCCCCTGGGGTTGTGGATGTCTATAGACAGTGGCGATCACTTACCATCGGGTGACCCACTTGCTCGTTTGCCTTCCTTGTCGTATAAAAAAAAACCAAAGGTCATAAGTCATAACCATAAGACCATACCACTAGCATTAATTTTCAGGTGTGAAAAATATGAAATGTTGTCAATTCTTGTTTGTTATCTTTTGAACCCGGGGCCGTCCAGTACTGAACATAGTCTTCCCGAAAGACTTCTACACTACAACGAACAGTCGCACTCGCCATCCTTCTCCATTGAACGATGTCCGACGATCTTCACCAAGTCATCGGTCCATCTACTAGGGGGTCAACCTAATACCGCGTCTCCCGCTCCATGGTCTTAGGGTTGCCAGATCGAAAATCTTAATGTCTGTACTGAAGAAATTTTAAAATTTTCGACGTGTTTGGATTTTGTCTGGAAAAAAAACCTTAGAAAAAAATCGTAAAATTATCCTCTAAAATAATGATAAATAAATAAATAAAATAAAATAAAATGCGTTTATTTCGGACAACAGAAACTAAAGCCTAAGGTTCAGAAATATGAAGTCGGTGCGGTGCGAGCAGAATATTCTTTGAATGAAGCACTTTATATTTCTGCTGCTTAGTGCTAGGCCATAAAACTTCTGTTGTCCGTAATAAACGCATTTTATTTTATTTTATTTATTTATCATTATTGTAGAGGATTATTTTACGTTTTTTTCTAAGGTTTTTTTTTGAAGGCGGTTTTACTTTTTTGTTAAAAGATTTTTATTTCACAATTTTACGTTGATTTAACATTTTCAGAATTATCCTGCAACTCCTAACCGTTAAGGAGTTTTACCTTCCATCATCAGCCCTTCAACATGAGATGATGACTACCGGACGCAAATACTTGAATAGCCTTAGAAAATATATGAAACACATGATACGTGCCTATAAAATTTGAGGGTTGCCCTCGATTTCCCTGAGATCCCATCATCAGATCATGACTTGGTGACAATGGGACCACCTCAGGAGTATACACTTTCGAATAAAAAAAGAATTTTGAAAATCGGTCTACAATTGACGGAGTAATCGATGTACATACATAAAAAAAAAAACAGTGGAACGTAGAACCTCCTCCTTTTTTGAAGTCGGTTAAAAATGAAAATGAATGAGTCAACATTTTACAAAAGTAGGCGCGCCGCGAGACTACCGATCTCTGCGTGTACCAATTCAAATTATTTTAGTGGTAGTTCACGAATATCACGATCACGACAATAAGTCTTTATTCGGGAGATTTCCTAATTTGTCAGGAGTTTGGACATCGCATGAAATAACCCTATCTTCACTCGAGAACCTGAACGCCCCGACGGCCATCAGCTCTACGAACAATATGCCCAGTCGATTGCTGTAGAGTTGTAGTCTTGCAGAGCTAAGTCCGTGGCTTTGGTTCTGCTACATATTTTCTCGTATCTGATTCTATCACGTAGAGAAACTCCGAGCGTAGCTTTCTTCATAGTATGTCAAGTAACACAGAAATTAGCACTAACATTTATTTTGCACTCTTTGTACTAGCAATTTATCGTTCGCACATGCGCTATTGGCTGGAAAGGGATAAATGCTTTATACTGTAAGTACGAGCTGCTTTAGTCTATTCTTCTTACCTTTATTCCATTATGGTTGTCTGGTAGAGATCGCTCTGTAACGATAAGGCCGCCCGATGTTACCTTGTATTTTCTTTGTGCCTTATTTTCTGTTTTGCCTGTTATGTGGTGTTCAATAAAGAGTTATTGTATTGTATTGTATTGGACGAGACTCAGTGTAATACGAATAAAAGTTGAAAAACCCCCCGACATTGTCATTTCAAAGTTCAATATTTCAAAAACGGGTGAACCGAATTTAATGAAATTTAGCTAAGAACCATCTCGATTAAACTAGCTTTCGAACAAAAAAAACCGTATCGAAATCGGTCCATCCGCTTGCGAGTTACGATACCACAGACAGATACACAGGTCAAACTTATAACACCCCTCTTTTTCGTCGGGGGTTAAAAACGACGTGCCATGCAGACCGTTCTGATATGGATCTGAAATTTAACAGGGTATAGAAAAGAAATCATAATAAAACATAGAAGGGACACGCGACCAAAGTCTAGCGCTACATTTTTTTATTTTGTTAAATCTTAGGCGGCACTACAATATAGAGTAGATGTTTAAGTAATGTGCCTGCTTCAGTTGTCCCAGAAACGATATTTCTTTAAGCACAATCGTCCCATTGCGCTGCCGCTGCCCAGAGGGTCGGGCACGGCTTCTCGAATCCTGCGTAACGTTACGGTTATCGTATCGAGATCGAGAAACCTCATACTGAATTTTAGTTCCAAATACGCTCATGGGCGGGCGCTGTTCCATACGTCATACAAACTAAATAACGTTTACTATTCGTTTTTACGTGACGCAGCTTTCGAATATTCGTACTCGGCACTCAGGTATCTCATTGATAAATTTCTTATTATCCCGCTGGTTCACTTCCTCTCAAATGCTTATAAGAAAGTAGTCTAAAGCGTATTGATTGAAAAAAAAAAAAGATTAGAAGTTGGTGGAAGCTGCTTCTTCGAAGCATTACTGCAGCATTGGAACTGCTTAAACGACGACAGGGAGTCATCGTTAGAATTTAGTATCGCAAATAAATTTTATACGACTGCTGTAGCTACTTTGGGTTAGATGCAGTATGTCATAATTATTTGCAATATGTTTTTTTGTTGGCAAATGTCCAATAATTATCAACAATTGTACAGCTTGTTAAATTTATTAAAAGTTAAAAGTTTTGCATTGTACTCGTGAAGTGGGTACGGCACATAATTTTTTCAAGCCAGGTAAAAAGGCACAGGTGCGTATTGATTTAATTAAAAATGACATTCCAACCACCTTGAACGAATTGAATACATTGCACGTTATTTATTGAAGTTACGACACCCGCGTTGGTATTGTCAACTGATTATGTCCATAATCAACATAATTTGATACCGTTGGCTAGGCCTAATTAATTATTTGCAATGTCGACTCTCGACTTCAACGACTTAGGGACATGATAATTTGCATTACAGCCATAAAGCAGACAGACGGGAGGCGCCTTTGGCTTATCCATGCTCCATGCACTACAATTTTTCTGCCACTTTTTGAGGGGAACGAGGAATACACACGTACATTATCACAAGTCTGTGCTCATGTCAAAATTTATTACGTTCCTACAAACTCGCACTAAAACAAAACTGTCACACAAATGCCAAAAACACGCGCACAATCAACAGACCCTGATCATTTTGGTCAGACTTAGAGTTTTGGCAGAGGGGAAATCGCGCGTTAACATCTCCATTCCTTTCCTACTCTAAGGTTACAGCAGTTATTTTCTACTTTTGTTAGTTTGAAACATACGCCGCTGTGGAAATGTTATTTATACTAGCTTATGCCCTGCGGTTTTCCCGTGGGAATTTTGGAAAATCCTTTCTTAGTGCACTTTTGTGATCATTAAAGTACACGTCTGCCAAATTTGCGAGTAGTTTTTGGGCTGTGGGTTCTCTGGGTTGAATAGTAGGTCTATAAAAGAGGACGGTGACTGACTTATTCATATTTTATAGACAGGCCCTCGCAGCGTTTTCTCGTTTGTCGCTCGGCAACTCTTTATATGTGAGTCAGATAAGGATACACTGCAGGGCGACGCCTCTTGTGCTAGTACAGAGGGTCGCGCATGAAGTTTTCGAATCATGCCATAATGTAATAGTAACGTTATCGAGGAATTTGTGTGACGTTTGGAACAGCGCCCGCCCGTGAGCGTATTTGGAATTAAAATTTAGTATGAAGTTTCTCGATTTCGATACGATAACGTAACGTTACGCAGGATTGGAAAACTTTGTGCTCGGATTACTGAGTGTATCTTAGAATAGGACGAAAAATGTAGTAATAACGCTAAAATAAGCGGCTGCGTCTCTCGTTTTCTCGATTTTTCTCTCTCTAACGAGAAACCGCGTGTCCGCTAGACGTCAATAAATAAAGATAGCATCAAATCGTTTTTAATTGAGCCTCGCAAGCCATATGATTATTTTTATCTTAATACTAAAGTCTAATTAACCAGACTCGAACGCTGAGTCATGAGTTTTGTTCACGTGGTTGTGTACACGTAAAGCCAAATTACATTGCTGAGGCTGCCTTTTTACGCAGTACTTCGCAATAGTACCTACAGTCAGCGTCAAAAATAGCCTGTCACTTTAGTACTTTGTCGCTCTATAGCACATAGGCCTAGCACAACTCACAGTGCGACATCTATCTCGCGCGAGAACAACTGCTGGTCCTTTTCTGTCACTCAGAATGCAACGGGGCGGGTAATTATAATCTCGCGCGACAAACAAAGTCGCGGCCAGTCGTGCTAGCCCTACAGTTCAGTCTCTGTGAAGTTGGCATATCAAGTGCCAGCATATCAGAAAAGAATAGGAGTTCTGTTCGCATGCATCATAGTTCTATAGTTCCTGATACTTTTTAGAAATAGTTCTGGCGATTTTCCTTGAAATTTTTAATTTTTGACATAATTATATGCTAACTTTCAAGCAAAAATCCCAGCATATCAAAAATTTTACCGAGTTCTTTTCGCATGCAGCATAGTTCTATAGTTCCTCATACTTTTTAGAAATAGTTCTGGCCATTTTGCTAAAAAAAGATTTTTTTATTATTTTTCACGTAATGATATGCTAACTTCCACGTGAAAATCCCAGCATATCAAAAAAATAATACAGTTCATAGCCAGATACAAAACGTCATACATGTTTAACATTTTGCGGTATATGAGTGACATGCATGACAGACGATGACTGCATAGAAGACTGATGTTACCAACATACATATATGTATATCTACTCTATCACACGGCGGACGAACTGTGTAATCGTCGCATAACTTTGTATTTCGTCGGGTGACAAGCAAAAGTCACTAAATGCCCAAAAAAATATTCTAAGGAAAATGAACCATGTCTAAAGAGTAATAAGGCTGATTATCGACTTCAATTAGTGAACGTAGTTAGTAACGCTTTTAACAAACAGGATAAAGTTCCCTCGAATTTGTTTTTTTCTTACGTTTTTCCTTTAACGGCGTGGTGCCATGTTTGTCCCGGTAGGTACTGATCGAAAAATAGATACTTACCTTAATTTTATAAACAAATAGGAGGTTGTATTTATAGGTAGGAGATATGTTTCTTTTTTGTATTTTTGTTAAGCGATTACTCCGCTAATTATGAATTGATATTAATGTTTATTTTTATTTTGTATACCTATTTCAGAGATGGTCCCATATAAATTGTACTACAATCGGTTATTAATTTTTATTTAGACCTACTAGGTACAGTCAGCAGCAGAAGTAGCTAAGCAACCGAAACGCGAAGCGGTCACAATGATCTGCACAAGCTCTTATGTCTATAACAATAGAGCCGTGCTTATATCATTGTGACCGTTTAGGCTGCTTAGCTACTTCTGCTTCTGCCTGTACTATACATACACAACACAACTCCTAGATCCGGTGACAGATGACAATGACAAATCTGTCTCATTTCCATTTCATACGATTTACAACGAATCGTCATTGTCGACATTTTGTCACGTAGGTGAAGTAGTGGTCTGGATAGAAAGGTCCTTAGTCTCGTTAGGAATGTACCCGGAATTCGCAGGAGTATTTTCCCTTTTTTCCCCGGCTAAAATAAGATCCATTTGCGAACGGAATGCTTTTGTGTCGATGTAAATATTTAAATAGATCGATAACAGTATCGAATTACTTAAGATGATGTAATAACTAGCTGTTACCAGCTACTTCGTTTATCGTTATCCCGTGGGAAGTACGCAATTTTCCGGGATAAAAGATCCATTCCAAATTTGAACCAAATCCGTCCATCCGTTTCAGCGTGAAGAACAAACATACCTACACATTCACTCGCAAACTTTCGCATTTACCTCTATAATATAGGTAGCAAGTATTTTTATCCTGACAGACGCATAGTTTAATGGAAGCAAAAATATGTGTATGAGTGGCGACGAGTTTTTAATTCTAAGCAGCAGACCTCTTGACTGTTAAGTCATTTCCAAATATTCTGGCATGACGAAACGCTTACCTCATATGGCCGTGCTGAGTAACGTGTGTGTATTCATCTAATCGTTGGATCCATGGTGTATCCATATTTTATAACTTGTCATTTTAATTGGTTTTAGTTTTTTTTTTGATTTATTTATTTACTCATCATTGAAATTACATTATAGTACATATAAATACATGTCAAAATATAAAAAATATTGTTGAGGTCGTCAAAAAAAATATAAACAAACGAAAATAATAAGTTATAAAACAATGAATAATAATACAATGTCAAAAATAGTTTCGTCCCCAGAAGGGAGTTGTCAAGGCAAAAAACAAATTAATGAAGTCAATAAAATAATTTTATAAAAACACTACAAATAAAAAATATATCTCCAATAAGGATCGTCATCGTCATAGCATAATAAATGACATTAGGAACAAAATCAACAATATTAAACAATGTCAAGAAAAAATATCTAAAAACTCAATAAGTAAATATACTTACACTAATTGCTAATCTCCCGGCACTAGATTAGCTTATTTTTTACGGCTTATTCAGTTTGTCGATAAATCTTTTCCGAATTGTCCGCTTAACAATTATAAATTACCATTAGCATAAGACTTAAACTCCGCCTTTGTATTTTTTATAACCATGTTATACATTACGACGTTACAATTTCCCTATCAGAAAAAAAAAATCTGCTAGGCATGAGAACTAATTTGGTTTTGCTCAAAATTTAAACTCTCCCCTATTTTTCCGCTTATAACCATGCTGCATTTATTATCCGAAAAATATGATTTAATAACCTTCCATACCAAATAATGAACAATAACTCGTATTCCTTGCTTTTTAAATTTCTTGAAAATTTACTTAATTTCATGCTAATTTCTGAAATATTCAGCCCAAGTTCCTCCCTCTCCCTCATTTTCGTCCATACTGGCAGGACTTAAGCCACTGATTTATAAACATGACCTTCAACAAAAAAAAAACAACACCGGCAAAATAATATGTTTTCGCCTCAGACATTTTTATTGTGTGCTATTGTTATTATTGTTTACAATCTTCAACAATCTAAGTGGGCACACGGGCAAAGCTCAGAAGAAAACACAATATTCCCGCTAGAAAACTACTCTACAATTTCCCCAACTTTATTTTCACACTACAGTCTCGCTATAATTCATAAAATAGCGCGGCTAACTCACTTCGAGTCGAAGTAAACTGTACCAAAAAGTCTTAACTCTTTAATCCTTGGGAATCAAGAAACAACCTTATCGATCAGATTCAAGCTTGATTTTTCGATCCAGCGTATCGTGGACTTAAAGTTTCCTTTTAGCGCGCTGTATTTTGTACGCTAACGGCCGTAACTCCCTGAAAGTTCTACCAAATACCAACTTTATCGATCTGCAATAAACTTGGAAAGCCACTTAAGTTAACATTTTCATCTCGTTTCAACCTTTCAATGTAGTATGTTCCACGGTAGCCTTTCAAGGTCAACGCCTCAGACCGCAGTCCACTCCATCCATAGCTATTCACGAATACACGATTAGATTGTGTGCGTATGCGTATATATTATATTTACAACGAGTCGAGCGTAGGTGAATGACATGAAAATTCGAGATAAAAATTCGAAATTACCCTGTGTAGTGAGTGTTTGAGAGTATAAAATGTATTCTGGCGAATGCCAATTAATTCGAATATCAATTGGTTTTTTTTGTGCAGTCGGGCCCTGATACAGTTTTTATAACGTCTCGGAATGTGATATACGTATAGTTTAATTTCAAGTTATAGATACAATCGGCTAATATTCGCTGCGTGTATTAGTTGCGTTGCTAGTACGACATAAAAAATGGTTTTAAAAAAAGCAGTTTAGCTTCATTATTAAACTTAGACCATATATCAACTACTTACTGACAGCATTACGGCTTTCTCGGTTTCTTAAAAAAACTTATCAAGCACTGCAAAACTCGAGCTTCTCGAGAGCACTCGAAACGAGCCGAAGCATTTCAATTAAATTACATCTTGGTTGGAAATTTAAAAAAACTTGCGAGGCTCCCCGGTGCTTCTAAGGAATGTTGCTGTTTGAGAAATAAGAAGTGGGGGAGAATACATTTGCCGCACAGATATAACTATTTGTCATTAGTGGTCGCGGGTGAGCAAAGTAATTGTTTTTTAGTTCATAAATATGGACCTCCGCAAAGTAACGCCTGATTCAATAAATTAAGAAGTGGGGCACTTGAAACTTGACTAGGTCCTTTTGAAAAACTCGTTCAAAGTCGATGCCGATTCTAAGATAATATATCAAAAAGTATAAATAGTGAAAGTAGTGAAACAACATATTATTTATTTCTGGAACTCCCAAAATTTAAGAAATAAATTATTAAAATTTATTATGAGAAACAATTATATAACAACAAATAAAAACCTTAAACTAAATAAAAACTATGATTAAATATCTACCTATTAAAAAAAAGTACAACTAATAAATAAAATTAAAATTAATTTAGAAAACAGCTCCCCCGCGGCATGATCCTGAAGATGCTGGCAGCATTTCCTCGCTGTATCGCGATGCTGATACGTTGCGCGAGGAAGCTGCTAGCTCTTCGGTCAACGGTGATGTCAGTTAGTCTTTTTGAAATCTGTTTAAATAAAAACTGGGCACTAGGACTCCACGGACCTAAGGTCTCGACTGCGAATGGTACAAAGTTGTATTTGCAGCCGAGACCTCCGTATTTGAGTAACTTTAATTTTAGAAATAAATTAGTTTTTCCACGTTGTTTTAGCCCGAGATAAGTAAGTAAGAGCTTTATGACATGTCGAAATTTTTATGACATTGTCATAAGATTGATTTTTGCCTGACCCGTGGAAAAAGTTTTTCTACTATGCCTATAACTATATCATTCTGTTTGTATTTATTATAATACACGCGCAACCTTGATTGCACACAATTTTGATCGCCAATCACCTTTGCTTAATCGTACGCCTATATCAAAATTTTACTGTATTTCCTTCCAACACAACTTTTTATTTAATCGATAACTACCGCGTGCATATTTACTATGCTTCGTCTAGCAGGCAACTACCTTAGCGATTAGCATAAAAACCGGTACCATCGTGGGAACCGATTAAAAACCTATTGCAAATGGGGCTTCAGAGTCTGCAGTAAACGTAAACTGATTCCTAGCGTAACCAGTTAAATATGACCTCTGCTTTACTACATATAGTAATACACGTGCCGTTCATTAAAGATACTATGTTCGCTTCAATGATATATAAGTTTCATTATTAAGTTAGTAGTTAGTTTTATTCTGTAGCGGGAGAGCCGTACTGTAGTTATTTGCTGCCGTACGTATGGGCCGGCTTGTCCGGGGAAGTGAGAGAGAGAGTAACATTTATTTACATACATTCGACACATACATAGAAATAAAACAATATATTTGAAAGAGAAAAAAAAATACCACCCTCTCGCAGAAAATCGGCGTGAAGCAACAGCACCCCTGTTACATTTCGTTCGGTCAGTGAGAGTGCCGGAGGCCCGATCCCCCTTTTCCTCCTTACAGGCCGGCAACGGACTAGTGACTCTCTTAGGGTTGCTGGTTCTCATGGGTGGCGATGATCGCTTATCATCAGGTGACTTTGTCGTTTGCCTCCCTCTTTCAATAAAAATAAGTCATTTTTAAACTACCTATACTTGGAGTATTCACTTTGCCTTCTTCTTCGTCATCTTTCGTAAAAATCGCAATATTTCCTCCGTTTATTCGTCGCAAACGCTACGACTTCTTACCTCAAAATCAAATTATGTTTCCATCTTGACCTGGTTCTAAATGCTTGCTACAAGACTTTTAAGTAGCTGTATGTGTACGTATTGGATTGAACTTTACCTTTTCCATTAACGCCCAAACCTTGTTTGTTTCCATGAATTATTAATGAGGGTCTACCCTAGTTGTTATAAATAGTAAACAAAATTTAAGCCTTTAATTACTTTTTGTATCTAAAATCAAAATTCACTTGACACAAAGGATTGAAAAATTTCTGTTAATTTCTGCTAAGAAATTCTAGGAGTACCTAATTTAAATAAGAAAGATCTGTTAGCCTGTTACTACATTCTTCCAAACATTGGCCCCAACAAAGCACGGCACGCCTACAAACCATCTTACCGTCAGCTGCTCCGAAGGTTAGGATATAACCGGCACTTAACTCAATCATCAATCAAAACAGAGCTCTTCACCAACGACACACAGCCCCTATTCAAACGACGCGTTCTCTATCAATGCCGCGCTGCATTCTATTATCTACCACGCCGCACTAAAGCGGAATTTTCTTTGCATTTATAATTCTCACAAATAGCGAAACAAAAAAGTCTTTGTTAGGGTTTTCTTCGACGTAAGGTTCAGTTGCGAAATGCTTAACGGCAATTAAGTATAATGGGATCGTTTTTATGTCGAAATTAGGCTGTCATTTTGGGATTGTAGGAACCTTTATCAGGTAGATTTTCGACTTGATGGCATTGACTACTAAATCTAACCTTAAACAATTTAGCTAAATTGTTCTAAGAATGCCATGAACACACCAAGACTTTTATTAGTCTCCATCCCTATGCCACTTGAAGAAATAAAATGTCTCAATGGCTAATAAAAACGCACCGTTGTCCTCACACCCAGTACTGGGCCGGGACCTTCGGAAAGCATTTGGCGATATGGCACATGACGTGATCGGATTCTCTTCAAGCCTTTCGTTGAGCGTAAGCGTCAGATAGAATCTTTGCAATGGCTAATGGTTAGGCAAAGCGCAGCAAAGGCGACCCGCTGTACGCGCTTTGAATAGGACGCCTAGCTAGATAGAATTGACTTTCATTGAGGTGTATCAAGAAATTAGAATAGAATATAATGGAAAACATTTATTTTTGAACAAGTGAAACTAGAATTACGTAACAATACCTTAAAATATAATCATTAGGTGCAGTTGTCACAATTAGAAAAGTTAAAAAACCCCCGACATTGTCATTTCAAAGTTCAATATTTCAAAAACGGGGTACCGAATTTAATGAAACTTAGCTAAGAACCATCTCGATTAAACTAGCTTTCGATAAAAAAAAACCGCATCGAAATCGGTACATCCGTTTGGGAGCTGTGATGCCACAGACAGATACACATACCTACCTCTACCCCGCAGTCCCCGCACCATGCTCATAATGGAAAATTTTACATGATAAAAATATTAGCTTTTTTCCCTTTAATTACGGATTGTCTGCGTATGAATATGTGTGTAGTTTTAGGTGCTTCTAAGCCGGCTCTATAATGAGTTAATGATAGGTAAGTATACATCGTCCTTTTCTTGCTTATCTAGCAGGAAGAAGGTTGCGTATTACCTTTCTCGTGTTTACGGCCCGACATTTTGTGTCTAGACTGATCGTTCATTTTTAATACAAACACGCTATACACTTTTTAAATTTAATAACGTTTTGACGTGTCGTAAACGCAACACGTGAGTCGACGTTAGGGTGGATCGCGGAGTGGCAATTTAATTTATTAAATTAAAGCAAATATACGATAACGAGTTTGAACGCATTAGTGTCAGTTGAAACGAGTTTTGAGTTTGCGAGCAAGTTTTTTTACATGATAGCTTCGAAAGCAGGGGTCTTTGCATAATGTTTGTATAAGTGTGGCTTATTAACGTCCGATAAGGGAAACACGGTTTTACAAGCTAAACGAGTTAAAATAACACATTTTGATATTCGTATGCTGTCAACGAATATCAAAATGTGTTATTTTAACTCGTATATAAATTTTTGTAGCTTTATTTAAAGATCTGCATTATAAATGTAACTACCATTTCAACCATTTGTTAACTGCTATCGAGATTGATCCTTGGAACACAACTTCTTAACGTTTTGCATTCAGAGACTCTGAATTGCGACTTAATTCCGACCTAAACCTTATCAAACCATCTGACGTCGTCAAAACCGTGCAATCCTCAAAGATAACACGGTAGGTATTCTCGGGTCGTGTCCACACTTATCGTTCCCGTGTAACGGATGACGTGGCCCGGCCGGCCGTTCAACCCGCTTGCGTAACCGCCGAAACGGCTGCGAAGCGTTTTTGACGCTCGCAAACGCGGATTCCGTAGGTCAAAGTTTTAGTTAAGCTCTTTAACTCTTAATTTAACCGCAGTGTACAGACAAGCCGAACCTCTAGGGTTAACTCGGAAGCAGAGATTGTATAGGTTTAACTACGTAACATAAGTTCTGTGGGAAGTGAGTTTTTACGGTTGAGCCTGCCAATCGTGTTTTATATAACTAGTGACTATTGCTCTGCTGCAGGGACGTTAAAGATGTAGCAGAGCCAAGAAAAGTCGGCGCCGAAGGTCTTTTTAATATTTCAAAGATATCGGTTAGAATATGTAATGTATATAAAATTGAGGGCTTCTTCCCCCTTATTGAAGCCGATTAAAAAGTTCAAAGTTATCACGTTTCGGTCACGTGGTCGCACCGAACCTTCATCGTTTCCATGGCCAACGGAACGCCGACAATATATTTTTTTAACAGGCTTCGCGGTTTATGGTTCGTACTGAATACTGCCTCATGGCCCTCAAGGACACTAAAACCGAGCTTTTACTATTTAACTTGAAGCAACCTTTTTTGTTTGTTCAAACATTTTGTCGTCTTGTTAAATTGAATTTGTAAATGTTTTAAGTAAGAAGTTAGGAGACACGAATAGTGGATACAGTTGAATAGTTCAATTAGGCCGACTTGTACCGACCTGGGGTCAGACGATACAAACACGTCAAGCTAACCTCGCGTTAGTATCTAACACAGGCCGGTGCAAGTCGACCTTACTATATTTAAACAGCTGGCTGTCACAGTCTTACAAAAACTGAAATTTCAAACCGATGACGAGTGGAGTGTCAAAATAGTTACGCAATTACCCTGCTGAAAAGGAGACGCGTCGCTTGCACTTCGCTCTCACTCGGTCAATAAAAACACTACGACTAATATGCCCTTGCAAGGAAACTTCCAACGTACCCAAGAATCCCAAGATTAACCCCACCCGGATATTATTCGCACACGGCCCTTATTAGTACGGTCTGCGGAACTGCCTTATTCTATCCGGGGTTTGATTACTGGATCCGGGGAAATATGATGAAGGTAGCCGGTGGGAATTCTCTTAGTCGGCCCTGTGAAATATTTGCGGTTTAAAATTTCAGAGGGTACTCTTGAGAAGTTGAAATGCAATCTTGTCAAAATGAAATAAACGGATCACTCGTGTATATAAGTTGAGTTCAGCACGACATGTTTTGGGCTAGTTCGAAGCGTACACTGCGCGCCAAAGCTCTGCACACGCGACTATTAACTAGGTGCAGGCGCAGCTGACAGCGGCGCACAACTACCCTCGTTTTCATCGTCATTTTTATTGTCTAGTGCAGGGTAGCACACCACACTGATCACGTTACTCTGTAAAGGTTCGTTCACAATAACACCATTCACGTGGGTGATTCGTTTATTTCACTATGGTTCAGTGTCACGGTAGTTTCATGTTAAAATCAATCTTGTTAAGTTTATTAAAAGTATTTAGATCCGTTGACGTTCCGGAGCAGAATCAACCGAACAGTCATCAAAAACTGACATTGGCACAAGCCTTTTGGCCGCCATCGAGGAAAATAGAATCGAATAGAATCGAATAGAAAAGTATTTAGTTGTAGCAGTTAGTTGATTGGAAATAAACAGTCTTCTGGGCTAGATCGGTCAGTTCTCTTCTGTCTTGTGGCTAAGCTACGTGAAAATATTCAGATTTGCGAATAACTTAACGATACTTGAAAGCGGAACAATTTAATTCACTTTATATATTAATATCGAATTCCTAATTCACTTAACCGTGAAATGCAGAACAATTATAAACCACTCACACAATTGGACTCCCTGTAACAAAAGTAGTCTTGTTTAATGGAAGGTTACCGAATACTTACTGAATCTTCTTTTAGGTGAATAAAATTGACATGCAGCCGAAATACTGGATGTACTCGTAGTTACGCTAGCACACGTAGAAAACTGAATAAGTATGCCAACTCGCAGATTTGGCGAGCAACCCCGGCTACGGCAAAATATATATTCTTTTAGTTCGAAATGTCGGAATAAAGTGCTGCTTCCGGCTTTCCGTTTTACCTTTACCAGGGTGTCATTCTTCAGAGTAGGTATGTCTGTACGTTCGGCAGGCGCGCCTCTCGGGCAGACAAATGTCAGTTTTCAATGACAATTCTGTGTCAATTGCTGACTTGAAGAGCTTTTTTTTAGCGCAAAGATATGTAGTACGAATTGTCATTGTAACCTGACAATTGTAAAGTTGATGAAATAGGCACGCAGCTAACCGAGTCGCGCGGTACTTATAAAG
Source organism: Clepsis dumicolana (assembly GCA_963691665.1). NCBI lineage: Eukaryota > Metazoa > Arthropoda > Insecta > Lepidoptera > Tortricidae > Clepsis > Clepsis dumicolana. The sequence goes on along the minus strand of OY829531.1, from coordinate 5,561,532 downwards.
TAACTACTCGACTTTTGTTCGGGAGAGACCCTTCGTACTTTGTTCCATTAGTTATTCGGTGCCTTCACGTAGTACCCTTCCCAAGGCAATTACACTAGTAAGTTACATTACATTGCCGCACTGGATCGTCTACTTCCAACTCGTTCGCTCCATGCCGACGCAATGTAATGCAACTTGCGCAATTTTTCTTACTAGTGTAAATTAATGCGGGTTAACATGGGTTAAGAATCACATTATCTCCTCCCGTTGTCCCTTAGCGACTCGTTAGGAGGTTAGAACGGCAGGTGTAGGATAATGACCAGATTTGTTGGACTCGTTCGTTGATTACGTCTATTAATAAGACTTCCCGTCCACGTTTTTACGGACAATTATAGCCTTAATGTTACGGCTTCCTGTGGGCTTTGATACTTGTTTTTAATTTGACTGTAGCGAGCGTTCAATGAGGGTTCGTTTTATTGCCAATTCGGAGGAAGGAAAGTTGGAATCGATTTTGGAACAGTTAATTTACTTTGGTAGCTACTTCATTGGCAAAGCGACCCGAAGTTATCTTGACCACCGTTAAGAACTCACTAACAGCCGTTCCGAATATTCAATCTATTTGTTTTGATCTACCGACGAATTTAATAAGTATAAAATCCCCCATAGACAAATAGCAAGCAGAGGTCAGATTGGATTGCCTACCAACAGTAAGTTTATTGAGACGGCAATATTGAAGATAACTATAACTAGGACTTTTTTTATCGTCAGTAGATCAAAACAAAATATAGATTGAATATTGGGAACGGCTGTAAAATAGTGGAAAATTCAAAGGCCTGGTAACACTAGACATTTGCGACATATAATGGTAATGCTGAGCATAACTTTCAGTACAAGCGCTTGAGTCAAAGTTCACAAAAAATTTTACTATAAAAGCAATGTCTATGATACTCAAGATAACTTTCATAGATGTGCATAATGTGCAATCTCCAAACCGGAGATTGAGTGTATACTATCGATGCTTTATCTACGAAGGTAAATGGGTTTTGTGAGTTATTTCCTTTGAGGTGCCTGGAGAACTTTTGCCTAAACGTTGCTTGGCAAAAGCATGGATGGAAAGAAAATGGTGAAACTGAATGTTTGAAAAGATTGCTAAAAATGTTCCGTTAACATTTGATTACACTTGTTTTCTTTATGACGTCGATAGACTAAACAAAAAAAAAAATTGATATCCTCCCTACCCTACCCAATCGACATGTTTAAAAAACACCTTACGTTCTCGATTATGGCATCACATATTAAACAAGTAAATAAAAGCTTTTGCCTTCTAATTTATGCCAACATCTATATTTCGAAAACTGCGTTTTATTGCATGCCTATATTCTCCAACGATGGTTAAGAAACATCCTCTTCACACATTTCCCTTTTTTACAAAAACCTATTTTCCCAACAAACGTAGGACTTGGCAGCTGCTATAACCGAGATCCCTAACACCGGACGGGAGTACCGTAGCGAACCGAGGCGTGACCAAGTAACCAAGAGACGGCCGTATTCTGATTCGTATTAAAAAGGGGCTTGGAAACGTTCTTGCAGGTTTGACAACGCGCCACCGATACTTCCAATCTCCCAAATCCTAAAGTCGCCTTACGAATTACTTTGTAGTTGCCTCCTTGAGGTTCAAAGACATTTCAAACATCACAGAAGCCTGTCACGTACACGTACAAGTCTTTGTGACAATTCAGCTGTATTGAATACAATTTCTTAAATAGGAATAGTCATCAAGTCATCATCGTCAAAACTTATAAGGCACTTCTTTAGTTGACTATACGTCTTTTGCGAAATAAAGGCTGTGTGTCTACCACGTGGTTTAAAAAACCAACATACGAGTATTATTATGGTGATACCCTACCTGAAAATGCGTATTTGTGACGTGCGTGGTTTTCGCCCCGCAGTGTATAGCGGCAGGTGAGAAGGTATTATTACTGTATATTTACATCGGTGACTAGGCTTTTCATACTATTTTGCGTTCATAACTTTTTTTTTTACTCAAGAAACTTCGGTTAATGATAACTTACCAAATGTTAGTATCAACCGAGTAAAATGCAAAAATTCCATCGTCAAAACCTTCTTCACCTACAGTTCTAATCTCGACTGACTACATTAAATTCGCCTTTGATGACAAATACTTTGAACGAATAAAATTCTGATAAATGTGAACTAAACCTTCCTATGATTTGTATAACATTTGTAAAATATGCGCAAGACTTCATTCTTATAAATATAAGTTAGTACTGGCAGAATATATCCTTAATTTAATCTCCAAAAAATGATGTTTAAGATAATATTGAACCATGCATCGTGTATCTATTGTAGGATCTGGAACCCTCCAGCCGGACCGATACGGTAAAATATTCCATGACCGTGCCAGCTCATCTCATGTTTATGTAAAAACATGTTCCTAGCCAAAAACCATAAGGCCGATGCTCTTCGCGATCAAACTTAAAGCCGGTCTTATGTTTTCTAGACATCTTGATAATTATGTAGAACTGTTTTATGTTATGTACATAAACTCCTGCCGGCTTGCCTCCGCTCGTCTTTCATAGATTGCGTTGTGCAATGTTTTAATTTCTTGATTGTTTTGAAATGATACCCTACACCTTTATTAAGACTTGAACAGTGTATGACCAAAGAGCGAGCCTTGCGGCAGACTTTCTTTTGTTATTCCGCTACAGTTTTTTGCTATTTTCTAATGTATTTTACAAAAAGGTAAATTTCAATTTACATTAATTCGAAAAGTAGTTTTCTCGCGATAAGATCAATCAAGGAATTATTATAATTTTAGTAAGAGACGGATGTGGATAATTTGCAAGTGCCTTTTGGCCGTAAAACTTATTATATATAGCTAAGGCAGACTTCTGCCGCGGTCGGTGTAAATATTATGTCAGACAATACAAATACCGTTAAGTTAATCCGGAGTTAGTGTCTATAACCCAGGTCGAAGCAAGACTGCCTAAAAGTGTGTTAAGAACACAATGATTTCTGCAAGTAATCTGTTCTGCTAGCATCTTCTCCTGCGAAAGAGTAACAGAAGTCAGAATGGTTTCTAACATTTGTCACTGTTGTTGTGTTGTGTTTTAGGCCACAGGATGCATAACCTTACTGTCCTGCAACAGAATCGTTTCGCGACGTTTCCCTCTTCCATAATAAGCGTTTGATGATAATCATTAACCCTTCTCTTTAGTTGCTTTTATTGTGTTTCCTTGGACCATTACGATCCGCTTTGATCTTAATTTCTTAAGGTTTTGTAAAAAGCCACAGTAAATGAAATTTGAGCGGAAACAATTATGTATCCTAGAAAAAATTGAGGGAGAAGGCAATATCGGAGCATAGATGTAGGTATCAGGTCTTGGTCTAAATGTATTATGTATTTTAAGCACCTGTAAGTAAGGGGTTCGTTTTTAATACCATTTTGGTTAGGAACCCACACAGGATCATTATGTTGTCCGTCCTTCTGTCTGTCTGTTTGTCCGTCTGTCAATTTCAAGTAAATCAAGACCTAGAGGGTACTTCCCATTGACCTAGAATCGTACAAATTGGCACGAAGCAAGGTCTTACAACACAAGCCAAGGAAAAATCCGAAAAACGCAAGGTTGGTAACATTCTTTGTGAGACGTTTGAAGCTTCCCCAAAAATATTTTTCAGTAGAACTTTTCTATCTATCTCATTTAGCTCTAATAAATGGCTAGGCAACTTGGTAATTCTAACAAAAACAGCTTTGCTAATAAAAACGATTTTGTATGAAAGTCTGAAAAACTTGCCCCTCTTGCTGCCTTTTAAATGCAATCGGATCGGACATTTCAATTACGATGGTACGGCTTGTGTTGTGCGTTGTGTCTGTATCTACTCTTGTATTTCTTTTGTTGTGTTTTTAATTTGTGTTCATTTCGTTGAAGGTATATTGCAATGAAAATCACTACTGTTTGTACTATAGTGAAATAAACGGATCACTCACGTATGTCAGTCGAATACAGCTCGAGTACTGTTTGTACTCTAGCACAGGGAAGGTTGAGGGTTTAGAGGGAGAGATAGTAGGTGTACTATTTTATTAGTTATGGTATCAGTAGAACTATATTGAAACTGAAAAGGTGCTTCTCATTATTCTGAATTTGTTTCTCATTACCCGACTTTAGATACGTTTTTACAAATGATAGTGACTTGTCTTCAAGAAATGTAAACATCCAATGTATAAGTACTACTAAAGTAATCTAGAATATAAATCTCACGTTAGACATATTAACTATTTTTAACGAATCACTATTTGCTGTCGACGGTGTTGTATTTAAACATGTAACTGTTAAAGTACTTGTAAAACAGCCTATAAAACTTTACTCATCAAAAATCACAGCTCTTACTCTTCCACGCGTATACAACGCTAAACAAGTAGTATGAAAACAAATAGAACCCCAACGCTCCCCAGATAGGGGGTAACTAATGGGGTTCCTTAAAGGAATTTATAGGCGGTTCCTACAAGGGTTCCGTTATCGGATGCCGGCACTATCAATTTTGATGCATTGTTGCGTTAATGTTATCTTTGAATGGTATTTTATATCCTGAATGTTCCAATTTCCCATAGGAACTACATTGTCCCGCCTTTGCCTTTGTCCTGTTCGAGAATGTCGGAAAACTCGGAAATCACCTCTTGCTCCTTTCTATTCATGGACTGCAAACATTTCCCTTTTAGTTGGGCTAGCGCGATGGAAGCTTTTTGGAATTTAATGTTTCATCTGCGACCTAAATGATAAGTCTCACTATAATCTCAAAAAACACAGTAAATTTTCTGAAATGATAAAATAAAGATATTCCTTGAAACAGTTACAAGCATTTAATCGTGACATAGGGTGTTTTTTGATACTGGGAAAGATCGAATCCAAGTTCATTAGCTAACCGTATACACTAAAGATAACTCAGAGTGGTATAGTTATCTCGCAATGTATTTATAGCAGTGCACGATGTGGACGATCTACTATTAATTCCAAATCGTCAATGAAGTACTCGTGATGACGATATTGCACCCACCGTGACGTTATCAATTAATTTGCCGGTTATCTTGTTAGCCAATAGGCGGCACTGCTCTTATATGATCTCTTATCAATTGATAACATATTTGCTCTAATGACGTCAGCGGTAAGCATCCTTGCCATCATCTCTAAGATAACGCTCTTTTGTTGAACTACTATTCTCAATTAAATATTTTCTATTAAGACTGATAAGGTCGTAATCAGGGACCGGAAAACCCTATCATCCGGCTAAGCCGTTCGAAACGGTAGCCCGATGAAGGGGCTACCGCATCGATACGGTAGCCCCTTCAACGGGCTACCCTAATACCCATATAACCCGTACATATTCGGGTAGCCCTAATCCTAACAAGAGGTAACCGCTTACCCGTATTTATTAGGTTTGGGTTAATCATATGCTAAGCGGTTACCTTCGGCTTAGGGTAGCCCTTTCACCCCGCTCCGCCGCGCGCCCGTGTTTTCGCGAAGCGAAACTGTACATTAGTATGAAAACGGAAAGGAATTACCTTCGGCTTAGGGTAGCCCTTTCACCCCGCTCCGCCGCGCGCCCGTGTTTTCGCGAAGCGAAACTGTACATTAGTATGAAAACGGAAAGGAACTATGTACGAAGAGAACAATCAATTTATATTTTAATCTTTCCGTACTTATATAGGTAAGTATGTACTTACCTACTTAAAGTTTCTATTAATCGACTTCAAAAAAGGAGGAGGTTCTCAATTCGTCGGTTTTTTTTAAGTAAGATATGGGTCTTTTAACATGAAACTACCATGAGACTCAATCATAATCATAAATAAAAACGGATCACTCACGTATATAAGTCGAGTTTAGCCCGACTTGTTTCGGACTAATTCGTAGTCCTTCCTCTGGGGTTAGTAGTCGCGCGAGCTGAGCCGCGGCACGCAATGAGCGTCTCGCCGCCACTGGGTCATGCGCTCCCAGAGGAAGGACTACGAATTAGTCCGAAACATGTTGGGCTAAGCTCGACTTATATACGTGAGTGATCCGTTTTTATTTCATTATAAGATATGGGTGTCATTTTCCAGTTTTCCGAAGGTGCTGATTACGAAAATGAATTTTTAAGAAAAAATTATGTCCGTCACCTTGGATTTGAAAATGGGTATCATTTTCAGAATCCGCACCCGTGAAAACATAGAAAATGACGCCCATATTGATTTTGCACAAAAAAATGTGTCCGCCATCTTGGATTTGAAAATGGATGTCATTTTCATAATGAGCACCACAGAAAACATAGAAAATGACACCCGTATCGATTTTCAACAAAAAAAAATGTGTCCGCCATCTTGGATTTGAAAATGGATGCCATTTTCAGAATCCGCGCCCCTGAAAACATAGAAAATGACACCCGTGTCGATTTTGCACAAAACATGTGTCCGCCATCTTGGATTTGAAATCGGATGTCATTTTCGTAATCAGCATCCCCGGAAAACTACAAAATGACACCCATATCTATTTTCAACAAAAAAATGTGTCCGCCATCTTGATTTGAAAATGGATGTTATTTTCCTAGTTAGCTAATAACAAATACCTATTTCGCGCCGAAACTAACAATCCGACCACAACATTATTAAAAATGAGTTTTAAAAGGTTTGCAGTTGACTTGAGGTCTTATTTTGTTTCAATAGTCGGCGACTTACAGTCTTTGACAAATGCCGCCTCCTCCGTGTTAGGGTTTTTAAATAGGCGAAACAATATAAGCCTTATGCGCTGGAAGTAAGATTCAAAATAACCTGCACGCACAATCAGCGCTTCAAGCGGCTACCCAATCCTGGGGTTTCGATACGCTATGCGGTAGCCCGGGTTAACCCATTGCAAGTGGTTAATGTATTAACCGGTAAGCCGTTTAAAGGGCTACCGTAATATACGGGTTTTTAATACCCAGCGTTATAAGAAACCCGTTCAAAACCCTTAGGCTACCGGGTATTAAGGTAACCGGTTCCGGTCCCAGGTCGTAATGTTACAAAATACCGTATAATATAATTTAAATATGCATGGCTTTAGTGAGCCTTACACCACACCCCAAATCGCCTTAGCTGAAAGACTATATAGACCAAGCGCAAGCGATTCCGAATTTATTTTATCTGATACTACAACATTGAACTTGTAAAACAAACAAACAAACAAACCTGGGTAACAGATTTTAATGAGACCAGCTTTCTATTAAAGAAAATCACGTTCGAATCTCTCCATCTCTTTGGGAGCTACGATGCCACAGACACACATACACATACACATGTTAAAGTGTAAGCTTAACTGATCATTATTTAATCCCGGGTCTGTATACAGCGGAACCAAAAACCACTTTGACGTTTCTCGATAACCCTAGGATTCGACAAAACCACCTTCTGGCAACTGCTCCTTTAAACGTCCGACTGTATGAACCATAATACTTATCCTCCTATTTCCTTGGCCGCAGGAGCACCACCTCCAGAGGGCAATATGCACGGGGCTCATCATCCCAACGCCGGAGGTCTGCGACGTCCAAGACCTCGAGTTCTACGAGCGATGCTACCCCCCCGACTACAAGATGCCCAAGCAGCACATACACATGCAGCGTGAGTAATGTCCTAGTTATAATAATATTAATAATTCGTAGGTGCGTCCGTCTCATATTGACGGTACTCTGACTCAACCTCGTATCAAACTTTGATGAAATTGAAATAATAACTCTAGACCGCGAACCTAAAGTGGTTATTTCAATTTTATCAAAGTTCATATACGAGGTAGAGTCAGAGTACCGTCGATATTTATATTATGTGAGAGAGAGAGATTTATTCACATACATTCGACACAGACAGAAAAATAAAGCAGTACCTTTGAAAGAAATGTGGTAATGGCGCCAGAGGCCTCTTCGTGGTGGTTTCGGCCCCATGAATGCTTTCCAAATTATTTTAGTTTGATCGTGGGTACGTTGGGAGTGTCTAGAAGTAAAAACTGCTACTAATATTATGCTAGTGAAATTGTGTCAGTATACCATTACATCGCGGCGCATCGATGATTTGGGACTCGGTAAGTTTAACGATCCCGCAATTGAATAATACTAGAAAAAAATTACTGGCATCTTGTAAGTAGGGTCTTAAGTGAGATAACGATAACGAGCCTATTATTGATCTCAACTGTAATAAAAAAAGGAACGAAATAATACAGAGCTAGTAAACTCCAATATTATGTGATTTTATGCGGGCGCGTTCTTCAAATATTAGGACCAATTTAAGCGTGATGTTGTAAAAACGTGTTTCATTTGAATCGCAGAAGCCTATAGAAATTTAATATCGAGGATGTGTGTGTGAGTGAAATACGCAAAAATACAACGCAATTTGGCTAGATTTTATCGCATGGGGCGTGCGGGTGGTGTGTTCAAATCAAAACTTCGCTCTCTTCAATATTGTGCGAAACTATCTAGTCGAGTATGAATCTCAATAAGTAACTATATCATGAAACCTGAATAATGTTATAACACTTATAACAATTGTTTTTATCTAAAGATCGAAACCTAAGACAGACAGCCGGTGTAATTACGGGCACAAGAGGCATTTCATCTTAGCTCTCTAGGTTGGCAACGTATCTGCGAACCCTGGAGGGTTCTGGGTGTATATGGGCAGTGGTGATTACTTACCATCAGGTGACCCACTTGCTCGTTTTCCTTCCTCGTCGTATAAAAAGAAACCTATATTTATAAAAAAAGTTCGTGAGTCATTATCATTACTGACTGACACTTCTACGCCCAACCCAAACTGAACCAAACCTAGAAAGCTTTTGGCACAGAGGTTACCTTTATGACGTCGACAAGGGATTAGGAGAGATTTTACGGAATTTCCACGGGATAGAGAGTTCTGCCACGAAAGCGTAACCGTGGGCGCCAGCTGGTTTACATTTATACATATATAACTATATAAGGCATTGTTTATTATCTTTGACGACAGTCTTGAATCGATTGTGTCTTCGAGTCGTTTCAAGATAAGAGGAAAAAAAAACCTGCGGCGATATTATCATCACGATACAAGCCATGGCAACGGGTGGCGTTCTACTACGCATTATTTGAAGCTAAATATCGGGGAATTCCCCTCTATAAATAATGGCGCGTTCGAATATTAGTAATTTCGTACACACGTAATGAGTAAGGTGCCAAACGTTCGAATACTGGACAAATACATAGAAAACGGGGGGCCCGTTTTCTATGTATTTATCCAGTATTTTACCGTTAATTCATTAACAATTTTTTAATTTATGATATAGATTTACGATTCAACATTTCAAAGTCTAACTCCAAGGCTGCCGAGCATTGACAGACCACTCCTCCTCCTTTAAACCACTTTGATGTTGATTCCCTGTACCCAAGTCAATCAACGAGCATTGACAGACCACTCCTCCTCCTTTAAACCACTTTGATGTTGATTCCCTGTACCCAAGTCAATCAACGAGCATTGACAGACCACTCCTCCTCCTTTAAACCACTTTGATGTTGATTCCCTGTACCCAAGTCAATCAACGAGCATTGACAGACCACTCCTCCTCCTTTAAACCACTTTGATGTTGATTCCCTGTACCCAAGTCAATCAACGAGCATTGACAGACCACTCCTCCTCCTTTAAACCACTTTGATGTTGATTCCCTGTACCCAAGTCAATCAACGAGCATTGACAGACCATTCCTCCTCCTTTAAACCACTTTGATGTTGATTCCCTGTACCCAAGTCAATCAACGAGCATTGACAGACCACTCCTCCTCCTTTAAACCACTTTGATGTTGATTCCCTGTACCCAAGTCAATCAACGAGCATTGACAGACCACTCCTCCTCCTTTAAACCACTTTGATGTTGATTCCCTGTACCCAAGTCAATCAACGAGCATTGACAGACCACTCCTCCTCCTTTAAACCACTTTGATGTTGATTCCCTGTACCCAAGTCAATCAACGAGCATTGACAGACCACTCCTCCTCCTTTAAACCACTTTGATGTTGATTCCCTGTACCCAAGTCAATCAACGAGCATTGACAGACCACTCCTCCTCCTTTAAACCACTTTGATGCTGATTCCCTGTACCCAAGTCAATCAACGAGCATTGACAGACCACTCCTCCTCCTTTAAACCACTTTGATGCTGATTCCCTGTACCCAAGTCAATCAACGAGCATTGACAGACCACTCCTCCTCCTTTAAACCACTTTGATGCTGATTCCCTGTACCCAAGTCAATCAACGAGCATTGACAGACCACTCCTCCTCCTTTAAACCACTTTGATGCTGATTCCCTGTACCCAAGTCAATCAACGAGCATTGACAGACCACTCCTCCTCCTTTAAACCACTTTGATGCTGATTCCCTGTACCCAAGTCAATCAACGAGCATTGACAGACCACTCCTCCTCCTTTAAACCACTTTGATGCTGATTCCCTGTACCCAAGTCAATCAACGAGCATTGACAGACCACTCCTCCTCCTTTAAACCACTTTGATGCTGATTCCCTGTACCCAAGTCAATCAACGAGCATTGACAGACCACTCCTCCTCCTTTAAACCACTTTGATGCTGATTCCCTGTACCCAAGTCAATCAACGAGCATTGACAGACCACTCCTCCTCCTTTAAACCACTTTGATGCTGATTCCCTGTACCCAAGTCAATCAATCTGAAACCACTGCACAAAGGGAATGTAAGAGGCTTTGTCTGTCTGTCTGTGAATCTACTAAGTTTCGTGAGATTTGACTGAAACAATTTTTTCCTTACATTTTGCTGCGGGGTACTTTGTAAATAATAGATAACAGGCCCCTATTTAACCAACTTTACAATAGTCAGTTATCAATGACAATTCGGTGTCAACTGCCGACTTGAAAAGCATTTGTTTTAGCGCCCTTCATGTTGTCAAAGAAATGTAATTCGAATTGTCATATAAAACTGACAATTCTAAAGATGGTGACATAGGGGCAAGGTATTTGTTAAAGATGAGGAACGACTTGAGATAACTTTTGTTTTGGTACAACGATTAGTTTCCATTTTTGCATCATTTTCTCGCTTAGTTCGCTACGCTACTTGTAACCCCCGACGAAAAAGAGGGGTGTTATAAGTTTGACCTGTGTATCTGTCTGTGCGGCATCACAGCTCCCAAATGGATAGACCGATTTCGATGCGGTTTTTTTTTATTCGAAAGCTAGTGTAATCGAGATGGTGCTTAGCCAAGTTTCATTAAAATCGGTTCACCCGCTTTTGAAATATTGAACTTTGAAATGACAATGCCGGGGGTTTTTCAACTTTTCTAAGTTGGTTAGGTTATTGCATGCGCACTTGGAAAAGGGTGAAAAACGGGACAAAGCCGGCAAAGGGATCGCGGTCAGTCGTAGGCACGACGTCTGCAACCTGCGGGCTGTAGGACCTTGTGCGAGGTCCGTCCGGATCGCTACCGCCATCTTACTCGCTAATCCTGCCGCTAAGCAAAGCTAAACGCATCTGCAAACCTTCCGGGGTGTGGGATAGACACCCACACCCCGGAAGGTTTGCGGATGCGTTAAGGTGGGCAGTGGTGATCGCTTACCATCGGGTGACCCGCTTGCTCGTTTGCCTTCCTTGTCGTATAAAAAAAACCATATCTAGTTTACGCCGTAAAAGGTAACGCCTACTTCAGTCATCGTATGCCACGATTAGTTCCAAGATGCTGGTAAATTTTGATTTTATGTAATTTTTTTATTTTGCACAAAAACATTAAAAATACAAATATACAGAGACAAAAAGATACAAAGGGGAGGTTATCCCTAAAAAGGGATATCTTCCATGTGACATGGTTTAAGAAAGGAAAACGGGGCAAAGATAAAAAAAAGAAAAGATATTAACATAACACTCATCCGTAACTCGGTCAAATATGCCTCTAGAACATAAGTCAAATAAATTGCTTATAATATATAGGACATGAAATGTATAGTACATAAGTAGTTACGCGGCTAGATCAGCCGGCCCGTCGAACTGGAAAAGCGAAACCGCACAATTCTATTTACATTTTACCCGGGCAAGCACCAAGCACTCTACATACACTCATCAGACAGACGGATGTTTTATTATATGTATCCTAGGACCGGGGCGTCCCTCGGTACGCGTTCACTATCCATTGAATATCGACCAGAGGGTCGAGCACGACTTTACGAATGCTGCGTTACGTTAAGGTTATCGTATCGAGATCGAGAAACCCCATACTAAATTTTAGTTCCAAATACGCTCACGGGCGGGCGCTGTTCCAAACGTCATGCAAACTCGACAACGTTTACTATTCGATTTTACGAATGCTGCGTTACGTTAAGGTTATCGTATCGAGATCGAGAAACCCCATACTAAATTTTATTTCCAAATACGCTCACGGGCGGGCGCTGTTCCAAACGTCATGCAAACTCGACAACGTTTACTATTCGATTTTACAAATGCTGCGTAACGTTACGGTTATCGTATCGAGATCGAGACACCCCATACTAAATTTTAGTTCCAAATACGCTCACGGGCGGGCGCTGTTCCAAACGTCATGCAAACTCGACAACGTTTACTATTCGATTTTACGTTACGCAGCATTCGTAAAGCCGTGCTCGACCCTCTGTCCTTTCCCCTAGGCAACAGATCAACTATCAGAGGGTGCACTCTGCAAGTTGCTTTTTTTTTTCATCCACTCTCACCGGTTTCCCTCCAAGCACTTCTGCAAGTTGCTCTCTGCATGCAACATGATGGAAACTACCTTCGACTGACACACGCACGTGAGTGAGCCGTTTATTTGAATATGTCACGGCATAGCCACAAGAATTGCGAAACTTAAGTGGCAGTGGGCGGGGCACATTACTCGCAGAACTGATGGCCAATGGGGTCAGAAGGTTCTCGAATAGAGTCCACGGACCGGGAGACGAGCTGTCGGTAGGCCTCCAACGAGATGGAGCGACGACCTGGTAAAGATCGCGGGACCGCGGTGGATGCGGAAAACACAAGACCGGTCTGAGTGGAGAGCCGCGGGGGAGGCCGCCGGCCAGCAGTGGAAGTCTTTCGGCTGACATGATGATGATGATGATGATGATAGCCACGAAAAGGCGCCGACTAAGCGTGAGCTGCCGCAGCGCTGATATTCTGCCGGAACCTACATTAAATAGAATAGTTTTCACAGTAAATTTCGTAGTACAAATATCTAAATAATAGCATGGAAGTCCAATCGGAAGCCATTCGAAGCTAGGCAGCAACGCAGCAAAACCGCGCAAAACCTTGCGTTGCTAACAGAATGCGCTCAGGGCTGCGCGACTGCGCGTACGCACCGTGGCATGTGTCGCGCCATCTGCCACCGGACATTACTCGCGCAACTCGACTACGAATTGCATGTGTAAATACTGAAGTATGATGTTAACTTTGTTAACACGCTTTTGTTAGTTTTAGTTGTTCTTAACTAACGAATGAAATCAACTGATCACTCACGTCACGTATACTTATCATCAGTCGACTTTAGCCCGACATGTTTCCGACTAACGCGTACTCCTTCCGCTCCCAGAGGAAGGACAAAGAATTAGTCCGACACATGTTGGGCTAAACTTGACATCGTGAGTGATCCGTTTATATCATTATGGTTGAGTCTCACGGTAGTTTCACATTAAACTCCTGCTCTCATATTGAATTAAAATTAAAATTGAAATTCAAAATTTTATTCAGCAAATAGGCAGTTGAATGCTCTTTTACACGTCATTTTTTTTTGAGTCTACCGGCGCTTTCGGAAAGACCATAATTGCCAAGAAGAAGAGAATTGCTCCTTGTAAGTCGATTATATCCAGATACGGGAATCCACGGGGTAAAATTTTATGACAGGCAGGTAAGGAGTTCTTATAAACTCAATTATCGATGCTTGTTCCATACAGTAGTGATCGCCCCCAGCATTGTGTGTATTTTTTTTTTGTATGTATTGTTCTGAAGACGAGTATGAAGTTCACTCGAAGCATATGCTCAGACCTAATTGTAGGAATGCTGACGCATTTCGGGAAAACCGGCAGGGTGTCACTGTATAGGTTTTGCTGCTGCGTAATATGCATATAAAATATTATTTTAATGACAATCCTACTAAACAAGTTGTCTAATAATAATCCATTGTAATTATACCAATTATAGGGAAAATAATACGTTTAAATAACCAATGAGTCGTACGTTAAAAGCCCTTTCTAGGTCTCGTGGTGACGGTAAATTTTTGGGGAAGGATAGAGGTCCCGGTCTCTGTCAAAGAAGCTGTCAGATGCAAAATTTGTGACATTTTGTTACGACGTTATAACAATAGATTACAATTTGATCGCATTACTTTCAACGTGCTTAATTACATTTGCTATTTGCGGATTTTTGGGTCGCAAAATCGATCTATGTCGGTTTTGGTTAGGTTTCAGCTCTGTAAAAACGCGTTTTCCTATATTTGAGACGCATCGTCTTTATTAAGCGAAACTCGGTCGCCTAGGTAGATACTATTCTTTATTGAACAGTTGAACACTTAAAATCACTACAGTGAGATTACAAAAAAGTCAGACGTTACGTACATACTTAGTTGTAAAGCAAAAACCTAGAAAGTAATCTTTATGCACATATTAAATGGACTCATCAACGCCCCACCGAAACCATTGGACCTAGAGAGCTGAAAATTTGCATAGAGATTCCCTTTATGACTTGTAGGTAGAAGACATAAAGAGGCTTTTCGCTAAATTCCCACGAGATAAAGAACTCTTTCATGGGAGCGAAGCCGCGGGTGCAAGCTAGTTAGCTACATTTGACATTGCTTGTTACTCGTACATCTGCAATTCTGTCCAGATGATTGACAAATATGTTATTGCTGTATTTCGTTTATTTTAGCATTAGAAGGAAGATAACAATCTTGACATGTCTTTTTATTGATAAACGCTTTTTAAAAATTAGTAACCGTTACGTGTAAAACCATAAGAATATAAATAATTAAATCTCATGGTTATTTGATTGTTAATTGCTGTTACTTATTTTTAAAAAAGCTTTTTTCAGTCACGAGGTCTAGTGTCAATTCCTATTTTCAATAAAAAGGCATGTCACCTTCTTTCTAATGCTAAAATAAAGCAAGTATATAAAATACAAAACTGATAAGATTCTTTTGCTGCTGACTATAAGTACAGATACTATGTACTTATTTTGAAATTTTCACGAAGTCATTCATTAAAATGCTAATATTAAATACACGAAACAAATAGACAACTAACCCCACAAACAAATACAATAACGACCTTAAAACAAACACTTTCACGTCCATAATCAAAAAATATCTCGCCAGATAAATCAGCATTGTTTTCAAATTAAATTGCAAGCAACATTTCACCATAAAACTAAGCTTTCAAAACTTATTTTGCAGTAAAGGAGTTTGCCAGAGCAAACCGCAAACATTCCCTCTTTTATGGGTAAGGTGGAACGTTTTAAGAGTTCGCTTCGGTAACCGTTTGGTGTAAAAAGTAACTATGTAGCACTTAAAACGAACCGGGGTGTATACTTTTATTTAATCAAATAACCTTTCATGAACCTACTAATATTATCTATACATATAATAAATCTGTAATATAGTAGTAAGTTATGCAACTGTTACATAATGAGGGTTCTAATTATGTAGAATTGCATACATTACTTCATCTACACACATGTTATAAGTACTCTGAGATGGGTTCAGAAGCCGAAAAGCAATAATCTTGTCACGAATTTGGCTGTTTTTTAAATAATTGACAAAACAACGAGCTGACGTTTCGTTTCGATTATTTTATGAGTATAAGGCATATTGTTATAGCATTATTACCCAAGACTGAACGAAGAAGGTTATGCGTTTAGAGTGTGATGTTGTTCTTTGTTTGTTTGTGTACACTTATTCCTATTTATCCTCAAAACAAGTTGAATTACTCGACTCAAGTGTGGATTATAGCAACATTCTGTGCGTGGATGTTAAATCTGCATCAGCTTAAACTTCATCATACATAATGCTTCCCCGTGTATTTATGAGTCTAACATGCAAAACGTGCTTCAAGGTGTTTCACGATAAAGTGTTTTTTAGGGTTCAGTAGCTCAAAAGAAAAAACGGAACCCTTATAAGACCACTTTGTTGTATTACCCCCTTTTTTGTGCGACTACATTATTAATTCATCATGAACATTTCGGTGAGTTAAAAATTAGTAGGAAACCCGGTGTGAAGTTACCAATTTACTAGGGAACTTAGCTCAAGCCCTCTCATTCTGAAACGAAGCCTGTGCCCAATGTCATGGGACAATAATGACACCAATGGGGATATTGATATGACAGGACAACTTCTTTAAGACTTCAGAAGGAAAAATTTAAGGAAAGAGAGAAAGTGGTCGATCTAGGCGAAGCTACATGGACCAGAAGGCCGGTGTCGTGTCGTATCAGGAGGTCAATGAACTGGCTCATAGGAGAGATGATTCGAAGACTCTCCACCGACAATAGTAGGTAAAACTCTTAAGTATGATGATGGTGGGGATTTAGGCGGATAACGAACTAACTCTAGTACAGCCCGACTCTCATGGGCTGCTCCGATGCTCCCAGAGGTAATACCGTACTCGACTACATGAGTTATCCGTTTATTTCACTATTATTGAATTGTGTAACCCACTCCTGCCGGAAACTTTTCAAAGTGCGTACATCTTCAATCACCTAGAGATTGCTGTTTAAATTCCATAGGCCTTGGCGACACATCTGCGTTGGCCAGGTCGTACAGATTGAACGAAATCAAGTGGCCGCCGTCACACTGCACTATGTAATGGACGGTTTGTGATCTATAATACTATGACACGTTATTATCTTCTGCTGTGTATACTTATAATAGTAGTTTATGCAACTGCTACATAATGAGGGTCCTTAAAGGACGAGTGTGTTTTTATGAAACGAGGCGAAGCCGAGTTTCATGATAGGATCACACGAGTGTTGTAAGACCTAATTATGTGGAGTTGCATACATTACTTTATCTACACACATATTATAAGTACTCTAAGATGGGTTCAGAAGCCGAAGGCATATATCATACCCATACCTGTCACGAATTTGACTGTTTTTTTTATAATTATAGACAAACATACCGAGCTGACATTTCGTAAACTTTTTTGTAAAAAAAAAAACAATATCACATTATTAAGTTTAAGTCGTCGTTTAAGTTTAGCTTAAGCATGTATTTCATCACTATTTGTGAGATCCTGTAATTGGCTCTGTGTTTCCATTCTCACTACTTATATTGTATTATAAGCTGTTGGTTCTCCTTAAATAAATAAATAAATAAATAAATAAATAAATAAATAATTAATTATACATGTCGGACTGAACTCGACTTATATACGTGAGTCGAATCGAATCGAATTCGATGTCGTAATGACTATTACTTTACTGCAGGACCTGCTGGTGGAGGTGGTTGGCGGGAGAGGCGACGATGTACTGCAAATCTGGTCATTTTCTACGGTTTCTGGACGCATTTTAGAGGACTTATGATATGTGTGTAGATAAAAACAGTAACTGTTCAACTCAAAAATAAGATGGCGTTGGCTTTTGGACCTAAAGAAAGAAAGAAGTTACAGGTCTTAAAGGTAATATGGTAGGGCATAAAACTAAGGTATAAGTCGACATTTAAAAACCATAACTTAGAAAAACCAAAGACTTACGAGGGCTGTTTGATAAGTACCCGTTTATGGAAAAAAAACCATTTTTTTTTGTATATATGCATTTATTTTTCTACGTATTCACCTTTTAACTCTATACATTTGTTCCACCTATACTCAAGCTTTAATAAACCATCCAAAAAGTATTATTTTGGAAAGTCATTAAAATAGGCCTCTGTGGCGGCAATGACTTCGTCGTTTGATCCTAATCGCTTGCCTCCGAGCCATTTTTTTAGGTTAGGAAACAAAAAGAAATCGCATGGGGCCAAATCTAGAGAATACGGGGGGTGAGACAATAGTTCGTAGAGTAACTGTGCTAATTTAGCCGTCACAACTCTGAACGAATGAGCCGGGGCGTTGTCGTGATGAAACAGTACTATTTTCATTTTTAAATGGGGTCGTTTCTCAGAAAGGCTTCTTTTTGTTTCCCAACCTAAAAAAATGGCTCGGTGGCAAGCGATTTAGATCAAATGACGAAGTCATTGCCGCCACAGAGGCCTATTTTAATGACTTTTCAAAATCATACTTTTTGGATGGTTTATTGAAGCTTGAGTGTAGGTGGAACAAATGTATAGAGTTAAAAGGTGACTACGTAGAAAAATAAATGCATATATATAAAAAAAAAAAAAGTTTTTTTTCCATAAACGGGTACTTATCAAACAGCCCTCGTATATCTAAGCGTACGTTCCATTTTGTGGTACACAGAGTTGAACGTAATTTATTAAATCTTCGCTCATCTTCTCATTACTTCTCTACTACTACTAATTTATGGGGGCGCTAATTAGCTGTAATAATTAGTCGTCATTACCATGAATTATGTTGATTAGATGGACGCACAAAATTTACGTTATGTTAGCTATATTACTGTGGGTTTGCATAATTAAATCCTTTCCATGACTTCCCTAGTGCTTTTAGTACCTAATAATTAATAGTTAACTGTACAACGTCACGTCTTAGTGGGATTTTAAAGTAGAAAATTTTAATGTCAATAACTAGCTAACCGCAAAATGAGATAATTGCAAAATCGAGGTTCCGGTAAAAGTGAAGTGTTTAAAAACTTATCTGAACTAGGCCAAACGAGACCCTTTAGTGGACAGTCCAGTTATAATTACCGTACAACCCACCATTATTCTCCGCAGTAGGCTAAAGTAGTGTGCACCAAAACGCAAACAATCGGTTTGTACCCCGAAAAAAATTAGATAATATTTCGCCTGCTGCTACCCCAAAACCTTGTCAGTCTAAAATATGCCCTAACTCGATCACAAAAGTTCCGTTTCCCTTTGCGCCGCAATTCTGACCGAGGGATATCCAAAATTGATATTATAGGGCGAGCGGAACCCTTCCCGAACGACTAGCACGGTACTTTAGGCTGAATCAACGATAGCGAATATTTGGGACGAATTGTACGGTCGCAAAAAAAGGAAAAAGCTGTGGCAAAACGAGAATTTTAATTTGTGGGTAGTGACTGCCTAGTGGTCGTAATTCGATAGTACTTACTACTTATCCTGAAGACGAAAATGACACCTAAAAATCCATTTGTGGAAGAAGGATGTAGGTCATTATGACTTATCTCTTTTTTCCACATATGCTGCGACTTTTTTTTCGTCTCTGGGATTAGAAATAGACTTTAGTTTTTACGACATTAACAACAAATTTATTAAGAGAAAAAAAAATGTAAATACAGAAACTGTAATTTAAAAACCTGTCTAAAGACAATAATTATTAATCTAAAAATAAAACGCTTCTAGTGGGCAACGTTGTATTTGTGTTGAATTTGTATTGACATCTGACGTAAGAAGCTCCATTGATAGAGCCGAAGTATTTTTAAAACCCGAATCATATTCTATGTAACTAATTTGTGTCGTGATTTTAAAATGATCTTTTCGGGATATTCAATAGATCATCTTGAAGTTGTCACATGGAATAAGCCCTAGTCTTAGTAAGGCAATGTGTCTATGTCTGTGTTTATTTTGTGCGAAGTAGCTTTGGTTTGAGTCGTTAAGTGTGTAGTTTCGTATTCGTTATGTCTTTTCGCGCTGCCGTCGAAAATGCCTTTTCATTTCACACTGTACATCCCGTAATTCAGCTAAGTCTACTATTTGCGGGCTATTCAACAGAATCGCTAATGCTGCGTTTAGCGTAGCGTTTTTATTTAAATCCCAGTTTTCAGGTAAGCGAGAGTACTGAAGTCGGCCCTGGAAAATTATGAAGCGCTTTTTGTGGGTCACTAACGTAACGAGGACTTGTATGAAGAGATGGTTCTTTTCTTTAGACAGGCTTAGGTACGTCCTCTTCGTTTCTGGCGTTAAATTTGCCTCCTGATACTTTAATCTCTGACACAGATAGTGGTCTTATAAGTTTGACGTGTGCATCTGTGTCTGCCTGTGCCATCGTAGCTCCTAACCGAATAAACCGATTTGGAGGCGATTTTTCATCAAAATCGTTGAATACGAACAAAGCTACTATCACCAAAACATTCTTCATTAAATCTGGATTCAATGAGTATCGTATCCCCGCTCCCAGGCTTTGCGTTTAAACTTAAACATGTATTCTATAGTGTTCTCGTTTCTTGCATTTCACGTATGTTACATGTGTTAACATCTTTATCTTGTGCCATTCTTAGTTTGTGCAGAATCTTCAATGTGGTAGAGTTTAGGTGAGTAAAAACAGAATCTGTCCCTGTAGTGTATTTTGAGAACCCAGGTACCAAAATGACTGCTAAATGTAGAACCATCCGTGAAAGAAAGACGCAAGTTATTGACTTGCGTCTTTCTTCCACGTATGGTGCAACGTTTATCTTTAATTTTTCTCTCCGGGTTATAAAAACACCTACTTTACATAATACGCATTTATGTATTCTGTCGTAACATACAAAGTTTATTCTCAAGTCATTAAAGTAGAACTAAATAATATTCCGCTATTAGTTCAGTTCATTAGTTGGAGACTTTGAAATGTACACAAGGTTCTCTGTCGCGTTAGTCAGGTGTTTATCGCGAATAGTGATTCAGACAAACATACCTACTGTTTAAAAAAATACATTCTTGACTTGACCGGATTGCCTCGATCGGATTATGAAACGTGTGTTGACGATTCAAGTTTACCGATGGATGCTGAAACATTATATCAAATGTAGTTGTTAGTTAGAGGGGCGATAGACTGGCAGACATGTTAATTCCTTGATGTGAATAGAAGAATCCCAAAATCGACCACGAAACTGTTTACATAACTGTCATAATATCATAGAAAATTAGTATTTGTCAAGCTAATTAAAATTTATGAACAGTTAGCAGCAGAAGTAGCTAAGCAACCGAAGCGGTCACAATGATCTGCACGAGCTCTTATGTCTATAACAATAGAGTCGTGCTTAGATCATTGCGAACGCGTTGCTTAGCTACTTTTGCTACTGACTGAACAATTTGAAAAACGTTGTCAAATGAATATCGTTCAATATGTGTAATTAACAATTCACTAAATTTTAGGTCTATTTTCACTTTTAAGTCATCATGACAACCAGCATTCGTGTAATTTTCATTAAGTGGCAATGGTTGTTAAAAGAGGTGAAGCAAATTTTAGGAGGAATCTACAGTCTCTAGTCCTTTTACAAGGCGTTCGATTGTAACGTTCGAAAATAGGCGGCAGACGTTCCCTTCGAGACGATATGACCTAGATAATTTATGCCATGCCACTGAATTGTTTTCCTATTAAATTATCCCTACTGTGTTGCTAAAGTTTGAAATCGGGTATTTTGGATCTAAGACAATTTTTGTACAAAATTAAGTACCTACAACTAAGTCAGTTGGAGTCAATGGTCCCGTGATATTTATTTATTTATTTATTCATAATTTAAGCCGCTGTCACGTCAGACATGTCGCCGACATGTCTTGTGTCGCGGCACATTATCTATCCCTCATTGAATCCTTGTATTCAGGTGACCCACTTACTCGTTGACTTTCTTAATGAATTTATTTCCTGTATGAAACACTTTGAATTGCGAAATTTAGTGGCAGTGGGCGGGGCACATTGCTAGCAGGACTGGTGGCCGATGGGGTCAGAATGTTCTCGAATGGCGTCCGCGGACCGGGAGACGAGCTGTCGGTAGACCTTCAACAAGATGTAGTGGCGACCTGGTAAAGACTACGTGGTGGATGCGGAAAGCACAAGACCGGGCTGAGTAGAGAGCCTTGGGGGAGGCCTATGTCCTGCTGGACATAGGACGTCTTTCGGTTGACATGATGATGATGAGGTTGATGAAACACGTACCTACGTTCATTATCATTTATCAAACCCAGTAACCTCCGCTCCGGCCTGTTTTCACTTCGACACTCAAATATTTGAGAGCTCCAAAGAAACCGAAGCGTAAATTAACCTGATTTATTACTGCGTCGTCGATGGGAAGGGAAAATGGCGCGCTCATAAACAATCATTTATTACTTAGCGTCGGGACAAACGGAAAATACCTAAATTGTTTGCCAGTTTTTCCATGGTATTAGTTTGTATTCGTTAATCTGGTGAATGACTCGGCTGTTGTTGTCGCTTCTGTCATGTAGTGATAAGGCTATGCTCACGTTGTACTAGAGACCTTAACGGCGTTATCACACTGGCGATTTGCTAGCGAGTTTTGTATTGAGGCGATCACGCAACGTGTTCGCCGCGAGGGATATTAGTATGAAGCACTCGCTCGCAAATCGCTAATGTGATAAGACTTTTAAACCTAAATGACTGCCAATGCAAATGTCTATACAATACAATGTAGCGTTCTATAGGCCTGCTAGCTAGCTTCACTATAGAGTGGTCTCTGTACTATTCATTTCGTATGGCACTTACACCTCTGCATGACACAATAGCCCCATTTACGAGCTCAAAGAAAGAGCAGCAGGGTAATTGCGTAACTATACTCAGCAGCACAATTAATCGTCCACCCTATTTTTATTTTACTACGTATTGTAAAATAATTAATTGATTTAATAAGTTTTTGACAATAGTCTGAGGTAATAGGGTGGGCGGCTAATTGTGCCGCTGAGTATATTTTGACACACGTCATCGGTTTGAACGAGTTGAAACGAGTTTTTGTGCGACTGTGGCAGCTAGCTGTTTCCGATACCAATTGTCAGCCCATACAAAATGAACACGATGGCGAATGCGAGATTGACAATTGAGCATTCTTATTATTTTAAAGGAACGCGACATTGTATAGACATGGCAGTCTTCTTAGTTTTATCGTCCTTGGTTGTCTATACCTATAAAACAGTACCGTGACAGACTGACTGGTTGACAGACAAAGCACAGCCTAAACCACTGGGCCTAGAGACTTGAAATTCGGCAAACATGTACCTTGAGTATCCTAGAGGGGGCACTACGAAGAGATTTTTCGAAATTTCCACGGGATAGGGAACTAGCCCATTTTGAAATATTAATCCGCAAAGCCGCGGGGCGTAAACTAGTAATGCAATAATCGACAAAGCGTCATAAATGTTAAAATGTGAAGCGATAAATTTTATAGTCGTTGATTAAATTATTTGTCATTGAATACGTTTTCCTCACAGAATGCCTAACACAGTATAACATAATAATAAGTACAGCATATAGAATATGGACACTTTTTGCTGAGTTCCAGATCTGTGTTCAATTAAATTCAATTATTTATTGCAACCATGGTGTTGTTTTAATAGTGTGACAAATCCCTAATATTGTTGTTTTTTAGGGTTCCACACCTCAAAAGGGAAAAAACGGAACCCTTATAGGATCACTTTGTTGTCCGTCTGTCTGTCTGTCAAGACCCTTTTTCTCTGGAACGCATGGACTTAGCAGGCTGCAGTCCCTTGAAACTGTCAAAAAATCGAACTTCTAAGTCAACGCAATCAAAAGATACAGTCATTAAAAAGGTTGTTTCCATACAAATTGCCGTACCCTGAAAACCTAAAGGGTACTTCCAGTTATCCTAGAATCTTGAAATTTGGTATGAAGCTAGCTCTTAAAAAATTTTTTTCTCAAAATCTTGAATTTTTATGTCTGGCTGTATATGTCATAGAATAATATAATATGACCTACACTGCTAAAATTTAGCTTAGGAGCAGGGCTCTGCTAACACTGGACAACTTAAAATATTAGGAAAAAGCGGGAAAATCTTTGTACGGAATACTCGTGCGCGAGTCTGACTCACACTTCTCCGGTTTTTTTTTCCATTTGGTATCTTGTTGTGACTAGTGTTCAATCGTCAATCGATTTTAGTAATTGCTTACCATGAAGCGAGCAGCCTACTTAATTAAAATCAATGACGAAAACCCAAAAACAATGTCTTGTTGTTCATTATACACTTTGCATGCGTAAATCGTACGCAGTGACTTCATTCAATTAAACGCTTTATGGCTATGCTGTGTATAAATATAAGTTACGAGTGCGTTTAGAATAGCCCGCGTCTGGGTGCGCACGAGACGATCGCGCTGCGAGCAGATCCGAAGGTATGTCTGGGCATTTATTTGATTCTATAGAAATTTAGGGACCAATCACAATGTCGGAATTGGTCTTGAATTTTAAAAGTTTCCTAAAATTGAATCGACAAAAATTATTGTCGAAACTTCTTACAAAATTTTTCGTGGATCGGTAGCGAAACGCGGCTTTTAGAGGAGAACATACGAAGGGATTTTTGACCAAGCTGAAAAGGAGACGCATCGTTCTCTCGGTCAACTAGTTGAGACAGCTGAGTCTGTCTCACCTCATCTCGATAATTTATTATGGATTTGTAAAAAACTTGAATAAAAATAATCAGGACTGCAATGAAATATTTTGTGGTTTAGCTTATCTTTATCAGAAACTACTTCAGACTTCTGCGAAATACTAATCTAGTCCATGTGTTATCGTAATCCAAGATTTTCGCTTTTGTATTTCCAACGTTTATTTATATGTATATTATATATATTCGTAAAGTAAATAGTTTCATCAAGGGAAAGGGGGTTGTGCGAGACGGAGTGGGGAAATGAAATATGTATCCACAAGTAATTAAAATCAGCTAATTAACTAAAATCATTACCGTAGCCCCGCACCGGAACTGACGTGATCATCATCATCGCCAGCCCTTTTTTTTACGTCTCACTTTTGGGCACAAGGCTCCTCGCTGGTTGAGAGTTCCCACGCGGGCCCAGTGCGGATTGGGAACTTCACATACATCATTGAATTGCTTCGCGGGAGTGTGCAGGTTTCCTCACGATGTTTTCTGTCACCGAAAAGCTCATGATAAATTACAAATTAATTCCGCACATAATTCCGCATAATTCCGCACATAAATACCGAAAAACTGCAAGTCGGGGTTTGAACCCACGACCCTCTGCTTGAGAGGCCATAGGTCAAACCACTAGGCTATCACGGCTTATTTGGCCTAAATCAAAAATTCTAAACACCCAGTAGCTATGACTGCCGTCGAGGTTTTCGCCTCCGACCATTTATTTCAAGATATCACACCACGTGCACTGCACATCCCGTCTGGCGGTCGTTCGATAACGTCGCCGTCAGCTGAGCTCAGAGCGCCGTCGCCCGCCGGCCCAACAAGACGTGTCGACATACTTACTCACATCATACTATACTACACGACGCACCGACCTTCGTTGAGTAATATACGGTGTATGTTAATTATTGCCGTATGCGTACGAGTTAGTGTTCGGTTTCGGCGTGAGAAATATTATGCATGTCGAATTTTGTTCAGGCGATTTGGTGGGTTTCTTTTCGCATCTTGTCGACTAGGCCGTAGGGTATACGACATACGAGGCATACGAGGGCTGTTTGATAAAAGTACCCGTTTTTTTGTATATATGCATTTATTTTTCTACGTAGTCACCTTTTAACTCTATACATTTGTTCCACCTATACTCAAGCTTCAATAAACCATCCAAAAACTATGATTTTGGAAAGTCATTAAAATAGGCCTCTGTGGCGGCAATGACTTCGTCATTTGATCTAAATCGCTTGCCACCGAGCCATTTTTTTAGGTTGGGAAACAAAAAGAAATCGCATGGGGCCAAATCTGGAGAATACGGGGGGTGAGACAATAGTTCGTAGCGTAACTGTGCTAATTTAGCCATCACAACTCTGGACGAATGAGCCTGGGCGTTGTCGTGATGAAACAGTACTTTTTTCTTTTTTAAATAGGGTCGTTTGTCCTTCAACACGGCGTCAAATTCATCCAATAAATTGGCATAGTACTGTCCTGTTATTGTTTTTCCCTTTTCTAAATAGTCAATATGTATAATACCCTGCGAATACCAAAAAACGGTCGCCATGACTTTTCCAGCCGATGGGACGGTTTTTGCTTTCTTTGGAGCAGGTTCACCCGGTAAAATCCACTGCTTCGACTGCTCTTTCATTTCCGGGGTGTAGTGGTGGACCCACGTTTCGTCCACGGTCACGAAATAACGCAGAAACTCCTTCGGGTTACGTGTGAACACGGCCAAACACTGCTCCGAAGTAGTCAGTCGGTTCCGTTTTTGCTCCTCCGTGAGTAAACGCGGCACCCACCTCGCCGATACTTTCTTCATACCCAATTTTTCTTCTAATATGTGTTGTACCCTCTCGATTGAAACGTTTACAGCATCAACGATTTCTCGAAGTTTAATTCGGCGGTCGGCTAAAACGATATTTTCAATTTTCTTAACCATATCGTCTGTAGTCACCTCAACTGGCCGGCCTGGGCGATCCTAATGAAAGACGGTTGTTCTCCCCCGCTTAAACTCGTTATACCAATATCTGATGGTTGTCATAGAAGGAGCACATTCATGGTAAACCGCTTGCATTCTTACTTTTATTTCATCACATGTTTTTCCTTCGAAAAATAAGAATCTAATTACAGACCGATACTGTTCTTTCTCCATTTTAACAATTATAAGTTCACGCCTTCACTGAATCGTTGTCAAATGAGAAAAAAAACAAAAGAATGCCATTTTTTTTTAATTATCCCGCCTCTGAAAAATGGCTTAAAAAGGTGGTATACTTATTTGCGGCAAATGATATTAATATATTTAGAAAACGGGTACTTATCAAGCAGTCCTCGTAGTTATGTCAAATTAGTTCAAAATTTGGCAAAATGAATGGGAAAGGTTTTTCTGTGGGAATAGTTTCTATGCAAGGGGAAGAACGGGGAGAAAAAATATCAAGTGTCCCCCCATGGGTGCATCTCCTCTCGGCCACGAGCCTGAAAGTGTCCCGAATCGAGGTTTTCCTTAGTTTTAAAGAAAACCGTTCACTATTCATGAAATATGTATATGATCGAAACAATACCCGTTAAATTTACTATCAACCTTTCATAAAGACAAAAGCGATAACTCTTCAAGTTTTTGTGCTATCGGATACTGAATATCGAATAAAATTGAGAAAAAATACGAAAACATACTCTTTTGAGTTCATAAGTAAGTTTTTGCTAAATGCAGCATAATGCCAAGTGAAATTCCTTTTCGGCATCATCATTTAAGTACTTTGTATTAGTTTAAGAGTCAGTATTTTATATAAATGTATAAGTTTTTAGTTTTTATTATGATTTATTACAACAAAACAAACAAAAACAATAACTAAAACTAGAACCTAAAATGGAAAACGTCCCCGAGGCCGCTACCTCGGGGCAAAGTGCCCAAAAGGTTGGCAGTGTTGCCTCTTTGTATAGCAATGCCTATGCGTTGGCCAAGGAACGCGCCAGCCCTTTGGTCACCTGTAATTTTGATTAATTTTTTCTTAAAATATTAAAAAAAAATCAGTGCGTCGGGTCCCACGGACTAAGCGTCTCCACTCCAAACGCCGCAAAACTGAAATTGTTACTAAGTTTACAGAGTCAGTGTATTTTTTGATGTCGAATAAATTTATATCTATGTATCTAAACCGGCCTGTAAGCTCATCAGGTGCCCTAGCTTTGTCCGTTTTTGCCCCAAGACCCATCAGTTAAGTGTTTTTGCGGCACCAACTCCTCTATCGTCTAGGCTAGCATTATAATTACACCGGCTGCGTTCCTTGTATGTTTAGATGAGATATGTGATAGTGTCCCTAACAACAGAGCATAGGTATAGGTGGATTTTATATTTAGATAGCTCGTAACACGGTACTTGGTTACTGTTGCCACGTTATCGCTGAATTTTCCTGTTAGAGATGTATTTTTTTTTCTACTATTATAAGTTCAATGCGTTTCTGTCTGTGGCACTGGCACCGTACCGTATCTCGTAAACGGTTTCACTGATTTGGACGCGGTTTTTTTTTGTCGAAAGGTAGTTTGGTTCAGATTTTCAGGATGGTTCGTAGCTAGGTTTCATCAAAATTTGTTAACCTGTTTTGAGATATGGGACTCTGTAATGCAATGTCGGGGGTTTTCAACTTTTCGAAGATGTTTATTTTGTGAATTTTAAGATACATGATCTCAGTAGGAGTATCTTTTTGTATTTTTTCTCCCAATTTTTTTTATTTTTACGGTTTTCCCGTGAATATCAATTATATTTTTTATAAACTCACTGAAACATGAATACACAGAAAAAAACCAGAAAAATGCCAACCCCGGGAATCGAACCCGGATCCTCGACACTCCGGGTCGTGTGCTTTTCCCCTACACCACGTCTGGACATAAAATAGCCAACCCCGGGAATCGAACCCGGATCCTCGACACTCCGGGTCGTGTGCTTTTCCCCTACACCATGGCTGGAAATAGAGGAAAGGCTGAATTTTTTCCATGTATTTCAATCTTAGCTTGTTTTTATCACTTTTTGCAGTGACTAGCGCCATCTATGCGATTACTTCGTAAACCGAAAACAACGCACCCTTTCGAAACTTATCAGTTTACCCAGGAACAACGAGATGGCGCACTAAAGCAATCAATTCATGATCTCAGTAGGAGTATCTTTTTGTATTTTTTCTCCCATTTTTTTTTATTTTTACGGCTTTCCCGTGAATATCAATTATATTTTTTATAAACTCACTGAATCATGAATACACAGAAAAAAAAAACCAGAAAAATGCCAACCCTGGTAATCGAACCCGGATCCTCGACACTCCGGGTCGTGTGCTTTTCCCCTACACCACGGCTGAACATATAGATTCCCGGGGTTGGCATTTTTCTGGTTTTTTTTTCTGTGTATTCATGTTTCAGTGAGTTTATAAAAAATATAATTTTAAGATTTTATGAAATACTTGAGTGAGTAGGAGTAAATAATAGATGCTCTCCTCTGTCAAAGAAATGAGACTTGTTATTGAAAAGAACGCTGGATGGCGCTTATTTGCCCGAATGCTATAATAAACATGTAATGGTTTTGTGCTTTGGAAATTCAGCTTTAATTTAAACTAGTGGTCTTCAGGGCACGACCGCGATCACACCCTTTAGTTTTGGCCCTTAAATTAGTTTCAAACCTGCCTTTCAAGAGTTTCAAGCTGTCGCTTACTCCCAACTCTTTCAACCTAAACAATATTGTGTCCAAAATACAAACCAAACTTATCTGAACATTAATAACTTTCGAACTGGCCGCTCGGCAACATTATAATACCTCAAAGTGCATTCGCACGCGTAAACACTCTTTAGCTCTGAAAGCACTCAAAAACTTAATGCAGAAATGCTCTGATTACGGCCAACGACCCGGACGACAAAAAGTCCGCGAACCGGATTGGGGCGTGCCCACTGGAGGGTAAAGTACTTGCAGAGTACGTATAGTCCAACCAAAAAGTCAAGAAAACGGAGAAAAGAAGAACTAAAATATCTCATGCGAAATTGTTGCCAAGTTTTAGCAATTTACGTCAAAAATGTGACAGTTGCGAAAAAAGTGGTGCCCCATTTAATTTGTAGAGCTCTCGGTCGGATTGTACTTTGTGTCTTTTCTCTTATTGGTCTTTTTTTGAGTGAGAAATGTACATAGACCTTGGTCCTTGGTCCCACGACCTTGTAACAATAAAATTCTCCTAATATTATCAATGTGAGGTCATTAATAAAGTAATAAACATGTTTGTAAAGTAATCCAGTTACTTTGCTACTCTGGGACCACACGTGCAAGATATACGTCTATACGATAAAATGTATGCCTTCATGTAGTGACTGCTTCCACATAAATTAACATAATTATGTGACATTGACTCGTCTAACATATCACCACCACCACACTAGTTGCTAACTTTAGAAGTCTCTGCTAGTTCATCATCAAAGCTCTTAACTACACCCAGAGCACGACTGTACCTCATGAAAACAATTTAAAGACGCTGGGACTACCATAAGTTATATTATCATTATCACTATACTCTGCGTTACCTCGCAGAAAATCGGCGTGAAGCAACAGCACCCCTGTTATGTTTCGTTCGGTCAGTGAGAGTGCCGGAGGCCCGATCCCCCTCCCCCCTTTCCTCTATTCCTTTTCCTCCTTAAATAACCGGCAACGGACTATGACTCTCTTGGGGTGGCTGGTTCTCATGAGTGGCGGTGATCGCTTACCATTAGGTGACCCGCTTGCTCGTATGCCTCCCTCTTTCAATAATAAAAAAATATCTGTATGTTTTCTTATTTTCGTTATTTCAAAATGTTTACAATTTGTTTATTTTAACAATTACCATTAAAGGCTAAGCCTGTGTTATAATTTTTAACCGACTTCAAAAAAGGAGGAGGTTCTATGTTCCACTGTATATATGTATTTTTTTTTATGTATGTTCATCGATTACTCCGTCAATTGTAGACCGATTTTCAATTTTTTTTTTTATTCGAAAGGGTATACTCCTGAGGTGGTTCCATTGTCACCAAGTCATGATCTGATGATGGGATCCCAGGGAAATCGAGGGCAACCTTCAAATTTCATAGGCCCGTATTATGTGTTTCATATATTTTTTAAGGTTATTCAAGTATTTGCGTCTGGTAATCATCATCTCATGTTGATGAGCTGTTGATGGAAGGTACAACTCCTGAACGGTTAGGAGTTGGTGGATAATTGTGAAAATGTTAAATCAACATAAAATTATGAAATAAAAATCTTTTAACGAAAAAGTAAAACCGCCTTCAGAAAAACCCTTAGAAAAAAAACGTAAAATAATGCTCTAAAGCCTAACGTTTTATGGCCTAGCAATAAGCAGCAGAAATATGAAGTCGGTGCGGTGCGAGCGGAATATTCTTTGAATGAAGCACCGACTTCATATTTCTGCTGCTTAGTGCTAGGCCATAAAACTTTAGACTTTAGAGGATTATTTTACGTTTTTTTTTCTAAGGGTTTTTTTGAAGGCGGTTTTACTTTTGCACTTATTGCTTCCTGGCCCCTATTTCATTAACTTTACAATTGTCGGTTTACAATGACAATTGAAACTACATTTCTTTGTCAATATGAAGCGCGCTAAAATTAATGATCAAACGAACTTACCTGTACGTGAAGTTCGATCATAATTATATGAGCAGCTTCATTCTTCAAGAGCTCTTTAAGTCAGCAATTGACTCCGAATTGTCATTGACAACTATGTGACACTTTTAACATGAAACTATCGTGAGACTCAATCATAGTGAAATAAAAACGGATCACTCACGTATGTAAGTCGAGTTTAGCCCGACATGTTTCGGACTAATTCGTAGTCCTTCCTCTGGAGCGCACGACCCAGCGGCGGCGAGACGCACACTGCGCGCCGCGGCTCTGCTCGCGCGACTACTAGACGAACGTGCCTTTACAGAGTGATGTGGTCAGTGTAGTGTGCTGCTGCCTGCATTTGACAATAATAAAAATGACGATGAAAACGAGGGTAGTTGTGTGCCGCTGTCAGCTGCGTCTAGTAGTCGCGCGAGCAGAGCCGCGGCGCGCAGTGTTGCGTCTCGCCGCCGCTGGGTCGTGCGCTCCCAGAGGAAGGAC
Source organism: Clepsis dumicolana (assembly GCA_963691665.1). Taxonomy (NCBI): domain Eukaryota; kingdom Metazoa; phylum Arthropoda; class Insecta; order Lepidoptera; family Tortricidae; genus Clepsis; species Clepsis dumicolana. The sequence continues at coordinate 5,530,005 of OY829531.1, read as the reverse complement.
TACGAATTAGTCCGAAACATGTCGGGCTAAACTCGACTTATATACGTGAGTGATCCGTTTTTATTTCACTGTAACTATGTGACATTTGTAAAGTTGGTGAATCAGGGGCCTGCTTGCAAACTTGCTCAAGTCGAATCTGTGAGTTGACCGGTTGTGTAGGCAGTAAAAAGCACTCTTTTAACGCAAGTACATT